>OZ024929.1:166163608-167363608 GCA_964017235.1 Sabellastarte sp. h YS-2021 | reverse complement strand
CAAATGAAACAGGGTCTTGTAAGACTACTGTACAATTTTGGCAAAAGGTTCATGGGTGGACATTACACATGATAATGTGTGTTCTTCTATGCTATCCTGTTTCTATTCGCACCTACTATCAACAGGGCGTCCTATTTCTAGTTTATGTACCAATTTAATATAAAAGGGTTGTCTTGAACAGATCCTAATGATGCATAACCACTTCACATTTTAAGCGTACAAGTTTTTAAACACACAGCAAAAACAAAATCTGAACAGGCAACAATCAAAACAATTCTGTTATTGTATTTTTATTATTGTACTCCAAACTTAGGAAAATTATACCCTGAGTTTTAAAGTATAAACTAAATAAGTTATTGACAAAAACAAAAAGCAAGCAAAATAAAACAATATCAAAGGATTTGGCCAAATTTTATAAATGTAAGTAATTTATCATACTGAATGTAGTATAATTCAGTTTAACTAAGACAACATTAAATCACCTCGTCATTCAGTTTAGAAGAAGATGCATTTATTTGTTGAAGTGAACTTTGGCAGAGAAATATACAGAAGATAATATGTTTTTAAATGTAGTGATTAGTTTATGATGACAAAAGCTTACTCAGTTATGTGTATTATGCAGTTGTCACAGGATCTTTTTGTTGTAAATTTGGTAGTTAGTCTGTGTATTTTTGTAAGTACCTGTAAATAGTTCCATAGTTAATCTGTATCAAGCATAAATAGCTTATAGTTTTAATTGACAAATGTGCATATTACATTTATTTTGTGTTGGCAATTTATTTCATTTTACTTGGTGTCTTATTTCTTTGTTTCATTTGGTATAATTTCTTGCTTTACTTTTCTACTTTCTTTTCTCAAATCACTCAGTAATGGTGTTTTACATATGGTCTTGTCATACTTGTAAGTGTAACTGAAAGTGAAGTCTTTTCTTTTATTTCAAACGATTCAACCAGATTTTTTAGAAATCTTAGTAAATTGTCCTTATCTCTGAACTGAACTGGAGATCTGTAATCTTATGTTTCCATATCTGTATGACATTTTCACATAGAGAGTACAAATGGGGTGACAGGAGAGGAGGGAACAATGTCAACAGCTGCTACCAAGCACTCGGAATATCCCGAGCCAAGCAATCCAGACCAAGACCCAAAATATCACCGCCTTCAGAGAGCCGATGCCAAAAGCCGCAAGACATTCAAAATCAAAAGACACCGCAGCACCATCAAGGGAACTATATTACGAAGTGCCACCACAAAAACCCGGCCCTCTCCCACGAGCAGTGAAATGCCTGCTAACGGTGGCCAGAATTCCGACCATAATAGTGGTGGAGGGACCACACCTCCCACTAGACCCCTACATGTTCGTGGGAAACAACCCAGTGGATTTGTACACGTTCTGGAGAGAATGGATACTGAAATTGATGAAACAGGTATACATATGTCACTAAAGCTATTGAAGCACACCCAGGTACTCCGGTCTTGCAATGATCTTGCCCTTTGATTTAATGACCAATTTCCTTCTTTAATGAAAGAGTCAATTCTTACTGTTGTGAAATCACTTTCTTGCAAGCACGTGATATTGTACGTGATTTTGATTGACCTCAAACTTCTTAATCCGATTCTTTCGGTGATTGTAGTAGTAATACTCCTTTGATCTTTCTTGTGTGTTTCTGGATGTATGTAAAAACACTTCCTTGTTAATTACTTGTATTTTCTGTACTTCTTTGAATGCTATCAAAGTTTATAATTTAACTAATATTATGTCTTGGGTGTTTTTCACCAGTTACAGTGCACTGTAAAAGGATTCATGTGTATATTACCCATTCATTACTTGAATTTGAGACATTTCAAAAAACTTTTTGCAGTGGAGATATCTCCATTAAAGAATTCACCCAGAAAGCAGCTGAATTCCGACTCCATGGTCCCTCTGCAAGTGAATGGCAATGCCATGTCTTCAGAACTGGTGGGGAGAGGCTCGTTACCAGATATGAGTGTCACCAATGGAAAAGTAGAGGAAAAGCCCACAGTTGCTGTGAGCCACTAATATTTCTGCTTTTTAGTTTACATAATACACTAATATAAGGCTTACATGTGACAGAGTCCATTTTGCCTGCTTAAAATGCATTTGTAGAAAAAAGGAAAGAAGGTTTTTTTATGAAACATTTTATTTTACTTTTATTATCAGCTATTTCAATTGGTGGTATTTCTGCCCATATAAGGATACGAGAGATTTTTTCCCCAATTAAGCTCACTCTGGCAAATAACTACAGTTTATGCACTGGACAATTGATTTTCTTTTTTCACACTTTGGTCAAGATTACTCAAGTGCTCTCAAAATAAGACTTATAAATCATTTGAAGTACAAAATTACAAAGTCATGTTTAATATTGACAGCTTGATATTTAGATTATCCTGCTTTGCCCTGTTTTATTGAAGAAGAAATCATAAACAGACTTAAACTAGTGATAACAGAAGACTTTTTGGACCTGTGATTTTGACAAGTGGCAACTTGTACAAAATTTGTCAATGAATGCCATTAAACCCTAGATATTCTGTGGAGCTGGGTTTCTTGTTACTTTTAACAGCCATTTCAAGTCATAAACTCAAATATGTTGAGGGTTCCCACAGACTTTTGATAACTGGATTCAAGGTCTATTCAAGGATTTTCAAGGTCAACAACAATTCTCAAGGATAAATTTTAAGGCACCACCTCCTTTGCCTCCCCTTCTAGCCGTCCATTCCTCCCACAAAGTTTTTCATTGTCACATGATTTTAACATTTTATAAACTCATTACAACAATGCTAGTGAACACATCTAATAATATCTTAACATAAACTTTGTTCAGAGCAAATCTTAGCCGTAAAACTAGATGATGCAGATGCAGAAGTTGGGTAATAACAAATTCAAGGACTTTTCAAGGATTTTATTCAATTTTGGCCAAAGTCAAGGACTTTCAAGGCCTTGAAAATGAAGCAGTTTTTTCGAGGATTTTCAAGGATGTGGGAACCCTGATGTTACAGACCATGTTATGGTTTTGTCATCTATTGTCATTATCTGTTAAAAATAACTTTTGGTTGCATTCTTATTCTTGTGACCAGGGTACAAAGAAGGGTCGGTATATCACCAAGTCTAAGTCCCACGATGAAGGCAGCACGCATGTTCCTGCGGGAACCGCAAGGGGACGAATAGCCCGTCATGGCATGAGGGCACCCAGATCCAGAAGTCCTTCCTCCAGCCCAGGACGACAGAGTGGTAAGTGAACTGTACACAGTCAAATTTTTTTCTTGTGTATATTTCTTCCAGTTCAGTATTCCCCTAGAATACATTGTGTGGGTGATATGACACTGGGCAGTGTTACAGATGCGGGTAAATCAGTGTGAAGAAGTACAGTACCAAGGTGTATTAAGAAGATAGGCATCCTTTTAGTCATTTCAAATACTTTATATCCTTGCAAGTGATCACTTTTTAGTCAAGTCTAAATGTGGATCTTTCTTGTGTAAGAATGTCCTATAAAGTTTAACATTTTTTTTGTCTACATTAAATCTTTGTAATGTAAGTCTTCCCAATTATATGAAAGACCTATGTAAATAGTATGTAGTCTAACCCCTTTAAGCATGTGGAAGAGAATTCCTTTTCAGGTAAACATATTTCAGGTCTCTTTTCCATTGACATTTTGCAATGGCTGTAATTCCCGGTTAAAGTCTTTTTTTAGTCACTAGAGATTCCAATTTAACAGGGTTAACAGGGGATAAATTATATTATAAATTTGCTCCTTTTCTCTAGGCCATTCCCGCAGTAGCAGTCCTGACCATGAAGGTGTGAACCCACAGACTTATCTGGCCGATTGTGACTCTACAGAGTCCCTCACTGGCGAGAACGCTGCACTGCTGGGACAGGAGGACAAGTCCCACTCACAGAGCAGCCTGCTGATTTACTTTGAGGAGAACGATACCACAGAGGGCACCTGTGTGTGACAGAGACACAGAGCCCTTATGTGTAGTGGATGGACTCTTAGATTTCTGTTTGATTTAATGTCAGTCACAACACCCGCTAAATTCTGATATTATTGTGTGTTGTGTCTGTTCTTAAGTGATAATCGGATGTAGTTTTTCAAATTTAGTTAAAAATGATATATTAATATATTAATACAATGTAAAATGTAAACAATTGAACCTATTAAAGTCCTTTTTATATACATTTTGGCATTTTTGACATCAGTTTGTTCAAATGTATTCACAAGATCTGGCAGAAGAAGTTAAAGCATTTCTTGAGCATAATTTCAAAATGACCACTTTATTTGTCAGGTCCTTAAAATGATTAGATCTGGTGGGGTTTTTTGGGAGGGCAAAAATTAAAAGGTACTGCATTAATCCATTGTAGTGTTATCTGTTTGAGTTGTATATGTGATAATATAGCCGTTATACAGCATTTTACGTACTTGGAATTGGACATTAATTTCAATATACTGACAATTTCCAAAGGGTTCCTGTCTTTGAAAATTTGATAAACAGCTGGAATAAATGAGAAGTTGAATAAAGAATATGAAATTTTTACGGGTGATAAAATAATACTATTGTACATTTTAATAGTGTCATTTTGACAAGTGGAAATCAAGTCGACAAATGTTGGTAATCGTTTTTTTTTTTTAGCAATATTTGATGTAAATTTTGAGTGGGGAAATAGACATAAATAGCACAAGGGGTACTTTTTATGCAAGCTGGTAAAGTTGAGGACTGTCATGGTCGTGTGGCATGTGACACATACACATGGCTACATCATTGACTTCTCGTACCAAACTAGAAAACCTACATACGCATCATTACATTGTGGCAATATTTTGAAAGTTCAGAAATTTTATTTTATTTTTTTTTAAATTTATTTTTATTTTTCAAAAACATAGTACAGAAAATGCATACATGTACAGCATAACGTAGATATAGTAATTATGAAAAACTTCAACAGGGAATTGCTTAACATTGATGTTTCAAAGAATTATAATATCTGCATTAGTAGAATAGTATACACATGCACAAAAAATTTTACGTGACACTTCAACTCTCTTTTATTCTATTGAGCACAGACCAATTTGTTTGGAATTTACCACATTGAAAATCTATTTTAGCTATATATTCTTGGTCAGCATATATACTTTGAAGATACTTTTGGAAACCACTGACATTTGGCATGTTGGACTGTTTCGGACAATCAAAACTGTATCTCTTTGCAGCAATAATTATGTTTTTGGCTAAAAAATCAATTTCCTTTTCTAATATACCAAACATAATATTCAGTGGACTTGGATTGAGGTATAAACCAAAGACAAGTTGAAGCCATGCTTTCAAATTAGTCCAAAATTGGAGGATAACTGGACACAAAATAAATAAATGACTCAATGTCTTAGCTGATGTTGCACAGAAAGCACACAATGCAGTATTGCTTATATTCATTTTGTGGAGTAAAGCTCTTGTACCCAGTATTCTGTGAATGATTCTATATTGAAACCAAATAAAATCATTTCTCTTTAGTGTTTTAAAACATACTTTGTAAACATTCTGCCAATCATCTGTATCAATATCAATGTTGAGTGTTGTATTCCATTTGGTCTTTAATTTGATATTGTCATACTGTTGATTTAGTATTTCATAGAAATGGCGACTTCCTCTGTTGGGGCTAACCAATAGTTTCAAATATGGAGGAAGGATAGGTCTCTCATAAGAAAGATTTGTTACAGTAAATTTGGCAAGGAAAGTTTTTAAACATCTTTTAACTCCTAAATACTCTAAAAAATTTATTTGACTTTGTAAAGTTGGCATATTTCATTGAGCTCCATGATATTTCCGGCTTTATTGAGTACATCAGATGGCGAGTAAATTCCTGCATGATACCAATGAGGAAAGCATAAAGGCTCAATAGAAATATTTGAATTATACCATAAAGGGCACAACAATGCTTCGTTTTCACAAGGAAGTTGTTTTTCAAGTAATTTACCCCAGCCACCAATACTTCTTTCCAGAATTAATTGGAGATATTACCAGAAAAATTTAAGGGCCAAAGGTTTCCCATCATATACAGTCTTTCTGGAGTTGCCATTGTTAAAGAAATTTGTTTTTGATTCCAAATAGACACTGTTCCCTTTTAAAGTCTTCATCAAAAGCATTATCATCAAGCTATAACATATCAAAATTTGTACGATTAACTTTGTCAAAGAGAATACTGATATAATTTGTTTTAGATTACTTAAAATGTACTAAGAGAACCAGAGTATAGAGGGTAACTGGCTTGTAATCTATGAATGTTGTGAAGTGTATTTAACCTAATGATATTATGATTAAATGTATCCAGTATTAATGCAGAGTTGTGAAATCTTAATTTTGTGTGATATACAAGTGTTGTGACAGTTGTTATATAAAAACCTACTGTCCACTTATTGATAACTTATATATTATTGGTGCTTATTAATGGTATTGACATGGTGTTGTAAAAATCTTCAAGGTTAAAAATTATATTGTGAAACTTTTGTTAGATGTTTCATGTGCTTTGATTTCAGATATATTGTAATTTGTTGTCAATCCAGTCTTTCTTTGTAATATCTACTGAAGCAGATCAAATTCATGGCCATGCACATTTTTCCAGTGAAATCTAAGTTGTCTTTACAAGGTCTTACTAGAACTAGGCATCTTTTTAATGTCAAATATAGTACTGAAAATTTGAGGTGTCGTAAACCAGACATTATTTTGACTGGGATGAGTCGGTAGCACCTGTATGATGAAAAAAGACTACTGAAATACTGTAACAAAACGTAACTTGCATATTTATCTTTTACAATTAAAATGGTAGGAAAACTTTATTAGAAATGGACCAAATGTCTGAAAAAATTATATAACCTTTTATCCAATGGTTCTTCAGATGTGTAAACTTTTATAATATCTTCTATCAGCAGAATTTGCTGGTTGCGTTTTTATTCCTTTGACTCGCTGTTAGCAGGCCTATTCACTTGAGGCTATGCTTTGACACAGTTTAGTGCTGATCCTTCCCTGAACAATTTGTGGAAGCATTTACATCAAACATCCTATTCCAAAGGAGTGCATGGTCATTGAGCTCATTTTAACCTCAATATCCTCTTCAAATAATACAAATCTCAACAATATGAGGCAGATATTTTTTAAGATAGGATTTGCAGAAGTATTTGATCAATTTAGTCCATTACAAGTTTTTCCAGAATTTTGTAAGTGTACTATACTTTGTATTATGTAACAAAATGAAATGATAAACATGTGAGATCTCTTTTGCAAGCAAATTTGGCATTTCTTTCTGTTTACCGAAGTTAATCTAAACTGTTACAATTAAACCTGTTTGATGTACGGATTACTTTCACTTATACAATGAAATCGAAGAGGTTTCATCAGTAAAGTGGAAACTGCAATTTAGAGATATTCTGCTGTATTTCTGAAGTGATATTCGTTTTTTCTTAAATTAATTTTGCATTTGTTAAATTTGAGCACTTATTTGTGAGGTAGTATTTGTTTTAGATTTTGTTGATTTTCTGCCTTAAAATTTGAAGATAAATTGAATATTAAACCAGGCAAGGACTTCCTTCTGTAAATTGAACTGTTGAAAAATGATCAATTTTTGTGACAATGTTTTGTGTTGTTATAAATAAAAATGACAGTAACTCTACACATTTTGTCTAGGTGTCTTTACTAGTGCTGTGAAATAGTTTAGAATTTGGGGTTCTAATGTCTATTATCTCTACAGACTAGAGAACATCGTCATGTTTCTATCCCTGTTAAAGCTAAATAAAATACAGAAACGTACAATAAAATCTTGTTCCAATGGTATGAATATAACAAAAACATGCGATTTGGAGATTTTTTGTTCATGTATCTATTCCTTTCAAAACTGAATAAAAATACGGTAACCTACGATAAACTCTTGTTCCACTGCAAAAACATATCCCGAGATATTTTGGATAAATTTCAACAGAGCGTATATTTATAATTGGGCAAAAATAGTATCTTTTTTGATGTCGATGATTTCAGGAAAATTAAACCTCATGTTGAATATTTATTAACAATGGGAATTACCTTTTTTGTAACTGACTGAAGGGATCAATAAAACTATAAAATGAAGTGTATCAGAAGTACATTGGCCATTGTTTGTAAACAATGGCAGATTAACCGACTAAAAATAAGGGTTTGTCTCAGTAATCCCCATTGGTCAGATAGATATACAACTTTCATTCCCATGTTCCCACAGTGTAGAATGGAGTATACACGGAGGCAGCTGAAAAATCCCTGGTGTAGAAGAAAGTCGCAAGAAACCAGATTTCTTGCTCGGAATAATTTTTTTGCACATAGTTTTCACATTTATGAGACTTATTTGGGGCAGGTGAAGATTTGTGGTTAATGTAAATGATTTCCTTTTCCATCTCTGTCATGCAATGCTTTGTTCCTACTTCAGTATAATAACCACACAAAGCAACTATATGGGGATTTCAGGAATCCAATTTAAACTATCTGTTGTCAATTAAATAAAAAAATTGTATTTATGATTCTTATGATAAAATTTTTAACTGCTATTTCTCCCATATAATGTAAAGACATTTTCATGAACACCTAAGTGGTATGGTTTGCACTTGTTCAGTGGGTATAACATGATTAACTGGCACAGCTTGTCTTGTAACTTGTCAAGACACATTTACACATGACTGAAAACTGATCATCAACAACTATATTTGAGAATCCCTATTTCTTTCATTTAAAGAACACAGCGTAAACGGCTATCTGTGTCGATGTATTAGCTGCTCAATATTCATTTAGAAGCTGGTGCACGTAAGAATCTCTTCTCTTTCATGTTCAATAATAAATACATCCCAAGCAAGTTGAGACTATCTTGCTGACATACTGCAATGAATCACTGTGACGTCTTTTGTCAACAAATATAATGAAGAACATTAACTATCAGAAATGGACCATAAATCTGAAGAAACTATAAAAGTTATCCTACATCTATGACTCTTAGGCTATCATAGTGGTTTCTTCTGAAGTTGCACCCTGAGGCTTTAATCAAATGCTCTTCCTTTTCAGCAGGCCCATTCAATTTGAACAATGTCGGAACACAAAATTAAAGTATTTCCACCAAAATTGAAAGTATGCTCCAAACCCATCCTGACACTTTGTATTGTATGTGCTGATCATTATGTCAGTTTCATAAATTGTAATAGAGTCACTGTTTTTACCAGTAATCTCTAATCCCTTCTTGTCACACAGCTTTCTGTGTGGACTGCTGTGATGTGTGCATTGATTTGCGAGCTGTCCGTCTTTCTGTTGGTGTACTGTTTTCCTGTAGCTGCTGATTATAAGCCTCTTTAATTATCCTAAATGCTGTGGCGTTAGCGTATGGAGACTTAGTAATAGGGTCAAAGTACTTGGCAGGCTGACGAGTCACAGGGCAGTATTGTTTGATGGGTGGGCGTGTTCGAGTGTGACTGAAAACCTCCTTAAAATGCCTTTCATCAGTAAATGTGATAAATGTCCGTGAACACTTCTCTGAACTCCTGTAATGAGGCTGCTGGTTGTCTCCACTGAAAAAAATATACACAATCATTTGATACAAAATCAGAGTTAAAATACTGAGAAATGCATCAATACATGCAAAATACCTTAAGTCCAGGCTTGTAGGATTTTTGCTGGCTTGTAGGATAGGAATTTTGCATATTCAGTTCATAAATTCAACAGAAAAAATAGATCAAGTATTATATATTACAGAGTTCTTATAAAATATAACAACATCCAGGAACCAGAGTTTTAGTAGTAAGTAACTAAAAGTACCATAAAAGCAAATATAGTGGCTAATGTAAGTAATTTTATCAAAAATAAAATGTAAAATATCTTAGAAAAGGAAAAGTCTGTGAAAACAATGAAAGCTGGGAAGACAAATTTTCCACAAGATTTGGTTTCATCCATGTCTGTTCATGGAAATAATACTGAACAGAGTTCCCCTTGGATGTTAATTTGTACTCAGTTTCTCCACACAGACAGTTCCTTTTCAATTAACTGGGAACACAGTCGCAGACATCAAGTAGTCAAGTATCAAGTAGTACAGTATTAGTGCCCAGAGGATTAACATGATTTAACTGTATAGGGTTACCCTTCCGAGTGCCCATTATGTAGTACAGTAATAGTGCCCTGAGGATTGATTTTACACAACTGTATAGATAATGTTACCCTTCTGAGTGCCCGTTAAGTAGTGTACTATTATGTGCCCTGAAGATTGATTTAACAGAACTGTATAGATAGTGTTACCCTTCCGAGTGCCTGTTTAGTAGTACAGTATTAGAACCCTGAGGATTGATTTAACAGAATTGTATAGATAGTGTTAATCTTCAAAGTGTGCGTTAAGTATTTCAGTATTAGTGCCCTGAGGATTGATTTAAAAGAATTATATAGTGTTACCCTTCCGAGTGCCCGTTGTCACTGGTTTCCACGTTGATATCAGTTTCTGCCTGGTACTCCTCTATCAGTGGCATGGTGAGAGACTGGTAGCGTATCACAGGGCCTTTATACACTTGCTTCTGACTTCTGGCACGCTTCTTCTCCAGCTCCATCTTGTGATAAATCTCTACAAAAGTCAATCTTTTGGGTTTTATGTCCTTTTCAACAGCAAAAATTTTGCCAGGAAAGGACCCCACTAAATCCTACATTTCACAATGAGGTGGAGGGCAGCCACAGAGGTGAGACAACCCTGAAGTCATTAAATATAAAACTTGGTGGCCATTCAGACAAAGAGCCCTTGGTGAATCTCTAGACAATCAGATAAAACAATTAGCAGATTTCCCGCCTCCTCGCCCCCCTAAAGATGGCTTAAACATGCTTACATCTCACATTCTTTAAAGTTATCGCAAAAAAAAGAAAAAAAACATTGAAAGTACTTTGTAGAGGTCAAAGGTTAGTGGGACAGGGTTTTACATAAGAGAGAGAAGTCAAAGATGAGTGAAATATCAGCTCCAGTATAAAGCTTTTAGTGTACACTAAGCAGATTTCCAGCTCGTGTATACTGGCCTGGACTACGGAGTCGCTGACCAGACTACAGCTGAAGAATGTTAAGTGAATGATTTTCAAATAAGAACTAGAAGAAGCAAGTGAGAAGAGGTTGGTGAACTACAGTCCCGGTAATGTCATAATCAAGTAGGACATAGTCAATACAGATCTAAGATGGGATACAGGTACAGCACCATCTAGATTTGTAAGATGACAACAACACAATGCCACCAAACTAAAACTGCAAACCACCCACACCTGAAGGCATTAAATAAACTGTAAAATGTGGAAATCTCTGGACTAGAACTAAAAATTAGTGCTTTATGGTTATTATATTTTCCTGTTCCCTTAAGATTAAATTTCAGGCTTATAAATACTGATGGAATTTTTGAACAAGCCGTTCTATATTGCTGCAGTGCATACTAACAGTTAATGAAGATCAACAACAGTTAACTAGCAGGCGTCAGTAATAATATCACTAATAACCAACAAACCGTTTATCAGTTTACAGTGTGGAATTATCAATATACTAGTAAATCAGTTCACAGTGTGAAAATATTAAAATATTTATGTTTATATTTCAAAATATTAAATTTATCTTTGAAATCTTTTTTTAAAAAAATATCAAAATGTCTAATTTAACAAATGATGTACCAAGCCTGCATACCAGCATGGATCGGTAAGCAATAGTGTTGTGATTGGTTTGAAATTTTGGATCCTGTTTCTAAAAGTGAAAATCCAATGAAAAACCATGTGTGTTTGATTCCGTAAATGCCCTAAGTTTTCAAACTGCATACATGATATGCATGTACATAACTTGCATGTAAATATGAATAGCGATGTACTTTTTGAAGAATTTTTTGCACAAAATAGAGAATATATTGATGGACTATAATAAAATACTGTGAAGTATTTTTGTAGTTAAATAATTTGGTACCCTTATGTTAAAATACTGAGTATGTTATATGGAAATGGAGGGCAGCCAGACCATTATCCTTTGGTTAGTACATAGTTTCTGGTATACAGTCTTCTACACTAGTAAACCTCCAGGCCTATCTCTGTGTGACCTTAGATGTGATGTGTGAATGAACCCAAAGGTTAAAATTTGAATCCAAAAAGTGACAATACATTACCAAGAGAGCGCAGGTTATGCTCTTCTGTTATCTTGGCCTCTTCTAGCAGTTCTTCTTGAGTCAATCTCCTCACTTCTGCCACATTCCTCCGTTTAGCGATCTCTTTCATCATTTGTTCTTTCAGCTCACGCTCTTTTTTCCTGTCCTCAACTTCTTTGCTTCTAGATGTTGTAGTCTGACGAAGGCATTTCTTCCCTGCATATGTATGGCACATAATGATACATCTTTGAAATTTTCTTTTGAAAAATATTATTTAAAATTCTTTTCCACTTAATATACATCCAGTAGAATTGTGGCATGTTCATTCTATGGGGAGTTTTAACATAGTTTGATGAAAAATCAGAAAGTAATTCCACAGGATTATATAATTCAACATGTTTAGCCAATCTAACTCTTCTGTGTTAATTTGCTATTTGGGGATGCTTTAAACAATGAAACTGTACTAAGTAAAAATTGTTTTCAAAAAGGGTCCAGAATTTACCACACCAAACAAAGCTATGTTACAAATGCATGGTGACAATACATAAAAACAGGCCCTCCCTCATCTGTTATTGCTATTCTCAGTCCTTCTTGAAAGAAGCAAAAGTCATATGTTGACATAACCATTTCATTTTATGAAAACCCAGTACAGTTTTCATTGACTATACTTAGTTTTACCTGAAACTGCTTGATATATTTGAACTGAGGAACTTTCTGTTTTAGGCTTCTTTTTCTTGGGCTTTGATTCCCTTTCTTTATTAGTTTTGACTGGTTCCTAAAATATTCACATACTTATATACAATGTTTGTGTGAAAATACATTTAATATCAGACTTTAATAAGCAAAATTTATTTTCAGAATTTTTTTGCAAAATATTTCATAACTATGTTAAACAATGGCTTAGTGTAATCACAAGAGATAATCCAAATTAAAAAAATATCCTAAAGCAACCAATTCTTTTCATATTTAATTTATAGTATGCTTCATGACATAACGTAAATAAACCAATATATATGTAAAAGTTAATTCTGCTGAAATCAAATAATTTAACAATAAAAATTGAAGTTTCACTGAAACAAAAACAATAGCACAAACACAAGTCATTTTTATACTTTTGTGTATTGATCTGCTAGGACTTATTCTTGTGTAATCAGTCTCAAAAATTTAAGTTTTACCTTATATGCTTTTGTATGTACACCTTTCCTTTTTCTCTTTGGCTTGTCATCGTCATCGCTTCCACTTTTAACCTAGAAATATTGCAGAATTGCTTTTCAATACCACATCAATTACAAAAGCATTTGTTATTTCCATAAATGCCTTGGCTGCAAAATCTCACTTGCAAAAACTGTATAACGTCATACACATTTAAACCAGTTAAGTAAATGAAATATTGAAAAATAGTACTTAATGTATTCAACATAAAAAAGAGTTTCAAATTGCTCGATATACACACATTCAAAACCTCACTGACTCAAAAGTCTGGTTTCACTAATTACTACTGTCAGAGGTACTATGCTTCATATAAAACATCTGCAGTAGATACTACTTCTGAACAATGCATTGATGTCACTAAGACATAATTTACCCATATAACTTACCTCGTCATTTTCATCAATATCAAAGTCAGAATCAACAATATCTTCTCCTGACCCTTCTGACTGGTAATCATTATCATCGCCCTCCTAAAATATGGTTAAATTAGCTATTATAGCTGGAAAAAAGTAGCAATATCTTTTCTGAAATACTTTTATTAATACCCTACTCTTAAACATTTAACTACTTAATGTGTATATGTAAAAACAGCCAATATCTGCCTGATTTTACTTTAAAAGTTACATACAGCAACACAGGTGATGTTTTTGTGACAATATAGGCAAAACTGCTGAGGTTAGGGAAAAAAGGGTACTTTTTTTACAAATTGTATTTAATCTGAATAATTCAGTCTTTAGCCAGTATATGAGTACTGCACACAACTCTTGTAGGTATTGTGGAATAATGGTTATGGACAAAGAACATGGTTTTCCTAATTTCTATATACTAGTATCACAAAATTTACTAATAAACATTTGAAAGAAAAAGAACCATTTTTTACACAAATATAAAAAGAGGAGCTAAATATGTCAACTACAAAAATTTGGTATGCATGACCCATTCACTGTCTCAGGTCATATTAAAAATAAGCCTGCACATACTTTTTGCATGCTTCAAAGTGCCAGACTGGAAGAGACTGCAACGTCAACAGCGAGAGCCCAGTTAAAATTTACTACACTTGATTATTATGGGATCACTGAGGCCCAAGCGCCATATAGTAGTAAAGACTGATCACTGCTAGCCTAATAGATTAACCCTAAAACTAAATCTTTGCAGAAAAGACAAACACAAAGAAAATAACAGAAATTCCACCTCTGTGAAGCCTCCATAAGTAGTTTTATAAAAATCATCTTCTTCTTCTGCATCCAGAAGTTTGGCCATTTTATTACCAGCATTCTGTCGCTTCTCTCTCTGCACTGCCAATGCCATCTTTGCTCAACCCGGAATTTTGCTTTTAATATATATAATCAAAAAATTGTCAAGGATATGACCTTTTATTTGATCATGTCATGGCTACCATGTTTACTCAGCACATACTAAAAATCCGGACAAAGAGGAAGCATATAAGAAATACAAAATTAATCTAATCAGCATCACTGATACAAAATTAATAATTTGCAGTCTTTATATTGATTTATTTCAAGCCAATTTCAAGCAGAAATTGTATTATCGCCACTTGTAAAATCTTCTGGAAGGTTAATTAGATGGGAGATTTTTCATATAAAAATTGGGATTATGTATTCATATTAGCAACCAAGTCAAACACTTATTACATTTTCTACTTTTTACTTAATATCACTGTCTTCTCACAATTGACAATAGAAGTTTTCACAGATGTGTACCAAAAACTGTTTGCTAAGATTCAGCAAAAATGTTGACAGATCATTTTCCTTTTGAAATTTTAGCTGTTTTAAGGATGTGAAAGCTTATGCATGCTCCTGACACCAAATTTTCAGGACCATGTGCCCATGCTGTCCATTGTTCTAATGTTATGGCAGATTGCCATTTGCTAAGGTTGTCCTGTTTGCTAATATGACACTCCATGTAAATGCATATTATATTGGGATGTTTAAAAAGTACTGATGAAATAGAAATATTTTCACAATTTAAACTTGACCTTGGCTCAAAAATATTGTACAAAAATTGCCTGCATGTGAGAGTTTTTACTTTGGCGTTTCCATGTCACATAATTTAGCAGATGCTACCATGTTGCTGGTTTTATTAAAAATTCACTAAAAAGATGTGAAAAAACTCTGATAATGCATGGAAATAAAAACAGATAGCCTTGGTCACACTGAAAATATTTTTGCTGGTTATATAAATGATACATAAATATTTTTTAAAAAGGTATAGTTAATACAGTAGAACCTCTATTATCCGACCCTCTTGGGAGAGTTACAATAAGGTCGGATAATGGAAAGCATAAAATAACAGGTTTAAGTGGAGTTGGGAGAGTGGATTGGAGATCGGATAATTGAAAATTCAGATAATAGAGGGTCGGATAATAGAGGTTCCACTGTATATCATTTCAAGAAGCTAGTGTAACAGGAAATTTACACCAAAATATAAACTGTAATTAAGATAAAACATATTTTTGTGACAAATTACCGGTACATTAGCCTTGCATCTTGCTCATATAATGATAAATCACAAATTTTGACCCTTTATTTACAGGTTTATTTCACTTCTAAATATTTTCTTGTGCAACATTTTGAAATTCTTTTATTCTGCTATCAACATCAAACCGTCATTTTATCTTTTACAAAAATTAAATTAGGTACGAGATTCTAACATGACACAGCCATGCTGCGATTCTGATTGGTCAAGAACCATGGAAAATTTCATGTATACATATTGGCTGTTCAAACAATAACTGGCTGCAAAGAAAAATTGATAAAAGAGCCACATTTTACTGCAAAATTTGGAATAATTAATCAGGTTAAAATAGTCTGTCATGTTAGAACTGGAATAATCCCCTCCAAACCATGGTACATGTATATACAGAATTTTACCATGGTTTGAAATTTACACCGGCCTCAAGTTTCACCATGGGGGCCTGAACCTCAAACCATGATAAAGTTCTGCATAAACTTATGGAACCATGGTTTGTCTGGGATTATTTTAACAATAATGATAATACTCCAATTAACAAGACCATTGAATCAAGTATACACTTGTCTATATATTACAGCAGTGCTGTAACTTAACCATATGTTAAATAGAGGTTACCACTATCACACAAAAACTCCAATGACACAAAACCACCACTGCCAACCATGTACTGCTCAGCCAGTGAATTTCGTCACCCAGTGACGTCACTTGCCATTTAAACCCTCAAAAACCAGCAATACTTGTGTTTAAATACATGTAACTGCAACTTGCAATAGTAATATGTAGTTCAGCGTTGGAAATTAAGTGTAAACATGGTTTAATTTTGTCATGAAATGCAGGTGACAAAATTCATTGGGTGACGAATTCACTGGCTGAGCAGTATATATTGAAACAAGAGCCATGTACAAGAATTGTAATAAATTTTTAAAAATAAGATAATTTTATTGTTTAAAATTTTACTGTTTCTGATGTAAAGGGCATTTTAGTGAAAAGGGCCCGATCGCTGTCGTGGCCCAATTGTCTGTGTCCCATGTAGGGCTGCAAGCGAGCCCAAAAATGCGCCTTGATTCCTAGCTTTGGAAGAATCGACTCGAGCTCGGTTAAGCGCTTCATTTTGGAAAAAGGACATATTTATAATGCAAAATACAGGAAACTTTAACCATTTTTATATTGCGAGATTTGAAGCGTCTTTGAAATACGTTATTTTAAATGCTGTCTTATAAACAACATTGTTCCACAAATAATTAAAGTTTGCAAATGCTTAAAATATAAAAAACGGAAATACCTTTTGTTGGTAACATATAGATATATTAATATATTTAAAAGAAAAATCTAATTTTGTAGTAGATTTTACGTCTATATTTAGTTGTTTTCGAAGACCCGGTTCACTTTTCTTGCCTCGAGTATTGAATTAATTTGTTTCATTTCCGAGTAACCGAAGAATCGTTCCAGCCCATATCCCATGAAATAAGTTCCCGTAATACTTGTTCTTTTTATCAGTTTCAATGCTATCGCGCATGCACAGAAATGGTTGTAGAATTAGCTGAAAAACCTAATATTTAACATTACTGCATGTATATTAAACATAGTTATGTAAGTTATTGATATTTGTACATTATAATTCTCAAACAGTCATTTAACAACAATAAAATATTAGACTAATTTGCATCCATTAAGTTTCAAATTTGAGGAACTTATTTAACAGAGGAACGAATTTCACGCAACACCCTCGCCCCCTGTAGCGTGGACGATAATATAAGATTCCCACACCCTGAAGCACTACTCTCCTTTATTCATCTAAAACATTCTTCTGTATATATCCACCGGGGTCTATACTTACAAATCTAAGACTGTGTAATATTAACAGTTCTTTTTACAGAAAACCCCAAAATCTTGAAAATCTAGACTTTCTGATAACCGTACACACTGAATTCACCGAATACAGGTGCGGTCTAATTTTACTTTTTAAATATTATGCATATTGGATCGGGATCAGGGTCGGTATTCATAAAACTTCCTGAGACCAAATTTTGTCTCAAGTCTCAAGTTTTGGTCTCAAATCTGAGACTGTTTTTGGTCTCAGGGGCCGTATTCATAAAGAGATCTTAAGTCTGAGACAAAAAATAGTCTCAGCTTGAGATTTGGTCTCAGCTGAGACCAAGTCTCAACTTTGTATTCACAAACAGGTTCTCAGTTGATACCAAGCTGAGACCAGTCTCAAGTCTTTCCAATGTAAACAAACCATAAACTTGCAAATATATCAAACTTTTCTTTTAAAGATCAATAGTTTGTGTGTTTTAATTCTGAACAAAAACTATACTGTCTATTAAAATAAAAAAATAAATAGAAAATTGTGTCAAGTGTTTTTTATTTTTCATGTCACATGATCTACTTCTTTGTTGCTATGCAGTCAGAAAACTATGTTGAAAAGTGTCTCAAAGTAAGGTACTTTTGAAACCAAAGTTTGGGCTATCTGTTGCTACAAAAGTTTTGGCCAAGTATTATATATGTTGTAAATTATTTCTACTTTACATTAAGCCATAAAAAGTAAAAACATGAATCTCACCTTAAGGTGAAATAATGCTTGAGACTTTTACCAAAATATTTGAGACAACTATGTACCAGTCTTAAGTTTGAGACCAAATCTGAGACTAAATTTGGTCTCAACTATTTTGTGAATAGAAACAAGTTTGAGACCAAAAACAGTCTCAGATTTGAGACCAAAACTTGAGACTTGAGACAAAATTTGGTCTCAGCAAGTTTTATGAATACCGGCCCAGACTTGTTAGCTATTCACAGAATAGTTGAGACCAAATTTAGTCTCAAACTTAAGACTGGTATGTCCCAACAGGCACGCAACTTTGAAATCTGGTTGAATCCAATGTAGAAATCTGGTTGAAATACGTGTAGATTTTGCAAACTGTTTTTAGTTGGATCCAACCGGTGAAATCAGGTTGAATTCAATCAGTGAAATCAGGTTGAATTCTGTGGGTGAAATCTGGTTGAAATACGTGTAGATTTTGCAAATCGTTTTTGGTTGGATCCAACCAGTGAAATCAGGTTGAATTCAATGGGTGAAATCTGGTTGAAATACATGTTGATTTTGCTAACTGTTTTTAGTTGAATCCATTGTATGAAATAGGGTTGAATTCAATGGGTGAAATCAGGTTGCTTACACTGTCTTCTTTATTTGAATCATTGTAGCTTGTGTGTCATGATTATAGCTTCTTAATAAAATTATACAATAACTATCCATATGTATATTTTAAAGTTTGGAGACATCTTCAAAGTAATTAATTCTTTCCAAGATAACATGCTTTCATGAATCATATTGTATATTCAATATTCTATTTCTGATGACGTTAGTAATAACACATAATTTTGCATCAGCTTTCAAATATAATTGCTCAAGATATGTAAATCCATATTTTCCAACTAGTTATCCATTTTTATGTTATTAATAGGACCGGTATTATTCAGTGCCTTCAATTAAAATTCCTTTTGTGAAATTTTAAAATAAATTTTTTTCTTTGTAAATAACAAACAATTGTGACCTTATTTATATCTTCAGTATTTTATCCAATCAGTTTCTTTTAAATGTTTTATCACATAAGCTATAATCATGTAGCAAAGCCACAATTCATTTCCCAATATTCAACCTGTGTTCTGTTCAATAACATGACTAAGATTTCATGTCAAAAAACCAAACTTGATTTAGTGGTGATTTTTTATGAAGTATCACTACTTTTTCCACTCAGAAATCCAGCTTTGAAATAGTTTTGAAATTGTGTCAGTGTCAATTTTTCAACCAAAAATCACCATGGTTTCTGGTCAAAATATCACTACTTTTTCATGTCAGAAAACTAACTTAGATTTAGTAGTTGATAATGTGCATTTCAACGTCAGGAACTGTTTTCAACTCTAAATCAACAACATTTCAAGGCGTGTGCCTACTGGGGTAGTTGTCTCAAATATTTTGATAAAAGTGTCAAGCATTATTTCACCTTAACTAAGATTCATGTTTTTAATTGTTATGGCTTAATGTAAATTAGAAATAATTTACAACATATACAATACTTGGCCTAAACTTTTGTAACAACAGATAGCCCAAACTTTGGTTTCAAAAGTACCTTACTTTGAAACTTTTCAACAGTGTTTTCTGACTGCATAACAACAAAGAAGTAGACCATGTGTCATGAAACATAAAAAAAAACAGCTGACATAATTTTCTATTTATTTTTTTTTTAACACACAGTATAATTTTTGTTAAGAGTTAAACACACAAAAACTATTGATCTTTAAAAAAATGTTGGATATATTTGCAAGTTTATGGTTTGTTTACATTGGAAAGACTTGAGACTGGTCTCAGTTTGGTCTCAGCTGAGAACCTATTTGTGAATACAAAGTTGAGACTTGGTCTCAGCTGAGACCAAATCTTAAAGATGAGACTATTTTTTGTCTCAAACTTAAGATCTCTTTATGAATATGGCCCCAGGGGCTGTATTCACAAAAGGGATCAAGTTCAAGTTGAGCCAAAAATCAGCTAAAGTTTGTTATAAACAGTTGTAAACTTGAGCTGATTTTTGGCTCAACTTAAGCTTGATCCCTTTTGTGAATACCTACCCAGGTATCAGGTATCCATTGCTTAATCTGTGAGCTCATGGATTCTAAGGCACACCATCCATTGTTTATTTGGGGTTTTACATTGCTTTCAACACTGTACAGGGCATATCACGACGGGTAGTTGGAATGGCAGAGGAAACCAGTACATAGAGTTCACTAGGGTTGTGTACTGTAAACTGCCGACCAATGGCAAGCAACTACCAGCTTTCCCACTTGAGCCTGTGCGGGGATCGAACCCCGGCCTCAGAGGTGGGAGGCGAGAGTGTTACCACTCTGCCACCATGGCCCCCAGGCACACCATCCAAATCATAATACATAAATCATAAGTCGTAAACCATAACAGGGTCATCACCAGGGGATCATTGGTGTTCGGTAGCAAGAAAAACTAAGGAGGAAAAGACATCTGAAACAGGTAGGTTTTAAGCTGCATTTTGAAACATGATAGTGTTGGAGTAGTTCAAATTTCCAGTGGCAAATCATTCCCAAGTTTCGGAGCATCATATGAGAAGGACTTGCTGAAATGAACTTTAGATTTATGAACTGAGGAACTATAGAAGTGGACTTTGAGGAACATTTTTCTGGATTACTATGTCTTGTTGTAACAGCCGATGTATATAAAGACAAATATGGGGCAAAGTATTTTGGCTTTCCACTGGTAAGGAACTTATGTAGGAGCAACAGGGTTTTGAAAATGATTCGTTGTTTAACAGGAAGCCAGTGAAGAGACTTTAAAATGGGAGAGACATGAGAAAATCTAGACGCACCAGAGACAAAATTTGCCAAACAATTTTGGATATTTTGAAGCCTTGTGATATTATTGGAGGACAAACTGTGAAACAGAGAATTGCAATAATCCAGACGACTACTAAGCAATGTGTTTGCTACCATAACTGACACGTCATATGAGACAAAGCATCAGATACGATGCAAATGTCGAAGGTTGGCAAAGCAAGATTTAATGACAGAATTTACATGATTCGTGAAACTGAACTTTAATGTGCAGTTTCTAAAAGTGTTTCTAATTTTGTTAATTTTGTCTATAAAAAATGAACCAAACCAATTTGCCAGTGATTTTTCATCGGTACAGGATGGAAGGGTAGAGACCTGGGACCTGCCCAATACCTTGCTCAATGCTTGCCACAACTTCTTACTGTCAACATTATTTTCTTTGACTAATTCCTGATAGTATTGTCCCTTATTCTTATTCAGTAGGAATAATTACATCTATTTATTTGCCATCAAAGATGGGAACGGTTCACTGGGGTTTTGTCCCTCCTCCAAGTTCGTTCAAATTGCCTTTGCAAACACCTTGCTGTTCTGAACTCATTAGTTATCCAGTCAGGTTCAGCTTTGGCAAGGCGCCTTGTTTTCAAGGGTGCATGAATATCTAGCAGATCTGACAAACTAGATACATATTGTTCATAGAGTGTCAATCATGATGGTTTGCCCCAGATGGAAAATCAACTAAGCAAGAGATAATTATGTGATCGCTGATGAAGCATGAACCATGCACCACTAATATTGCTGTGAATTCCGTAAGAGCAAGAAGTAAGTCAAGAGTATGACCATGAAGATGGCTAAGAAACTATATATTAGGTCAAACAGCAGGCATCAATCATGGACTTGTATTCAGACATCAAGGGGGATGTAGAATCTACATGAATCAATCAATCAGTTGTCCACGTGCTTAATCTCCGTATCAACGGATTCTAAGGCACACCATCCAATTCATAAGGCATAAGTCATAAGACATTAGACATGTTCCGAGTCGTTCCCAGAGAGGTCGTCCGGTGTTCGGTAGTAAGAAGCTATGGTGGGAATGATTTCTGAAATAGGTAGGTTTTGAGTCGACTTTTGGAACTGGAGAGATTTGGAGCACTGCGTATATCATATGGAAGATCATTCCATAACTTAGGGGCATCATATGAAAAACTATTGTTAAAATGGACCTTAGATTTATGGATGGAAGCACAGTAAGAGGGAACCTGAAGGAACAAATTTTTGGGATTGGAACGTCTTGTATTCACAACAGATTTGTACAAGGGGAGATATGGTGCAAAATACTTAGGCTGGCCAGTGGTGAGGTACTTACATACCAAAACTAGGGTTTTGAAGATAATACGTTCTCTAATGGGTAGCCAATGAAGTGTCCTAAGGGTGGATGTAATGTGAGTGTACTTTGAAGCACCAGTGACAAACCGTGCAAGAGCATTTTGAACATATTGGAGCCTTGTAGCATTTCGAGATGACAAACTGCGAAAAAGAGAATTGCAATAATCCAAACGACTACTGACCAGAGCATTTGCAATCACCATTGATGTATCCACAGAAAGAAACCTTCTGATGCAATGAAGGATTTGATAACAGAATTTATATGATTGGTGAAACAGAACTTTGCATCAAACAGAACACCCAGATTGCGTACAACATCTGCGGGAGAGAGGCAATTACCCAGGATATTGACAGGAAATGAGTCACTGAGCCATTTGTGTCTGTCTTTGGCACCGAAGACTATGAATTCTGTTTTATCAGGATTTAGCTTGAGTTTGTTTTCAGACATCCAGACCTGAATATCATTCAAACACGATTTAAGACGGTCAAAAGACTTGAGACTATCATCAGGGGATAAGTGAATGAACAGCTGAGTGTCGTCCGCATAGAAGTGGTAACGGACTCCGGTATATTTTCTGATGACTTGACCAAGAGGTGTTGTGTAGAGGGAAAACAGAAGAGGACCTAGGACAGAACCTTGGGGGACTCCAAACTTCAATTTGAACATATTTGAAAGACTGGAACCAATCTTGACTGACTGAAAACGATCCTAGAGGTAGGATCTAAACCATTTTAGTGCCGATCCAGCAAAACCAAATCTAGACGACAAACAGGATAGGAGTGTGTCATGATCAATAGTGTCAAAAGCCGCGGACAGGTCGAGTAGCACTAGGGCTGTAGGCATGCCCTTGGACAGAGATAAGTGAATCTCATTTTTGATGCACAACAAGGCAGTTTCTGTTGAGTGCCCCAACTTATAGGCTGACTGGAAAGTGTTACCAAGATCATGAGAATCCATGTGAGATCTAATTTGGGCAGCCATAATTCGCTCAACCAATTTTGACAAGAAGCTAAGACCGGACACCGGTCAATAGCTCTTCAAGTCCTCTTTTGAAAGAGTGGACTTTTTGAGGAGGGGTGTGACAATAGCCTGTTTGAAAGGATTAGGGAAAATGCCATTTTTGAGGGACAAGTTAACCAGTTTAGTCAATGAAGGGAGAAGAATGTCAATATATTGTTTCACAATGTGAGTGGGGCATGGATCAAGGGAGCAAGTTTTTGAAGGAGATTCCTTGATAAACTTGAGGACTTCAGTATCAGTGACAACTTGAAAGGAACTGAAAGTCGGCGGCTCCTTTTCTGAGTGAAGAACCTGAGATCGGGTGTATTTAAAGGTGTCTCGAATCTTTTTAATTTTATCAATGAAAAATGAATATTAAAATCCCCACAAACAACAAAAGATGAGGATAAGGACGACAGAAAACCAATATAAGACAAGAAATCTTCTAAAAAGACTTAAACTGAGGAAGCCAGAGGTCTATACAATGCACCAAAAATCAAACTGCGTCCATGGAATGATAGAGAAATGGTATGATGCTCAAAGGATAAAAAATTTGAAACACAATCAATGTTTTTGGATTCAAATGCTTTTTTAATGAAAAACCCAACACCATCATCACTTTTATTTGCTCTTGAAGTTTGAACTAAGGAAAAATCATCTGGGGTCAACTCTTGCAGAAAAAAATAATGTGTCATGTGCCTTGATATGGGTTTCAGTCAGACCAAAAACATTGTATCCACCACTTTTGACTTCATCTGCTAATAATGGGCCCTTATTTCTGATGGAATGGTGATGGCAAAACCAAATCTTCCCGGTCCTGGTTTAACTGCCACATCCCCTGACAAGATCAAACTTAGTTGGCTAAGGAAAACCATTTTATGGTAGGAAACTCTGTGGTTGCCACAAAAACATACATAGGGAATCTTGGATAAATGTGGGGGCACAAATTCTTGTACAAGAGGACTTTGTGACAGGCATAATAAATGTTATTTAACTGTTTATAAAACATGTAACAAATATTCACATTTTTTACAAATGTATAAAGTCATAATTCTTTTATTATAAAACTATTTTTAAAGATGCAGTTTAGAAATTTATTTTTAAAGATATGAACTATATTTTGCAGAAAGATGTGAATTATACTTTGCAGAACACATAAAACAATCAATCATTGAGTGGTCCATGCCAAAGAATGTAAACATAAGCGAGCTGTTGGTTTAAACCTTCGAATGCCACTTCAATAAATGAAAACAGTACTGAGCAAGTCATGCCATAACAGTGCTTCCTTGTGTCAAGGTCAGTAACCAAAGCATAATTCTAGGACAAAAGAAACAAGTTCAGGTATTCATATGTTTTATATCAGTTACATGACCTGTAGAGTAAATAAATAAAATATATGTTTTTTCGAACCATGTTATATATTTGAATTATAAAGTCATGTCCAAATTCAAAGTCACTCATCATTTTGATACAAATAACATACTCGGGCTTGATTCCAATATCATCAAATTTGGTGACTGTTTGGAAGCTGATCAGGTGGCAGCTGATGGGTGGCAGTTGCTTCGACTACCTTAATTTATTGCTCTATTACAACAAAAACAACCATCAATAAACTCCAAGTAGTTAAGAACTCCTTTAGTTGCATTACATGTAGACTGAACAGATTAAATCAGTGACATCATACTTGAATAGACTATACCCACTGTTGATTGAGCATGGCATATTGTTTAAAAATAATCTACTGACATATAAAGCAATCAATCTTAACCAATCTTTCATCATGCATCAAGACTAGTGTCTCACATAAGCTAATCACCTTTATCTTTGCTCAATCAGACACAATGAATTCATGGAGATGTGCAGTTTTGCCTAATAGTTACTCCAATACTGAATATGGAACAAACCCCCCAAACCCATTAGAAACTAGGATAGTGTTCATCGGTTTAGACAATAATTGAAGACTTACCAATTCAGACACACCTAGCCACCTCCACAGTTTTCTCCCTTATTAGACTTTTAAAGCTAGGGAAACAGAATCTTTCTTGTAATTTGACAATCTCTTTTTGGACTTCAGCACCTCAGAGGATGTTTACATCAACTGGGGAAGGTGGACTCAGTGGGGTTGTGGGTCTCACTCATCTCCTACCTCTGAGGTTAATGGTTCAAACCCCAGACTAGACCACACAGGGAAAAGTCGGGGGCCACGGTGGCAGAGTGGTAACACTCTCGCCTCTCACCTCTGCGGCCGGGGTTTGATCCCCGTCATGGCCGTAAGTGGGAAACCTGGTAGTTGCTTGCTGTTGGTCGGCAGTTTACAGTACAGAACCCTAGCGAACTATATGTACTGGTTTCCTCTGCCCTTCCAACTACCTGTCGTGATATGACCTGTACAGTGTTGAAAGCGACGTAAAACCCCAAATAAACAAAAATAAATAAACAAACACAGGGAAAAGTCAGTATTTGCTTACCCAATGCCTGGCAGTTTAAGGTGCAGAATCTTAACCAACAATTATGTACTGGTT
Organism: Sabellastarte sp. h YS-2021; assembly: GCA_964017235.1. Lineage (NCBI taxonomy): Eukaryota > Metazoa > Annelida > Polychaeta > Sabellida > Sabellidae > Sabellastarte > Sabellastarte sp. h YS-2021. The sequence continues at coordinate 167,337,501 of OZ024929.1, read as the reverse complement.
TCCTCTGCCATTAAAACTATATCCAGTGTGATAAAAACTGGAAAAAGTGTTGAAGGCGATGTTAAACCCAAATAAATCAAATCAAATTATACATTAAATTATACACGGTAAAACCGGGTGGTTAAATGTACTTAAACTGTTTGAGTAATGCTGACTTCAGTGTCGTCTTTAGTAACCAGAACACAAATAATTTGAGTTAAAAGTGATTTACTCACACTCGCTTTAATAAATGGTTGAATGTACTTGAAATTTTTGAGTACAGTCTTATACCCAGTATTCAATATTTCTGGCTAAAAATATCATGGTTATTTATTCAGCAGAAGTCACATTCCAATCAGAGAAACTAAAAATGATATAAAATGTGATTTATTTCCATGTTGTATATGTAGTGTATTGCTGTCAATTTTATATTTATTATTACAAAATTGTAATATGAATAGATTGCTGTTAAAAATCTGTAAATCCCCTATTATCAACCACTCAAGTCACAATTTAGTAACCACAACACAAATAATTTGAGTAAAAGTGGTTATGCTAACTGAAACAAATGGTTGAATATATTTAAAACTTTTTAGTACAGTCCACTTATACCCATTATTTAATATTTCTGGCTGTAGAATATCATACCGGTATTTTTTCATACGAGAAACTGAAAGTGATATAAAATGTGATTAATTCAACCAGTAAGTTTTTATTTTCATGTTCTATATTGAAATGAAACAAAAATTGTTCAACATGAAATATATGGATGTATCTGGTCCTAAAGGTGTGCCCTCTAAAGGTACATCCTCTTTTACAGTGACTTTAAACTGCCATGTATAAAAGAAAGATATGAGTTTTTCCGTGTTATATACTATAGTTTAGTCTTCATGAAAAAAGCAGAAAATAAGTCTTGGTCCAACTTGGTCACATTAAATTTTGAGAGTGATCTGTATCACCATTTAGATACAAAAAATTCAGACTTTCCAATTTATTTATTAATACATGCCTTGGCACAGGTTTCTCTCTGAGTATTCTTATATAATAAGTGTACTTGTATATGACTGTAGCAAGGAAGACAAATGTATAATCAAGCCAAACATATTTACACCATGTGATTCACTAAAAATTTTGCCCTTAAAATTTTCTGCTTGATTGACACTTGATCCACATTTTCAACAAAATTTCCCAAGATATTGTTAGATATAAATCTTGCTTACCAAGATGTTTGGTTTAAGTTGTTTCATCAGTCTAATCAACCAAGATCTATGTTTATTAGAATATGTTATGACAATACCGTAATATTATAACCCTTATCACTAATTGCAAAGTTTAAAGCTTATACTACACCTTAAATTATTTCATGATTTTTTCAAGGGCTGAACTGCTGAGGAAATAGTTGGTGTTCTGACATCCGAGTCCAGGGGAGTACTTCATTGATTACTGATTCATGTGGATATGGTGTTGTATAAAGCATACTTTTTACCACATAATACCAAATTAACACAGAAATTTGGCATTCAGAATTACATTGAAAATTTTCTCAGCAGGCATTCAGCACAACCTTATCCAGCCAGTTTATTCATAGGCAGTGCATGATGGAGTCTTAAAAAAATTATGTTATAGAAATAAATTAAAAGGCAGCAACATCGTTGTAGTGATGTTAAGAGTTTTCAACTGAAACTTCACTTATGTTGTTATAGGGTACTCACATGAACATATCTTTAAGAAACATATTGCTTTTGCAAAGGCTACAGAATTTGACCTTATTGATGAGCATGAACATTGCCAGTGGTGGTTGTGAACTTTTTTGAAGATTGAGCAAAAGGTGTTTGTATTCTGGATAGCTATAATTTATTAATTTCTAGAAAGCTTTACATTGGCATTTCTATATTTTGCTTTGTGTTTAACAAATGCTGCATAAGTTTGTATTTATTTATGTAGTTGCATTTCTAATCTGAACAATTTTCAAAACACAATCTTGCAATATAGCATTAAATTGTACCAAGTACTTAAACATTTTGAGGTCCATGAACTCAAAAATCAGTCTAGACCTTGTTATGTAAAACCAATATATTTAAGTATTCACAACTCAAACATTACACTGACTTAAACATAATGATTACAGGTGACCTACAAAATAAAGTGTAATTTGATGCACCCAGTGGACTCAATTTTTTAAAGTTAAAAGAACTCCATATGTTTACTTACTTTACTTGTTATTTTAACTCAAATATTTTTAAGTTGTTTTTTACTCAAATTTATGTTTTACTTGGACATTTTAAGTTGATATTACATGAAAGAGCAAACTACATGGATATTTTAAGTTGACCTCACATAAAAACCTTAAGTAGAAACTTTTAAGTTATACAAACTGAATAATTTTGTACTATGACTCTAAAATTTTAAGTAAAACCCACTCAATCGTTTTAATTTCAAGGCACTTTATTAAAAATTTTGAGTAAGAATCACTCTTATTCTTAATACAGAATCTACTAAATTTTTTTGTGTCCGCTAGGTGCATCAAATTACACTTAATTTTTTTGAGTAAATTGTTAACCAAAAGTTTTACAGTGTACATTCGCACAATTATACATTAACATGCACAATGAACCAATAATTTAAAAGTTTTATTGAAAAGGAAAAAGACAGACTGAAAGCTAAAACAACGATTCTATATCTTATAAAATTTATGTCCCTTAAAACAAATTTATAAAATCAATAATAATTCATCAAAGTGAAACATCATTTTACTGAGTTTTATGGTAGCTGGAGCCAATGCCAGTACAGGGTCTTTGTAAAAAATATTAAAAAAAATTTATTTTGGGCCAAATTTATCATTTATGAGCTATAAAAGAAATGTCTCATCTAAAAAAATCTTTTTAAAATGATTTGTAAAAATAGCACTGTTTTATTGTTGTAAAAACGTTAAATAAAACTATGTATTTACTTGAAATAAATGACTGAAGCTAGCATCATCCATATACAGCTATCACTGTGATTAATTGATTAGTATACATCTATTACTGTAATTAATTAAGTAGCTTGCATTACAAAATAAATGATAATTGTGATTCAAGCTGGAATAATGAAAAAAAAAATCAGCATGATTGAGGCATCAATAACTATTTGACAGGTAGCTGTATATAATGAGAATAGATATTTAAGAGTGTTTTTGTCAATGAAAATAAACACAGCATCATGCATAAATTTAGCTGCCTTCTAGAGGTCCGCAAAATATTGATTTATCTTGTTTAAAATAATTAAAAGTATTTTTTTTTGTTCTGTTGTTAGTTATGGAAAAATGATATTTTTATTTAACTTGCTTGCTCATCACTTTAACATTTAGTTTATATTTACTACTGACTACATACTTTTGAGAAATAAAAATAATTTTAAAGATTTGTTTATATGGTTTTTTTAAAGTTACACATGCCATACAAACAATTACATTTAAAAACATCTTTAAAAAAATCTCAATTTATATCTACCTGTATTTTTCACTATGGAAAAAAATGGTATGTGTATTGTAATATTTTGCTCTATGAGTGTAACCATGTGTACATGGTTTGTTTCTTAATTCCTTTGGTTCTGGTGGTCTGGTTTCGCTGTGAATGTTAGCCTCTATTAGAGATCTCAAAATGAGAACCGGTGGAGGCGGTGTACCATCCTATGCTGTGAAACCAGATAGACAGTAATAAAATATAAAAGGTTTTATGGATTCCATTCCAGTGGTAATCTTGAAAGAAGGAATGATGCTGTGAATTGATAGAAAAGACAATATTCACAAGATATATGATAAGGTTTTCCTCACATGTGTACAAATATGTTGTATTAGGGAATAGCTCAAAAGCACTGACATAATAGCAGGTAGTAGCACATTAGCAGACAAGCACTGGCATATTGTAATAATGCATTAAAATATCAAAATTTGTGATAATGTTCTTTATATGGGTGGAAATGAAAGCAAGATATGAGGTAACAGGCAGTGATTTGCAGACAAATCCAGTAATACATAATCAGATTTGGCTTAATTTTGGCGAAGTTACTTAACATCCTGGTAATACATGGTATTAAAAGATTTGTTCAGAATTCTATAACTTTGAAACATTCACCCTCATTCCCTAAAGGTGAGGGTGTTATAATTATGTTTGTTTGACTGTCAGTATGTCTCTCCATGTGCATAAGTCGAAAAAACTACACATCAGATCTGGGTTATATTTTCATACAAAGTAGGGTCTACTTATTTTTTGATCCCACTGAAAGATGATGGGGATTCCGATCCGGATTGAATTTCCACAAGTAATAAATAATAATAAATAAATAATAGTTTATTTCAAAGCCAATTACATCACATTACAAAAGTTGATAACTTTATCTAAGAACATGTAAATAAGATTAAAGTTACAAATATTATGATTTTACAAAATTATTATACATGTATGTTTTTTATTTCAACAATTAGCTTTAGTATGAAAAGGAGGAGGCTGAAGCAAAAGCTTGTATATTCGCCACCCCCCAACTTCCAGTTATTTAATAATTCTATATTTTATTTCCACCACATATTTTTTTAATAAATTAGATTATATTATTATGATAAACATTTATTTTACAGTACAAACAAACAAGCTCACATTATGGAATTAAAGGTATTATAGGAAACAATATATGACATTGATCTTAGTTTATCGTATTTTTTAGATTTCAAGATCATTGATCTTAGTTTATCAGATTGTAAATTTAAGTAATTAACCATAATATTAGATAAAGTAGAAACTGAGTGTAATTTAATAGTTGTTCACATATGTAAGTTTTAACATTTTTTTAAATTTTATCAATGAACCGCTGGTTTTCATCTTCTCATCAAGTTTGTTCCATAATCTTACTCCAATACTTGACAAACAGTTGTACTTAATTTTTGATTTAGAGAAATTGACTTTAAAATTATACAATCGTCTGGTATTATATACATTGTCAGTTTTACTCTGAAATAGACATTGCAAGCTTTTAGGCAAATTAACATTCCAGGCTTTAAACATTAAAATTAGTATTTTAAACTCCACTAAGTCCATAAACTTGAGAATGTTGAGTTCATTAAAGAAAGAACTTGTATGATCTCTACTTCTTAAATTACAAATTACTCTTACTGCATGTTTTTGAGCCTTTATAATTGGCAAAAGATATGTTTTACTACAATTACCCCATAATTCGACACAATAATACAGGTGTGATTGAAAGATACTACAATATAATTTAAGCAAGGCTTCTTTATGCAATATTGGTTTAACTTTTTTAAGAACTGCTAAATTTCTATATAATTTATTTTTTATATTTACAGTTTGTGGTTTCCAAGACAATTCTGAATCAATTAACACTCCTAAAAATTTTGTTACATATACTCTTTCTATTTTAAAATCATTAATGTATATATTACAATCGGTTTTCAAATGTTTCTTACCAAATACCATAAAGTTGGTTTTACTAATATTCAAAGACAATTTGTTGGCTGCAAACCAAGTGTGAAACTTATTTAATTCAAGTGAAACTGTTTTACATAAATCTTTTATATTATCAGCAGTACAAAAAATATTGGTATCATCTGCAAATATAATCAGATCCGTTACTTTTGAAATATTACACATATCATTAATATACAGGATAAATAACTTTGGGCCCAGTATTGAGCCTTGCGGTACACCACATATAACATCTTGTAATTCTGATTTTATACCATTAAAGTTAACAAACTGCTTACGGCTTAATAAGTATGATTTTAACCAATTACTTGCTATACCTCTTACACCATAATGACCAAGTTTCTTTATTAGTAATGAGTGATCTATAGTATCAAACGCCTTTTTTAAATCTATGAATACACCTAAGGTAATCTTTTTGTTATCTGTTGCACTTCCTAATCGTTCCATAAAATCTAACAAAGCCATAGCTGTTGATCTATTACCCCTGAAACCATATTGTGAATTACTTAAAATGTTATGTGTTTCTACAAAGTCTGTTAATCTTTTATCAAATAATTTTTCTAGAATTTTAGAGAACTGAGGTAATAAAGACACAGGTCTATAATTAGAAAATATTGATTCATCACCAGATTTAAATAATGGAACAATCTTAGCAATTTTCTTGTCATTAGGGAATACACCATTACTGAATGATAAATTACAAATATGCATAAATGGCTTAATAATAGCATTAAATGTACATTTCACAATGTTCATACTGAGATCATTAAAATCACATGAATATTTATATTTACATGAGTTAATTGTATAAACAAGTTCTTTTTCTGTTACTGGATGTAAAAACATGGAATTAACATTACTAGGACCCATAGTGTTAAATATACATTGGTTATCATTTGGGGCTGTAATTTTACTGGCTACCCAGCAGGCATCTGACGTAGTTATGACATCTAGAATGTGTTGAAATTACGTTGCAACGTCTTATAATGTATTTGCAATGTCTTTACAACGTCACAATAAGATGTCAGTTGGACGTTTTTGAAAGACGTCATATTGACGTTTGGATAACATCATAAAGAGACAACAGGAAGGCATGCATCAGCCATGATGGAAATAAAAGAATTGTTTGGAGGGAAATTTAAATCTAAAATCATCAAATATCAGGTAATATATTTTCCATCTAATCTTTTAGTTGTTATTATATTTATCTGTTGTGTATATAGACTTGAATGGCATATGTATAATATATCTTTACACTGACGTTGCTTGTAATTAGTGGGTTTTTTCTTTCTCCCTGTTAAGTGTACTGCTCTTCATTGTAACTTGACACAACATGACAGCATAAGTCTGATTTATGCTCTGCTTTTGTGTAATAATATGGATTTCCATATTGACTAAAATACTGTATGAGTGGTTATTTTGTGTGGAATTAATTTTCACTATTATCACAATTACACATCAAATGCGAAAATCTGTCAGTACTGCAGTACAAAGTTTTCCTTTAATTCATTCCCCTCCCCATGACCCTCTCTGTCATACCTGACTGAGTTTTATTACTGTCAGTTGTCGGGGTTTTTTTTTTCTCATTTGATAACACAGATGTGTTGGTATGTGGGTACTTACAGTAAACTGTCTTTTCAACTCTACTTGTTAAATTTTCTGTATTGTGTGTACATACACTGGAAAAATGGAAAACATTCAATTTTAATACTTGCATGTGCTTTATAGAGACTGTCAATAAAATTTTAGGACAGAACACTATTGTGTTTACATTTCCTATTTGCAGAGAATTTATACAGAAAGACCAGATGTTTGTGTGTTTAAAAAATGCTAACTGAATGTTTGTATGTGTTGTAAGCAATGTTTATAATCATCTTACACTGAAAATTATTAATTTGTCAAAATGGTGCCTAAAACGACAAGTTTCTTAAATGACAAAATCAAATGAGATTTTCTTGTTGAATGATAGTCAAATGTTGATAACTTATTGGTCATATTATTAGAAAACTTATGACAAGAAAATTAGTGCCCTTAAAATTAATTTCACAGGAATGTCACCAATAACAGATGCCTAAAATGACTAATTAATTGGACTGCCGGGCCTATTTTCTTGTCATAAGTTTGTCAGTTAATTTGTCAAACAAGAAAATGACAAGTTTTAATTTGTCAATTAGGAAGTTTGTCGTTTTAGGCACCATTTTGACAAATAAATGACAAATTAATATTTGTCAGACGTTTTCAGTGTAACTGAGATATGAAAACAGCTCTATCAGTAATTCACTGAGGGTAATCAGTACTGGGGTATATATGGTTTATACAGAGGTTTACACAGATGAAAATTAATACCCCCTTCACACTACAGGTGGTATCACCTGTGGTACTAGACACTGATCAAAATGCCCCAGTCCCAACTACTGTCTGACTTCCGTATACAAATTTGTGACACAGTGGCAAAACATCCAATTCCTTGAGCAAGCAGCAGAAATTTTTAAATGTTTGAATTTTCTACATCTGAATTTGGTACTGTGAGCATACACAGATGAACTTTCTCTGCAGTAGCTGAAGCGACATCCGCAGTTTAGATAAGACTTTTATTCGGTCGTGTTTCGGTAGCTCGTGTTCGTCTGTTCAACACCGAAAGTGAGTTGAGGTTAATTGAGGTTGCTTCTCGGTGACCAATGTTTGTAGTACTGTCGTTCAACTGTTATTGACGGTTAAAAAACTATGTCCAATAAATGGCTGTCTGCCTGTAGTGTGAAGACTAAACGGAAGACTTGGGAGGCTGAGTAAAACTTCTCACCACAGGACGTACTGCATGCAGTTTCAAAATAAAAAAAATAAATAAAAAAATATTAAATATAGCATAAATCAATGAAATACTTGGATACACCTTAGTAGTCTGTCAGATTTCTTTAACTGATATTAGTTTTTCACATAATTTTCCTTATTTATACTGATATTTAACATTATTTTTCGTTTTTAAGTTTTGTTTACATCATTTGCCATGTTTGCTTCTCTGCTACTTCCAGTGGGTGACAACTAAAACATGGTTACCTGTATTTAGATCGGTTCTTTCGAGGCGAATACCTGGTGTCATTTTTCTGACCGAGTCACAACCCTAATTAATATACTGTAAAATTGGCAAGCCTTTGTATACTGTTTAGTTTTGCATAGTGTTTATTTCAAGTCTGTTAATTGTAAAAATTTATTTACTCTGATCAAGAAAATGTCCATTTTTCAGTCTGTCATTTCTCGGGTCGTTCCTATGTATGACCCATAATTCATGTCCATCTGAACATACATTAACATTTTTGTAGCCGTTAACCTTAAATAAGAAGTGAAATGCAAAAATTCTGTATTTGATCATTTGTTTGATTTGTTTGTTAGGTAATGCAACCATTCCAAGTACACCAAGTGGGGAGATGTCACTACACCAAGTGGGGAGATGTCACTTCTTACAGGCCAAACATCACTTACTTTACATATTGAATTTGAAGATACAGCTACATTGAGGAAGGGAACATCTCTTTTCACTGGTCACACTCCACGTACTAACCAAGGTGTAGCCACACCGTACAGGAGAACATCTCTTTTCACTGGTCACACTCCATATACCAGGTGTATGTGGTCCACATTAAGCAGGGGAACATCTCTTTTCACTGGTCACACTCCACGTACTAACCAAGATGAAGCCATGCCAAGCAGGGGAACATCTCTTTTCACTGGTCACACTATCCAAGATGTAGCTACTGCAACACCAAACAAGGTGGCATCTGTTTTCACAGACCAAATTCCACATACTTACATTGCTCTGGTATGGCTCATGGTAATGAAGACCTCTTTGGGGCTGCATCAAATCCAGATCCTTTTCCTCTCTTACAAGCAAGTGAGTGTTATTATTTACATTTACATTATATAACAAAAGCACTCAAAGAGCACATACCTCCTCCATGGTAGTGGTAAAGACTGAACAGTTGGTTTTGTATTCGATTCATATAAATGTAAACAAATTCGACTTATAAATGTGCCTGAGCTGGTTCCTGAAATGCCACATATTTCACTTCAAAAGGCAAAAATATGGCACAGAAACACTTATTTAGTTATTTGGGTTTTAACATCGCTTTCAACACATTGTATAGGTCATATCACCATGGGTAGTTTTATGGGCAGAGGAAACCAGTACATACAGTTGGTCAAGGTTCTGTACTGTAAACTGCCGACCAACAGCAAGCAACTACCAGCTTTCCCAATTGAGGTCGGGCCGGGAATAGAACTCCAATCTCAGACGTGAGAGGCGAGAGTATTACCACTCTGCCACTGTGGCCCCACGGAAACACTTAATAATGTGTACTTGTATTTTATCTGGACAATACACAGTGATAATTATATGAGCGACGTTATATAATGTGACTATAATAAAAGTGAGATGTGTGAATTAATAGACTATGACCTTCAGGCTATTTACAAAATGTATTAATATTGATACAGTTTCACTATTTTTAGTATCTGAAGTATTGCATTCTCTTACATTACTTTTGAAATATGTTCTTACCAGTTATTTACATGTACCACTATGTTGGGAAGGAAATTCCAGTTTTCAAGAGAGTAAACTTTGGATACCTGAAATGGTGGTCTTTTATTCTTAACAAGGCCACTGCCGCAGCGGTTATCTCCCGCCTTAGAATCAATAAAAATTGAGAACTAAAGGAGATTTAAGGCCTTTGAAGTAAGATGACCCCACTTGACATTGAAGAAGGGGTCAAAGGTAAAAGTCAGCAATTTGAAAATAGTCTTAGGCCTTGACTTGGTATAAGTTGTTTTCACATTTGGAACCCCTAGTAGCAATGATAAGGGAGATATAAGGCCTTTTAATGGGAAAATCCCATCTAACATGTGATATGACGGCCATTTTGTTTTTGAAACTAGGCTAAATTACTATCAGGCTAACTTTCCTAGCCATATATATTTTGCGCATATTTGATGAAGCTAGCTGCAATATTTCGAGTTTTAGAGCATCTTAATGATTTTTAAATAATTGGCTATGGCGGCCATTTTGTTTTTCAAAATAAGGCAAAATTTTTCTCAGGCAAAACATTTGAAGGCCAGGACTTTTGATGGTCTGTCTTTATATTCTGAAGCCATAGCACCAATAACAAGGGAGAAATAAGGATGTTTTAGTGTGACGACCTCATTTAACCTTGAAGCAGGGGTCAAAGGTCAAATTCAACACCTGGAAAAGATTCCCTGTCCATGACTTTCTACAAGTTGTTTTGATATTCCAAACCTGTTGGAGCAATATTTGGGGAGATATAAGGCCTTTTTAATAGGATAACCTGTCATTAAACATGTGATATGGCGGCCATTTTGTTTTTCAAAATGAGGCTAAAATTTCACAGACAGGTTTTCATAGCCATAAACATCCCCTGCAAATTTGGTGAAGATATCTTTATAAATGAATGAGATATTAAGGTTTATGCAAAAATGTGACGAACTTTAAACATGTGATATGGCAGCCATTTTGTTTTTTAAACTAGTGCCAAAATTACTATCAGGCTAGCTTTTCTAGCCATATAGCTTTTGTGCAAATTTGATGAAGCTAGCTGGAATATTTCAAGATTTAGAGGACCTTTATGATTTTCAAACAATTAGCTATGGCGGCCATTTTGTTTTTCAAAATGTGGCTAAAATTTTGCAGATACAAGTTTTCCTAGCCCATATAGCTTTTGTGCAAATTTGATGAAGCTAGCTAGAATATTTCAAGATTTAGAGCACTTTTATGATTTTCAAACAATTAGCTATGGCGGCCATTTTGTTTTTCAAAATGTGGCTAAAATTTTACAGATACAAGTTTTCCTAGCCCATATAGCTTTTGTGCAAATTTGAAGAAGCTAGCTGGAATATTTCAAGATTTAGAGCACTTTTATGATTTTCAAACATTTAGCTATGGCGGCCATTTTGTTTTTCAAAATGAGGCTAAAATTTTGCAGAGACAGGTTTTCATAGCCGTAAACATCCCCTGCAAATTTGGTGAAGATACTGTATAAGTGGTTTTTTTCGCGGGTACTTAAGTTCGCGAATGTACACTGTAGGCCTGGATCGCGAGAATTTATTTTCGCGGTGAAATATATTCAATTATCGCCCAAACTAACAACATGTTCAAATTAAAATATTACGCGGACTTCTGCTGGTTTGATTGGAAATGCATAGTTGACGTCTTTTCTTTTGTACACGTTGTCAGTGTGTGAACCTACTCTGGGAGATTATAAATTGACGAAACCCAATCGAACACACTTTCATTGATCGGCGCATTATCAAAGAAGTTGTGTAGCGGGGTCGTGTAATTGAATTAATCCCTCCCTATTGGTGAGATCAAAGAAGTTAGGTGTTTCTGTGAATGGTACATTTGATAAAGCAATGGAATTTATTGTTTCCGTGGCAGTGTCAAATATTGTATCTTGCACAATCTTGTATTATCGCTCACGCTAGACTGGTTCTACTGATAAATATTGGCTAGAAGTTATTTTCGCGTTTTGTAGTCACTCGCGAATATAGCGAAAATTAATTCCACGCGAAAATAACCACTTATACAGTATCTTTATAAATGAATGAGATATTAAGGTTTCTGCAAAAATGTGACGAACTTTAAACGTGATATGGCGGCCATTTTGTTTTTTAAACTAGTGCCAAAATTACTATCAGGCTAGCTTTTCTAACCATATAGCTTTTGTGCAAATTTGATGAAGCTAGCTGGAATATTTCAAGATTTAGAGCACCTTTATGGTTTTCAAACAATTGGCTATGGCGGCCATTTTGTTTTTCAAAATGAGGCTAAAATTTAGCAGAGACAGGTATTCATAGCCATAAACATCTCCTGCAAATTTGGTGAAGATATCTTTATAAATGAATGAGATATTAAGGTTTATGCAAAAACGTGATGAACGGACGGACGGACGGACGGACGGACAGACGGACGGACGTACGGACGTACGGAAGGCGTTTTATAATCTCCCAACCTCGGCCTTCGGCCGCAGGTGGGAGATAATGAGGGACCAAACACCATTTTCTCTATCCATCCCAGCATGAATGATAATATCCAAAACCTGTTTCAGTATTTTGAGTTTTGGCGCACACAAGTCAAAATGTATGGCGGCGGAGTGACGAGGTGAAACCAGTATATCCCCGACTTTCATCTGGGGATGTCATAATATGTTAAGCAGTTAATCATAAGATTTTGATCCATGTGGGGCAATTTACCCATGACCCTTCAAGAGCTGATCACTTCCAAAACTGTGAGATGGATTTGGTTAATATTTTCTATGCAGGTGTAATGGGGACCTTGGAGAATGTCCACTTTATGGTGATCTTAATGTCTCGATAAAACTCAATGATAGCAATTTAAGGTTAGGGGTCCTATGGCCAATATTTATAAAATGGCATTTTTTATTCAGGTTGCACTTTTGTCAAAGCTTTATTAAAGGTGTTTATTCTAATGCATTATGATTTAAAACTGTGTTTAACATTTATCATTTTTATTCTTTACAGCTAGTGTCCAGAGAAGTGTTGACTGCAATAAGAGTGGAGTGGAAATTGCTGAGCGAGATTATCTTAAATATGTGCCAGATCATGTTGGTAGTGGAGGACATAAATAGGGCATTTGTATTTGGACCTAAATACAGTGATAAAAATGGGCACTTGCCAATGTAGGTAAAATATCTCATGGGCAAGATGGCTTTCAAACCTATTCAATCCCTTTGGCAAGTGAATTCTAGAAAAATTTCACATTAATGTAATTTTTAAAAATGTAGTATTTCTTGCCGTTTTAAATTCCACCATTTGTTTACATCTAATGTTTATTGCTCTGACACAGCTTCTGATTCCTATCTTTTATTGTGCGAGTGGAAATAGGCCAGTTTGACTGCAGATCTGTGTGTCCAAAAATTTTCATTTCTATCACTAAAATGTGTGGAGATCATGAGAATATGTGAAACTTGTAAACACACACTTAGAGGGTGTAGGTGTGCCACGTCATGGTGTGACCTTGATTTGATCTCTGATCTTGCTGTAGTGACCTTGACCTTTAACATTTGTCCGGGCTATATCTCAGAAACTGTAAGGTGTAGGAAGTTGATACTTGGAAGGGACATTGGTTATGGGTGTACGTGTGCAACATCTTTGTGTGACCTTCATTTGATCTTTCACCTTGCCATAGTGACCTTGACCTTTAAAATCTTGTCAAGGCTATATTTTGGAAACCATAAAGTGTAGAAGGTTGATACTTGGTAGAGACATAGATGTAGTTAAGCAATATCATGGTGTGAACTTCAGTCAAAGTGTGTTCACCTGCCATATTTGGGACATATTTCTTGTATGACAATATATGGATTGCTGCAAGTGATTATTACATGTACCTTTACTTAATAGTGCTATTTCACTTGACAGCTAGTAAATTTTACATCTTCATTATGTTTACTTTCTAATAAATGATGCCATCTTGCTATTTGATTGTCTTGTTTTAATACTTTATCTTTACATACTTTTTTCTCTCTCTTAAATATTACTTTCTCTACTTAAACATTATTTGGACCTTAACATAACTGATACTATTTTCTCTGAAAATCTCTTGATATTTTTACTGTTTCACTTCTGTATCTCATGGTGTCAAAAACTATTCCCCAGGCTGTAGGGTATGGCATCTTGGATGCTTTTTTACCCCACAACCCTCAAGGGCTGTCGGGGTATTGTTTTCACCCATGGTGTCCGGATAGGTGGGCGGGCAGCGGGAAAAGTTTGTCCAGGCTGTATCTGAGAAACCATAAGGTGTAGGAAGTTGATCCTTGGTAGGGACATTGGTTAGAGGGTGTAGGTGTGCAACATCATGGTGTGACCTTGATTTGACTTTTGACCTTGCTGTAGTGATCTTGACCTGTAAAATCTTGTCCATGCTATATCTCAGAGACTGTACGGTGTAGGAAGTTGATACTTGGTAGGGACATTGGTTAGGGGGTGTAGGTGTGCAACGTCATGGTGTGACCTTGATTTGACCTTGCCTTAGTAACCTTGACCTATAAAATCTTGTCCAGGCGATATCTCTTAACTGTAAGGTGCAGGAAGTTCATACTTAGTAGGGACATTCCTACACAATGTCATGGTGTGACCTTGATTTGACCTTTGACCTTGCTGTAGTGACCTCGACCTATAAAATCTTGTCTGGGCTATACCTTGGAAACCATAAGGTGTAGGAAGTTCACACTTAGTAGGGACATTGGTTAGAGGGTGTAGTTATGCAGCGTCATGGTGTGACCTTGATTTGACCTGTGACCTTGCCATAGTGACCTTGACCTATAAAATTTTGTCCAGGCTATATCTCAGTAACTGTAAGGTGTAGGAATTTGTTACTTGGTAGGGACATTGGTTGGGGGGTTATAGGTGTGCAGTGTCATTGTGTGGCCTTGATTTGACCTTTGATCTTGCTGTAGTAACCTTGACCTTTAAAATTTTGTCCAGGTAATATCTCTGAAACCGTAAAGCGTAGGAAGTTAATAGATGGTAGGGACATTGCTTAGGGGTTGTAGGTGTGCATCATAATTTTTAGTTCACTGATTAATGCTGTCATCTTGCTATTGAATTGTCTTGTTTTAATACTTTATCTTTACATACATTTTCTTTCACTTAGATGTTATTTTCTCTACGTAAACATCATTTGGACCTTTATACAATTGAACTGCTCTAAAAGTATCCCGATCTTTGTACTGTTTCACTACTTCTATATCTCATGGTGTTTCCCCAGGCTGTGGGGTACGGGCGTCTCTGATGCTATTTTTTAACCACTGAAATAATTTGTCCAGTTATTTTATCAACTAAAATCTTAGGCAATCACTTTTTTGCAGTGAAATAGAGGAAGAACTCCTTGTATTAAATGTAATTATAGAAATCTATCCAATAAACATGCCTTTACTTTAATTTAGTGTTTTATTTTATCATGTGACCCATTAAGGTATACATTTTACAAGTGTTTTACATCAATTCTCTAAAGTAGGAACCTTAATTTAATATATTACTTCATTTTTCCTTGGCCAGATAGAACAAGTTGGAAATGTATTAATGACATTTCATAAACTTATGTTGTGTTTGCTGTAAAAGGCATATGAAAATGGTAGTTATAATAGCATATTTTATGTTGTAACAACATTGAAATAGGACATTTTAAAAATATATCACTGTGACGTTGCTACAACATATAACTGTTACGGTGTGACAATGTCAGAATATGATGTTTCTACAACGTGGGACTGTTACGTTGGAAAACTGTAATGTTCTGACATTGTAACAATGTCATGTCATTACGTTGATATAACTAACACATCTGCATCAATTTTCAACGTTGAAACAACATCAGTGCATGACGTAGTTTCAATGTCATTCCAACGTAATTTGCCTGCTGGGTAATGATGGCCCCCACATTTGTAAAAAAGTTATTAAACCCATTGGCTATAGCTTTACAATCTGTAATACAATTGCCATTATCATTAAACTTTTCCGGGTAGCTATTACCGCTACTGTTACCTTTAAAAAGTATTTTGTTCTTATTGCACATAAAGGATTGCAGCAAATAAACCTTTATACAAAGACAAGGAAAATGTGTTGTGGGGCTATCAAGTGCAAAAGAATTATAGGGGAGAAATAAGAAAACAAGATGATGGTCACAATGACAGATTTTTTTACGCAACCAAGTGTGCGATCTGTGAAAAAAAAAAGACAAAAAAAAAACCCGGCAAGTTGTTTTTCGGTAACTTTCTTGTTTTGGTTAGATATTTACCTTAGCAACAGTTATATTCCTACGCATCATAGTAGTTTCTGTTGGTAAACCAACAACAGTCGTGACCACACTTTGGATAGTATATACATCCTAATTTTTCATAATTTCAATATGATTAGCACCATTTTAATTTGTTTTTAATGCGTCGGAAGTCTTAATAAATTTGAATAATTGGTTCTATACTTTGAAGCGAATGTAAAACTATAGATTTCCTGTGTAAATAGGTGTAAGGTAAACAGTAGAAAGCGTGAAAAGTTTACAAGCAAAGGTTAGTTTACAGTCGGTTTCGAGTTAGCTAGCCTTTTAAAATGTGTAGAATAATGACACGTTACAGAATGGATTGTGTAAGGTTAATTTTACTCCCTGTGACTGCAATGCAATAGATGATCCGCTGTCTCTTACCCTTACATACAGTATCGATACTGCCTACTGTACCGGCGTAGATCTCAAGGTCCTCAGTTGCAGCAGCCTGCTCAGTTGTCATTGGCTTAGCAGGTTTCGCATCACAGGATCTCACCTCTATAAGGGTTCGACTCAACCAAGTGACAAAGCTGAGTACTTATGTCAGTATGTCCCTGCCAGTTAAAAACTTAAGCTGCGACCTTACTGGACGTGGTTACCTCAGCTCTACTTACTTGCGTGTAGAGCCGTGGCACGACCCCACATAAAACTGGAGATTTGCATAAAACACAAATACCATAAAAATTATACACACAACTGTTCCCACAACTATTTTGTCACATTAACCTTAACTGTCAGCCAACATGCAAACATGTTTGACAAAAAAATAAATTACATTTCCTCATTTTCAATACTTTTTGGACCATTTCTCCAAAAATTTGAAAATGCTCTTTTGTTATAAAAGCTGTATAAAATGTCATATATATTATACACATATTGTATTTGTTGTGTCCTTGGCTTAATATCAACTGCTTTTAAATATATCAAACCATTTTGAGTCATTTTATCAAGTTTTATTCAACAGAAACTGATTTTATGCAAATCTCCAGTTTTATGTGGGGTAGTGCCACGGCTCTACACGCAAGTAAAGTAGAGCCGAGGTAACCACGTCTACGACCTTACAAGTGCCATTCTACCAGTAAACACCCATGCTGAATTTAAGCTGATATATTTGAATGTAGTTTCTCATTGAAGTTAAAGTAGAGATGTCAGCAGCTAGGTCAGTCAAGTGCCGAGCTGCTGACCAGTTTATATGCCGACCTATGTAGCTGTTATTTTTTTAAATTTTGCTTTAAGTAGGAACTACACCTGTCCTTTTTTCTTCACCCGTATCCGTGTCCGTTATTGCCCGTATCCGTGAGACCCTAGATCTTTTGGTATAACTGGTTTACTAGTTTCTTTTATGTGTGTAGTTTTATTTCCATATTTCCTTTGTATATGATATTTGCTGTTATATATTTACAAAGTGTTTGAGTATATATAAACTCTTTTACCGCATGCCAATGCAAAGAAAGGCTGATTTAAAGCTAACTTAAAGATATGCAAACTACATTTAGTTAAAGCTTCTTTTACATCCAGCTATACGGTTTATCACATGTAGTATGTACATATCCTATGATTTTTTTGTGAAATTTATAGCTGTTGCCACTTTGTGGAGGGAGTATGTCTTTGCAAGTGTGTTTTACTTGCAGAGCAGGTGAATCTTGTGGCCCGCGTATATGTCAGTTATATCTATGACTATGAAGAAACCTATTTCTTCTGTACAGTCATGGCCTGCCTTATGAAATACCTACAGCAAACCTGCATTACACTTGCATTTTACTTGTGTGTACGTCAATTGTAAGTTTAGCCATTTTTCTCTATGGCCAGCACAACACATACAGCGGGATGTAAGAGAAGCTAAAGGTTAATGTTGTTACTAAATGAAGTTGTTAAATTGACCATGAGTATACAGAAATACAACTTGTATCACTGTGACACCATTAATAAAACTTGATTTGTTGTGTTGTAATACACAATGCTTACCTCATAAGCAAATGATTGCTTCATTGCAAATTAACACTGTAGATGCTGCTTTTGTGATCAACTGTGTGTTTGCCATATGATGCGACACAATGGTGAAATTAACACTAGATTTAATATCAAGAGGTACTTCTGGATACACCAAAAAGAAACGAGATGAAAGTGTGCAGCATTACCTGAAGAGATTGACACATTTGTACCTGGAAAACAAAAGTATTGATGAAGTGGTAAGTTTTTATCTTTCATTTTATTTCTTCCATTTATTTTAATGCAATAAAAAGTACTCAACCAAGATTGCATAATCAATTTCTCTCATTTCATTAATTTTGATCCGTTCTAATGTTGAAATGTTGTTACATTTTTATTAAAAGTATGGGATTTTTATTGCTGGAAGCTAACATTATTGCTTCTAATTAAATTCCATAAATCTTATGTCTTTTGGCAATATATATGTGTCTAATATTAACACAGACACCTTTGTTAAGCAATTCATTTTCATCCCTATTTCTTTCTGTTCAGGATCATAGTCTCCAGAACTTTGCTAGGGTCTGATCAAACTTATGTATATAACGGACAGTTTTACCGAGCCATCTGATGATTTATTATGGAGATACATACTCATATACTGAATTATCATGATCTCCCAATGATTAAAGATCTTTAAAAAAGTTCCTGGATGCAGACAGTAACTTACTGTCTGCACACAGGAACTGGATTTGGATTTAAATCCTTTTGAAGAAGAAAGGATTTGATTTGAATTTGAAAAATTTCAAAGGATTTGGATTTAAATCATTTTTCAAGGATTTAACCCCAACCCTGACAGTAACCTGGATCACCACAAATATCAAGTCATCTGTTGTGCCATTGTCACCATTTCCTGAAAATTTCATCAAAATCCATCAGTTTCTTTTGAAAAGTTATTTTGTAAGCATACAAACGGATATTGTCAAAAACATATACCCCTTGACAGAGGTAGTTATCTATGTATTAGCCTTATCAAGTCTAGCTTTTTATATGCAAAGAACATTTTTCTTGTGCTTATCATTTAAAATGTTTGACAAATTATATCTGATTTTAATTCACTAACATGTTATTCTAATTTATGCAAAAACAAATTTTGTATTACCCATTTGACATTCGGTAAAACCCCTTTTTACCCCACAGCCCATTGTCTGGCCTGTATCTCAGAAACTGTAAGGTGTAGGAAGTTGATACTTGGTAGGGACATTGGTTAGGGGGTGTAGGTGTGCAATGTAATAGTGTGACCTTGATTTGACCTTTGACCTTGTCGCAGTGACCTTGACCTATAAGATCTTGTCCTGACTATATCTCGGAAACCGTAAGGTGTAGGAAGTTGATACTTAGTAGGGACATTGGTTAGGGGGTGTAGGTGTGCAATGTCATGGTGTGACCTTGATTTGACCTTTGACCTTGCCGTAGTGACCTTGACCTATAAAATCTTGTCTGGCCTATATCTCGGAAACCGTAACGTATAGGTAGTTGATATTTGGTAGGGACATTGGTTAGGGGGTGTAGGTGTGCAACGTCATGGTGGGACCTTGATTTGACCTTTGACCTTGCTGTAGTGACCTTGACCTATAAGATCTTGTCCTGACTATATCTCGGAAACCGTAAGGTGTAGGAAGTTGATACTTAGTAGGGACATTGGTCAGGGGGTGTAGGTGTGCAATGTCATGGTGGGACCTTGATTTGACCTTTGACCTTGCCATAGTGACCTTGACCTATAAAATCTTGTCCCGGGCTATATCTCTGAAAGCATAAGGTGTAGGAAGTTGATACTTGGTAGGGACATTGGTTAGGAGGTGTAGGTGTGCAAAATCATGGTGTGACCTTGATTTGATCTTTGATCTTGCCGTAATGACCTTGACCTATAAAATCTTGTCTGGGCTATATCTCGGAAACTGTAAGGTGTAGGAAGTTGATACTTGGTAGGCATATTCGTTAGGGGGTGTAGGTGTTGAACGTCATGATGTGACCTTCCTTTGACCTTGCTGTAGTGATCTTGACCTATAAAAGCTTGTTCCTGCTATATCTCAGAAACTATACGTTGTAGGAAGTTAATACTTGGTAGAGTCATTGGTTAGGGGGTGTAGGTGTGCAACATTATGGTGTGACCTTGTTTTGATCTTTGACCTTGCTGTAGTGACCTTGACCTATAAAAATCTTGTTCGGGCTATATCTCAGAAAGCGTAAGGTGTAGGAAGTTGATACTTAGTAGGGACATTGGTTGGGGGTTGTAGGTGTGTAACGTCATGGTGTGACCTTGATTTGACATTTGATCTTGCCATAGTGACCTTGACCTTTAAAATTTTGTCCAGGCAATATCTCTGAAACTGTAAGGGGTAGGAAGTTGATAGTTGGTAGGGACATTGCTTACGGGTTGTAGGTGTGCATCATAGTTTACTGATTAATGCTGTCATCTTGCTATTGAATTATCTTGTTTTGATACTTTATCTTTACATACATTTTGTTTCTCTTAGATGTTATTTTCTCTACTTAAACATCATTTTGACCTTAATATAACTGACACTGCTCTAAAAGTATCCCGATCGTTGTACTGTTTCACTACTTCTATATCTCATGGTGTTGAAAACTATTTCCCCAGGCTGTGGGGTACGGGCATCTCTGATGCTATTTTTTATTGCATAAAATAACCTTAACTTATCGTCACAGGTGCTTATTTTGGTTTGGTAGAGCAAAAACGTTTTGACCGACAAGGAATTTTAAAAACTCTTTCTTGTTGAAAAAGACAATCCCTTGTCTGTGCATTGCCGCACCTGCGCAGTGATCTTTGTCAACAGAAAGTTGTCAAGAACTCTTAATTTTGTATTAATCATTTGACATTCAGCTGGACCCCTTTATTAGTGTTGGTCATGGTTACATTATCAACGTAGCTAATGTTTTGTTTTTGAAGGGAGAAGATATTTCATCATGCAGAAATTTAGCAGTTTTGTATCTATATGACAACAAACTGCAAAGAATACCAAATCTGCTGTCAAATGGAAATCTGACGCATTTATACCTACAAAATAATGGAATTAGCAAAGTTGAATATCTTAATGGTTTGAGGAAGTTGCAAAAGTTGTAAGTTCAGCATTTGATTTATTTACTTTGTGTGTGAAATTGGATAATTGTTTCAAAATACTAATGATTTTCTCAGGGTTCCATTGTTTGACAATGAGTAACAACTGATATAAAAGACAAATACTAAACTTTAAGTGGCATACAAAGGTGCAAAAACAATGTTGTGCATTTTAATGGAATAGTTGTATTTTGAGGAGGGTTAATGAAGTCAACAAATATTGGTACTGTGGCAGCATGAGCAATATTCGTTGTATATTTATAGTGGCAAGTGACAGTATTACTGTGACAATCAAGTTTATATAATTTTAAATGTCTCTATTCAGGATAATAAAAGCCAGTTTTTACATGATGTTTATGTTAATGCTAAATTCTCAAAAGGAAGATAACTATTTTGGTGTACAGTAGAACCTTAACTGGTCATTTAGGAGAGTAAGATTTTCTGCACGTGATGTGTTTTAAAATGGAAGACAAAGTTTGGTATAAAGAAATGAAAGGAGTTCAGAAAAACAAAAATATATAAAATAGTCCAATAATGGGAGTTGTACTGCGCATATTTGTGGTTTGTATCACAGCCAGTTTAAATAATTTGGTAGTTGCAGATTTATCAGATACAGTTTTTCTTGTTTGTGTTAAAAACTCTGTTTAATTTATCATAATTAATGCTTTTTGTTTCAAACAAGCTAATTTCTTCATATGGCATTACTTCTATATTCAGTACTGCACAGTTATCACATGATTGTATGTACGACCACTGTCTGCCATCCCTAGATATGCCGATGATTCAGTCATGGCATGATTGCTTGTCTTGTTTATTTTTGAACCCAGTTTACAGAAAAATGGCTTTAAATTTTTAAAAGAGTGTCAGCTATATCCTTGCAATAATCTTTAACCACTGACTTAGTTTAAACTATATGTTGAACAATTTCTTTTTAAAATTTTACGGATTCAGATCAGGATTGTTAATACGTTTACCGTATGTTAACTGTTTTAGGAATAAGTATAACCTCTTTATGTGTATATATTTTATTTCACTGCAGGTACCTTGGTGGTAATTGCATTACTGTATTAGAAGGTTTAGATAGACTAGACAACTTACAAGAACTGCACATAGAAAACCAGAGATTACCGTCAGGAGAAAAAATTCTGTTTGACCCCAGAACATTAGTTGCATTATCTGTAAGTATTTACACACATCTGACATACCTATTAGCAATTTAGCATAAATAGAATATGAAATTTAAGAAAACTATTTGGGTGGCACTTCATTTATTAAGTACCCTTATTTCTGGATGCATGGCTTTTTCAAAGGAAGTTATGTTTGTAATATGCAGTGTTGAACAGTCCCAACAGCAAGGTTTCATTAATTGGTTCATTTTATCCTTTACATTCTAAACAGCAAAGCACTTTGAGTAATAACAACAAGCGCTATCATATATACATCATATTAAGTTTCACTGAGAATAGGTAAATGTTATTATTTGCTGCTATGGGTGTAACGTTGCTGTGAACACACTTTATAAGTATGTAGGTCATCACAAAGCTAGGATGAGGACATGGGGGAGAGCAGTACGTATTAATACTCCAGGAAAACCACAGGGAACTGACAAGCCAGTGAAGCCACTGCTGAATTTTCATTTCAACTTGGGACTGGGATTCACCACGACTTTGGGAGATGGGAGGCACGAAGTCTTTTTGTTTATAGTTATAATCTTTCCCTGCTTTATATGAATTTAGTTTGCAACCAATTCAGCTCCAGCAAAATGAGGGATATCCTGTCCAATCTAATATATTTTATTTAACTGCAAAATCAAAAACTGAAGTGAATGGATTATGTACCATTTACTTTGGTGTATTTTTTTTGTCATACACAAATCATTAAGATATTTCACACCATTAGGTCGTTTCTATGTTTTCACTTTTTTAGAGATGTGTTCAGACCCTGAATGTCTCAGGAAATGGTTTGGATAGTATTAGAGATTTAGAGGTGCTTACATTGCTGACACAGTTCATGGCATCTGACAATCATTTAAATGACATGAAAGAAATGTTGCATTGCCTTTCCTCCTGGCGTTTCCTTTGGAGATTGGAACTGAATGGGAATCCACTTTGTCACAGAGCCAAATACAGAGACAGACTTATTGTCATGTCGCCCAGTCTTGGTGAGTAATTATTTTGTGAAAATTATTATTTTTCCAAATTTTTATTTGTCAAGTCACTTTGGCCCCACTAACTGCTAGATATGTAAACATAAATGTTGATTTCTGTTGGTTAGTGCCACCTCTGAAACTGGTAACCTTAGCCAGTCAGGTAGAGCTGAAACAGTTAACTGTAGTAACAGAACATATACGGTAGTTCAAGCTTTAGCCAGTGATAATATTGTGGAAGCGGTTAACCGTTTTTTGCATATATCACCTCATATGGGATTTTAATGTACTCCATACATTCATAACTAATAAGACTTCATTATATTGGACTTTATTTATTATAAAACAATCTGTGTGAAAAATTTTGTGTAAATTCTCTACTTTTTTAAACACTTTGAATTCTGCCATATTGTTTACATTGTTTACACCTTGGGCGGATATGATGTTTCTGATATTTCCTTTAACGTTTTGTACATTGGAAACTGTTAAGCAGCTTGTGAATGGATAATGCAAACAACAAAATTATGCAAACTGGTTCAGCCCTACGGCACAGAATCTGATTATCTAAGTTTGAACATTAACACGATTTCACAAAAAGTATAAAAAATATGCATGTATATAACCTAACTTAGTTATCAAATTTCCATAGAGATTTGTAGTAATTCTTTTCTAAAGGAGGTATTTTGGTAATAATCCAAGTGAAATATGTATAAAAAAAATCATAATGTGTTTTACCCTATGTCTTTATGTTAACAAGTTTGTCTGATAGGAACTAAATAAATGTAAATTAATTTAAAATTTTAAAATAATGTCTTTGCATCTTAACACTACATGACTAAGTGGGAAAAATGTGAATTATATGCTGTTTGTGTGTACAGTTAATTATAACATATTTTTATTATGTGACCGCATGCCTCACTTCTGAAGCATAACATAATAACAGTTTTCCAACAGTAATAATTGTGGTATTGCAAGGGTGGCATAGAGTTTACCTATTAAATTATTCAACACTGTTTTATTTGTGTTCTCAGTGTAATTGAAGAGGCAATCAATACTTAGTTATGCCAAGATGCTATGCTGAACACAAAATATACTAAATATTTGTATAAATCTTAATGGACATGGTATACAACCTGTGGAGAATCTGCATGGAGATATAATGTCAAAAGCTTGTTATGGAATGTCCATAATATTAGTCCATAAAAACTCATGGAGAACTCAAATCTTTAGAGAATGTTTCTGGTTATTTTAGTTTATTCATAAATTCTTCTTGAAATACATGTGTATTACTTTTTATTTAATACATATGCATGTTGGTGAGTTCCTGGGGTTGTTAGCTGCACCACAAAAGTCCATATACCGCAGCATTTTTAAAGCAAAAGTAATTTTCCAAGCCTTACTTATTTCCAAAAACAGATTTTTAAAAAAAAATACATTTAAATGTTCAGATATTTTTAGTCATGTTTAGTGCTGGTATTGTTTATCGATATTGAAATATTTATCGATTCACGCTAAATTTGCCGATATCAATGATGTGGAGTGCCATATCAATATCGAAATATACTACTTAACAGGTACAATATGGGGTTTTTCATTCAAATAAAGGAAAATATTTGAAGAATACATTGGTTTTCATATTATTTTTGTAAACTTTCACTTACCACTAAAGCGGAAACGCCATATTTGTTTACGTTTCGGGAAATACTAAACCTTGCGAAAGAGTTTGGAAGGTGTCCCAAAGGAAAGCATCTCATGCCCCAATATTTCAATATCGATTGATACGGAAGGCAAAAATATGGTTTGATATCGATATGCATATTATTATTCGATACCAACACTAGTCATGTTTGAGCCACTGCTTTTTGATATCTAATCATACTTGTTCTTTGAGTCTGTGACCTGGGGACGGTTTTACCAAAGGACTTAGCCCAGACTTTGACTTAAATTTAAGACTTTTGTCGTAAACTCAGGATAAATCCATGGTCTCAGTCTCTTAGAATATGGAAGGTTTCACAAAGCTGCTTAGTCTACGTTTTGGCTAAGTCTATCTGGGATTAACTTTTGTGAACAAAGACTATAATATGGCTGTTGTAAATGTTTCTCACCTTAATTTAATATGGCTGTAAATAAAGTATAAATAAATAGAACAACTCTTTTAAAGTAGTAAGGCTTTGTATTGAAAAACAGCATTTTACCAATTATAAAATGAGCTAAAGAAATGATGTATCTCATCACTAAAGTAGTTTGACTAGAAGTAAAGTGTCACATGACATAGAAACAACTGTGATTATTTGATGAGCTTGGTCTTAGCTAAGTCACCCTTTGACAAATTCATTTAAGTCCAAGACTTAGCAAAGGCAAAAGGCTCAGAGTTAAGTTGCCTGCCTTAGCCTAAGTCTAGGTTAAGTCTAAAACACTTTCACAAACTGAGCCCAGGGCCCATATTCACGAAAGGTCTTAGCCAGGGCTTAGGCTTAAAGTTGAGACTTTTGTCTCAAGTTTCTGCCCAAAAAGTGCTAAAACCCTTGTCTTAGGCTTAGTGGTATTCACAAAGAATTTAAGACCGGTCTTTTTGTGAATACGGATTTAAGACAAAACTTAGCTGAGACAAAAGTCTCAACTTTAAGACCACATTTAAGCCTAAGACCTGGCTAAGTCTAAGACCCTTCGTGAATACCGGCCCAGTATTATATTAAGTTTCATGTGTAACATGAGCCACATGAACAAAATTTATGAATCATTCCGAAATCTAGATTAAAAAAACATCTTAAAAGTATCCTTTTTTGGTTGAAAATTACAGTAACCAGTAAAAACCAAAAGTTTTCATAAATTCCAAAATAGTTAGTCTCAAAAGTTTTTGAATCAAATTTGAAATAACAAATTCTTGCAAACATATGTTTTTTAGGGATCTTGGATGGGAAAGAAGTTACAGATACAGCGAGACAGTTTCTGAAAAACTGGCAAGCAAATAAAGAAGCTGTGAAAAAGAAGCGAGAACTTATCAGTCAGCAGAACGAGAACTCTGCATTTCAAGGCCTTGGAGGTAAATATCGAGTCCAATAACAGAATGGTGAATTCACTGTTGAAGTAATGACATATGAATAACACATGAATATATTGAATGCTTCCTGTCAAGAGTAGTTTTGTTCTGTTTGTATCTATACAGTTAGGAACTAATAACATAAGCTGTCAAAAGAAAGAAAATCAGTAGTTACTTGGGAGTCCTTTGAGTTTTATTTTGACAATTAGGTCTGTCAGAAAAATTGTCAAAAATATGGACTTCTATACTGATTTCTGTAAACAGTCTGATCACAAAAAATAGGTGGTGTGGTGTGGCTTGACCAAACTTGACCTCAAACTTAAAATGATTTTTATATCCCAAATACCAATTTAATGAATTTATGGGAACTTTTTCTTTTTTATGAGTATCAGATAAATAAAGTACCATCACATTTTTTAAAAATTCTCATTGCTCATAATGCTAAAACTTTGCCCCAATATAGTCATACAAGTTAAAAAGGGCATAAATTAAATCCCAACATTAACTCGACAACATTAACTGAATCGTAGTAGCTGCTTAACACCAGACTATTGTTCCTGTATCGTTCCCTACAGCTGATTAGGTTTTGGGGGTATCTGGTAACAACTGTTGCCATGGCAACACTTTTAAGATTTTCAGGTCTTAAACTTTGTGGTTGTTTCACATACTAAACCCCTGCACAGATTTTCACCAAATTTTCAGATGTTAACCCCAAAAGGATCTACAACTGATTAGGTTTTCGGGGGTATCTGGTAACAACTGTTGCCATGGCAACACTTTTAAGATTTTCAGGTCTTAAACTTTGTGGTTGTTTCACAGACTAAACCGCTGCACAGATTTTCACCAAATTTTCAGATGTTAACCCCAAAAGGATCTACAACTGATTAGGTTTTCGGGGGTATCTGGTAACAACTGTTGCCATGGCAACACTTTTAAGATTTTCAGGTCTTAAACTTTGTGGTTGTTTCACAGACTAAACCCCTTCACAGATTTTCACCAAATTTTCAGATGTTAACCCCAAAAGGATCAACAACTGATTAGGTTTTCGGCAGTATCTGGTAACAACTGTTGCCATGGCAACACTTTTAAGATTTTCAGGTCTTAAACTTTGTGGTTGTTTCACAGATTAAACCCCTTCACAGATTTTCAGCAAATTTTCAGATGTTAACCCCAAAAGGATCTACAACTGATTAGGTTTTCGGGGGTATCTGGTAACAACTGTTGCCATGGCAACACTTTTAAGATTTTCGGGTCTTAAACTTTGTGGGTGTTCCACAGACTAAAACCCCTTCACGGATATTCACCAAATTTTCAGGGTATGTTTACCTCAAGAGGATCTAGCCTGAATCATCCTCCTGGCGTTCTCCGTGGTGTTCGACCCCTGTTATGTCCCTGGACACAGAATTTTGTTGACTGCTTTTTGTTTTGTTGCGCCTTAGAGTCCTCTTGTTTGGGGAGATTAAGCGCTATAAAAGTCCAATTAGAATTAGAATTAGAGCTGATTAGGTTTTGGGGGGTATCTACTATCCAGTAATATCTGTTGCCATGGCAACACTTTTAAGAGTTTCAGGTCTTAAACTTTATAGGTGTTCCACAGCCTAAACCCATCCATGGATTTTCACTAAATTTTCAGGATATGTTTACCCCAAGAGGATCTACAGCTGATTAGGTTTTGGGGGTATCCAGGGGCAACTGTTGCCATGGCAACATTTAAAAAAATTTTTGGTCTTAAAGTTTGTTCTAAAATCTTTAATGTTTTCAGTAACCTGAGATATTGCAGCTTTAGCTTCATCAGATTTGCACAAAATGCAAATGGGTAGGAAAGCTCGCCTTGTTTTGGAAACAAAATGGCCGCCATGTCAATCTTTAATTGAAAATAGGAGGGTCATCATATCAAAAAGGCCTTATATCTCCCTTATAATTGTTTCTTTGGCTTCAAAATATGAAAACTACTTGTAAGAAATCGTGGCCTGTGAATCTTTTTTAGAACATCTTGTGGGTTCTCTATACTTCTTACAAAAGAAGTTGTTCCTAAGATTTTCCCAAATCTCAATGTTGTTGGCCATTTAGCTGTACCTGCGGGCTGGGGTTCTTGCCTGCCAAGGCTGGCTATTTTTACAATAGCCAAAAGTGGTATAATTTTCTTGTAAAAGCTATTGAAGATGACACATTTGAGGTATTCATTCTCTGATGAGCACTCAAGTGTTATTTACAGCCGTAGTATCTTTTAAAGATTGTTAATTTTTCTTGTATTACCTCACAGATGAAGCCGCAGATTTACCACCAATCAGTAGTGGACTTGCTATGAAGCACATCTCCAATGTTCCAGGCTATATCATGCCCGGTCTACCCAGAAAACAGTTTCAAGACGTGTTAGCTAAGTCAGCCAGTCAACCGGGTACAGCTGTGCCGGGCCCAAGAAGTGGTCACATCGGCTACAGGACCTTCAGTGAAATGAACTCCATACAAAGGTTAGGCAGGGTTAGATAAAGTGTACAATACTGGTTTAAGAAATATGAGATTTTCCCCAGTATGTGAAATTTGCAGGAAAGAAAATCCCCTTCTGTTTCCTTGTCCTTTGGGAATTTCTATAGACATTTCTGATTTTTTGTGACCATTTTAGGACTCAGATCTTTCCTGGTAAAAAATTAGCACCAGTTTGGATGACTTTTTTCTCAGTTTCAAAGGGTACTCCCTGCATTGAATTTTACATGCCAGGGTGAATTCATGTTTCTTATGCTAGGTAAGAATAGACAGCAGAACCTCTAGTGTAAGGAAACTTACAAAAAAAAAAAAGAAAGACATTTATGCAACTTCTGTACAGTGAACCATTTAAATATATACATAAAGGCCATTATTTTTTGGTGTAAAAGCAATATAATTGTACAATTGAAATATACAGTGCTTTAAAGATTAGAAATAGAAATTAATGTAGCACTGTTTAGAATTTATTTTTTCATTTGTTAATTTGAAAGAGGCCTCAATGTAAAAGTCACACATGAAGAATTATTACAAGGTGTTCATATCAAAATGTTATTTGAGCCATGCATCAGTCTTTAACCAGGAAGAATTAGTCCAAACCATTTAACTAATGCACTTATAAATAAAAAAAAAACAAAAAAAAAACAGAGGTTCTGTTGTGCATGAAATTTTAGTTCCAGATAAATTGTATTGAGATAAGGTGTTAACATATTTAAAAAAAAATGTAAAGGTACTAAAGCTATTTTGTATCTTTGACTATTTTAATACAAGTTGATAATCCATACTTATGTGCTATGAGAGTTCTTATTAGATTAGATACTTTTTTCAATGATAACCTAATATTGCTAGTGTCACATAATTAGGTAAATGTTTAACTCCGGTTATTTCCTGTTAACTTAGCCTTAGTGACATTCATCTTCAAAATGATTAAAACTCTTATATAGAGAGTAAAAACTAAAAGCTTATATTTTTCACAGAAAATAACATCAAATAATATGGTAATTATAGCAAGTATTTTTGGGCTATTGTAGATGTAGATGATCTTTCATTCATAGAGAACTATTGCTTTCTGTAAATAGATACTGTGAATATGATCTTCAGTCTTTCTGGATTTTATTGGTTCTGTAGAATTGAGCTGCTAATAAAATTACTTAATATCATAAAAAATACTAGTGTATTTGCCTGTTTCTGCCAGGAAATAGATGAATATATATGAAATATTTGCAAGGATTCATACTGTCTAAAATAAACCTGAAAGATTCTGAGTATGTCGTTGCAAATTTGTGTAGTTGTCAAATGTGGACAAGAAATTTGCATGGATCTTTTACACATCCAGCTGTTGAAGTCTTTCTTAATTTCATAAATTTGTGCAATTTGCACACAATTCAAGCCATGCACCATGTGTAAGTTGGAAATCCACTGACTAAAAGTGATAACCAACTTATTTAATGCAAATATATCTCAGTGCTGAATATGAAACAACCAAATTAAAAAGGAACATCAAACATTTTACCAGAATAATTAATATTATAGTCCAAACTAAGACTGTGATAGGCTACCTCATCATAACCAGAATATCTTCCAGATTTCTTGGGAAATCAAGTATCAAATAAAGGACCCAGTACATGAAAACAAATGTTTAGATCCATAAATTACTAGGTTAACCTTAGTATTCAGTCTGAATTGTCCACTTTATAGTTTTACATGAAACTTTCCTTATTTTCAGAGATATTTGACATTTTCTTCCACTGCCATATTTCTTTTACCAGTGCTTCCAACTGGTTGCCACTAAAATATGATTACCAGGATGTGGGTTTATTCCTGAATACTTGGACCCATTTTTCTCCCAGAATCACAGCCTTAGTTGGACATGAAGCATTTTTAAACCAGTCATTAATTGACACTGCATAAATGAAACGTTGTACATTTAATAATGAATAATTATGTTTCATACTAAGTATTTGTTTGTAGCAGGCTTTAGTTTGGCAGTAGTGGGTATAATGTCAACCTCTTTGGATGAGTTGCCTCTTTAATGTATTAATTCAGTTCAATCCTACTCTCTAGCCCGGATCAACAACACCGATCTGCCCCACAAGAAAGGCAAGACAGGTTCACCTCATCATTTTCTGCTTGTAGCTTTAGATCTAGAAACAACCCCTTCCTTACTGAATGGTACAATGTTGTTTTAACATGTTATATATACACATAAACCTTGGTGTTTTAATAATTTTTCCAATGCTAAGGGACCAGTCTAAGCATTGTTAGTTTATCATTCAACATTATATATGTTGACCATTTTGATCATTACACATCATTTGAGACAAGATATTTTCAGGAAAATCTTCCCTACCACACATCATCAGATTTTATGTGATCTAGATATGCATAAAAAAAAGATTTCTTAAAACAAATTACAAATTACTACGGTCTTGTAAAGTGTTATAATTCCTGGAATATCATCAAAATCCACCCTAAAATTATCTGGCTATAACTTCCTAAAAAAAGCCTGGATCCAGATGATCCAGATCACTCCCAAAATCTAACCACTTGTTCCTTGTCCCATTTAGAACATTTCCTGAAAATCCATCCATAACTTTGAGTTATCTGTCTTTAAAGATTACATTTCATGGATTCAGAAGATCCAGATAGTGATCCGGACCACTCCCAAAATTTAATCATTTCTTCCTTTTACCTTTTCAGGCATATCCTGAAAATTTCATCAAAATCCGTCCATACTTTTTTGAGTTATCTTGTTCACAAAAGCACAAAGAAACTCACAAAAAAACCCAGGCGAAAACATAACCTCCGCCAATAACCTCCTTGGCGGAGGTAAATATACAAATGAATTAAGGTGTTTCTGAAAACCTTGCAGGAAAATGCCAACTGGTTAATTAATTAATATTTACTGACACCAAATTTGTTGTCCTTACTTGCACAAAGTTTGAAATCCTGTACCTTCATAATTTGTTGTTTCCATTGTTTACCCCTGACAATCACATAATTGGTGTGCTTTCTTTAAATGGAACTATGGTAAAGAATGATATATAAATGGTTCTAAACCTGTGAATACAATGGGGACACTTGAAAACACCAAACCTGCAGCAATACCCAGGGAACTCTATTGATAGTTAATTTTCCACATAAATTTCTTTCAGAGCAGATTACAATTCCTAACTGGTCCCTTAAAGCATTTTTGAGAAGAAGTCGGTGCATTTTGTATTACATTGTCACCCAGTGCTTTTGCATGCTTTTATTGTGTAAATGTATATACAACTTAATATATGAAAATTTATATTCCCTGCTGATGTTAATTTACATGTATATTAAATTTACTTGAACCCAATAATACTAATAATTCTTTTTCATTTTAATCAAAGAGTTAATGAAATTTGATATTGTGTAAATAGATAAGGAGTTAATCAATCATCAGTTAAAATAATGGCTGATGCATCTGCCATCATTGAAATTCTTGGCAGTTGAAAATTGAAATGTTTCATTATACAGACAGTCATTATTTCAGTGAAGAGATCAATTCACATGAACTAGAAAATAAGGCTGTGACTTCGTTGGAAAAACGACACCGGGTATTCACCTCCGATCCGAATTCGGGTAACCGTGTTTTAGTTGTCACCCATTGGAAGTATCCGAGAATTAAACATGGCAGAATATTTAAACAAAATGTTACGAAAAATAATGTTAACAAGAGCACTCAGAGAGTGCAGACCTCCGCCAAGGCAGCTCAGTCCCCCAATGGTGTGTCTACTCCATAAAATAATTCCTGGGCTTTGAAAACCTACCATTAGCATTGATATTATATTTTTTTACGCTTTTTTCCTTGTGCGATTTCAGACATTTAATGAAAATTTCATCCAAATCCATCCATAACTTTTTGAGATATCTTTCTTTAGAAAATACCTGGATCCAGAAGATCCAGACAATGATCCGAATCACTCCCAAAATCTAATCACTTCTTCCTTTTACCATTTTTGACATATCCTGAAAATTTTATCAAAATCCGTCCGTAATTTTTTGAGTTATCTTGTTCACAAATAAACAAACAGATGGACAGACAAACCCAGGGGAAAACATAACATCCTTGGCGGAGGTAAATATCTGTATATTATACAGTGTATAGAGAAAGAAAATTATGTGGAAAAACTAATATCAGTTAAAGAAATCTGACAGAATATTAAGGTTTATCATGGTATTTCATTGATTTATGCTATATTTCATATTTTTTCGTTTACCCGCTTCACCAGTTTGTACTCGGTTTCTTAAAGAATTTGGACTGTTTTCGAGTAACCTATCACAGCCTTACTGGAAAACCTCCTCAATGTCCAGACTGTCTGTTCTTGTGTCATCTTTAGTCATCTTGTTCTTGCCCATCGTTATTCTAAATTTAACAATCAGTATAATGTTGTTGGTGAATATTCAATATTTCTGAAAGATAGTTTTGTCAAATCTATTAGTTTGTTTAGTGCTCTTAAATATGTTGTATTTCTGTTACTGAGTCACATGGTCCATGTCATAGATATCCAACTTACAACTTTCAAATATTATAGGGACATGTTAAACCTAACTCATTTTGCACAACGAAAAAGCTTGTATATTTGGTGTGTATCGGACCTTTAAACATCTAATATATTGTCTTTAGTTGTTTTCAATCACAAATTTGTAGTGTATTTTAGCTTGATTGTTCCCATGTACAGACACTGATGTTCTTAGTATTAGAACTTTGCTTACCTTTTACCCCATGTCAAATGGATATACAGTGAACCTCTTTTGTCCAGAGATGCAATTTTATAAACAATAACCCCCAAACATTCCATGTTTCTTCTATTTCATACTAAATTACATTTTCTATTTAAACCTATTTGGATAAAAGAAGTTTTGCTGTATATTTTATGTTTGTAGATACTGGTGTTTTCTTTACATTGCATATACAACATTTTCATTCATGAAAGTGCATGCTTAAATAGATGGTTATCACAATCTTTCTGTTTTCACTTTCAGAAATCATGCATTAGAAATACTAGAGCTTCAATATGAATGATACAATATGTTTGTGATATAATGAATTTGTTGTTAACTCCAGCCCATAAGGCGGGGGTTATAGACTTATAGTCATCCCCTATACCGTCTGGGTGGCTGCAGCAGCAGGGGGCATTAAAGTTTGTATGTGATCCACAACCTAAACCAATGCATGATTTTCACAAAATTTTCATTATATATTTAAACTAAGAGGATCTACAGCTGCTGATGTATTGGGGAGTATCTGGCAAGTCCTCTTGCCATGACAAAACTTCTAGGATTTTTGGGTCTTAATCTTTATGGGTGTTCCACAAGCTAAGCCTATCCGTGAATTTTTACCAAGTTTTCTGGATATATTTAACCCATGAGGATCTGAATCCGATGTGGTTGGGGATTATCTGGCAATGACTGTTATGACTGCAATGATTTTAAGTTTTTTTTTTATCTTAAACTTTGTTGGTATTCCACAGCTCAAACCCTAGACTTCCACAAAGTCCTTTTGTTTTATGTGTAATACATGGGTACTCTATGACTTTTGGAGAAACAGCCAGCCCTGACAGGGAGTGCCCCTCTTATTCAAGAATGTGTGTAGTATAATGAACTCCTGTAAATTTCCAATTAAAGTTCAGGTTACTGATGGATGCAGATACAAAGACTTGGACCAAGTCTACTCAAACCCATACATGATTTTTCACCAAATTTTCAGGATACATTTAACCCAAGAGGGTCTAGAGCTAATTGAGGTCTGGGGAGTATTGGGTTGCCATATCAATACTTTTACATTTTTTGTGGCCCTTAAAGTTTTTCAGTAATTTACAGGCAAAAATTAATACACAGTTAATCATCCCCAGATTGTATAAAATCTGTAATTTTTTCCCCCTGCTTGAAAGTTCTCTCATATGACAGCATCTCATGGGTTTTGTATGCTTGTTACATTTGAAGTTGTCCTCATGTTTTCCCAAATCTCAAAGTTATTGCCCGTTTAGTTGTACGTGCAGGCTGGGGTTCTGAGACTGGCTGTTTTTAAATTTGATGTAAATTATTAATGTACAGTATATACTTCTCTATCTCACTAACTGCTTTATCAAATATTAATTGATGTTTTTCAATATTTAAAAGAAGGTGGATCAACTTGTACAGAAATCCCTCTATTGTTTGACAAAATATGGGAGAAAAGGATTATTGGGATCTGAAACTAAAAGCTAAAAATTTAAGGGTTTTGTGGCAATACAACAGTTTTCGTACACAAATCAGGAGTCATAAATTTTGGACAGTACAAATAAACAAAAACATTTTTTGGGGTGGAATTGAAATTAGCAATGCAGATAATAGGGGGACAAAATATTAGCGGTCATACTGTACTATTAGTATGTACAAATATGACAGCACTTTTACAGGACCATGTACACTACTAACTCACTTGTATTTCAGACTTCCTGAAATAAATGAATCCCAATTTATGTCAACAGCTCCGAACCAAGCTGAAAATAGACGAGTGTCTCTAGAGAATGCGATGTAGATATTTCTTCCATGTCAGTGCAATTTATTCGTAAGAATCGAGTGCAGTGTTTATACTGTGTGGAATTTTTTCTTCACTTTGACACTCTAGCTTTTTGTATTTTGGTTTGTGTGTGTATACATGAATGTCAGTGTTTCTAGAGTCCTTTTTGGTGTTGCAGTTTTTTTTCAATTTTTTATTTTTAGTCTTGGTGATTTTTTTTTTGTCATAAAAATCATATATTTTGAATGTTTTTATATACAATAATTTCAGCATTATGCTCAATAACAAAGCTTGAAACTAAATTTGCTTATAGCTGATAAAGTATAGCATAGTATTTTCAGAAAATAATGAAGATGTATGATTTTTATGGCGTATATTTTTTAAATGTCTTTGATAGTTTGGTATCACGTCTTAATGTATCAATTCACAGTTTTACAGGTGTCAAGTTTGATCATTTGTGTGTCTCAATTTTAAAGGTTAGAACCCATGTACTCGACCCTGATTTTTTGTCATAAAATCAAATCAGTTTGATACTGGTGAAAGGGTATAATAAATAGTTCAAGAATACTGCAAATTATTGACCTTCAATCTTTTGTTCAAGGTCACACAGAGAATGCCCAAGTCCCCTCGAAGATGCATTTTAGCCATGCTTCTCTCTTAATCCTGCTTATGGGACTAAACTTGGACATTAGCAATGGAGCTTGAACAAACCATAAATTAATAATAGCCAGTACCTTAACCTGTAGTACCTTTGTTCATCTGACCTTTGATCCATGCTTCAAGGTCAACAGGGTTTTCATTCAGAAAATGACCTTCTACCTTCCTTATTGTTGGTCCCAAATAATTTGCATGTTAATAAATTAGGAAATCATGGTTTGCAAGTCTTTCACCAAGTCAGATTTGACCTTCAACCCCAGCTTCAAGGTTAAACAGGATCAGCTTTACAAAACTGCCTTTGTATCTCCCTTATTGGTTCTATGGATTTTGAATGTCAAAACAGGCTTATGGGAAATCCCAGTCCAGTACTTGTTGGGTATGGTCATATTTAACATTTGACCCCTATTTTACAGTCAAATGGAGCGGACTTGCCATAAAAACCGTGTATCTCACTTTCTACAAATCCAAAGGGTTATAACAAGAAGCAATTTACAGAAAAAAAAATCATGGTCTGTGAATCTTGTGGCAATGTCAGGTTTGAGTCAGTTCAAGTTGCAGTCTGTGAGATGACATCAGCATATCTAGGTACCCCTGTATCTAAGTTGGGGGGAGACCTCTGTGTATTGTGCTGCAGTTTTAATATGTGGAAAAATGCTAGGTCAGGATACAGTATGTAGACATAGCATGGTTCATTTAAAAAGCAGTTGGACTATATTTCCACCACTGTTAAGTCAAAATGGAATCTGAGATACAGAAGAATCCCAAAAATTTCTTTCACAAATGCTCACCAGACTTTTACAAGATGAAATGGGATTCCACAACTGTTACGTATCTTGTGTGTACTTGTTGGGATCTTCTCAGCAATAGTTCTTTGAGGCACACAACTGTCATTAAATGTCTATTGGACAGTTCTGTTTACTTATTGAGTAAACCACTCCCTTACCGTGAGTCTCTTTATTTTTTAATCTTCTCAAGTGCAATATGCACAATTTATTTCCCGTTGGCTTACCAAGAGATGGTTACAGGGTAGTGCAAGTGTATCATATTTTGATTTATGGAAAATTATTCAAATTGCCCCATGGTTTTCTTCAAAGTTGGTAGGTGGGTTAACTTAGGCCTTAGGACATCTACTTTATGGTGACCTTAAACTACAAAAAGTAACTACATTATACCTTTTTTTTAAGGTTGTCAGTGAAAGGGCCACTACTGAAAAATTTCTGAATTAAAGTTAGTTGTTTGAACATTTTAACACAAAGTTTTTAATAAACTAACTGCTCACTGTTTGGGTTTAACATTTTGGAATTATTTGTTATTTTTGTGGTATTTTTATATCTAAAAGAAATAAGTTTTTAGTTGTTTAATGTCATTGTTTGCAGATTGATGGAAAAGATGGCAATTGCATAGTTTTTAATATTCCAACAATTTTAGTTTTTTTCCCCCATCAAATTTGAACTTTTAAATTCCAATGATATTAAGCTGAAAATGTAAATTATTAATTATATAATTTATAGTATTACAGTATTCAACGATGATATGGTTGTCAATATTCTGTAAGATTTAATTAAAGTACTACTGTGCTGGTTGGCAAAATTTATTTTGTGCACAGAATTTTTACAAAGAAACATTAATGTCAATACATGTGTTAAATTTCAGCACTTTACACTACATTTTTTTTATTGTTTTGATTGTTAAGTTCTTTGTATTAATTTGTTTGGTCATGTGTCACAACAATTGGTACGACAAACTGTAACAGCTGATATTGATAAACTTAATTATGTGAAGATATTAATTCAGTATAGAGAACACAATTATTTTTTCAATGTAAAGAATATATTTTCCTTAAAAAGGCAGGTAATATCAGTTTGATAAGTTCTTGATATATTACACTCATATGTAACCAAAATGCTTGTCAGATTAAAAATAGCTAGTTAAAAAGAATGAAATTTATTCATATTTGTTGCACATTATTAAAACCTTGTAAATAAACTAGTAAAAACTATCAGTTATTATATTTTTAGATACACGAGTCCTTATTCTGCTGTATACCATATATATCAGCCATTAAAAAGACCATCAAAGACAGGCTTCAACCTAGTCAATATTGGAAGTGAGTTTTCAGCTGGTGATATGGGACATTACTCTTAGTATTGAGGATGATTTTTAGTATTGTGGAGAGTATACAGTGAAATGTCTATCATCTGACCTTTTACTGTATGAATATTCAATTTCACAAGCTTATTTGCACTCTCTTACATTTGTATTTCCCTATTTTTTCATAGTAAAATACTGGTTGTATTTTATGAAAACTCTATTATCTAAATGCAATCTCCTTCCTTGACATGGATGGTTAACAGAGATTACACTGTAATAATTGAAGGCCTGCTACCCTGGAGTTGTTATCATGATTTGTATTCTTCACATAAACATTTAACACTTGAACTGTTTATTATGGGATCTTGTATGTGGGAGGTTTGTAATACGAGACAGTATTTTTCACTGCGAAGGCTGGACTTCAAACGACAACAGTATTAGTAGATATATTCAGAAAGCAATAATCTCATCTAGCTGTATTTTACCACTGATTTATTGGATGCCGTGTCCTTGTACATATTATGTAGAAATTTGGACATTTTATCTTGTTAGATATGCGTGTCTTTTTTGCCAGTTCAGTTTACATTTTGTACTGAGGTAAAGCAGGTTTATTCCTGTGTAATCATGAGATGTACATTCGTACTAACAACTAGCCATTAGTGCAAGTGGTTTTAAACCAAGTCTAATAGAATACAATTGTTTAAGACAATGATACTTTAAATTTCTCCTCATTGTAAATGATGCCTGGTTGTGAACAAGTGTTAAACTAAAAGAAAAGCCAGATCATTCCTGTTAAGTGCCATAGATGTGATTTTATAGAGATTTTCCTGGAGACTATAGAAAGCTATATTTGGATGAGGAAAGTCACAAACTCAGTATTAATTTAATTAATTCTAAGATTTTTTGTACCATTCCCTTAATTATTAAATCTAGGACTTTATGAAGTCTGTGTTGTCTCCCCTTTTATAAAAATTACTTGTTAAGGTGTTTGTATATGGCTGCATACATTTTACCCAATAGTATTATTGTGTCCAGGATCAATGAAATTTTGTGAAATCTTTCTGAAAGTGTAATTGTTGCCTTTGTTGTACAGGTTTAGTATGTCTGCTGTTACAGCCAATCCATTAGTTTAAAATGATTAACTTAACCTCTGTTACAGGCCAGTGTTCTGATTATGTATATAATAATTGTAGATTGGGGGAACTAAATCACAAGTTTGTATTATGATCATTTACCCCAGAATTATAGATTTGGTGAACTTAGTAATAAGCTCATGTTATGATCATTTTCCCAATTTTTTTTTTTGTAGATTTGGTGAACTAAATTAGAAGCCAGTGTTATAGTCATTTACCTACTATTTTTAGATTTGGTGAACTTTATAAGAAACCAATGTTATGATCATTTACCCAAGAATTGTAGATTTGAGGAAGTAAATAACAAGCCAATGTTATGATTATTTACCCAAGTATTGTAAAGCACAAAACCGTTCAAATTTCATGTTCGACTTTGTTGTAGGATGTATTGCTGAAGTGATACATGTAGATATGCATTTTAAAATATTGAAAATATTAAAGTATTACAATATAAGCTACAACTGCACATTGGATGTTATAACTGCATGTTATTTAAGTTGACTTAGCTGTCATTTATTGCTTAATTTCTAGATTTTAAGCTAATCAGTTTGGCATTACTCTGTCCATACCCCTAATTGCTTCTGCCAAGGAGTTTATGTTATCCAACCAATTTGAGTGTAGAAAGTCGAATTCATAGTTATATCTGTCAATTGTGGTGAAGCGAATCTTGGAAGTTTTAAATGAAGAAATTAAAGAATGTTGTGAAGTCACTACATTGATTAGAATTTTTCTGGGAAATTTCCATTATTTATTTGCCCGCAGCGAAGAAGACTGAAAAACCATGGGCAGTGATACAGAGCGTGATCATATATTGGTTAAAACTAAAGATTCATTCTCAAGAAGGACAGTCTTATGTACTCGCTAAAATAATTTAAGTAATCTAATGTTCATTTCTCACTGGTTCTGTATTGGTATTGTTAGAATTATGGTTTTCAAAATGTGATGCAAATCTAATAAACTAATAAATACCTCCAATGAGTAGCACCAGTTATCAGATAGACGTCCATACCAAAAGGACTTGAATGTGTGTAAACAGAAATAATGCAGGATCCAACAGTATATCTCAAATTTGTTGAATGTTTATAAACTGTGATATAATCAGTTTGTTGCAGTCTGTACTGTCACTGTTGCCTTGTTTCTTTGTTATTGAATTTGAAACTGTTGTACATGTTATAATTCAAACTGTGTGTCTGTTATTCTTCTATAGCAATACATTTTCACTGTATGTTATTGTTGTGACTTGGTACTGGGTTATTTTGCTTCTGTATGAAATGCTCGAGTGATATTATGTCGGACCAAAATTGGTTAAAAATAATAAAATTTTGTCAGATGATTTAGTCTGTTTATGATATTTGTATTGCCCATAATTGACAAAAAAAAAGTTGAGAGTTACAGTATTAATAATAAAGTGTAGATTAAAAAGTGCCAGTGCTTTTCAGAAAAATTATCTTGCACAAAGAGGATCACCAGGAACATCCGTGCGGTGTTCAACAGAATGACCTAGTAAATCGTTGTCTTCATAAAAAGTAAATTAACCCAAGATTTGCCTTCCCTGAAGTTTTCCTAGACAATTATTTTCTGTACATGAACTGTACGAAAAGGCTAACAGCTATTATGCTATGAATATCTGGCATTGGTTCTGAGGCACTTAAAACAAGAATTCAGAAGAATTGTACTGTGTCGCCAGCTTTGGTTAAAGACTGAAGCGGATGAAATTCAAAAGGACAAAAATTATGCTGGACATAAATAGTTGGCTGACTGGAAGTATTTTTGCAGATCCAGACAATCTTTGAGAAGTACCGAGCCATGGTGAGGATCCAACTTGCTGAAAAATATAACCTAGATCCAATGTACAGGATATGACAAATGGACACAGACAGAGAGGCAAACATATGAAGTTATCACTTGCCAAGTTTTCACTAGACGTCAGCATTCAGCAGGAAATTCAGGAAAAAGATAGTGTTGTCATGAGGTTTGGAATGCAAAGAACCCACAAAAAGATTTTTAAACCCAAGAAACATGAGAAAATGTTGACAAGTACCCACAAAATCACAATTTGAAAAACAATACAGAAAAAGTATTGCCATGGCAGCAGCTGTTACCAAAAACTTGCAAAAAAGCATCATCACTACTCTTGTAGTTCCCCTTGCATGAAATATATCCTGAAAATACTAGTTAAAATCTTTGCATGGGTTTTATTTATAAAGATCCCACCAATTTAAAAGTGAAAAACAACAGGAAAAGTGTTAGCAAATGTTGCCTTAAACCAAATCACAAGTTCTTCTTGTAATGAACATATTTTATAAGTTTTGAATAATGTTAAATGTCAACAAAATAAAAGACCAAGAAACAGAAAAAGTGTTGCCATGAAAACACTTGTTGCAGAAATTGCCAAGAAAGCAATCACATTGCAAGTTCTCATGCCATTAAACCTCTACAGTTATATATACATGCAAAATTTTAATGAAATTTCTGAAGTTATCTTCAGTATACTCTATACTATACTATATACTAAATAAAAAACTCAACATAATTCTTTTATACATTGGAGTTTATGGTCACCTTAAAATAATACACACCGTGAATACCAGATACATCTGCATGCCAAATTTGAATTTAATCCATCATGTCATTTTTTAGATAATAAGTTTGTTACTAGTGGGAGTTTAAGTTCATCTTATAATAGGGCATACCTTGAGGACCAGTTACATCCACATAACAAATTTGAATTTAATCCATCATGCCATTTTTGAGATACGGTGTGGAACGGAAGTGTGACGACACGGACAATGTGTTATTACTGGGAGTTTAAGGTCACCTTAATATATGGCACTTACCTATGGCCAGTTACATATACATGCAAAATTTCAATGAAATTTCTTGCGTTATCTTCAGTATACTCTACAGTAAAATAAAAAACTTAAACTCAACATAATTCTTTTACACATAGGAGTTTAAGGTCACCTTAAAACTAGACCTAGCGCATCGGAGAACCGATGCAAATTGTATCCACCGTAAAGACAATGCACCAAAACCTCTAGGACCAATAATAAGCGAGTTATAAGCACTTTTAAGTTTGGCTATCGTCATTTGACCTTGAAGGAGGGGCCCAAGGTCAAATCCGACCACACCAGAAGATTCCCAGCGCATGATTTCCTATATGTTCGTTTACCATCCCAAACATCTACGACCAATAATAAGCGAGTTATAAGCACTTTTTAGTTTGGCTGTCCTCATTTGACCTTGACCGTGGGGCCCAAGGTCAAATCCAACCACACCAGAAGATTCCCAACCCATGATTTCCAATGTGTTGGTTTACCATTCCAAACCTCTAGGACCAATAATAAGTGAGCTATAAGCACTTTTAAGTTTGGCTATCCTCATTTGACCTTGAAGGAGGGGCCCAAGGTCAAATCCGACCACACCAGAAGATTCCCAGCACATGATTTTCTATATGTTGGTTTACCATGACAAACCTGTAGGACCAATAATAAGCAAGTTATAAGCACTTTTAAGTTTGGCTGCCCTCATTTGACCTTGCATGAGGGGCCCAAGGTCAAATCCGACCACACCAGAAGATTCCCAGCAGATGATTTCCTACATGTTGGTTTACCATCCCAAACCTCTAGGACCAATAATAAGCGAGTTACAGGCACTTTTACCTTTGGCTATCCCGGTTTGACCTTGTAGGAGGGTCCCAAGGTCAAATCCGATCATGCCAGAAGATTCCCAGCCCATGATTTCCTATAGGTTGGTTTACCATCCCAAACCTCTAGGACCAATAATAAGCGAGTTATAAGCACTTTTAGGTTTGGCTGTCCTCATTTGACCTTGAAGGAGGGGCCCAAGGTCAAATCCGACCACACCAGAAGATTCCCAGTGCATGATTTCCTATATGTTGGTTTACCATCCCAAACATGTAGGACCAATAATAAATGAGTTATAAGGACTTTTAAGTTTGGCTGTCCTCATTTGACCTTGAAGGAGGGGCCCAAGGTC
The DNA here is from genome assembly GCA_964017235.1 of Sabellastarte sp. h YS-2021. Classification (NCBI taxonomy): domain Eukaryota; kingdom Metazoa; phylum Annelida; class Polychaeta; order Sabellida; family Sabellidae; genus Sabellastarte; species Sabellastarte sp. h YS-2021. The sequence continues at coordinate 167,294,064 of OZ024929.1, read as the reverse complement.
AAATCCGACCACACCAGAAGATTCCCAGCCCATGATTTCCTATATGTTGGTTTACCATCCCAAACCTCTATGACCAATAATAAGCGAGTTATACGCACTTTTACCTTTGGCAATTTTCGTTTGACCTTGAAGGAGGGGCCCAAGGTCAAATCCAACCACACCAGAAGATTCCCAGCCCATGATTTTCTATATGCTGGTTTACCATCCCAGACCTCTAGGACCAATAATAAGCGAGTTATAAGCACTTTTAAGTTTGGCTGTCCTCGTTTGACCTTGAATGAGGGGTCCAAGGTCAAATCCGACCACACCAGAAGATTCCCAGCCCATGATTTCCTATATGTTGGTTTACCATCCCAAACCTCTAGGACCAATAATAAGCGAGTTATAGGCACTTTTACCTTTGGCTATCCTCATTTGACCTTGAATGAGGGGCCCAAGCTCAAATCCGACCTCACCACAAGATTTCCAGCCCATGATTTTCTATATATTGGTTTACCATCCCAAACCTCTAGGACCAATAATAAGCGAGGTATAGGCACTTTTACCTTTGGCAATTTTCGTTTGACCTTGAAGGAGGGGCCCAAGGTCAAATCCAACCACACCAGAAGATTCCCAGCCCATGATTTTCTATATGCTGGTTTACCATCCCAGACCTCTAGGACCAATAATAAGCGAGTTATAAGCACTTTTAAGTTTGGCTGTCCTCGTTTGATCTTGAATGAGGGGTCCAAGGTCAAATCCGACCACACCAGAAGATTCCCAGCCCATGATTTCCTATATGTTGGTTTACCATCCCAATCCTCTAGGACCAATAATAAGCGAGTTATAGGCACTTTTACCTTTGGCTATCCTCATTTGACCTTGAATGAGGGGCCCAAGCTCAAATCCGACCTCGCCACAAGATTTCCAGCCCATGATTTTCTATATATTGGTTTACCATCCCAAACCTCTAGGACCAATAATAAGCGAGGTATAGGCACTTTTACCCTTGGCTATCCTCGTTTGACCTTGAAGGAGGGGCCCAAGGTCAAATCCGACCACACCAGAAGATTCCCAGCCCATGATTTCCTATACGTTGGTTTACCATCCCAAACCTCTACGACCAATAATAAGCGAGTTATAAGCACTTTTAAGTTTGGCTGTCATTGTTTGACCTTGAAGGAGGGGTCCAAGGTCAAATCCGACCACTCCAGAAGATTCCCAGCCCATGATTTCCTATATGTTGGTTTACCATCCCAAACCTCTAGGATTGATAATAAGCGAGTTATAAGCACTTATAAGTTTGGCTATCCTCGTTTGACCTTGAAGGAGGGGTCCAAGGTCAAATCTGACCACATCAGAAGATTCGCAGCACATGATTTCCTATAGGTTGGCTTCACATTGCAAACCTCTAGGACCAATAATAAGGGAGATATAGGCACTTTTAAAGTCCGCTATGTGGGTTACTTTGGCACTCCGTGAATGACCTTGAATTAGGAGCTTCAAGGTCAAATGTGTGCAAGGTTGTAGAGGACATGTATATGTGTCATACATATCACCTATGAAGAGATTCAACCTTCTACCTATGAGGAAGAGTCAGTAGAAAAATGTAGATTATTTTTAAAGAAATGCCCGTGGCGGCCATCTTGTTTTTCAGAATGAGGCTATTTTCCTTCCCAGAGAAGCTTACCCCCCAATGAAGATATCCTGCAAATTTGGTGAACCTAGCTGCTGTTGTTTTCCTCTTAGAGCGTTAACGCCGAAAATCTCTCTACGCGCGGCGGCGGCGGCGTAGCGGACGCTAAACCAAAGTATCCACCGAATGCTTCCGGTGGATACAATAATACACACTGTGAATACCAGATACATCTACATGCCAAATTTGAATTTAATCCATCATGTCATTTTTGAGATATTTAAGTTTAGTTTAGCGTTCGCCAGGCGAGACGTGTTTTTATATTGTCATAACGGACCGGTACTAATATTCTCGTTTTTACACAGCTTGCTGGTCTGTATCTGTTTTTATTGTCATTTTATAAAATATTTTGTTGTTTAACATTCACTGCTTGCACATACTACCTCCTTCAACTTGGTAAAATTGTAAATAGTGCTCTATCGGGTATTATCGCTCAACGGACATTTCCCGCGGATTCTCACACATTGTTTCAACATTTCTCACTATAACTAGTTAACCCAATAACTTAAATAAAATTACAACCAAACAATATCACACCTTGTCCATTTCTCACCATAACTAGTTAACCCAATAACTTAAATAAAATTACAACCAAACAATATCACACCTTGTCCATACTAATCTTGCACCAATCTTTTTAGTGTTCTTAAACTTACTTATCTATGGTTTGCTGTTTAGACAGGTGGGTACACAGGAAAGGTAGGTTCATCTACCAGATACATCTACATGCCAAATTTGAATTTAATCCATCATGTCATTTTTGAGATATTTAAGTTTAGTTTAGCGTTCGCCAGGCGAGACGTGTTTTTATATTGTCATAACGGACCGGTACTAATATTCTCGTTTTTACACAGCTTGCTGGTCTGTATCTGTTTTTATTGTCATTTTATAAAATATTTTGTTGTTTAACATTCACTGCTTGCACATACTACCTCCTTCAACTTGGTAAAATTGTAAATAGTGCTCTATCGGGTATTATCGCTCAACGGACATTTCCCGCGGATTCTCACACATTGTTTCAACATTTCTCACTATAACTAGTTAACCCAATAACTTAAATAAAATTACAACCAAACAATATCACACCTTGTCCATTTCTCACCATAACTAGTTAACCCAATAACTTAAATAAAATTACAACCAAACAATATCACACCTTGTCCATACTAATCTTGCACCAATCTTTTTAGTGTTCTTAAACTTACTTATCTATGGTTTGCTGTTTAGACAGGTGGGTACACAGGAAAGGTAGGTTCATCTTTTTCTAGTTTTCTTTTTCTTTTTTTTTGGTATTTCTTTTGGACATGCATTGCACTTTCTGGCTCTGTCTTTACTTTTTGCTGGTTGCTCGAGCAACCAATACCACCACTGACAACCCTTCTACAACACCAATTCCTGTTGCCTCAAGTCTGCCTTTTTCTTTCCCCACCTATTCAACCATATATTTTGCTTCTGGCATTCACCCATGTCTCAATGGGGTCAAATATGCCTTTTTGGCTATACAAGGACATACTCGTAGGGTAACACATTCATATAAACATGTCAGCCCATGGGTGTCCATCTTGTTGATCCTCTCAGGGGATGTCAGTATAAATCCTGGCCCAAATACTAGCCTTCTAACTGGGAGTCTAATAAACATTAGATCCATTAGAAACAAGTCTGTTGCTCTTGCAGAATTTATCAATAGCAATAAGTCTGATATTATTGCGGTCACTGAAACCTGGCTTCGACCAGACGACACAGACAGCTTTATAGCAAGTGTCACTCCTCCGGGCTATAAATGTACTCATGTTCCACGCCAGCATGGGAGAGGTGGTGGTGTCGGGTTTTTCATCCGTGATGATATTGATTTTAAGGTTCTGCCTCAACCGTGTTTCAATACCTTCGAGTCCATATCTGTTCACCTATCCACAGGCAATGCTCAGGATATTGTTTTCCATACTGTGTATAGGCCTCCCAATGTTTCCAAAGCCAATTTCATTGAGGATTTCAGTTCCTTTGTCGAAGGTGCTGCCTTATCATGTTGTGAAAATGTAATATTAGGTGATTTAAATCTACACCTGGATAAACAGGACGGTTGGTCGCAGAAATTCAATGATTCCCTCTGCCAATATAATTTCACCCAAATTATTGATTCCCCAACACACATTCATGGCCATATATTAGATGTCATATGTGTGAGGGACACCTTTTCAAAGGCACTCTGCGCTAAGGTTATAGCTGGGCTATCTGACCATTTTGCCATCACTTTTTCGGTCAATATACCTATTGAGGTTCCCTGCAAATTTAGACAAGTTAATACCCGGAAAATTCACAAGATTAACATCACAGGTTTTAAAGAGGACATCCTGAATTCTGATCTAATCAAGCATCCTCACAGAACAGCCAGTTTGCTCAGTCACCAATATTTCAACACCTTGCGCAGCATTCTACACAAGCATGCCCCAATAAAGAGGAAAATGGCTCCAGTGCACCCCGACAAAGGCTTTGTGAATTCAGACATCCTCTCAGCAAAGCGTCTGAAGCGCAAGTGTGAGCGAGTATGGCGCAGTAACAACTCTGCAATCAACCGGAGAAGATATCGAGCTGCTGTCAATCGCTACAATTTCCTACTGGAACAATCAAGACGCAGGCACTATTCCACTGTCATTGCTGAAAATAATGGTAACCCCAAGGCTCTGTGGAACACTTTCAAGAAAATCTTGCACAAAACCTCAACTATCATCCTACCCGATCATATTAGTCCTACTGATTTAGCTAACACTTTCGGTCATTTTTTCAGTGACAAAATTGTGAAAATCAGAGTTGCTTTAGAGTCATCAGTGCCTGTTTCCCTCACAATACCGAAGAGTAATAACAGTGCCCTGACCTCTTTTGAGCCTGTATCTGAGGATGACATCCTCAAAATCCTAAGGTCATCCAACACCAAATCATCCGACCTGGACCCAATCCCTACCGCACTAGTCAAAGAGTGTGCGGACATTTTGGTCACTCCAATCACCAATATTATAAACTATTCACTCAAAGAAGGGAGTTTCCCAAACTGTTTCAAAACAGCATATGTCACCCCTCTTCTCAAGAAACCAAACTTAGACAGAAATCTCCTAAAAAACTATAGACCGGTATCCAACCTTAGTTTCTTATCCAAACTGATCGAAAAAGTAGTTGCCAAACAGTTAAATAATTATATCGATAGCGAGGGGCTCTCCAATGTCAACCAATCTGCTTACAGGAGACTCCATTCCACAGAAACAGCGCTGTTGCAAATCCAGAATGACATTGCTGCTTCGTTGGACTCTGGTAAGGCTGTTGCACTCACACTGCTAGACCTCTCAGCAGCATTCGACACTATCGACCATGACATTCTTTTTAATTCCCTAAGAGATTGGTTTGGGGTTGATGGCACTGTGTTGAGGTGGATCAGATCCTATCTCTCAAACCGGAAACAGAAGGTTAAATTAGGAAATAGCTTTTCAGATGTGTTCTCACTTCTGTATGGTGTGCCTCAGGGTTCTGTCCTGGGCCCCCTCCTTTTTACCCTTTACACAACCCCTCTCAGTAATATCATTTCCAATTTCAATGTCACCCACCATCTATATGCTGATGACACCCAAATATATCTAGCATTGGACAATAGGAATTTTGATTCCAGTTTCGCTGAGCTTACAGAGTGTCTCACATGTATCCAAAACTGGATGGCTGGCGTGAAATTGAAACTCAATCCCGAGAAAACTGAATTTCTTATAATAGGTGATAGACAAGCCAGAGTCCCTCATAAATAAATTCCCTACTCAACTTCTTGGAAATTCTATTTCCCCTACTGATACAGTCAAGAACCTGGGTGTAATTTTTGACTCTGGAAACACCTTTTCCAACCACATAACTAATATGTGTCGAGCCTGCTACTACCACCTTAAGGACCTAAGACGTATTCGTAAATTCCTCAGTGTGGAAACTGCAGCCTTGCTTGCAAACTCAATGATCAGTAGTCGACTTGACTACTGCAATTCCCTACTTTATGGCATCAGTAAGTACAATGTTGCTAAACTCCAAAAGATACAAAATGCCCTTTGTAGAATTGTTTTTAGACTTGATAGAACTAGCCATGTCACTCCTTTTCTTCAAAAACTACACTGGCTTCCTATCACTTACCGTATATTGTTTAAGTACAATCTAATTACTTTCAAGGCTATAAATTTCTCTCAACCCATATACCTATCATCCTTGATCAAAACCAGTTGTCTAACACGTGGAAATCGTCTTTCTCTTTCCTCAGCCTCTCACAAAAAGGCCATCGGTAGGAGAGGTTTTGAAGTGGCTTCCCCCATAGAATGGAACAGACTCCCACAATCAGTACGATCACAACAAACAATAACAGGTTTCCGTAGCCAGCTAAAGACCTACTTGTTTAGATTAGCATATCCTCCACCATAGTACATCTCCCTGGCGGGCGCTAACCTTGGATCATGACCTCGAACGTCCCTCGACTTTCCCTTTTTGATTTCAAGCGCATTAGAGGATGTTGCATCAATTTTGCGCTATATAAATGTTTCTATTCTATTCTATACTGCCTGGAAAGGAAGTGTGACGACGACACTGACCATGGGCTATTACTGGGAGTTTAAGGTCATCTTAATGTATGGCACTTACCTATGGCCAGTTACATATACATGCAAAATTTCAATGAAATTTCTCAAGGTATCTTCAGTATACTCTATGGAAAAATTAAAAACCTAAACTCAACATAAAACTTTTATAAATGGGAGTTTAAGGCCACATTAAAATAGGACACACCTTGAACACCAGTAACAACCACATGCTAAATTTGAATAAATCTGTCAACCCATTTTCGAGATACTGTGTGGAAACAGAAAACCTTAAATTGATATAAGTATGTTACTAGTGGGAGTTTAAGGTCACCTTAAAACAGGGCACACTTTGAGTACGAGTTACATCCACATGCCAAATATGAATTTAATCCATCATGCCATTTTTGAGATACTGTCTGAAAAGGAAGTGTGATGACGACACAATGTGTTATTACTGGGAGTTTAAGGTCACCTTAAAATAATACACACTGAATACCAGTTACATCCACATGCCAAATTTGAATTGAATCCCTCATGCCATTTTTGAGATACTGTGTGGAAAGGAAGTGTGACGACGACACTGACAATGTGGTCTTACTGGGAGTTTAAGGTCACCTTAATGTATGGTACTTATCTATGGCCAGATACATATACATGCAAAATTTGAATGAAATTTCTCAAGTTATCTTCAGCATGCTCTATGGAAAAATAAAAAAAACTTAAACTTAACATAATTCTTTTATACATGGGAGTTTATGGTCACCTTAAAATAGGACACACTTTGAATACCAGTTACAACGGCATGCTAAATTTGAATTGAATCCATCAACCCACGTTTGAGATACTGTTCGGAAACGGAAAAACTTAAAATCAATATAAATATATAACTAGTGGGAGTTTAAGATCACCTTAAAATGGGGCACACCTTGAATACTAGTTACATCCACATGCCAAATTTGAATTTAATCCATCATGTCATTTTTGAGATACTGCCTGGAAAGGAAGTGTGACGACAACACTAACAATGTGCTATTACTGGGAGTTTAAGGTCACCTTAATGTATGGCACTTATCTATAGCCAGTTAGTTCTATTCAAATGTTCTATTCAAATTTTACATGTATATGTAACTGGCAGTTACATATACATGTAAAATTTGAATGAAATTTCTCAAGTTATCTTCAGCATACTCTATGGAAAAATAAAAAAACTTAAACTCAACATAATTCTTTTATACACAGGAGTTTAAGGTCACCTTAAAATAGGACACACCTTAAATACCAGTTACAACTACATGCCAAATTTGAATTGAATCCGTCGACCTCTTTTCAAGATACTGTCTGTAAACGGAAAAAACTTAAAATCAATATAAGGATGTTACTAGTGGGAGTTTAAGGTCACCTTAAAACAGGGCACACCTTGAGTACCAGTCACATCCACATGCCAAATTTGAATTTCATCCATCATGCCATTTTTGAGATACTGTCTGGGAAGGAAGTGTGACAATGGCACTGACCACACTTGTCCTCCAATATAGCTGCTAGTGACACAAAAGTAATGCAACCTTAAACTCATAAGTTTATGAAATATCAGGAATTTACTATAACCTTACAAAAGAAACTTTTTGGTGTAGACAGATGTACATGATGAAGATCAAAGAAAAAAGTCTGAATTAGCACATCAAATATCTTTTAAATACCAAAAAATTGTCCAAACCTTAAACTCAAAGTTAGTTTGCAGCTGTGAGGGAGTTTAAGGGTATCTTTTCCTGTAGGTTTTGTTCACAGTTTGCTACATTCACAACTTGAAAGATGCTTAGAATTGCACAGTGTTTGAAATATTGTTGAAAAATTGCCAAACTTAAAGTGAATATAATTCTGTTATTACTGGGATTTTAAGGTCACCTTAATGTGAGGCACTTATCTATGGCCAGTTACATATACATGCAAAATTTGAATGAAGTTTCTTAAGTTATCTTTAGTATACTTTACGGAAAAGTTAAATATTTAAACTCAACATAACTTTTTAATACATGAGAGTTTAAGGTCACCTTAAAATAGGGCATACCTTGAAAACCAGTTACAACCACATGCCAAATTTGAATTGAATCCGTCAACCCATTTTTGAGATACTGTCCGGAAATGAAAAACCTTCAACACAATATAAATATCTTACTACTGAGTTTAAGGTCACCTTAAATAGGCACACATTGAGGAACAGTTACATCAACATGCCCAGTCGGAATTTAATTCATCAAGCTATTTTTGAGACACTGTCTGGAAAGTAAGTGCGACGACACTGACCATGTATGTTTTCCATCATAGCTGCTAGTGACACAAACTAATGCAACCTTAAACTCATAAGTTTATAAAATATCAGCAATTTACTATAACCTTACAAAAGAGACCATTTTTGTGGAGATATATGTACATGATGAATATCAATGTGAAAAGTCCTAATTAGCATATAAAATATCTTCCAAACACCAAAATTATTGTCCCAACCTTAAACTCAAAGTTTGTTTGCACTGCTGTATATTGTAGCGAGTTTAAGGTAATCTTTTACTGAAGGTTCTGTTCAAGGTTTGTTACATCCATAACTAAAATATGCCTAGAATTGCACAATATTTGAAATACTTTACCAAACTTAAAGTGAATATAATTCTGTTATTACTGTGAGTTTAAGGTCACCTTAGTGTATGGCACTTACCTATGGCCAGTTACATATACATGCAAAAGTTGAATGAAATTTCTCAAGTTATTTTCAGTATACTCTATGGAGAAAGAAAAAACGTAAACTGGACATAAGTTTTTTAAACGTGGGAGTTTAAGGTCACCTTACAATAGAGCACACCTTCAAAAGTAGTTACAACCACATGCCAAATTTGAATTGAATCCATCATGCCATTTTTGAGATACTGTCCGGAAACGAAAAAACTTAGAATGAGTTTAAGTATCTTACTAGTGGGAGTTTAAGGTCACAAAACTATACAGCACACACTCAGGACCAGTTACATCCACATGCCAAATTTGAATTAAATCTGACAAGCCATTTTTGAGATACTGTCCGGAATACAAAGTGTAACGACGACAGACGACAACGCCACAAAATTGGATGACAAAGCAATCCCTATATGCCACGCAGCATAAATGCTGGTGACACAAAAAACCAAAATATAGATGGGAAAACTAGTTTGTCATCTATTTTAAGTGGTCAAAAAAGTGAAACTAGTAGTCTGTATTTGCACCTGCACATATATTAACAACTTATCACAGATCAGTCACTTTCTTCAGAAGAGCTATAGCATCCCATTAAACTACTTAGTCCAGAGCTATCCCCTACACTCAAACATGTGGGAACATTGTCATCTACATGATTATTAATGTGGCAGTCTTTTTCTGTCACAATTTCCACAACACTGTTACCGGAAGTTTCAATTTTACACTCACTCTCCAGTATTTCCTTCTTCCCAGTCTCTTCCAATTTCCGAACAATGCCTAATTCAATGCCAGTTTTCTTCTTTGAAGTGCCTGGACTGTTTGAAAATGTATTTAAGTGTTTAGACTTGGATTTTGCTAATGTTTCTGCTATTCTCCTTTTAGCTTGATCCGTTTGTCTTTGCTTTGTGTCTGCAATACTTTTACTGAGGACTGGGGAAGTTTTATCTGCTTCAGGGCTGTTGCCAAACAATGAACGGTTCTGGATTTCCAACCTTTTCTCTACCTGCTTTTCATCATACGCTGCAACAGAAACAATCCACATTGGCATTATCATAAGGAAGACAAACATTTGAAAATATCAGGATTAAAGAGTGATTCTTTTAAATGCTTTCAGCCAGATAGCTTCACAAGAAACAGTCTGCTTATATTTACTTCAAGACACTGCAGTGAGAAGTTACACCTGAAACTTTTTTACAAAAAATGGTTCAACATACATAACCTATCATCACATGTGTTTCACCACATATGAGATATATTACAGCATCATAAACAAGTCAAAGATCTGATCCCAAACAAAAACCTACATTTTTGTATAAAATTTACATACATGGACTCTTGTGTATTCTTTCGGGCACCATAAAATGCTCTAATGCATCAACCTTGAACTGTTGCTCTGTTGAATAGGTGCAGAGGCCTCAATGATTGACTTGTTGACAAGTCTGGCATTTAATTACAAAGCTCTCCAGTGTCACCTCTGATCATTTAGCTCTTACTGTAGGCACGAGTTTGTATCTGGTTCAAAACAGCATGTGGATGATGCACTGATGACCTGATATATGACCTTAAACATTTAAAGGGATGTCATGACCCAACACTGACTGGATCTGGGCACCAATATTTCTCAAACTACAATATGTAACAATGTTTCAGGTTAAATCAAACTCTGAAGCAGACTTACATTTGACGGTGCTGAACTTCATTAACTCTGCTATGCGTCTGTCCTCTGCATGTTCCTGCACTAGTTCTATGTCCAAAGAGGATTTTTCAAGCAGTGCTTTGTCTGCAAGTTCAGTGGTCTTTAATACTTTCTTTTCTTCCTGATAGAAAATACAAGAGTTGGTGTAATTGAAAAAGTTAGTTTCAAGACTTTTTGAGAATTAAAAGAAAAACTATTTTTTCATGTAACAACAGTTGAAGGGTGATGGAGAAAAGAACAACTGAACTTTTCATACTTGTCTCAGAAAAAGGATTTTATTAAATTGATGCATATTTCTAACTAATAATAGTTTGTGAAAATGCTCCAGACATAGAATAGAAACATTTATATTGTGCAAAATTGACGTAACATCCTCTTATGCGCTTGAGGTCGAAAAAGGGAAAGTACAAGGACGTCAGGCTGAAATCCAAAATTAGCACCCACTAGGGGAGAAATACTGTATTGAATGGTATTCTAGCCTAAACAAGTAAGTTTTTAACTGGCTTCCAAAACCCTGTTGTGTGCAGTGATCAGACCGATTGAGGGAGTCTGTTCCATTCAGTGGGAGAAGCCATTGCAAAACCACGTCTACCAATGGCCTTCTTAGGACATATTAGGAAGCGGATTTTCATGAGTAAGGCTAATGGTTTTGATTAAGGATGATAAGTATGTGGGTGGGGAGAATTTAATAGCCTTGAATGTAATGAGATTATATTTAAACAAGATGTGATATGAAATGGAGAGCAAGTGTAGTTTTTGAGGATAGTGACATGGTTTGTTTCCTCAAATCTAAAGACAATTCTACAAAGAGCATGAGTTATAAATATCACTCATAAAATGTTTTAGATTCTTCTAACCTAGGAGTCTGAAAAATTATTTCTATGGAAGAATAACTAATCACGTTTTTTTATGCTATGAGATCTGGATCTTTTAAAAGCAGTAGCACCAATGTTGATTCATATGGTCTGTCCACACTGCATCATGAAAACAAATTTAACTGATACAAAATTTACAGAACAATTTACAAAAGAGTGGAAAAGAAGTAAGTTTAAATTTGTGCCTACAGGATGTAATCAGTGTAGATATGTAATTGTTTAAAAATTATTTTTAATGTTATTTTATGATGTTCTATTTTCTATATTTCTTGTTCAATTTTCTTTCTGTTCAATGTTGGGAGAGCGGAGCATGATTTTGATCAGAGAATAGAAGAGTCATAAAATTGAATACGTAACTTATTGTAAAATAATATGCAAATAGAAATTTAGGAAAATGAAAACGAGGTCACTTAAAATTAAAATATTTGGTTAACAGAAGATACTAAATGTTTACTGTGTAATCATTGTGACCCGTGGTAAAATAGGGCTGTATTATTGCAATACATTTAATGTTTACTATTTTGCAAAGTAAGAAAAACAAAACCAGGCTGTGTGTACATAGTCCTGGCTATAAATGTGTATCGCTCTACATTTCTACACTTTCTACTGTAGTACAGTTGGACATATACCCTAAACATATTCCGGGCAATCCTATTGAGCATATAATCATCCTTCTTGCTGCTCTGAGCCTCTGCAATCTCTGCAATACCAGGTATCACCTTCTTTTGTTTAGCTTTGTCTTCTACACCATGCTCCAACTTGAACATAGCATCAGTTGCCAACTTCTTTATGTCTGACTTGTCTGAAAAGAGAGTGAAGAATTGAGCTGTGACAAAATCAGGGGTCACTGAATTTGAACAACAAAAGTTGAAGCCAGTTAAATTTTATACAGAAATAAAGTAGTTCTAGTTAATCAGGAGTTCTAGGTACCAAATTAAATTTCACTGAAAAAGACCTTCATTGAACTAAACTCTCCTTAAAGGGGATCTCAATTTTTGAGAATATTGATTCCTTTCTTCAGGTAAAGGACACACAAAAACGATTCCTATGTCCCTCTGGGGACATCAAAAGGCAACAAGTGCATTGCAAGCTACACAAACTATAAATATTAAGCTACAGATGTCAGATGCCTTAATATCAAATTTTATTAAACCAATATAAATACTTGCACATTTTATATCATATAAAAAAGAATACTTAAAATCTGTCCAAATTAATAAATACAATACTCTACCCTCGGTCACTATTTGTTCATTTTCCTTTGGGTCCCACCTCTGTTCCTTTCTCCTTGCACCACTCACAATGACATAGTCATGGTTCTTTGAAAACAAGCAAGACTGAATGTGATCAACCTATTATTGGAAGCTTTGTTAATATTCTTGATCAGATACCAGTCATAAAATTTGGTATAAACAGTTGTACTCAGTTTAATGGTACAAAATTGCATTCACTTAGAAACAGATATAATCCATTTTAATATCACTTATCCTCCCTATAAAGTATAAATAAACTTTGATTACAGTGAAACTGACCAGCAACTGCAAATATCTGGAAACCCTAAACTTACTGAAACAATCTAAAGGTCTTAATTCCCTGTTTTATGCTATATCTCCCTATCATTACAGTTCTTAAACATTGCAAAAATATGCACCTGAACTTACAAGGTAAGGTTAAAAATCTAAATCTACTCGAGCTTTAATAATGACAAAATATTTTTTTCAATACTTGTGCACTAAATGGTAGAGTTTCATTACTTTTTAAATTTCATTTATAGGATTTAATGTTTTACTTGCACATGTAGTATACAGTGAAAAAAAAACAAGGTCACAACAATTAGCCACACTTACAGCTGGGTCGGTTTTAATAACAAAGTACTGATCACACAGATGACATTTCATACGAAACTGCCATATTGGTGTGGTGTAATAATTGCCAGCCTTTGATTTCTCCGCATTGTATCGCACTCCCATTCCTATATGGTTTCCACATCCATTGCACCAAATGTTGTATGGCATTTCAAATCTGTGAAAAATGTTTATTAAATAAAATGCAACCATAAATCAAATATAATAATGACAGAGGTAGAAAATCAATTTTTAATTTGTTTGCTTTACTTTTATAACATTTCAATTTTTATCTTACTTTGATTTGTTTGCAAAACAGATGCACTCAGCATGAACTACAAGTGTGCTTTTTTTAAAAAAAATGCAAAACTTACAGACACTTAGTATCACACAAAATTTAGAAATACATTTAAATATTTTTGATACTTTACAGTTTATTTGTACTTCCTACCTGATAACAAGGATTCCTTGGTTGAGCTTTTTAGCTCGTTCACGTAGAGCATGTGTTCCATGGTATTTATCCAAAGAAAAGTGTTTCTTTGGATCAAAGTCAGGAGGATAATACTTATTTGTCCCTTTTCTCTCGCCCTAGATAAAAATTACAACAACAAAAATTACTCATTTCACGTTCACTTTGTATGTTATAAAGTAGAAGGTATTTGACTAGAGTACCAAACAAAAGGACTAAGTAAAATTGATATTATTCAAATTTTAAAGCAAATCTGTTACTTAACAAAACTGACAATATTTTGAACCAGAGTCTTTCATATATTAACTTTAAAATTGTGCCAAAATTAAAATACTCTCTGGAAATTTTCAGCAGCTGATAAATTATAAACACCAATTTGGCAACCAATACATGTACACTTCAGGCACCTAGTATAATAAAGATTTAATTAATTTGGACAAGAAAACTAATGATAGAATAACAAGTGAACAAAATCTTCCACTTGGTTCCTAGACAACTAATTTAATTCAGTATCTATTCAATATCATGGTTAAGTCTTCCTTCGAAGAGAAGATAATGCAAATATTATTTTAAATTCATGGTATTTATTTGAGGTTGTGTGTTGCAAATTCATTAATAAAAATGAAGTATCTTAAAAATCCAATCTCCCCTTTGTCAAGTGGATTCTAAGGCCTAACAGCATAAAGAACAGTCAACCAATTTTGATATCTAGGAACAGAAAAAAGGTCATGCACCATGGAGAATACAGGTAAATATTGAGTGTAAGACAGTGCGCCTTGTTGTGGAGGTAGGGATTTATTTATAACAGTAGACAGAGTTTTACATAGACAGTAAATGGTAGTCGGTATGTGTGGTATATAGACAGTAGTTAGTACAAGTAGTTGGAGGGAGAGACTTTAGCTACCAATAAATTGTAGAGTGGTATTGAGCAATACAGTAGCAGGTAGTGTGTAGAAGGGGGAAGATAGTTACAGACAGCAGGACTTTCCATGCAGTCACACACACAGTTTGGTCCACTTTTTATACTCAGTACAATATCTCCATATATTACAGGACTCAAAGCGCTATTTAACCAATCCGACTGCACAGGTACAGTCCCAACTCACAAGTAACTGACATTCCCCTAAGTGAAAGATAGAGGCTCAAGGATGACCAATTATCAACGTCCTTGAGGTTCTTTATCCTGCCACTGGGGATAGGACCTAATGAGAGGACCTCCATTTTAAGTGGTCATCTGAGCCACTATGTATCTGCCTGTACCTGGGTTTGAACCCACATCCTCTGAGTTCCTAGACAAGTGTGTTATCCACTAGGCCACAGTGGCAGATGTAAACAATATAAACAAACCATATACACTGTACTTGCAAAAATATCCAACATTTTTTAAAGATAAAACATTTTTGTGTGTTTTAATTCTTAAAAGCTATACTATCTATTAAAATCAAAAATAATATAGAAAATTGTGTAAACTGTTCTTTATTTTGCATGTCACATGATCTAGTTCTTTGTTGTTATGAAGTCAAAAACCACTGTTGAAAAATGAAAAGTGTCTCAAAGTAAGGTACTTTTTAAACTAAAGTTTGTGCTATCAGTGGTTTCAAAAGTTTGGGATACAAGCATCTCGTGACCACGGCAGCTCGTGACCAACAACTTGTACCCACAACTCATACCCAATATAATATATTTCAAAGACAGTTCGAATCCCTATTTTCGTCCCAGGGTTGGGGCCAGAATACATTGTACTCGCGTACTTGTGTACTCTAGTACATTTTTTCTTGTACTCATGATGTACTTGTACTCGTTGTACTCATGAGCAAATGTACTCATACTTGAGTACATTCAAACATAGGCTGTACTCATGAGCACATTCTGAGTACAATATGAGTACTTTTTTCAGAATATTCCCTGTGATTAAGGATACATCGGTTTTCTTCAAAAGTTTACACACTTTGACTTTACTTGCATTTGCATTGTGTATATCTTAACAAATTAACAATAATTGATGAAGTAATAACAATTCTGAAATCACTGTATTGTCTTAATTTGAAAAAAAAATTACCTGATAATCTTAATTTGAAAATATGAACACCAAGTTTTGAACTCTGGTAATTATTTATTAAATAAGTAAAATAAAAAAATTAAATAAAATTTCTTCAAATAAGCAATGTCAATTTCTAAAACTGTAATTTTAAAAGGTGGCAAGATTTGATATTTTGTTGAAAAGTTTTACTTTAGAAATTAATTTTGTTAGCTATTCCTCAATTACCAGTATAATGTTTGTTTATATATATTTTTTCTTTAGTTTGCAACCAGAGAATTGCCTGGTTTAAACGTCGGTTAAGAACTCTATCAAAAGAACCTATTTATTGAGGTCTTTTTAGCAAAGAGCCATCATACAAATTGTAATCTGCATTATGTTTATTGTAAAGGCTATGCAAGTAAAAGCTTATGCAAGTGTCACTTTTCACCATTGTTCATTGCTCAGGTATTTGTTGGGGGGGGGGGGGGGGGGGGGGGTAGCTTCTTAGCATAAACACATGTCAGCTGTTGGTCTTCTTCAGTGTTATGTAAAATTATAATCAAGAAGTCAAATATTGGTGAAATATTTAGGCTGTTTTACAACATATTGAAATCAATCTGAATAGTTGAAAAAGAGTTAAAGGGAGATGGAGACATTTCAGTTAAGTTATTTCTGAAAGACTGCATCAAATTTTATAGGACACATATGGGTGAATAAAAGAAAGAGTTATTGATTTTAGTAATCATATACTGTGACTACAGCTTTATAATTAACTATTCAGTTGCAAAACAGTTCATGAAGTATTGTTGAAAGATGTGATTTTGTTACAAACTAGACTAAGGACGCATCTGTGGCCAGATGCTGGATGTATCCACCGACAAAGGCCAAGTAACATAGTTTAGAAGATAAACAGCATTTTTCGTTAATAAGCAAGCTGAAAGCACTTTTAAGTTTGGCTACCCTTATTTGACCCTGTAGCAGGGGCCCAAGGTGAAGTCTGACCACATCAGAAGATTCGCAGCCCATGATTTCCTATAAGTCGTTTTCACATTGCAAACCTCTAGGACCAATAATAAGCAGGAGGGGCCCAAGGTCAAATCTGACCACATGAGAAGATTTGCAGCCCATGACTTCCTATAAGTTTTTTTCATATGAGTTATTTGAGAAATACTGGCTATCTGCAATACTTCTAGAGATAATTCGCATTTACTCATTTTGAGTAGGTGAATAATTAGCTACGGGTCTGAAACTTCACCAAGTGAAAGCTCTCTCAAAAGTAGGCGAATGAGTTATTTGAGAAAAATTGGCTATCTACAATACTTTTAGAGATAATTCGAATTTACTCATTTTCAATAGGTGAGTAATTACCTATGGGTCTGGAACTTCACCATGTGAAAGCTCTCCCAAAAGTAGATGAATGAGTTATTTGATAAGAATTGGATATCTGCAATACGTTTAGAGATAATTAGCATTTACTCATTTTCAGTAGGTGAATAATTAGCTACAGGTCTGAAACTTCACCAAGTGAAAGGTCTCCCAAAAGTAGGTGAAGGAGTTATTTGACAAAAATTGGCTATCTGCAATACTTTTAGAGATGATTTGCATTTACTCATTTTCAGTAGGTGAGTAATTACCTACGGGTCTGAAACTTCACCAAGTGAAAGCTCTCCCAAAAGTAGGTGAAGGAGTTATTTGACAAAAATTGGCTATCTGCAATACTTTTAGAGATAATTTGCATTTACTCATTTTGAGTAGGTGAGTAATTACCTACGGGTCTGAAACTTCACCAAGTGAAAGCTCTCCCAAAAGTAGGTGAATGAGTTATTTGAGAAAAATTGGCTATCTGCAATACTTTTAGAGATAATTCGCATTTACTCATTTTGAGTAGGTGAGTAATTACCTACAGGTCTGGAACTTCAGCATGTGAAAGCTCTCCCAAAAGTAGGTGAATGAGTTATTTAAGAAAAATTTGCTATCTGCAATACTTTTAGAGAAAATGCAGAATTACTCATTTTTAGTAGGCAAGTAATTTAGCCACAGGCCTAATTTAGACATAAAGCCTACCAATAGAATACTGTGGTGCACCCTCTAATATACCTTGCAAACTTGAGAAGGCTAGCTATAATATTTTTTTTCGTTAGAGCGGTAATGGTGAAATCTCTCTACACACTGCGGCTATCCAGTGGATACAATGATTTACTCAACAGTGAGAACCTGAAAGTAGATATTGGTAAGCTATGCCATGACATAGAGGTCTGCAATTTCACTCTGTTATAGCTGACCAAAAATTATGTGAATAACATATTTAAACAAAATACTGTAAATGTAATAGTTTTCACGTTATAACTGATTTACTCAACAGTGATAACATCAAAGTAGCTATTACTCAGCTATGCAATGAGCTACATGTCTGAATTTTTTCTATGTTATAGCTGACCCAAAATTAGGTGAACAACATATTTAAGCAAAATGCTGTAAATGCAATAGTTTTCAAGTTACAACTGATTTACTCAATAGTGAGAACCTGAAAATAGCTATTGCTCAGCTATGCCATGAGCTATAAGTCTGTAATTTCACGATGTTATAGCTGACCCAAAAGTAGGTGAACAACATATTTTAACAAAATACTCCAGATGCAATATTTTTTTCAAGTTACAAGTCATTTACTCAACAGTCAGTACCTGAAAATAGCTATTGCTCAGTTGTGCCATGAGCTACAGGTCTGTAATTTCGCTATGTTATAGCTGACCCAAAAGTAGCTGAATAACATATTTACACAAATTTCTGTAAATGCAATAGTTTTCCAATTACAACTGATTTACTCAACAGTGTGAACTTCAAAGTAGCTATTACTCAGCTATGCAATGAGCCACAGGTCTGGAACTTCACTATGTTATAGCTGACTCCGAAATAGGTGAACAACATATTGAAACAAAATACTCTAAATGTAATACTTTTGAAGTTTAAGTAATTTACTCAACAGTGATAACCTAAAAGTAGCTATTACTCAGCTATGCCATGAGCTACAGGTCTGAAATTTTACTATGTTATAGCTGACCCAAAAGTAGCTGAATAACATATGAATACGAAATTGTGTAAATGCAATAGTTTTCAAGTTACAAGTGATTTTACTCATGATGGAAGTTACTGAAAAGCCCAAAAGTAGCTATTACTCACTTAGCTATTGAGACAGACACCCAAGTTACTCACCATGTTGTAGCTATGAAAAAAGTAGCTGAATAAAATATTTTAACAAAATGCTCTAAATGCAACACTTTTCAAGTTATAAGTGATTTAGTGCACGATTTCATGACTTTTAATGCATTGTAGACATTTTTGTCTACCACAGGCCTAATTTAGACATAAAGCCTAACAAAAAGATAGGGTGGCGAGTCCTCTAGCATACCAAGCCACCTGCCAAATATGAAAGAAACCTGGAAAGAAATGTGGACTGTAGGTCACTAACAAGCAATATTCCACATTTTAGACATTTTTGTCTACCACAGGCCTAATTTAGACATAAAGCCTACCAAAAAGATAGGGTGGCGAGTCCTCTACCATATCAAGCCACCTGCCAAATATGAAAGAAATCCAGAAAGAAATGTGGACTGTAGGTCGCTAACAAGAAATCTCTGCGGACGAGGGCGCGGACGACAACGATGATGAATCCATAGTATCCCCGCTTCGCGTCGGGGATACAATTAAAATAGAAAATGGAAATTAAAAATAAAACCCTTAAAAGTAGGTTTAAAACACACTATATTTTAAAAGGTAATGTTAAATGTTTGAACAGGAAAGTCAATTTGTAGTCATATTAGTAATTTGTAAATATTATTCATGTTCACACATCACCCATCACAATTAGGCCAACATATTAGTAATTTCAAATATGTATTCATGTTTACACATCTGGACTTTAGATGCTCCTTAAATAAATTTGATTTAAATTCACATTTTGATTAAAAAAATGTGCCCCTTTTACCCCCTTTTCCAAAAACTGTGTGCCCCTTTTTTCCTGTGCTGTGCCCCTTTTTTCTTGTGCCCCTTTTTTTCTAGGTCCTTTTTTCCTGTGCCCCTTTTTTCTGCGCACCGGTGATTCAAGTGTAAAATGTAATTGAGTTTTTGGCTTGAATTAATTCTCAATTTATTATATTGGTATTTAAATACAAAAGTCTTTTTTTTTCTTGCTAGTTGGAATTTGTCCTGAGGAGAAGTTGTCTGTACAATGAATTTCAGCTACTGATCTAATCTAATCTAATGTGGACTTTTATAGCGCTTAATCTCCATCACTGATGGACTCTAAGGCGCATCTAAACATAAAGCAAGGCAGTTAACGTTAATCAAGGGACATAGCCAGGTCGTACCAAGGAGACACAGACGTAACAGGGGAGGCTATGGTGGGTAGGCTTTTGCAAACAGGTGATGAATGGACAGGAGGAACTGTAAGGTATTGACGATCTGGGTGATTATGCCTAGTACTATAGGGACAACTACTAAAAGACAAGAACGGTTCAAAATAGGAAGGAGAACCACTATGCAAAAATTTATACACAAGTGTTGCAGTTTTGAAAATACATCGGTACTTAACAGGCAACCAGTGGAGTTTCTTTAGAATGGGTGTAACATGGGCATACTTTCCATGATTTGTAACAATATGAGCAAGGGTGTTCTGAATACTTTGCAATTTGTGCTGATTGAAACCTGACAAACCTCTGAACAGAGAGTTACAATAGTCCAGACGACTACTAACCAAGGCATTTGCAGAAAGGACTGCCACATCAGGAGTAAGATACTTTCTAATTCTACGGAGGTCACGCATCTGAAGAAAGCACGCTTTGCAAGTCCTCTTGATATGCTCAGAGAAGGAAAAAATCTGCATCAAACCACACACCTAGATTTCTGACAGAATCAACCGGATGAAGAAGGCTACCAAGAATGCTAACAGGAAAGTGAGAAGAAATCTTCAGAAGTTGAGCCTTAGAACCAAAGACAATAAATTCAGTTTTTTCAGGGTTGAGCTTCAATTTACTGAGAGACATCCACTCTTGCACATCATGAAGGCAGGCATTTAGCTTGGCGAGAGCCGAAGAAGCATTCTTATGGGAGAGATGGATGTATAACTGAGTATCATCCGCATAAAAATGGAATTTAATATGCGGGTGGAGGCGAATAATTTTACTAAGTGGTGTTGTATAGAGTGAAAACAGCAACGGACCCAGAACAGAACCTTGTGGAACGCCATAGATGAGATTGCTTAATTCAGATAGTGTGGAGCCTATCTTGATAGCCTGGCAACGATTTCTTAAGTAGGAAGCAAACCACCTTAGAACTGTTCCACCAAGACCAAACCAGGATTTAAGGTAACCAAGGAGAATATTATGGTCTATAGTGTCGAATGCGGCTGATAAGTCAAGAAGTACTAGAGCTGTGGGTTAACCGTGTGCCAGAGAGAGATGAACCTCGTTTTTTCTCGACAATAAAGCAGTTTCCGTGGAATTTCCTGGCTTATATGTGGACTGATGAGGATTGTCCAGTTTGTTGTTATTGATGTGTGACGTTAGCTGCCTGGCAACGACTCGCTCAACCAACTTTGACAGGAAACAAAGACCAGACACTGGGCGATAATTCTTAAGGTCGTCTCTGGGAAGGGAAGCCTTTTTTATGAGGGGGTGACAACCGCCTTTTTGAAAGAATTTGGGAAAGATCCTTCAATGAGAGAATAGTTTACCAACTTGTTAATAGAAGATAGGATGATATCAAGACAATCCTTAAGGAGGAATGTTGGTATAGGGTCTAGTGAGCAAGATTTAGTGGGGGATTCACTGATACACTTATAGACCTCGTCTTCAGTGACAGGCATAAAGGCATTGAAAGCAGGAGGCACCGAATCAGGTCTGCTGAGTCTTGACTGTCTGATTTTCAAACAGAATAGAGAAACTGATGTATTTATTAGGGCTGCGAGCGGTTACACATGCCTCAATAGACGAGTTTGTGTTTGCTAGGAAAAGACTCCACTTTAAGTACTCGATTACTTGCAATGTATTGCATTATCGCTCGCCAATGAAACGTTTGTGTAAAATATGCTGCATTATAAACTTAAAAATGTACTTGTACTTGTACTCGAGTACTTTTCAAAGTACTTGTACTTGAGTACATTGCAGAAAAATGTGCTCATACTTGTACTCATACATTTTTGATGTATTCATACTCAAGTACATTGACTTGTACTTGGCCCCAACCCTGTTTCGCCCAATTGGTATTCTGTAGACGTTTCGACCATATTTCTAGACTTTATTCTCAAATATTGCTAGGAAACCCCACAGAGTTCATTTTCTCATGTTTTCTAATTTGCATAATTTATTTTATAATAGTTCTAGGAAAGCCCCCCACGGAATTCCATGACCTCACGTTTTCTAATTTGCATATTTTTATTATAAGAATAAAAGACATATTTGAGTGCTTTATTATGGTTTAAAACTATTGATCTGCTGTATTAAAGCACGCAGCCCTTCGGGCTACGTGGCTTTAATATTAATTTAATATTTATTCCTATTCTAAAATGGTTAAATGATGTTTTGTTCAAAACAAGCAGTAAATCTTATGCAAAAATTAAAACAAATCCAACGCCATGTTGCCTTTTCTATCAGTGAAACATACATAGCAATATCTAGGGTAAAAAAAAAAAGTATTTTGTCACTCTATTTTCATAGAATTTGTTATGAAATATTAGGAGATTGTCATTGTAGATGCTTTCAATTTGTTGTAAGCTTTAAAACGATATGCTATTTGTTAAAATCAAGCAAGAAATAACAATTTTATGAATATTTTAACCATTTATTTTACCGTGAGTCGTTTGTTTACATTTGTACGCGAAGGGATGTACATAGAATTCAACAGCGTTACTTCATTTACCGTTCTATATTCACGATTTCTGAACTGAGCAAAAGGTCACTGCGCAGCCTACCATTTTAGAATTTAAAATATTGCTAGGAAACCCCACAGAGTTCTGTACACATCTCCTCACATTTTCTCATTTTTTCACATTTTCTAATTTGCATATTTTATTTTATAATATTGCTAGGAAAGCCCCATGGAAGTACGAGAATTTGAAGTATTTGATCTTTTAGGTCTTTAACTAAACAGAAGTTCTTACATAAAATACTCGCTCTTCAAGCAGCATTTCTATTTATTAAATATAAAATATTGCTAGAAAACCCAACATAATAATGTTTATTTTTATAAAATGTTTGTGTACGAGTTGTGGGCACGAGTTGTTGATCACAAGATGCCGTGGGCACATTCTAAAACTCGGACTTCTGTCCAACTTGGACTTTTACTTGGCCAAAGCGGCGATAGCGGCGATGGGGGGGGGGGGGGGGAGTGGCGATGGGGGTTTCATAGATGTAACCTCCTGGCCATCGCCGCCTCACACCCCCTCCCCATTTCCAAGTTGGACAGGAAAGCCATAGCCGCATGCTACATTAATGCTATTGAGAAAACGTGAGGCTCCAAGTGAGGGTTTTCTTGCATTATTTTATGTCCACCGTCCAGGACATTATTGTTATTAAAGAAATATGAGGCTCCAGATGGGGGATTTTCTAGAAATATTTTATAAACTAACAGAGATCCCAACGTGGAGTGTTACACCCAATATTCAGCATATGCTTTTGAAGAAATATGAGGCTCCAGAAGGGGGCTTTCCAACAGTACTTTATAAATAAAAATATCTCCTGGCCATTGCCCCCCCCCCCCCCCCCCCCCCCCCCATCGCCGCTATCACTGCATTACTTGGACTGTCACTGCTATCGCCGCTGGCCATCTACCCCTCCTCATTTCTACCCTTCTTAACGTCGCCGCTATCTGTCCGAGCGGCGATGGAATCGCCGCTTTTGTCCAACTTTTAGGAAGTGCCCTACCGGTCACGAGTTGCATGTAAATCAAAAGTTTAGGCCAAGTATTATATATGTTATAAATTATTTCTACTTATAAGGCCATAAAAAGTAAAAATATGTACCTCAATTAAAATGAAATAATTCTTGAGACGTTTACCAAAATATTTGAAACAACTATGTACCAGTCTTAAGTTTGAGACCAAATCTGAATCTAAGTTTGGTCTCAACTATTTTGTGAATAGCTAACAAATCTGTGACCAAAAACGGTTTCAGATTTGAGACCAAAACTTAAGACTTGAGACAAAATTTGGACTCAGCAAGTTTTAGGAGTACCGGTCCAGTAGTTAATCGTGGTGCATATCAATTGATAATTTGGTTGTAGAATACATTATATTGCAATGGTGTTTTTATAATTCAAAATATTAATCACAGCATGGGTGTTCACTGGCAGAATGCCACTCCTGCTCAGCCAGTGAATTTTGTGCTTTGTGTAGTGTAGTTTGTGCTTGTGTCAATGCATATATTTTAATCAATAGAAATCCATGATGTAAACTGTCAACTACAAATAAGGATTTTGTGTCCAAGGTGTGCCAAGTTAGTGGCATTCTACCAGTAAACGCCCATGCTGAAGTTAATATATTGAATTTGAATTATATTACAGCTTTATAATTTATCCTTCTACCATTATATTGTCAAATAATATGCACTACAATTAATAACCGAGGTGCATGTTGTAATATTTGTTTCAAAGCTTGATATTTTCATAATTTATCTCTATTATCGGCCGTTTTTACTTCAAACCGGAGATACCAGTGAACACCGATTTTGTAGACTTAGAGAAGCATTTGTCCTTGACCTCTAACAAAGATATATAAGGCGGGCGTTCACTGGTAGGCGGGCGTTTACTGGTAGAAAGCCACTAGTGGTGGTGGACCAATTCACGCCCGGGTACCAATTCAGGCCCACCCCCAATTTTCTTGAAGATTTCTAATTTTTCATGGAGAAGATGTTTACCACATCATAGATAATCATCAAATTGATCATATACATTTGTAATGTATTGTTTAACTGTGATTGTTTGGGATAAATTCAGGGGTGGGCGTGAATTGGTACACGGGCGTGAATTGGTCCACCACCACTACAGAGGGAAGCAGCATCTCTTTCAAAGTAAATCTCCAGTTTTATGCGGGTTCGTGCCACGGCTATACATGCATGTAAAGTAGAGCCAGGGTAAGCACGTCTACAGTACAGTACACGGGTCGTCATAAACTTGTCCGAGTCATAATCTTGTCCGATACGGTCCGTTTTGATAAGTTTAGTCATTTAAAGTCACAGATAATTACGTCATTACTTGCCCTTTGTGTCTTATGTCATTATTGTATATATTTTACTCGATCTCTACATAAAAAGACACCAAGACTTCTTTCCTTTGCTTCTGCTTTGGGTTTTCCCCAGGCTTGCCTCGTTTTTTGATGAGAAGGGTTCAGCACAGAAATAAAGAGGGCACAGTCAGCCCCCTACCCCACAGTACATTTAACGAGCATACAGTTTTTCAGAAAATTTTATTTCTACTTTAAAACAGAATTACCAACTCATGAGTGGTGCACACCAGCTCACCACCAACTTTGATAGAAATTGGAGTCAGCAGTTAAATCACTGATTCCAGTGAAGATTCCATTGCCCACCAGCTAGTGCATAGACAGTAGTGGGTACTTGGGATTATTACAGTCTGATTGAGTGTCAGCACTAATAATAATTTTCCTTCAAATTGTAAAAGTATCATGTTCTAAGTTTATCAATAGTTTTTACTTAATTATTCATATAGTACAAAGAATCATGTTCAAGAATCAGTTTGTTACTTGTTATGATTTTGTATTTGTCTTTTAATCTTGTGTAAAAATATGTCTGCTACATGTATTTCCAGATTGCACTTCTAGATAAATTATTTTCCGAACTTTCACTGGATATGCAAGAAAAAAATTGGAAAAATTATGTTGATCATATCACTTGCAACATATTCGGTGGGGTGTTGATTGGAAAACAATGTAAAACATTGTGTGGATCATATCACTTGTAGCATATTGAGTGGCTTGTTGCTTGGAAAACCAAATAAAACTGTGTGTAGATCATATCACTTGTAGAATACTGGGTGGGATTTTTGGGAAAACGAGATAAAACATTGCATAGGTCATATCATTTGTAATATTTGGATTGGGTTTTGTGTGAAAGCACTGGAATCATTGCACATCTCATGCAACAAGGGGTGTTTTGCTGTGGGAAGTACAGGATGGCAGTGCAATACATTGCGCAGACCATACCAATAAATAAATACAACATAAAATGCATACAGAACAAAATATTTTCCATTACCCTCAGTTGTAGAACTATATATATTCCATAAATGTGGGAATTAGTTAAATGAAAGACCTTGTTACCAATCAATTAATCCTAAAATGTTAACAATGTGTGATATAACATGAATTTTCCACAATAAATAATATGGGTATATGATAAGCCTTTGAGTGGATACTCTAAAAAGTCTTGAATAATTCCTAAGAATTCTACAATGGGAATGCCACTATATTCAGTAATCATCACTAACATTTTAATTGATGTTTCTACAAAAAGACATAGCTGTAATTTTAAAACTCACTAGAAAGACAGTGTAAAAATATCTGAGTTGTACACAAATAACTTTGTGAAGGACTGAAAGGAGATTGGAGCAGGGGTTGGGGGTCAACTTTTCTCACATGTCAGTGTGCAGATTGAGAGAGTTCATTCGAAGGGGTCAAATATAGGGTGATATTAGTGGATCCAGAATGATTTCTTTGGGGGAGAGATCAAGAACTCCTGATACATAGTGTGAGTGGGTGTTGAGAGACTCATACTGAGTCTGATTGGGGCATCAATTATGAATGCCTTGAATATTGCTTACGTGGATATTTTAATAATTATTTGTCTCTAAAAAAATTGGTCAGGATGATCTGCAGTCTCCAGATAAATGAAATATGATCCCCAGACACAAGAAAAGGTAATGATGGCAGATAACTAAACATACATGTTCTAAATCTGATGCAATATCTTTGCAAATACCAAAATAGCTTTATTTGAGTAAAAAGTATTAAAAACTATAATGAATGGTAAAAATTATTTTTAACAAATGTCATAATTTGTAGCATCTGTAACAAGAGATCACATCTGGATTGCCTATTTCACTTATTAATGCCAATACACCAATTTGCACAGGTGTACTCTAACAGCTGCTTCTGTTGCTGTTCTTGCTACTACTAATGATCTAGCTGTGTATGTACATATAGCATAGGTTTCTGTATAGCCACCCCTATCCATGTTAAGCTGATAAGACATTGCAAATACAATTTGTAGCTATATTGCATTGACTCCCCATATATATACCCAGCCCTTGTGGAACTGATATTTTGATTGCGACAGCAACTTGTGTTACAGATCATATAGTTTCCCAACCAGTCATTCCATCACTGTCAAGCTGATTTTGTGAATGCAAACGTAACTTGTAGTGTATGAATTATATTCCCCCTATCCCTGTTAAGCTGATACCTTGATAGTAGGCATAGCAGTGTATCATATTAACAGTTGCAAATTTAAATTACAGTCACTTTTATGCAGTCATTGTTCTTTTATTATAAATAAATATTTATAACCTTGTAGTTTACTGCTTGCTTATTCTGTCACTATCCTTCTGACAAGTACTTAAGACTGTTGACAAATAGAGAATATTAGAGGAACGTTCCTTAAACCAATGACCGCCAGTGGGATTCATTGTTGAATCTGTGTGACATTCCAGGAGACGTGTTGGGGTGTGAGAGTCGCAACCTCAGGGGAAATTCCTCTTGTAGGTATTAGATTCGGTGATTGAATCTGTTAAAGTTCCAGTAGTGGGTTTTAGATTCAGTGTTTGAATCTGTTAAAATTCCTGCCATGGGTGTTTGATTCAGTGAGTGAATCTGTTTAAATTCTTGGACAGGTGTGTGCAGATCAATGAATTTCTGTAAAATATGCAAATTTTATCCCCTAAAGTATTTTGAAAAAAAATTTTGTCATTATACAGCAATATATACTTTAAATTTAAATTTATAAATGGGGGCCATGGTGGCAGAGTGGTAACACTCGCCTCCCACCTCTGCGGCTGGGGTTCGATCCCCGTCATGGCCGTAAGTGGGAAAGCTGGTAGTTGCTTGCCGTTGGTCGGCAGTTTACAGTACAGAACCCTAGCGAACTATATGTACTGGTTTCCTCTGCCCTTCCAACTACCCGTCGTGATATGACCTGTACAGTGTTGAAAGCGACGTAAAATCCCAAATAAATAAATAAATAAATAAAATTTAAATTTATAAAAGTTGAGTAATGCTATTCTATATTATGTTAATATGTTCAATTTCTTTTAAATATTTCTTTTTGATTTCCTCTAAACATTTCTTATTATTAGATTCAAAACAGTATTTTTTCGGAAATACATTTGGTTCCAATCTAATCCAGCCTTTGGCATTTTGATATACAATTTAGAAATACTTAATGCTCTTGTGTTCCACTCCCTCTCTCTCTGAAAAAATATGCCCAAATTATTGATCCACAAACAAAAATGGACAAGATTATGATTTACAAGATCACAATAAAGTCTCAATGTTTCTGGTTCTTTTGTCCTTATTTATGCATGAATTAACATGAAACTTTACAGTTTTATAAGACTAGCAACCTTCTATCCATTTGTACATATAAATCGGGGTTACCGTATTGCATTTCTTTACATTTTAAGGAAACCACGAAATATCGGACAAGTTTATGACGACCCGTGTAGCATATTTACTGCAATTCATAAGAAAGTGTCACAAACACTGTTCCAACGTATATTGGGCGATAATAAAAATATTTCACTAAAACCTTTCTATTACACGAAAATTGAGTTTGAGTTTATACCAAAAGCTTTAGAAATATGCATACCATTGTTTATTCACTTTAGACAACTTATTTTGCAAAATATAAAGTAGTACTACTAACTGCAACTTTTAATACAAGTATTTACACAAAAATCCGAATACGAGAAAACAGCCGAAGTTGCCGTACAAATGTATCTTCGTGTACAAATTGAATTCTTTTCTCTACTTTTTTTAAGTTTCATAAAGCCAAGTATAGCTATCAAATCACATAAACTGTGTTTTTATTTCTTTATAAGACGAAGCATAGTAAATCAATTTACTTTTGCTCTGCAAACTTTTTGACTGGTATAATATTTTTTATCTGCAGATGCTACATAGTCTCCATATCATGTTTTGGTTCTAAGTTTTGGTAATTCAATAATGCCATAATTACAGTTACTCTAGCCTTTGGTGAAAAATGGAAACTTTAAAAACATTGCAGAGTAACAATTTCTAAGTTTAAGGATACTTACATTCTAGTAATTGAAAATATAGGGAAAACTGGTTCACAATAAATATATATATATGATATAAACCAAGAGCCAAACATCCATACATGTTACTGTAAACCTGTGTACTCAGCAATTAAGTAAAATTTCTGAATATTTCAGTGGTTTTGACGAAATTTCTGATTAAAGTAGTATTTTTCATATTCAATGACAGTTGTTACAGAGACCTCAATTTCAAAGTCAGGGTGGATTGGAGACAAAATGACCCAAAAACCATGCAAAAAAAGAGATGGGAAAATGTAAAAATGTGTTCCAGTCATGGCAAACTATACAATTAGCCTCCAATCAAACTCTGACTGGTCTAAATTATACTGGAACTCTCCCATATTTTTTCATTTTGACCTATTCAAATACATCTCAATCTCAATATGATGAGACATAACATTGATACAGCCAAACCATAGCATTTAGATCCAAAATGGCTGTACAATCTGATGGGTGCATATCCCAGAGACTGAAAGAAACTGCAGGAGGCATTCAAAGCCAAATGGAAAGTCCCACATGCTGTAGCATACATAGATAGAAAGCATGTGGCCACAAAGAGACCATATATTATAACCATAGAGGGAGTAAATGCTTCATTATAAAGGAATCCACTCAATTGTCTTGCTGGCCCTGAAAGACTAAGACTACAAATTCATTTGGGTATCTCTTGGCTGCAGTGCACGTGGGTCATTCTCGGATAAAAAAATCTTTAATCAATCTGATTGGAAGTAAAAGTCTGCAAGAATTCTTAAGGATAAGCTTTCTGATTTTCCAAAAAAATGGGAAAGGATAAGCTTTCTGATTTTCAAAAAAAATGGGAAACATGGAAAGCTTTGGTTGAATAGCCACTGCCCTCTCCTCTTTTTTTAACACAATTGCTTCTTGTTGAATGCCATATATGTCTTACTATTCCACTGTAATATTTACTATTAAGTAATTATTTGTAAACGTTCAAATCTGTTTTGTTGTACTATTGTATATTGTGTATTTTTGTCATATCATACTCAATATCAAATCTGATTTGTGTCATGTACTGTATATTTTGTTTTCTGTTTTTTTTTTGCCTGCTTATGTCACACTTAAAGATGGTAAAAAAAGATCAATAAAAAAAAAAGTCTGCAAGAATGATCCTAGGGCTACCCAGAGCTGAACCACTGATAAAACGGAGGGAGAGACATGAACTACTTTCTGCTCAGGGTCACACCTTTTAACCTGAAGCCTTTCTTTAGGAGAGCCCTCAGTAGAAATGGAAGGATTTGAATCTAAAGAATCTCAAGGAGCAGAAGGGTGGTGGAAAACACATTCTGGATCCGGGTCAAATGCTTTCTATCCTGACTGGCAAAGGAACAACAAAATCTCCTTATTAACTACTTTGTGAAAATCAGAGGACTGTACTATGGTAAAAGGAATAAATATGATGATAAATGTAGCCTGAGCCTACAACCAGTCCTTTTCAGGAATACTAAAAGGTCTTTTCAGGACCCTCCAAAAATTCTAAGAACTTTTACATTTAAGCTGGTGTTCAAATACAAATCCCATACCTAACACATTAGCCATAAATATTTCTCAAATAAAAATACTTTAACATTTGAAGTAATACCACCAGTTTGAAAATGGGTCTTAAACCCAGATACCTTACTGTAGTACATCAGTGTTGAACTTAAGTACTTCACTGTCCAATAGTGCACTCAAACAAAGACTCATTAAAATATAACATATTGGACCTAAACCCAATCACTTCATCTAGATTTGAACTCAGATACATTATAATGTCAGAAAGTGGACTTGACCTCACATACTTAAAATGTGAAAGAAAACTCTTCAATTTGTAATGTGAAAATAAAATGAAAGAAGAAAAATAGCTGCACACATTTTCTGAAGAGATCTGGATAATTCTTTTTTGGTCTTATTGATATTCAATAAGTTTGAAAGTATATTTCCAGCCCAATCTTTGCTATGGCTAGAAATTTTTTCTCTAAACTTTGTCTGTGTAACTGTAGATTTCACAGAGTTAGCTGTATTCAAAGCTTCATCAAGTAAGAAAATCCGCTGTTCCACTGCTGGGAAGGTGGCTGTTGTTGATGTGTCGGTATGATAGTTGGTTATATAAAAATCTGGAATGTGAAAGGTTGCGGTTTTTGCTACTGCTGAATAGGTGTCAATCCTTTCTTGACTTTTTGCCTTCTAGCTCTCTGTAATGGTATGCTATGAATGAAACTATGTTCTGACTAACTCATTTGAAATTTCTACTATCTGCAAGTTGTTGCCACAATCCCTCCTTCAGATGGTAAACTCTGAACATTTTATATGTCCTATCATACAGTTCCTAATGATCTTTGATAAATTCAACATTTGCCTTCTCACCTTCATCACTCAGAATCATATGCAGTTTCTTCCCTCTCTTAAATTGTGGCTTAGATTCCTGTGTTGACTGAGATGGCTGTCTGTCTTTGTTTTGTTTCCTCATCTGTATCCTCAATACTTTCAGTCCCTTTCCTTGTCTCCTTTTTAACCCTTTGTGCATAATTTGTCTCCACCATCCTCTTTTCTCTCTACTTTGTATCCTGACTGCAATATCGAAATACTCTCTCTTGTCCAACTCTCCTAACTCTTCTTCCTCATGGCATTTTTGTAAAATGCAATATATATACAAGGGGGTGAAATGTATAAATCAATTTGCCCTAACTATTAAATAATAAGCCCTAAGCTTGTAACACTGTATATCTTCCAACAGTTTCCACTAAAATGTGATGAGTGTGGTCTGACAGTTGCTTATATATACCAATTTCATGGGAAAAATTGGGGAATTTACAGCCCATCTGTTACATAAATGGGCACTCTGCCAATGCATAATTTAATCTGAGGAAAGTGTTGTCTGTGTTGCCAAATAAGTACATTGTGTTATTGATTTTTCTGTATTCTATAGAACTGGCCAGTTAGTACTGGTGTTTGTTATACTCTGCTTTAGTGATCTATTTATAGATTTAGGAAAACCTCCTAGGTTTCCAGAAGCTCTTCAGTAGTTTTTGTAACAGTACTTGCCATCAAGTGATTTCTATAACTTTCTGGGCATTTCCCCGGCTGTATATTAAGTGCTGTAAGCCTGACTTTATTTTTATTATGGAATTTTCTTGTTATAAGGAAAGAGTGCCTTAAAGATGCTATGAAACAGTAGCCTATGGACTGCTACATTTTATTTGTGTTTCCACTTCAAGTGTATAAATAGTGCTAAGTAGATACATTTTGTTTTGAACTATTATTGGAATGAACTGGATGCAGTGCTGTATATATTGAAGAAACTTAACTGTTAATTACGTGGTTAGGACTGTGGGCAGATCAGATTGGTTTCATTGTTGTAATATTGTAAAATTATACTAACTATTGATAGCATCTCAGTTGACTGTAATCATTCTTTCAGTTGTTAAATATATTTGTTAAGTAAGACATTTTATCTTTTCCTGTTGTAACTTAAAACAACTGGTAACTGCTACTGTGCTTGCCCTGTGACCGTGAAACCAGCTAATCAGAGAGTCCAGGACAACACCCATGCTAAAATTTTGATTGGTGTTCAATGAATTCTGTCTGGGTGTACTTCCATTGAAATGTCTTGGTCGGGAAAGGTTTCAGGTTTTCATAGGATCAAAAGAGGTAGAGTCTGCAACAAATGTTCCTGACTTTGAGGTAAAAGTCTGGGACAATTTGGGAACATGTCAAGAAGTACTCAGGCATGACAGAAAGGGATTACATTACAAGAAAATTTATAGAATATATATTCAATATAAAGCATAAGTAAAATAATGGAAATTGAATCATTTGAATAAGGTTTCTAAGATAGATGATAACAATTTACAATTGCTTTTTGAGTACTGCATATATAATGGATATCGTTTGCTGAATTCACTTTGATTGTTAAAGTATTGTTGGCAGTTGGTTTTCTTATGCTGGCTCGATACTTTTATATCTTAAGAAATAGTATAGTATATATCCTTTGGAATGGGATATTTGTCAGTTTTCTCATACCTCTCATACAAGTATCCATTATAAATGTGTCCGGAGAATTAGGAATAACTTCCATTTTCATAGAGTTTATGTTTAAAAATTACTGATGTTTAGGAGTTAACATCAGAGAATACTTATTGATATCATTACTATATCACCATTTGATTCTTGGGAGGGGTGAATGTTTGAGAATGGCTGGATTCCAACCATCATTAACCATTTAAAAATAAACAACACAACTTAATTTTTTTCTATAGCATATGCTCAGATGTTATCTAAACAAACCTTATCCTCACACTGGTCATAGAATCTTTGTGTTCAGTGTTGTATTGTATAATGTCTTAATAGCTAGGATATTGTAAGCTCTTGTATGGGGTGGTTTCAGTTTGAGTCTTGTGTAACTTTTATATGGAATGGATATTTACATCATATGCTATCTAATGGCATTTATTATAAATATTAATATTTAATCAATAAAAAGTGGCTTTTGTATGTTTCTGTGGGTTCACCCCACCTTAATAAAGTAAATATAAATGCAACATTTTAGGATTTAACTAAAACTGGGATTAGGGCTGCCCTAAACTCTTAGTTCAGTTTTGTTAAATTATACTTACTGATTAGCTAAAACCCATCACCTTGTAGTGTACATTAAAATGTTTTAAAATGGTTGAAATATTTACAAAACATTTTTAAACCCTATTTAATCCTGTCTTTTGGGTTACAAAACGTTTCCAAGTAAACTTTTACATTGTAATGTTTAAAAAGCGTTTGATAAACATTCTCTATGCAAATGTTTTTGCTAAAACAATAATTCGATATTTAAAAAATAACTCAAGAACTGAGGTTTGATTGGAAACGTTTTTTTATAAAATAGCTAAGAAATGAAGGTTATGCTGGAAATGTTTTTTCAAACATTCATTGTAAAATGTGTAATAAACACAATGCACAAAATGTTTAAACAACGCCCAGCAAGCATGATCATATGGGGCCTATGTGGGCTATAGGCGGGCAAATAGCAATATGGGTCCTATAAAGGATATATATGGGCACAGAATGCCCAAAGGGGGCCCATATTGGTCCCATTTATATAAAAATACTTAATGTTCCCTAAATAGTACAAATGAGGAAAATAAAACAGATTTAATAATAGATTCATTTGGCATCATGTTGATTTGGACTTCGTAAAGAGTGGTAAACAAAACATTTATTATCACAATGTTTAATATGGGCCCCAGAATGGACTTTTATAGATGATTTACTGGCTATAAGAGTCCCAGATAGGTCCCATATATAAATCCTAGAGGAAAAATGTAAATATATATAACAAGTGTTCTTTATTAACTTCTCATCTGATTTTGAATGAAAAAAATCCAAAAATAAAAAAGGTCCAATTTGAGAAAAACAACTCGTCATAAAAGCTTTTTAAATAAAAGTGTACACGCATATTGGTTGGACCTGTGAAGGTCAAAAATGGGTATAATATTCTCACAAGGGACCCTCATTATTATCACATACAATAGCCATTTTATAGCTCTGTAAATGTATTGTCAAGTTTTTGTAAAAAATGTATTAAATTTAATTTGTTGTATATCTCACTAATTAATAATCTAGTGGTTTATATTACCTTAATGTACCACAAACACCCTTTTTATGTATAAGAGTACAGAAATCCTAAGTCTACAGTTGTGGAAATTCTGTAAAATTTTAGTTTCTCTTAGTTTAACTCAAGGGGTCATTAATAGGTCCAACTCCCTATATCATGCAGTACAGATATGTTTATCTTTTCACACAGATAGTATTTTGAGGCAGTGCTAGGAAAATGGGAAAACACCCCATGGTGTAAAACAGGGTAGCCTTTCGTCACTAGGATACAAATTACAGTACAATTTAAAGATTATAAATATGTGTGAGAAATCTATGAAATTTGTAAAAATTGTGTAAATAAGGCTAAAATAATAAACTATGATATTTTTGGTGGGGATTCATAATGAAAATATCTTTATTAATCAAATAATGCATGTGCTTAATTATATCAGTTAACTGAGGATTTCATCATGTGTTTTACTTGTGTCTTGACAAGGCTATGTAGCTGTTTTAGCTTGGGCCATCTGGAAAAAGGGTTTGGGTGAATCATTAAGTGATGAGTTTCTGATACACATTTCTGTATTCTGTATAAGACAAGCTTTGACACAAATGTGGTACATCATAAGATTTTGAACTTGAAATGATTTGAATTACATTCTGGAAATTGGATAATAGTATAGTATGAATCAAGATTGTATTGTGCATTATTTACAATGGCTTCATGAAAGTGTATTAAAGTATTAGAATATGTGGGCAAAGTGTGAAGGAAACTGCGGACTGTTCACACAGATCAACTCATTTTTGAGCTTCTATTACATGTGAGCTGAACTACAAATGGACCTTGTGTTGGTAGTGCACATTTAAAAACTGAGCCGGTCCATACATCTGAACCTATATGTAGGACCAATAAAAACCTGGATGCAGTTTACCATATAGTGCCCTTGTCAGACCCACATATAACCCATATACAGAGCCCATACTGGTCCCATCACCAAACCATTTGCAAAAACCATCTGGGCTCCATGTTCAAATTACAAGTTGGGCCCATGTGGGACCCATTTATTTCACAATAAAGGCCCCATATGGGGCCCATATATGACCCTTATTGATAAACCATATTGGTCCCATAAGAAAACCGTTTGCAAAAACTGACTGGGGCCCATATAGGGCGCCCACAAAGGCCCCATATAAGAACCCATTTGGGACCCTTGTTGGTCTCATATGTAGTGCTAGCTGGGCGTTTGTTGACATTGTTTAGCAAATGTTTGCACTGAAAATTTTTTACAAACATTTCATAGCAACTGGTTTTCATACCCTTCATGTTAAAACATTTGTCAAACATTTTCTATCAAATGTTTCTACAACATTCTATCACAAACATGTTTTGTACCCAAATTTTCAGAATGCTTATTAAACGTTTACCTTCAAACATTTGCAGACAGTGATGGTGGTTTGCAATAATAGGGGATTTTTGAGGATTTTGGCCCTCATTGCAACACCGAAAAGATTGAACTGGATTGGGCATTTATCTTACAATTTTAGACATATAAATAATATTTACATTGGTGAGCAACCTAAAAAAATGTTGAATTTGATCTCTGACCAAAATTAAGGTTATGCTGGACTCACACCCACTTTCCTTGATGGGAGATCTAACTTCCTGCTGCTGTCCCGTTTCTCTCCATCTTGTCCCACCCTCAATCCATCTGTACACTTTGTTCCTCCTGCCGAGCTAAGGGGCATTAATTTTCTCGTTGCCTTTCCTGTCGCTTCCCGTCAGATTGCTTCCTTCTACGTCCGTTCCTTCTATGTTTCATCCCATCGTACCCCATCTACTGCCGCTCAGTGTCGATGGTTAACAAGGGAGAAACAATTTAATTGGTTGCTGGAGAGTTGTTCCTGTATATATAGAGATTTCAATGGAATACAGCAGCATTCTAAAATCAAATATCGAGAGTGACAGACGTGCATGCACTTGGAGAGAGTTTCATTTTACTTTTGGATATACTTCTGAATTTACTTGTGGATATACTTGTGGATATACCAGTTTTGGACAATAATTCTATACAAAATTACCCAGGGGAGGAAATGCAAAGGCAAGAAAAGGAAGACTGAAGAATCCCAGGCTCCAGTCACACAGGATGGACCACAGGCCCCTGAAGTTTCTGAGGAGCCAGAAGTCACTGAGGAGCAGGCCTCCGCCCAGCCAACCAAAAGAAAACAAAAAGATGACCAATATTAAGTTGCTGGATGCATTCTTTTAGTTCATGAAGGAGAACCCAGTCCTTTTGTCCAATGATAAGAAGTATGCATTTCAGAAGAAACAGAAGTGGGAGGAGGCCTGGCAGAGACTGATTCTTCACCTGAAGAAATAGTTTCCAGTCAGTGATCCTCACGAATTCACCTGTAAGTACAAATTTATTTTTAAGTTAATTTTTTAACAGTTTTTAATTCCATTATGTACTGATAATCAGTGTATGTGTATAACTTTCATCAGATTGGTAAAATGTAATAATTGTAGTGTACCTGAAAGTAACTATATATAATAATGTTGAGAATGAATGAATATGGAATTGCTAGGAGTGGATTGCGGTTGTCTTATTTTTTCATATCACCTAACAAGCTACAGACAAAGAATATCTATGGGGCTATGTTGTACCTATATGTTCACGTAATTAATGTTTATTGTTGATAACACTTGTTGGTTGATACAATTTGTGGACAAAAGTATAATTATTATAATTGTTTTTTATTTTGTGATTGTTGAGAATCCTTTTTAATCACAATAGTATATACATCAATTACAGCGAAACTACACAACTTCCCCAGAGATTGTGATGGCAGCAGTAGCAGCACCATCAGCCATAACAACAGCAGCCACCAACCTTCCAACAGCCTTCCATTCCACAGCAGCCACAAATCTTATCACAACAGCCTACCATTCCACAGCAGCCACAAGTCTGACAATAGCCATCCCTTCTTCAGCATCAGCCACAGCAGCCTCAGCGGTACACTCCTGAGGTGCAGGACACCCCTCAGGTGACCGACACTGCCCAGGTCATGAAGCCTCCACAGACTTCATGTGTGTCTGGGGACATCCAGGTGTCACAGCAACCGCTATTTTCAACCTGCCGTGACAGGAGCATAATTTATTCCTCATGCTTGGCACCAGTAACACCATTTTCAGTGGAGATGAACTATGAGGATGCCAATTTAAGCCTTTCCGAGATAACCAACCCAAACTTGTCGTGGAAGGGAATGCGCCATATGAGTTTGACTAGGAGTATCAGCAGACCCCAATTCAGAAGTGAGGATGATTATGAAGTGAATGGAGAATAGAGGTGACCAGCTTTTCATACGGGTTCATCTGTCAGTCCTTGCCTCCACATCCTCCTTCTCTGGCATTCTACCAAAACCACATCAGCCAGTGGACATTACTGATGAGACTGTCATTACCACATCGTTCTCTGCCAACGTGGCCACTTTGAGTACCACAAGCACAACCACTATGTCTACAGAGACTGTCACTCTAGCCACTAGTACTAGGGCACCTTTCCCAGACATGAAAACAAGTTGATGACCTTTTAGTGTGTGGAACTGTCATAGCTTGTGCATTGTTATATGCTCAGTACAAATTTAAATATAAATAAAAATGTAATTTTTGAGTAAGTGTAGTATATGAAATATTGTTGCATTTATACACTGTTGGTGGCAGCTTATTAAATTCCAGAGTGCAATGTAGTAGCTGTTGTCTGTTAAATATGTCTGGGTGGTAATCTTCTTTTCACAGTTTTGGTAAACCATTGTTGGTTTCACAGTGACACCTTGTCATATTTTTGGTGGCTGCTTTTTAAATGTTACAGTGCCATGTATTGGCTGTTTCTGTTAATATGTCTGGGTGGAAATCTTATTTTGACAGTTTTTTAAACCATTGTTGCTTGCATAATCACACCTTGTCATGTTTTTTGGCAATACTTGTTATGAATGCAATAAAAGTGATATTGTTGAAATATGTTGTCTTTACTAGTCACAGGGCACAAAGCTCACTAGGACCTGGTCAATCTACTATTGAATTACCATGCATCAGATTTGGTGGAAAAGTTGGCAGTTTCTTACAATGATTAGCTCACATCAACAACAACCATTATGATGATGGCATGGAACTTCTTGTAGTTGTAAAAATCTGAACTAGCATGGGGTGGCTTCTGGATAGCAACATGTTTCCCATCAATATCCCTAAGAATATAGTGAAAATTCCACTGCTGACGGAAGGCATCTGAAATGACACACCATTCAGCCTCTGTACTGGGTGTCACTATGAATTCCTTCCAAAATGCTTAGCACACCTCCCACCCCACTTCAGATATGGTGTTTGGTGCTAACCTAAAGCCCCACTGGAGGTCGGTGAACATGCTGCCCAAAGCAAGATCCTGCAAAGTCACAGCCAACTTTAGACCTGGTTCCAACTGTGCCCCTGGACAGTGTAGTTTTGGTGTTCTCGCAATTGCAGGAGTGATTCGTTGCAAGATGAATTGGAATAACTGGTGAAATTCCTGTTGGACCTTGGATCATTTCTCTCTAAATATCCCAAGAGGTTTTCATACAGTCCAAACCCGGGTCTTTCAAGTATCCAGCCCTTTGTCCAGATTCTTCTCCTACATCTCCTTCTGTTTCTGGCACCTTCAGCTTGCATCCACAACCACCACATATACTGAAGGTCATTCTGTGCAGCCATGACAATGGCATTGGCTTGAAGAAATTGTTATAATGCTCTATCCATGATAATGTCTAAAAGTAAAATGACCATTTTTGACCAAAATGCCTCATATATATACCAAGGTCTACAAATGGAGAGGTGGCCACACGGCGGTTGACCATGGTATGTGAGGTGAAGCAACGGAAAGCAAGTTACAGCTACATACCTAAAAGGGACAGTTAGTGATCCCACATGGGGAGTAAAGATCAATGAGTAGAGAGAAGTGTAACAACATGAAGGGAGAGTTATCAAGACGTAGACAAAATGAAGCAATGCATTTCAACGTTATGGGCGGTGGGTTTTTCACGTCATTTGACAAGACCAACGGTCACTGAATTGTAGCAATGGAGAGACAGGTGAAGTGATGGGAGCCTGTGTCAACAGGAGACAACAGCTGGTAGGTGTGACATGACATTTGCAGGGAAGGACAGAGACATTGTTCTTCAACATGTTGGAACGGGTCTTGCAACAGCAGTCGAGGTGAAGCAAAATTGGTCAATGGTTGAAACAGTAACAGACTTGGAGGGATGGCCTTGACACATGGTTCCCCAAATTAGGACAAATGCCATGGAGTATACAAACGGTGCGTCATATTCTGCAGTAGAGACGGTTATGTTATGTGAGATTGATGAATTTTGTTCAGTTTCAAAGTGTCTGGGATAAGTGGTCTACTTAACAAGACATCATATCAGCTAGTTATAGCTATCTTGACTTAAGGCTGGCAATGTACTCATGCACTTTTATATAACCTACAGATAGTTTTTTTTAATTATAGTTAATTTTCTGAAAGATCCGGTCATTACTTTGGAGTTATTGCACTCACAGACAGATGAATGAACACAGCCCAAACATAACCTCCCCACAGAGGTAACTATTACAAACTATGTAGCATGAGGCCCAAACAAATATTTTATAATTTTTTGATAATTTCAACACCTTCCCAAATATATAAAATGTTTGTGTTCACGAACTTCCAAAGTAATGAACTGATCTTTCTGATTTTTAAAAAATTCTATTCTAATGTTCTAATGTGACTTAATACAGTGCTTTTATGTGGGTAGTGCCTGGCCAAAGGAAGAAGTGATTAAATTGCGGAAAGATTATGTTCTTGATACAAAAAAGTCCCGAATTTTAAATGGTTCAATTTTTCTGATTGAATTTAATATAACTTTGAAGCTTGACTTGCCGTTGAAATATTAGGATATTTAAATAATCATAGCTTTATTGGTACTTGTAATATTGCCACATGAGTTTCCTCAGAACCTCAACTTCTTTATCCACTTTTAGTATAGCACTGAATGCAATAACCAATTTGAAAATCTTTTGCAGTGGTATGCCTTTACATTTAAAGTAGCTACCTCTGCCAAGGAGGTTATGTTTTCGTTTATGAGTTTGTGCATTTGTGAACAAGATAACTCAAAAACTTATAAACACATTTTGATGAAATTTTCAGGATATGTCTGAAAAGGTAAAAGGCAGAAATAATTAAATTTTGGGAGTGATCCGGATCACTCTATGGATCTTCTAGATCCATGACATGTAATTTTTAAAGACAGATAAGTGATTAGATGTTGGGAGTGATCTGGATCATCTGGATCCAGGCTGCCAGATGCGTTTGTGAACAAGATAACTAAAAACCTATGGACGAAGAAATGATTAAATTTTGGGAGTGATCCGGATCTTCTGGATCCATGAAATGTAATTTTTAAAGACAGATAACTCAAAAAGTTATGGATGGTTTTCGATGAAATTTTCAGGAAATGTTCTAAATGGAACAAGGAACAAGTGATTAGATTTTGGGAGCGATCTGGATCACTGTCTGGATCATCTGGATCCAGGCTTTTTAAAGGAAGTTATAGCCAGATAATTTTAGGGTGGATTTTGATGATAGTCCAGGAATTGAGCTCCCTTGGCGGAGGTCTGTGCTCTCGGAGTGCTCTTGTTTTTACTTGTATTTACACACACAAACATTTACATTCGTGGTGACCCTTTATAAATTATTCCTTATGTTTATACTTCTTTGTATAATTAGACTTTCATCAAGTCCTTTTGTACTTAGTGTACTACATGGGTACTGTATGACTTTTCGAGAAACCGTCAGTCATCATAACTATCCCCCTTAATTACTCTAGACTTGCTCACAAGTCTTTACTTTGGGGAGTTTTTTTTTGAGCCAATGAATGAGTACATTTTATAACAGTCTGGATTTTACAATCTCACTGGAACTTTCTTCTAGAGGGAAAAGCTTCTCAGAAAATCATAGTGCATTAAGGAAGGACCTTGCACAAGGTCTATTCTTCCTCAAAAATAATTCAAATGTAGCTGTTCAGGTTAATGGTGATACAAAGACTTGGAACAAGTGTATTGTATAATTTAAAGCTAGTGTTTTAGGCTTTTGTTTTTCAATATCATGTATCATCATGATAGACCCTCAATGACTGGTAACTACTGCCATCAGCTGGATTTTGACCCTGCGACCACAGACGTGAAGGTTAAGTGATTATAATTAGGTGTATTTCTCCGGAGCCCTGGAAGGGACATAGAACTGTTTTCCTTGCATTTTTTTATCTTGTTACCACAAGTTAGTAAGTCGTTTCCACAAGTTAGCAAGTTGTTACCACAAAATAGAAAGTCGTTCCCACAAGTTAGCAAATCGTTCCCACAAGTTAGAAAGTCGTGCCCACAAGTTAGCAAGTCATTCCCACAAGTTAGAAAGTCATTCCCACAAGTTAGAAAAGTCGTTCCCACAAGTTAGAAAGTCATTCCCACAAGTTAGCAAAGTCGTTCCCACAAGTTAGAAAGTCGTTCCCACAAGTTAGCAAAGTCGTTCCCACAAGTTAGCAAAGTCGTTCCCACAAGTTAGCAAAGTCATTCCCACAAGTTAGAATGTCGTTCCCACAAGTTAGAAAGTCGTTCCCACAAGTTAGCAAGTCATTCCCACAAGTTAGAAAGTCATTCCCACAAGTTAGAAAAGTCGTTCCCACAAGTTAGAAAGTCATTCCCACAAGTTAGCAAAGTCGTTCCCACAAGTTAGAAAGTCGTTCCCACAAGTTAGCAAAGTCGTTCCCACAAGTTAGCAAAGTCGTTCCCACAAGTTAGCAAAGTCATTCCCACAAGTTAGAATGTCGTTCCCACAAGTTAGAAAGTCGTTCCCACAAGTTAGCAAAGTTGTTCCCACAAGTTAGAAAGTCGTTCCCACAAGTTAGCAAAGTCGTTCCCACAAGTTAGAAAGTCATTCCCACAAGATAGCAAGTCATTCCCACAAGTTAGAAAGTCGTTCCCACAAGTTAGAAAGTCGTTCCCACAAGTTAGAAAGTCATTCCCACAAGATAGCAAGTCGTTCCCACAAGTTAGAAAGTCGTTACCACAAGATATTAAGTCGTTCCCACAAGTTAGCAAAGTCGTTACCACAAGATACTAACTCATTCCGACAAGTTAGCAAAGTCGTTACCACAAGTTACCAAGTCGTTCCCACAAGATAGCAAGATAGCAAAATACCTGTTTTATGGCACTTTCCTTGGTCCTTCTAAGATATTTCAGTAAGTTACATTGGACTGGGTGCTTTTTGGCACAGCATACCTTGCAGTATTTCCACTGGATTCTCATATATGTATCTGGATGCAGCAAAACTCATGTTTGCTGTGCTGGAAATTGCATAGACTTTTCATACAGTAAATTGCATAGTCTTCTCATTCTCAACCCCTTCTTTATACCCATTACCTTGGTTCCCCCTTAGGTGCCACATATAGACACTGTAACACAATTAGTATTAAATCTCTAAAAGACAGTATTGCAGTATACCTGTAACAATAAGTAGATGACCTCTGAAGGTCACTAATTAGGTAACTTAGAAGAATAACCATTAAAATTTATAAAGTGATAACCAGGCCTACAGGCATATGTAAACTTGAATGGTATGCTAGTAGATGGGTGACATCTATATAAGTTAGGTATCATAGACAAAGAAATTGCCTGTACATTGGCATCAAAGCATGACTTAGTAAAACTTGTGGGAATGACTTGCTATCTTGTGGGAACGACTTGTTATCTTGTGGGAACGACTTATTAACTTGTGGGAACGACTTAGTATCTTGTGGTAACGACTTTGCTAACTTGTGGGAATGAGTTAGTATCTTGTGGTAATGACTTTGCTAACTTGTGGGAACGAGTTAGTATCTTGTGGTAACGACTTTGCTAACTTGTGGGAACGAGTTAGTATCTTGTGGTAACGACTTTGCTAACTTGTGGGAACGACTTAGTATCTTGTGGTAATGACTTACTAACTTGTGGGAATGGCTTGCTAACTTGTGGCAACGACTTAGTATCTTGTGGTAACGACTTACTAACTTGTGGGAACGACTTCCTATCTTGTGGTAATGACTTTGCTAACTTGTGAGAATGAATTAGTATCTTGTGAGAACAAGTTTGCTAACTTGTGGTAATAACTTCCTAACTTGTGGGAACGACTTGCTAACTTGTGGGAACGACTTTTTATCTTGTGGTAATGACTTGCTAACTTGTGGGAACAACTTAGTATCTTGTGGTAATGACTTACTAACTTGTGGGAACGACTTCCTATCTTGTGGGAATGACTTACTATCTTGTGGTAACGAGATAAAAAAATGCAAGGAAAACAGTTCTATGTCCCTTCCAGGGCTCCGTATATTTCACAAGCATAATCTGTTGAATCTAGATTCCTTGGATTAACAGATTCACTTGTGATGTGACTAGAATCTGAATCCGAATTTTAAATCCTCTGATCTACCTCAGGGGGTAGATCAACAGATCCGGATTCTTTAGATTACCCACAATTCTTTGTAACATAATGGCGGCAAAATATGACAG
Organism: Sabellastarte sp. h YS-2021; assembly: GCA_964017235.1. Lineage (NCBI taxonomy): Eukaryota > Metazoa > Annelida > Polychaeta > Sabellida > Sabellidae > Sabellastarte > Sabellastarte sp. h YS-2021. Next base: position 167,249,656 of record OZ024929.1, on the reverse strand, counting down.
CAAATTTTAAGATTTGGGAATTTTTTATGACATCTATGATGGTTTATGTTAGTTTTTATTCTGGCTTCAGGTCTAGAGAAAATTGTATTTCACAAATCTAGCTAATCCAAAGAATCCAAATCTGAATCTAGATTCAACAGATTATGGTTGTGAAATACGCCTAGTGCCCCCACTTATTAACCTGGGACACCAAATGTTCTTGCCAAGTATTAGGCTTACTTTTTGTATACAGATAGAGCCAACTTAAGTCTAGGACTTAGCTAAGAACTTGGCCAATATTGCCCTCGATATTCTTTCAAAGTCATTTCAGTAATGTCACTTATAACTTTTGGCCCAGCATGGAAATGGAAGAGATTTTCAATGACATAAAATAGCATCAGAGATGCACGTACCCCACAGCCTGGGAAAATATTTTAACACCATGAGATATAGAATTAAGTACTGTATCAGTACAAAGTTCAGGATACTTTCAGAGCACTGTCAGTTATATAAAGGTCCAAACAATGTTTAAATAGAGAAAATAATGTCTAAGAGAAAGATAATACATGTAAAGATGAAGTATTAAAACAAGACAATTTAATAACAAGATGACAGCATTAATCAGTATACTCTTTATCTACATCTGGCATGGCCGAATCATGGTTTGGATGTTTTGAATATTACCATGCATACAGAAATGGTAATACATTCAATGAATGCTTATGTGTGGTGTTGGAGCAAAATCTGTGGCTCACTTGATGAAATTCCATCTGTTACAATGGGAAGTTGTAAAAGTAAAATTCTTAATGAATTCTAACATGACTTTAACAGTGCTTAATCTGTATCAAAAGACAGACCCAAAGGTGCAACAAGATTTTAAAGGTCAAGGTCACTACGACAAGGTCAAAGGTCAAATCAAGGTCACACCATGATGTTGCACACCTACAATCCCCTCACCAATGTCCCTACCAAGTATCAACTTCCTACACCTTACGGTTTCCGAGATATAGCCCAGACAAGATTTTAAAGATCAAGGTCACTACAGCAAGGTCAAAGGTCAAATCAAGGTCAGACCATGATGTTGCACACCTACACCTAACCAATGTCCCTACCAAGTATCAACTTTGTACACCTTATGGTTTCCGAGATATAGCCCAGACAAGAATTTCAAACTCAAGGTCACTACGACAAGGTCAAAGGTCAAATCAAGGTCAGACTATGATGTTGCCCACCTACACATCCTAACCAATGTCCCTACCAAGTATCAACTTCCTACACCTTATGGTTTCTGAGATACAGCCCGGACAAACCTTTTCCCACCACCCGCCCACCCATCCGGACACCATGGGTGAAAACAATACCCCGACAGCCCTTAAGGGCTGTGGGGTAAAAACTAACTTGATATTATAAAACGACGGACTCTGTTGAAGCTGTAAATTTTGTTCTCTGTTGTTCGTTAAGTGTTATTGCAAAGAAAATTTTAAATTAAAGCTCATTGTGTTAAATGGTCACAGAATAGGAGTACGTACTCTGAAGGTTATGCATAATAATTGTGGTAATTCACAAAACAGTTCTTTTAACGTTTCAGTGTGCATTACTTTAAATGGCACAAACCTCAAACTAAATCAGTGATATTTTGCCCAAGTTTTACACATGGGTGATACAAAAAGCTGAAGCATGTAACTCCATTAGCCGAGATATTAAGATTCAGAATAAACACATTGATGGTGATATTAGCTTTCATTAAATCCCAGTAACTGCATCCTTTCACGTCACTCAATCTTACAGGTGACTGGGCTTATCCAATTTGTGATTCTTTTACTTTTCCAAGAATGGGTCCAGTATTAAACTGTAGTTTCTTCCCAACCTTACATGTTTTCAGTATTTTTATCACAATTAAGACCAGTGGGAAATATATTATGGTCTTAATGTTTCAACAGCATAATACACACACTATTTGACCATATTATACAAATATTTTTGCTAATGTCACTGAAAATTCATAAATTGCATCACAAGCTTTCACAACTTCAAGATTTGTTTCAGTCTAAGATTATTTCATAATGTTCCCATATCTCTGCTCATAGTCCATGTGAACGATCTTATGAAAATTGAGTTAATAATTAAATGTTTGCTTGGGGTTGTTTTTCCCAAAGTAAATGTCAGTCACATTATCGAAGAACTTAAATTACTCTCGAACCTTGGACTAAATGGACATGTTAATTACAAAGCTGTTTCTGTGACTCAGTAGTTTCAGTTTTCCTGCTTTGGTCATGGATGTGTACTTTTGATTTTGCTCGAGGGCATAATTTTGATGAAAAATAAATAAGGAAAAATACAGATGCAGTTTTACGAATATTATACGTATACGAGTATTGTATGAGACCAATAAATGCATGGTGAAAGTCTTCTAAACTTAATATTGGATGTTAAACGCATATGTAATTTTCTGGGAAATATGCAGTGTCAGACTGTTGCAGGAATATAAGACTATGATTACACCAAACATTTTCCTCGTTAAGGAGTTACTTTTTTAATATAAACTGCATTTGCAGTGAGATGAAACTGGAAATTGTTTAAAAGGAAATTCATGCACAAAGAGGATAAACAATAATTTATACAATTTAAAAAAATCAGTTCAATTTTAAAAGAAGCTTGTTAAATTAAATGGAAAGATACACGACGTGTCTTCAAAACCAAACATTTCATGATTTTCCTGAGGTGAACCAATCATTCTCAAAGAATAGAACATTACAAGGATGGATTTATTGGCTATATGCTTTGTATTTTCCCTGTGCAGAATTTGTTGCATTCTTACTACAAATAGCTCTCTTGGCCACAATATTTAAATCGGTGAAGCTGAAAAAACCTCGATTCTATTTAATTATCAGCCTGGCCATAGGGGATCTTCTGTGGATTGCAGCAATAACCCCAATAGCTGTGACAAATGTCCATATTCAGGAATGGGTATTACCTGAGTTCATGTGCAAGGCACAGGGCTACTTGCTCTACATGCTGGCACTACAGACAAAGCTGACCTTGACACTTGTAACCTATGACAGACACCAAGCTATTTGTAAAGCGGTGACCTACCGACATTTCGTGACGTCCAATAAATACCTCTGCCTGGCTGCGTTTGGATGGATTTATCCGGCTATTCTGGCATCTCCACCATTGTTTGGATGGAATTCTTACCAGTATAACATGGAGTACTTCTTATGTCACATTACATGGGATGACCAGGGAATGCATTCCTACTACATCTACCTTTTCATTGGAGCTGGTCTCGTATTCCCGTGTAATATTGCCATATTGGTGTTCTACATAAAGATAGTCATCACTGCCCACAGGACACACAGAAATATGTCAGATCAAGTAACAACTCTCCAGTCAAAGTTCTTCAAGAGGGAGCTTAAAGTAGCCAAAGGTGTGGCCCTTGTCATAGGCTTGTATTTCCTCACGAGCTTGCCTCTGACTGTTATTAAGTATGTAGCAATATTTGTTGGGGAGTCTGACACTTTGTTGAGTGTAGCACAAGTCTCACATCTGATGTTTATCATTCCACATCTGATCAACCCGCTTATATATGGCTGGATGAACAGAGAGTTTAAGGACGAGTTTCTGAGGGTGTGGCATTTACGCCGACCTTGTACTGCACATCCATCTAGCTTCAGAGAAAGGTCAGGGACATCCAGTTTCTCTGAATACCGATCAGGTCACAGTATCATCAGCAGACAGTGCAGTGCTGCTCAAAACTGAAAATCACATGTGCTTGTTTTGCTTTTACCTAAATAATAACTTGTAAGAAGATTTGTACTTGATCCAAGAGCAGTTTATAGTTGACAAAAGAATATGTTTTGCAGGTTCAAAAACTATGAAGCATTTTGCAGGTAAAAGAAAATGTATCAAAGGATAAATAAAATTCTGGGTGGATTTTCAAAGTTGTTATAGTATACTTTCGCCAGAAAATGCACTTCTTGTTTGTGTTACATGACAGTGATTGTGTCTTGTGAAAGTGTTTTGGCTTAATGAAGGCCAGCCTCTTGTGGACATCCACGCAATCCAGGGTGTGTTTCTTAATGGGAAATCTAGCAGATACACAAATCAATATCAAACTAGAAAAAGGCTTTTTTGCTAACAAAAATAAAGTATCCTTGAAGAATTGAGTTGAACTTATTAAAAATACAAGTTTCTAAATAACTTTTAGAAAGGCTACTGGCTGGCCGAACGAAAAAAATGCAGCTGTAAAACTTGCCTGCTAGAAAGAATGCTTGTGGAGAAATTCCTACTAGAAAGAATGTATCTTGCATATTTTGTATTCTAAATAAATGCATCTTAAGAAATAACAATCAAACCGACAGGAAGCCCAGACAATAAAACCTTTTAAGGTGTAGGAAGTTGATATTTTGTAAGGATATTTGTTGGAGGTATAGGTGTGTAACGTCATGGTGTGACCTTGATTTGACGTCTAACCTTGCTGTAGTAGTGACCTTGATCTTTAAAATCTTGAAAAAATGTATAACTAAGTGACCTTGGGGAGTGGGGGTAAAAGCCTCTTTTTGACATTAAGGTGGGCATAAGGTTCCAGATACAAAGCTGAAATTTTGGCATGTGAAAAAACATAAAAAGGTAGCTGAATAATTTATTCAACAAAACAGTGAATCCCGACTGTTTTTGAGATATGCTCAAAGTACCCATTTAATTTTTTTTCAAAAATCAAAGGACTCTCATTCAGACACCCATGGTCCAATTGATCAGTAAATCCTTTATGGCATCCAGATTTAGTCCTAGAAAGTACCCGAAAACAATTTGTAGCACTGGTGCAATGACATCATTTTTGAAAATTGTTGCACTCCACTGATAAAACAAAAGATACCAAGAAGTATGTTTATGTTGTGGAGGGGGATGATCCCCCAGGTACCCTCTGGGATTTCATCAAGTGATGAGACAAAAGTAAGATGCTTAAGGCAACGATATTGCGTCAAATATTTAATTAGACATATGCAAACCATTCACAAGTGTGACGAGAAAATGACAATAAGCAGTGCTTGAAGTTAATGAGCTGTCTTTTAGATCAAGGCTCCGTCCAAGTCTTTCAAAAATTATTCAAAAACATTATCTTGAACACAAAAGCCTTTGTCGAGTACAAAATATCGGTCAGGAATTACTGAAGATATGTTAGCCTAGAAAATTCTTTTCTTTGGGATTTAATATTGTAATAAAACACTGATTTAATGAAATTTAATAAGGATTTTTTTCAATGAACATTAATTTGTCCATTCATAAATGCGTGCATAATCAAATCTAGTTATCAAGTGGTACTTCTTCATACTACAAGTATGACTTAATAATCAGTAAACTAAAATTATTAAGCTGTAGAATTTAGTAACTGAACTATAGCGGTCAATGGCCCAATTATTTAAAATACCACATAAGAATCAGTGGCAGCAATCCATATTTCTTTGTGACGAGAAATGTCTTAAGTATGGCAAGTGGCCACACTTTGGCAGAGCAAAAGTTCACAACATAATTTAGCATACCTACACACCCCCAAACAATGACAGATCCAAGAATAAACTTCCTACACCTTACAGTTTTTGAGATATGGTCCTGACAAGATACTAAAGGTCAAAGTCACCAGCATGCAAGGTCAAATCAAACACCATGACACTGCACACTTACAGCCTCCAGCCAATGTCCCTACCAAGAATCACCTTTCTACACCTATGGTTTCTGAGAAATGGCCTAGACAAAACTTCAAAATTCAAGGCCACTGTAGCAAGGTCACAGGTTAAATCAAGGTCACATCATGACGTTGTACACCAACATCCTATCAACATGTTAAACCCCACGGTTTCTGACATAAGCTTCTCTCAGCCCCCCCCCCCCCCCCCCCCCCCAATCCGGACACCATGGGTGAAATCAATACCCACACAGACTTTAAAGATTGTGGGGTTAAAACCTGTACAGCTCCATTTTGACCTGACACCATGCTTGAAATAATCCTGGAGAATATTTCAGTGAAGTTTATATGATTTCCTGCAATATTTTTGAAGACACACTCTATGACTCCTGTTTTACCACAAAGGGGCTCAGGGGGCAAGTTTGGTTTTTTGGGATCCCAGACCTTGGTTTCCTATTAACTCTCAATTGCAATAATAAAAAGAGATATTAAGCAGTAAGTGAAAATCTGATCCATTCAGGGTCATAGACATGACTTTGAAAGGCAAGAAGGGGAGAAAAAGCTATATTTTTGTAAAAACAGCGTAAAATACAAGAAATTGAACTTTATGATGGCAGTTTGGGTGGGGGGGGATTTTTCGAATCTCAAGCCATAGTTTCAGATTACCTCCCAAGGCTCACAAATAAAAAAATAAGAGAGATATTGTAACAAATTTTATTGTAATTTAACTTTTTACAAGTTAAATACTTACCTTATCCTCACAAGTGCTTGTTTGGTTTTATGGAGCAAAAACGTATCGACCGACAAGAATTTTTTAAGGAATATTCTTGTCACAAGAGGTGACCCCTTTGTCTGCGCATGTCCGCGCATGCGCCGTACTCATTGTCGACAGGCAATTGTCGAGAGATCTTCATTGTATTTTTGGTCCCCAGAAAACAAATTATGCGGGGAGGTAGGGTGGGTTTATCCTTGTGAGGATAAGGTAAGTATTTAACTTGTAAAAAGTTAAATTACAATAAAATTTGTTACATTTTATTGCGTAAAATAGCCTTACCTTATCCTCACAAGTGCTTGAATACAACCATAACAGGTGGAGGGTATTTGTTTTGGCCACACTGTTAGATGATTGACAGACAAGGGGTCACCAAATAAAGCACTGATAAGAGGATAAGATAAGCTTCCATAATCCACATCTTAGGTTATATATTACTTCTTGAACACAGATAAGTAATTTGCTAACCTCAACAAGAGATCCATGATGTGGTCGTCATTGTTGCTGCTGTTGCTGTTGTAGACAATTTTACAACAAATCATATACCAGTATTAACCATCACCCGGTATTGGCCGGAGATGTCTGCATGACTCCCCAAACAAGATGTCATCATCTGACAATGAGAATATCTCCAAGCAGGCAAACTGAACTGCAAAAACTGCAGATATGGGGCCGTATGTAAATTAAGGCATATGTCAGTGACACAACACTTGTATAACTGGAGAGAACATAAATATGCGAGTCATATGAATAAGATGTATAAGTACATAAAACAAAAAAAAAAATTGACTACATGCTGAGGTGAATCCACAAGACCCAATTTGTTCATGGACTGGTCATGGGATTGCCAAGCTACATCTTCGAGTAGAATGTAGTAAAGACTTGTGGGTCTTTCAATAACAAGAGTTTGATATCTGCTGAGGTAAGACCCCACTCTTGATAACTAAAGAGGCAGCCATGGATGTAATATGTGTCTCAATGTATAGATTCTGAGAATCAGAATCAAAGGACTGGCAATCTAATCATGCATCCAGATTGATCCAGGAAGAGATAGCAGAACTCAAGATATCTCCATCAAGCCTTCCTTAAAAGATATGAGCAAGAGATTCTTCCCCTCCTTGAAGTACTTGTACTGTCCTGATAGTAACTAAGTACTGTAAGAGAGCAGAGTGTCACAACATCAGTCCAACATTAGCTCAAGAAGGGTTTGTGAGCTGGAATGACCACTGGTTTGAGCCATCTGGGCCATCAGAAGCCAACTGATTCTTGCTAAAAGGCAGGAGAAGGAGACTTTCCCTTTTCTCCAAGCAGTAGTCCTGTCCAAGAAGGATCTAAGTGCTGTAAGAGGACAACGAATCATGTGTCCAGGCAATTTGAGTTCAGGAATGATCTAGAGCTGAAGTGACCACTGGAGGCAATCTAGACCAACCGAGGCTAATTGGTCCTTGTTGAAAAGGCAGGTAGGAGGGAGAACTGTAAACTCCTTCCTATGAGGCTTGTGTCTGAAGGAGCCAAAGTCCCAGAATACACTTCCAATGGCATTGCAACAGTCTTGCAAGTCAAACTCTTTTAGACTGACCTCCTTTGAAAGGTTAACAAGAAGCCTTTTGTGAAAACCAACAGAAGCAAAGGCAAATCCCTTGATGCTGTACCTCTGTTAGCAGTGGGCTTCTCTCTATAACACTTGCAATAGGCCTATAAAGATGCAGGCTTTGGTTCAACTCCTGCACAAAAAATGTAAATGATCAGCTATGGCTGCTGCTAAGCCAACAATAGTGACAGGTTTCAGATTTTTTGCAAGTAAATGGATAAAAAAATCTGGTATATTTGAGACCGTAGGCTCTGAGATGGCCACCTTATTCTGTGGGTACCAGAGCTCAAAATGGCCCATCATGACTCATACATTCCAAGATGAGGGTCCTTGAGATGCCCTAAATCTCTCTATCCCTAGCCCAGAGAATGATATAAGAGATTCTGAGTGGTGTAAAGGTACCAAGCATGAAGGTGCCAATGCAACAGATTCAGATGGTATTTCTGATTGAATGGCTGTTTTTGAGACCAGTGAAGTAGCTGTAATGGAGGTATGGTTGAATGAGTCACCAGACACCATAGCCAATGTATCATGGGCCACCAAGGGGCCACTACAATCATTTTGCACCTGGTGTTCACTTGTTCAATGACTTTTAGGAATAAGTGGTATAGGACAAAAGGCCTAGCAGTCCAGAACCTCCAACAAGATGTTTAATTCATCTATGTTCAGAGAATTTGCATCCGGGACTAGCAACATAAAATGGAAGTTTGTGACTCATATTGGTGGCAAACATCTCTACCATTGGTATTTGACAAACTATGTAAATCAAATAGAATATTAAAGATGAAGCCTCTCCTATCTGAAATATTTCGTTCTTTGTGGAGAGGCTGTCATGACATCTAGGCAACCCTGAATATATCTGGCTCATATGAGAATATTTCAAGGATTGCAGTAGGCCAAGATGCAGCATACCTGCATAAAACACCTATTGTTGATTTGTGCCAAACTTGCACGTTGTCTAGAACCATAAAGGGAGTAAGAACCATTCTGTACCGATTACTTTTGTCCCTTCTGTAGAGATCATTGAGTATGACATTTAAGTAACCCCAGAATATTTCTGTCTCTTATGAGTATATTTCAAGGATTGCAGTAGGCCAGGATGCACCAAACCTTTATCCCTTCTGGAGATGATGTTGAGTATGACCTTTAAGCAACCAAGAATATGTCTGTCTGTTATGAGTATATTTCAAGAATTGCAGTAGGCCAAGCTGCGCCAAACTAGGAGGTATACGCTCCCCCCCCCCGTTTGTTCAGATAACCGAACACAGTGGTGTTGTCTGATGCTATCAGAATTCTTTTGTGTGGAATTTGTCTTGAAGGCTTTTAAGGGCTGAACACACTGCCTTCAGCTGTATGACATTGAAATGTAATATATACATTTTTAACTGTCCAAAGCCACTAACTGTGATGCTTATAGATGGGATCATCAACCCTGGTTTAATGCATCTACGAAAATAAGGGAATTGTGCACCCGTGTATAGAAAAGGCATCCTATTTCCCATTTTTTGGCATTTTCCACCAGTGAATATGCTTTTTCAGAAGGATTAGAAACAGGAATTCTCACAACTAGTGACTGGAGATATTGCCAGTTTTTTCTAGATACCACTGAAAGGCACACATACATAACTGACCCATTGGTATAGCCTTTTCCAAAGATGCTAGTATCCCTACCTGGGATATAAGCAACCTTGGGGTTAACTGTGATGAGATCGCCATGACTTGAATAGATTCTCAGGTATTTAATTTTTTCGAGGTAGAAAGACATTTCCTGGTACCAAAATGTAGTGGTAACCCAGGAAATCGATATCACGAAGCCCAGTTGATGCATAATTGGATGAGTTCTTTGGTTTGAACCCAATACTGGTGTCTTTTACGTACACTAAACAACCAGTAGTCTAGGTATAAGGTGAAAGAAATCTCCTGGTACCAAAACGCAGTGGTAACCTAGGAAATCGATATTACGAAGCCAGTTGTTGAATAATTGGGTGAGTTCTTTGATTTGAACCCAATACTGGTGTCTTCTACATACACTTAACAACCAGTGGTCCAGGTATATGGTGAACTCCTATTCCGTGAGACTGAAGAATGAGATTTGCCTCTTTATTACGCGCATGATACTGTAGAGGGGTCGCTAACCCGAATTTCATAATGCTTTAAACTGATAGGTTTGACCGTGTACATTAAACTGAAGTAGATGTTGAGAGACCTGTGAATCGGTACATAGAAGAACGCATCTTTTGTAACCGAATTTCTAATAATTTCTGCTGTCTCCAGTTTAAACGATGCGGCAAGCAGGTATTTATTGACATAGTAAACGAACTTCACTCGTGGGCAGTGACCGTTGAAGTTGTATTTATAAATCAATTCAGGACACTGAGATGTATCAGAGGTCGTCATTAGCCGAGTTTCTATACAAGAAATAAACTGCCATAGAAACCTGGAGTTCTGCAATTCTTGACTGGACAACTTGCAGTCTTTTGAAGCATTTCCAGCAATATTTCAGCGGTATTTACTGTAGCCATGTTTTCCTGTCTGACGTCATCGCTTTGCATTGTGGGTAGTACAGGCATTGGCGAATTCGATTGGAGAGTAACTCGACAATCCCAACTGAAGATTCGCACCACTCTGGGATGGCAATGAAAAAATATCCCATCACTGCCAGTAACACTGCAAGAAGAGCCTCCATGGTGACTTGCATTAATGTAGCCACGTTCTTCTGTATCCCTCTGACCTGGTAAACTAGGCAGAGTGGTACGACGATCTTTTGTGGTTAGTAGGGGAAATTACTGGACATAGCTCCTGTCCTGAATATACTGTGCAAAATACACTGTAAAAGTTGGAAGCAAGGACTTCAACATATAAAATAATATAACATAAAATCTCATCTAGCCAGTTTGATCTTCGTTGAGTTTGCAGAAGAATTCTTCAACAGGGCTGAACAGACAAGCAGTACACATACTGCCCGAAAGATGTCTGTTGGATCTTCATCCAAATTTACAGCAAAGGAAGGTAATCTGTCCATATTTTCATGTCTTGATAAGCAGGAAGTTCACTGTACCTGCTGGGAAAATAAATAATAACTGCAAGGATCCGTGGATACGCTTCTGTAGTCGTTCTTTTGGAGGGAGACCTATTACTGTAACAGAGTGGCGCTCCACTCCCAGTAAAGAATCTACGACCTCCGTTGTAAAGATAACTAAATTCTTTCTTCTTTGTTTCCCACTGGAAACTTCACAGCAAACTCTTCTCGCAACCCTTTCCTCGACAAGCAGGTAGTTCCAGTCGAATAGAAGGTGAGTGCAGCTGTACAACGTCTTCCGCTGAAGACTTCACAGCAAGATCTCTTGTATAAAACATCTTTATTGTGACCTTTTTCAGGACAAGGGAGGTAGAATTAGTGGTAGTACCAGTCCAGTAATGGACAACTACAGCTAGGTGCACGCTTGCACGCTTCAAAACTTCATAGATCTTCGTCTGTAAATGGACGATAATAAAAGAAAATACGTGTTGCTCCCATATCGACCAAAAATATAATGAAGATCTCTCGACAATTGCCTGTCGACAATGAGTACGGCGCATGCGCGGACATGCGCAGACAAAGGGGTCACCTCTTGTGACAAGAATATTCCTTAAAAAATTCTTGTCGGTCGATACGTTTTTGCTCCACAAAACCAAACAAGCACTTGTGAGGATAAGGTAAGGCTATTTTACGCAATAAAATGATATTTTACGCATCTTTTCTGAACTTTTGAAGCTATAAACCCAATCTTCATGCTTCAATAACATATTTAACCTTTTAAGGTCCTCAATGTGAGTAGATATACACAATATGTGCCTAAAAGGGTCAATTTCAGCAGGTTTTTTTTCACAATAATCAATCAGCTCTCAATCAGTCATTTATAGCCTGATTGATTTGAAATTTGAGTGGACACTGAATTTTGATATGAAGAAAGTGCACGAGGCATAATTAGCTGATAGTACAAACTACAACCAGGTCAGTTGTGGTCTGATGACAGACTTTTTAAGTCTTATCTAGTGAAACTGAGGCTTAATCTCCCAAACAAAAACAAACCTGTCCAGATATGAATTATCTTTATTTATTATAAACCAACAATATACACAGGTTACAAAGACATATAATCACAGTTTTATAAACTACTGCCTATAATCTGTCAGCAAACATCTAAATCTCTGTGAAGTCGTCGGAGTTTCTCTTTCTTGTTGCGGTTTCCGTGTTTCTTCCATGATTTACCAGCCAGAGACTGCTGACTGCCTGCAGTGACAGAGGAACTATGATGACCTGTATAACCTGTTTTCCTGGTGAATCCCTCCACACCCTGCACTCCTTTACTCCCGGTACCAATTCTCTTTGGCTGAAATGAAGTATATATTTTTTTGCAATTCAATATCGATTGTTGGATAATTATTACAGACTTCTTTTAAAAGGAACACTTTGACTCCAAGTGGCAATGTGGATGGCCTGTCCCAATATGACCCTGGCTGTTGAATTGGATATACAACCCTAACTTTGACTTTAAAAGAAAGAAGGACTCGCTATTTTCAAGTTCCTTCTGATATTTTCAGTTTACTTTTTAATGATGATACAAGGTCATAACCCTTATTTTAAATCAAATCGGAGGGAGAACAGATCAGGATTAAACCCTTCCAGTTTGATGAATTTTTAGTTATTTGGGTTTTAACATAAGTGTTAAGACACCTGACAGCTAAAACATTTATCAATAATTTTAGGGACAGAGCAAAACTGAGTTTTCCAGTTTGTCAGAAATCTACATTATTCACCAAAAATTACTTTCCAGGAACTACCAAGTTTGCTAATGTACAGTCAAGGCTATGATTCAAACCCCCAATATCAGAGATAGAAGGTATTACCACTGCAAACCAGTGACTCGCCCATTTACTGCTGGGTGAAACCATCAATAGATATGCAACTCCAAACAAAGTTTTCGACAGGCACTCAATCCACAATGAAGGAAAATGGACTTTTAATTTCTTGTACATATTTTTAATAATAGCCACATTACGTCATTTACAAGTACATGTAATGTAAATAACCATGTCTTGTTAGATGCTAAAAAAATTGCTCTAACTGTGTACATACAATACTTCACATACATTTGTTAGATACCATGTTCATTTTATAATGTATTTGCTCTCTTACAAAAACACACTTTTTTATGAATACCAGATGATCTACTTGTACTACATATATCTTCCAGGTAAACTAGCTACCTTTTGGAAGAAATCCATATCAACAGAGGTTAAAGGCAGCCCTTGATTGTCTGTGTTACTGGACCCTGTCTTACTTTGTTTGACAGTTTTTTGAGGTGCCCCTACTGGCCTGTAAGATTCCTCACTTATCTCTGGCGGAGAATGGCAATATAGCAATTTTCCCTGTTAACAGAAAAAAAAAGTCTGATTACTAATTAACATTTCAATAATTAAAATCTTGAACCTTTTGAAATATGCGAACCATTACAATTCACTGATAATATAATTTAGTCTTTCAGATGACACACATATCAGTTATAAGTAATAAAAAAAGATAATAATAAAAACTTAAAATATGTATAATAATCTTAAATTTTGAAATGTTAAAGCTTATTACAAGCTGTTGTTACTCAAATTTTATTGTCTAGTATTTTTTTTTTTTACATCATGTTGTCAACTGAATTGTATTTCCTAGGTTCTTTTTAAAATTGAGGGAATATTTCTATATAAGTTCTTAACTTCATGATATTCCCTTTCAGCATTATTTAATTTACTGTAACCACATATTTTGCTGAATAAACTTATTTATTATTATTATATTGACATATTTTCCTTTAACTAGTCAAACTAAACAGTCTGCAAGTTACACAGCTACAAAGTCCTTGAAATTCACAAAATGGTGTTAGTATCAATGATTTAAGCTAGCAAATTTAGTATATTAAGTGATGCAACACTGTTTATTAACTAACAATTCTCACTGGAGGGAAAAGTTACATTATTTAATTGAAACACCACAAAATTAACACATTCTAATGTGAGGCGACTTACAGTGATAAAGTCCTTTAATATGACTCTGGCTGACCTCTGGAAGTCTGGCACACCTTTATGTGTCATAAAGCCACGCATACCTGCAGATATACAAGAAAAGATATATGACATTATTCTTAATGTACAACTGCACCAATGAAGTTGATCAGAAAGATACTTCTACTTAGAAATTTAACAGTTCGGCTGTCGCAAGGTTCAGAAACTGGGTGTAAACCAGCAAACTGAGTAATTTTAAAACTATTAATATATTGTCTATCTTTGTAAATAACATGGGTGAAAATTTATTTTTAGTCACGTGTCCACCTAAATATTTCTTTTAACTACTGAAATGGAGGTACCTGGACTAAAATACAAATACCTCAACCACCTTTTGCCAAGAGTCACACACCAAGTTAAATGGCAATACTACTTTAAGAAGTTTGACATCCTTTGCCTTTCTGATAATTATTTTTTTGCATCTAAGTCATTATATAAGGCAGGCTCTAGTGATTAAACTATAACTTATGGTGATGTAAAATTTTTAATAAAATCTAATGACAACCTAATCAAGCTCTTTTTGTCAATTTTATACGGACAACTTGAGTGGTTATTTGTACTTATCCAGTCTACTAATTACAGCCACATCCACATACTTTCAAAGTTTAATTCTAAATTTTTAAAAATTTCATTATCGTGAACAATTTTAATTTAACAGTATAGCATTTTTACCATGACCATACTGCTATGCAAGCCGTGGTTGTTATCAAGAAGAAATTTATGGAGAATGTATTTTAAATGATTGGGTACATAGACACAATTCTTTTAAATATAGCTTTTGTGCTACATAGGTAAAAGACAAGATACTTGTGGTATATGTACACCAAACACATCACACATTACAGGAAAAACATCTCACAAGAATAGGCTGTGAGCAGCTCATATGCAGAAGGCAGTCTGTCTGGGTCTTCTCCTTCTTCTACTTTAGGCTTGGGTAACAAAATACCATAGGTTGCTTCCAGGTATCTCCTGGGTATATATTCACAAATCTAGGTATGTGTCAAGGAATTTTTCATTTTCTGTACTAGCAGAATGCAAGTTGCAAATTTACTCAATATACAAGAGACCAGTATGAAGTCTAACTTGGATAGATGTTGTGTCAGCTTGTAGGAACAAATAGATCAAATGCTAAATCTCTGTATGAGTAAGTAGAAATTTGCCACAACTTGAACTATTTCCTGTGATTTACTGACACTAAAATTCTTGTATTTTTTTGCCATGGAAAATATATTGTATTCAAACTAGGTTTTGAAATGAACTTTGATTCAGTGGTACATGTATTCAGTATGTGTGACTGCATCAAAATGATTCTATTATGGCCAATGTACATGTGTTGTCCTTAGCATATTGTTCCTGAGGTGTCAATACAGGTTCCTTTTACCACTTTGCCACAGAGACTCAGCAGACATGTTCAACGAAGAAGGGAAAGAAGTATTGTCTGCATAGGATCCCCCCACCATTATGCACATATTTAGATCTCTACATAAAAGCTATCAATCTCAATAATGTGGTACATCTGTATAACTGTAAAATCAAATTTGAAAATAGCATCAGAGATGCACATACCCACAGCCTGGGGAAATATTTTTCAACATCATGAGATATAGAAGTAGTGAAACAGTACACAGAATTCAGAGAACTGCGTGTAAAGATTAAGTATTAAAACAAGACAATTCAGTAAACTAAAAGTTATGAAGCTGTAAAATTTCTTAGCTGGAGAATAGCTGTCAATGAAAATATCACAATTATGTATGGTCGAATTATGGTTTGAATGTTTTGAATATTACCCATACATACTGATGTGGCAATACATGCTTATATGTGGAGTTGGGGCAAAACCTGTGACTCACTTGATGCAATACCATCTGTTACAATGGGAAGTTGCAAAAGTAAAACCCTTAATGAATTCTAATATGACTTTAACAGTGCTTAATCTACATCAAAAACCACCCAAAGGTGCAACAACCAAGATTCAAGTAAGAAGATATGGCAGATATAAGAGAGATAAAATAGTATCACATATCCCTGTAGAGAGATAAAATAGCATCAGATATGCAAGATCAAAGGTCAAATCCAGGTCACACCAAGTCGTTGCACACCTACACCCCCGACCAATGTCCCTATCAAATATCAACTTCCTAAACCTTACGGTTGCCGAGATATAGCCCGGACAAGATTTTATAGGTTAAGGTCACTACGGCAAGGTCAAAGGTCAAATCAAGGTCACACCATGACATTGCACATCTACAACCCCTAACCAATGTCCCTACCAAGTATCAACTTCCTATACCTTACTTTTTTCGAGATATAGCCCGGACAAGATTTTTTAGGGCAAGGTCAAAGGTCAAATCAAGGTCACACCATAACGTTGCACACCTACACCCCCTAACCAATGTCCCTACCAAGTATTAACTTCCTACACCTTACAGTTTCTGAGATATAGCCCGGACAAGATTTTCAAACTCAAGGTCACTACGGCAAGATCAAATCAAGGTCACACCATGATGTTGCACACCTACACCCCTGACCAATGTTCCTACCAAGTATCAACTTCCTACACCTTATGGTTTCTGAGATACAGACCGGACAAACATTTTCCCGCCGCCCGCCCATGGATGAAAACAATACCCTGACAGCCCTTAAGGGCTGTGGGGTATCAAAACCAACTACATTTAGTGGGATTAACAACATTTTCCTCCTTTACAGGTACCTCAAGTATTTGAATAAAAATAAAATGATAGTTTTCCAATATGATCTGCCAAGATATATACTTTGGTGAATATTTTTTTTGGTCTTCTCTCGAGTTTAAAAGCCCAATTTTATAAATTACTGGGTTATTTACACTTGCAAAAGTCTGTATCAGCATTTGATAATTTTTCCGCCCCCCCCAATTAAAGTATTTTTCAGTCTCCCTCTGTATTTGAGATGTGATAAAAAGGATATTAGTGATACTGGTGGTACAAAATCACGCATCTGGTCTATTGGTAGTATTCCATTCACAATCATTTCCGCTTTCGTTGAAATAAAGGTTGGCATCACCAAACCAGGACAATCACACAGCATCACAGATTTATCTATGTACAATGTCTGAAATACAGGAAGTTAGAAAAGAAAAAAGACTTCTTTGAATGGGATTTTGCATTCCTTAGTTTTTCACCAAATATTACTTGTGTCAGAATAACTTATTTCACTTATTTACTTTCTTTAAATTTTTATTTAAATAATTATATATTTTACAACCACATTTTGGAGAAGAAAAAAATTTAAGCTCATCTGAAGATAGTAATGTGCTTAATATGACTAGTAAACTGCACATTGTACTTTTTACTACAAACACTTTTCTCATTAAACAAACTAGATTGGGCCAACTCGGCGCCAACATATCCCCAGACAGGTCATCACTCACGCCACAGGTTTTGATCGGGAATTTTTTAAAACATAATTACCCATTATTATATGAACTTCAGCACATCAATCTACTCTGTTTATATCTCCCCAAGGAAGATGGTGTATCCCCAGACGCCGAATACTAGTGCTGGGAGATCGCCATGATATTACGTGTCGATGTTCGTATCGGAAATTCGTGAACAAACTTCGAACATTTCCGATTATGGAGTCAAAAGTGTAAACCAGACAGAAAAATCAAATATTAAATAACAACAAGCAAAATACACACAAATTATCACAAATATAACAAAAATATAACCTAAAAGCCATTCACAGACGTCTCCCTCACTAACAGACCATGCTGGATGTATCTTCACTTGTGATTGGCTCATCTTATGATTACCTTGACAACAGTGGGAAAACCCTAAAGTGTTTCTATTTACGTTATTTTTATTGCATTCACAGCTACTTTTGACATTTTAAGTGATAAATATTTCAAATTTTTACAAAATATTATTCCGGTTAGTGTTTTATTGTGACCAAAAGGCTACAAAGAAATCAGTTTAGCAAATATCGGTTGTACTTAAAGTTTACCGGTCATTGATCGGCAATGAGCCAGCGAGCGATAATACCGAAGTTTGCAAACATCGTCCCAGCACTACCGAATACATAACTCAAATTATATTTTCAATCTTCCTGCAATGATAACTCTAAACCTATTTTCAAAGTATTTAAATGATTGATGATTGAATGTCCATTCTAAAATAATAATCCCAAAAGAGCATATCTGTTTCTATATTTGTTGACAAATAAAATATTATTTTTAACTCAACTCATCATATTTTTCAATCTTCCTTCAAAGTATTTAAATGATTGATGATTCAATGTCCATTCTAAAATTCATAATCCCAAAAGCGCATATCTGTTTCTATATTTGTTCACAAATAAAATATTATTTAAAAAAAAATTATTTATATTATTATTTTATTATATTATTTTTAGAATTTGCAAATTGTTTTCAGTTATTCATTTCCTCTATACCTATATATGTGGTCCATATATATGCAACCTAAATATGTGACACAATCTCAGTTCTGACTCCCCTTTGTGTTATATGTAATGAAGCCCACCACCTCCCACCCCCACCCCTCTCCCCTTCTCCACACCTCTCTCACTATTACACAAGATCTGCAACCCCATTGAGTTCTTTGTTTCTCATCTGATATCATTAAATACCTTTGTTTATTTAGTGTCACTCAATATAGCTGGAGGTCCCAGAGGTGGGTGGGGGGAATCCGGGTGGGGGATGTGGGTTGAGCATAAATGGTAAACAAACAATCTATATAAAAGGGGTACTCAAATACAAAAAGAATTGAGAATTTTAAGTATGTGATTATCAACTGAAATGAGTTCATAACTGTAGGAGCTGTGCCAAAATTAACTGAGGCAAGTTGAATAAAACTGGGCTAGTTGAGGGTTAAAAATCCCCTAGTTTTACTACATAAGGATATAATTTCATTAATATTGGGACTTAAAGCTCACTTAAAGTGTCCATTTTGTCTACTTCAATATGTTTCACCAGTTTCATTTTAAAAAGTGAAAAACTCAGCAAGCAGAGGTATAACACACAAAAATAAGTTCTTAAAAGACTAAGATAGCCATAACATTATTAATATTCAAAATTTAAATAGACAGGCATTTCCTTTTAAAAATTCAAAGATTTCAGCTCTATAACCCACATAGTTTGACAGTTACTGGGCTTTAAAGTGGCATAATATCCATAAATTGGGTTTCTGTGGGCATTTTACAATTATTAAAGAGACTTTAGCAATTAAACTACAGATCTGAAACTTTTTGGGGGGACATACATAACAAACAAAAATCATATATAATACAGTTTAAGACTTGTCACACTAAGCATTTCCAAATAACAGGGCAAAATACGGAAAAAATGTCAAAAAAGGCACTTGGGTGAGTGTCTATGGCCCTCATACACAGGTTAAATGTCTACTAAAAACCTTGATTTTCGGCATATGTAAAAAGGACATAATAATGCATTCCCAGATGGGATTTCAGCTCCATCAATCACATAGTTTAACAGTTACAGGGCTTAAAGGTGGTAAAAAGTCCAAATATTGGGTCATTGTGGGCCTTTTAGAGATCTCGATGTGGCTTTCAAATTAAAGCTTCAGACTTAAAATTTGTTACATACTAAGATTACACATAGAATATGTATCTAATAAAGTTTGAAACTTCTCAGACTTACCATTTCCAAGTTACAGAGCAAAATATGTGAAAAATGTCTTAAAAGGGTCACTCAGGTGGGTGTTAAAGGTCCTCATACACAGGTTAAATGTCTACTTGAAGCCTTGATTTTTGGCACATGTAAAAAGAACATAATAATGTATTCCCAGATGAGATTTCAGCTCTATCAGTCACATAGTTTAACAGTCACAGGCCTTAAAATTGGCAAAAAGTCCAAATACTGGGTCTTTATGGGGCCTTCTAGAGACCTAAATGTGGCCTTCAAATTAAAGCTTCAGACTTAAAATTTGTCACATACTAAGATTACACATATGCATCTAATACAGTTTGAAACTTCTTAGACTTACCATTTCCAAGTTACAGGGAAAAATATGTGAAAAATGTCTAAAAATGGTCACTCGGGTGGGGATTTATGGTCCTCATACACAGGTTAAATGTCTTCTTAAAGCCTTAATTTTTGGCACATATAAAAATAACATACTAATATCTTCTCAGATAGGATTTGAGCTCTATCAGTCACATAGTTTGACAGTCACAGGGCTTAAAAGTAGCAAAAAGTCCAAATATTGGGTCTTTGGGAGCCTTTTAGAGACCTCAATTTGACCTTCAAAATTAAAGCTTCAGACTTAAAATCTGTTACATACTAAGATTACACACAGAATATATATCTAATACAGTTTGAAACTTCTCAGACTTACCATTTCCAAGTTACAGGGAAAAAGATATGAAAAATGTCTTATAAGGGTCACTCGGGTGGGTGTTTATGGTCCTGATACACAGGTTAACTGTCTATTAAAGGCCTAAATGTTGGGGCACATATAAGAAAACACATAGATATATTCCCAGATGATATTTAACTTAGATGAGAGACATAGTTTGAAAGCTACAGTGCTTGAAAGTGGCAAAAAGTGCATAAATTGGGTCTCTGTGGGCACTTTTGAGACCTTAAGTCGACCCCTTTGGGTAAACCTACAGCCCTAAAATTTTCTACAGACAAGGATTACATATCAAAGTTATACCTAGCGCAGTTTGAGACTCATCAGAATTATCACTTCCAAATTATAGGGCAAAATATGTGTAAAGTATAGCAAAAAATCCCTAAGTGGGGGTATTTATGGGCCTCAAACACAATTTTCTCCTCAACTTAAAGTCATGATTTTCGGCACATGTACTAAGAACATATTAATGTGTTGTCAGGTAAAATTTCAGCCAGCTGAGCATCATAGTTTGTGACCTACAGGGCTCTAAGTGGCCAAAAGTGCAATTTCTGACCTTAAGGTGGCCATAAGTTCTTTTTTACTGGGAGTTTAAGGTCACCTTAAAATAGGGATCTTCCTTTGGGCACCCTTAACATGTGTACCAAGTTTGAAAAAAAAATATTAATTTGTTTTTGAGTTATCGCGTCCACAAGGAAATTTCTACGGCGGCGGCGGCGCGACGGACCTGAATCCAATATATCCCCGACTTTCGTCTGGGGATATAATTAAAATATATTCAGAACGTACCTGGAAATGCTTAGTTCTTCCAGGAGTGACTGAAACTGGTACCTTCTTGGTCTGTAGTATTGCATTAATTGTGGAACTCTTCCCAACATTTGGATAACCGACCTGATTATGACAAAAACAGTAACAGTGACCAGCTGGTTAACAGAATATAATGCATATTAGTATTGCTTTGCAAGAGAAAAAGAAATTGTTTTTGCATAGCAAAAACAAAACATCTCAATGAGTAAAAATGATTTTGTAGAAATGACCATCTTCCTGTGTTTAATATGTTTTTTCCATTTATCCCAAAATACAAGTTTTTTTTTTGTTTTTGCGTTTTATGCAGAAATTCAAGATGGGCGTCAAAAATGGCGGGAAAACAATTTTTGGGAAAAGTGGTCATTAGACTCTGCCGATACCCTGCTGGTCAAAAATTTCGTCAAAATCAATCTATGTCACACAGTTTCCGAGATAAATGTCTTTTTGCATTTTACGCAGAAATTCAAGATGGCCGCCAAAAATGGTCAGGAAAACGATTTTTGGGGAAAGTCACCAGTAGACTCCAGATACCCTGCGGATCAAAAATTTCGTCAAGTTTCCGAGATAAATACATTTTTTGCATTTTATGCAGAAATTCAAGATGGCCACCAAAAATGGCGGGGAAACAATTTTTGGGGGGAAAGTAAGGAGTATATCTCGAATTTTGTCGAAATCGCTCTATCTCGCACTGTTTACGAGAAAAATATGTTTTTGGATTTTACGCAGAAATTCAAGTTGGCCATCAAAAATGGCAGGAAAACATTTTTTTGGATAACTCGCCAGTAGACTCTGCTGATATCTTGTGGGTCTAAAATTTTGTCGAAATCGCTCTATCTTGCTCCGTTTCCGAGATAAATGTGTTTTATGCAAAAATTCAAGATGGCTGCCAAAAATGGCGGAAAAATGATTTTTTGGGAAAGTCGCTAGTAGACTGCATACACCCAACGGACCAAAAATTTCCTCAAAATCGCTCTATCTCGCACCGTTATCTGGAGATAAATGGGTTTTTGCGTTTTACGCAGAAATTCAAGATGGCTGCCAAAAGTGGCAGGAAAACGATTTTGGAGAAAACTTACCAGCAGACTCTGCATATACCCTGTGGGTCAAAAATTTTGTTGGAACTAGAAATAGGATGCCCTGTTGATAGTAGCTGCGACATATGAATAGAAACAGGATAGCATAGAAGAACACACATTATCATGTGTAATGTCCACCCCATGAACCTTTTGCGAAAATTGTACAGTAGTCTTATTGGCAAAAATTCGAAAATTCAAAATGGCCGCCATTTTTGGGAAGAGGAAAATTTTTTGAAAATTGCCAAGAGTACATTTCTAAGATACCCTATGGGTCGAAAATTTCAACGAAATAACTCTATTTTGCACGGTTAAGGAGATAGAAGCAAATTTGTGTTTTTCCATTTTGGCCAAAAATTTGAAAATTCAAAATGGCCGCCATATGCGAGGAGGGGAAAATTTTTTGAAAATTGCCAAGAGTACATTTCTCAGATACCCTGTGGGTCGAAAATTTCGACGAAATCGCTCTATCTCGCACGGTTAAGGAGATAGAATCAATTTCGTGTTTTGTCATTTTGGGCAAAAATTCGAAAATTCAAAATGACCGCCATATGTGGGAAAAGGAAAATTTTTTGAAAATTGCTAAGAGTGCATTTCTGAGATACCCTGTGGATCGAAAATTTCGACGAAATCGCTCTATCTCGCACGGTTAAGGAGATAGAAGCAAATTTGTGTTTTGGCATTTTTGGGAAAAATTCGAAAATTCAAAGTGGCCGCCATTTTTGGGGCGGGGAAAATTTTTTTAAAATTGCCAAGAGTACAATGCTCAGATACCCTGTGGGTCGAAAATTTCGACGAAATTGCTCTATCTTGCACAGTTAAGGAGATAGAAGGAAATTTGTGTTTTGACATTTTTTTTTTTTTTTTTTTTTATTCCATATTCCAGTACATTAAATATACATTATGAACAAAATAGTTACCTCATTGTTAACACAGGAAAAGTAAAAATAAGGCACATTATTAAAAAATTAACATCATAAATAACTTTTTAACTTATTTTCAATTTATCAATATGCTAAACTGAGTATTTTCAATATGTTTCAATACTTCAATATACCTTGATCATAAGACTAGTAACAGAATAAGAAAGAACATCAATGTTTTATTATCATGAAGCTGTATATCTCATTTGCCACTGCTAAATATAATGGTTGCATATTTTGAGATTTTTTTTTTTTAACAGTTAGGAAATTTTAACCCAGATTTTCCATTTTCTTAAGATTGGTTTATGTTACAAAAAATATTTTTCCACACTGTCCATCTCTTTTCAAATTTTTCATGTTGAGAATTTAATTTTGAGAGTGATTCTTGCTCCAAGTATTTATCTTTTACAATCATTTGAAGGTTATAGATGTTCAAGTGCCTCTTATGTCTAGAGCAAGTAAATATGTAATTTCTCACAATTAACAACAAGAAATTAAGAGGCCAAAAGTTTTCGTCATATGTGATATATCCCAAAATTTTTGTTATTCTGTTAAGGTCTAAGACATATGAAATTGAATTTTTTATCCAGTTTTTAACATTAATCCATAATTCATTAGATTCTATACAATCTGAAAATAGATGCATTATACTCTCACTTTGGTTACCACAGAGGCCACACAGGTTTGAATCAGAAATTTTTAATTTATTCAAGTATTCATTGGTACCTAAAATCATATATAAAATGCGGTACTGAAACCATACAAATGAGCTGTCAGTTAACGACTGAAAGCAAATTTTGTATAATACTTTCCAATGATGTTTGTGTAAAAGGTAGTCAAACTTATTGTTCCACTTAAATTCGCAAAGGGGTACATCAGATTCTGTTTTATTAAGCTCTAAATAGAATTTTCTACTACAGCTTTCTTTACTAACATCAAATAGAATGTTGATATGAAATGGTATATACGGTCTTTTAGTTCTAAAGTCATCGCCCCTTCTGTAGCGGTCAATAAATTTTTTAACCAAACCCTTTACTGTGTAGTAATTTAAGATATTAATATTTAAATTATAATTTAATTTTAAATTTTTGTAATCATATATTACACCGTCTGAATCTACTACATCAGCAATTGTATGAATGCCACTGTTAAACCAGTCTGGATAAAATAAATTTGTTTTAGATATTTGACTGTTGTACCATAAAACACTTGATAACAGGGCTTGGTTGCAGGAGGCTTTTTGGGTGTGACAGTATAGTTTCCAGTATTGAAAGACAATTTTCCAAAAGGGGTTTACATTTTGAATAAAAGTGGTACAAAACTCACCACCAAGAACAAATATATTTTTTAGTTTCTTTATTGATATTTGCAACAGTTTATACCAATCTGCCTTATCTTGCTTTGCCATACGTTTGATCCAACTCAGTTTTAGAGACTTTTCAAAATTAAAAATGTTGACCATTTTTATTCCACCATCAAAATAATTTGCACAAATGGTTTTTCTTGAAATTTTATCAGGCTTTCCTTCCCATAGGTAACCATAAATTAAATCATTAATTTTTTTCAAAAACTTGTCTGATACTGGTACTGAGATGAAAAGGTGATTAAATTTGGATAAGATTAGGGTTTTTATTACAGCTATTTTGCCAATAGGGGTAAGAATGCGATGTTGCCATGATTTTAATATTTTACTAGCTTGGATAAGTATTTTATCATAATTCATTTCTGGTATTTTTTCCAGGTCAGTAGAAAATTCCATACCAAGTAATGTTTTGCCATTTTTTGCAAAAATTCGAAAATTCAAAATGGCTGCCATTTTTGGGGAGGGGAAAATTTTTTAAAAATTTCCAAGAGTACAATGCTCAGATATCCTGTGGGTCGAAAATTTCGACGAAATCGCTCTATCTCGCACGGTTAAGGAGATAGAAGCAAATTTGTGTTTTGGCATTTTTGGGAAAAATTCGAAAATTCAAAGTGGCCGCCATTCTTGGGTCGGGGAAAATTTTTTGAAAATTGCAAAGAGTACATTCCTTAGATACCCTGTGGGTCGAAATCGCTCTATCTCGCACGGTTAAGGAGATAGAAGCAAATTTGTATTTTGCCATTTTTGGCAAAAATTCGAAAATTCCAAATGGCCGCCATTTTTGGGGAGGGGAAAATTTTTTGAAAATTGCAAAGAGTACCCTGTGGGTCGAAAATTTCGACGAAATCGCTCATCTCGCACGGTTAAGGAGATAGAAGCAAATTTGTGTTTTGCCATTTTTGGCAAAAATTCGAAAATTCAAAATGGCCGCCATTTTTGGGGAGGGGAAAATTTTTTGAAAATTGTAAAAGAGTACATTCCTTAGATACCCTGTGGGTCGAAAATTTCGACGAAATCGCTCTATCTCACACGGTTAAGGAGATAGAAGCAAATTTGTGTTTTGGCAAAGTACCTAAGTAGCTCTTATTCAGTCAGTTATATAGCTATTATCACTAAAAGCAATCCCAAGCAAGCTATCGACCTAAGTAATGGTCATACTAAAGTTGGTAAAGATATGTCAAATATTTTTCCTTAAAATGCCCGGAAACCAAAGAAGTACACAAAAGTAGCTAAGTAGCTATTACTCAGTTAGCGAAAGAAGTATCTTCACCAAAAGCAATCCCACGCAAGCTATTAACCCAATAAATACCCATACCAAATTTGGTAAAGATAGGATAAATACTTTTCCTTCAAATGAGCGGAAACCAAGCGTCCGGACGGCGGAAAAAGCAAAAACTAGAAATAGGCCGCCCTGTTGATAGTAGATGCGAATAGAAACAGGATAGCATAGAAGAACACACATTATCATGTGTAATGTCCACCCCATGAACCTTTTGCCAAAATTGTACAGTAGTCCCTGTTTCATTTGTAAAATATATCAATGATGCTTAAATATTTATTAGTGTAGATGTAAATTATTTCAGCTTCATGCCTTTTTGCATTGGTTGGGTCGAAAATTTTGATGAAATCACTCTATCTTGCACGGTTAAGAAGATATTAGCAAATTCCTGTTTTTCTATTTTTGGCAAAAATTTGAAAATTCAAAATGGCCGCCATTTTTGGGAAAAGGAAAATTTTTTGAAAATTGGCAAGAGTACATTTCTTAGATACCCTATGGGTCGAAAATTTCGACGAAATCGCTCTATCTTGCACGGTTAAGGAGATAGAAGCAATTTTGTGTTTTGCCATTTTTGGCAAAAATTCGAAATTTCAAAATGGCCGCCATTTTTGGGGAGGGAAAATTTTTTGAAAATTGCAAAGAGTACATTCCTTAGATACCCTGTGGGTCGAAAATTTTGACGAAATTGCTCTATCTCGCACGGTTAAGGAGATAGAAGCAAATTTGTATTTTGCCATTTTTGGCAAAAATTCGAAAATTCAAAATGGCTGCCATTTTTGGGGAGGGGAAAATTTTTTGAAAATTGTAAAAGAGTACATTGCTTAGATACCCTATGGGTCGAAAATTTCGACGAAATCGCTCTATCTCGCACGGTTAAGGAGATAGAAGCAAATTTGTGTTTTGCCATTTTTGGCAAAAATTCAAAATGGCCGTCATTTTTGGGGAGGGGAAAATTTTTTGAAAATTGCAAAGAGTACATTCCTTAGATACCCTGTGGGTCGAAAATTTCGACGAAATCGCTCATCTCGCACGGTTAAGGAGATAGAAGCAAATTTGTGTTTTGCCATTTTTGGCAAAAATTCGAAAATTCAAAATGGCCGCCATTTTTGGGGAGGGGAAAATTTTTTGAAAATTGCAAAGAGTACATGCCTTAGATACCCTGTGGGTCGAAAATTTCGACGAAATCGCTCTATCTCGCACAGTTTAGGAGATATGAGCACATTTGCCTTTTTCAGTATTCAAAATAGCTAATTACTCATTTATTTAATTAATTACTCACTCATCTATGAAGCAATTCCCCCAAAAAGCAATCCCATACAAGCTATTAACCCAATGAACCTCCATACCAAATTTCAGAAAGCTAGGCTTAATAGCATTCCTTAAAATGTCTGGAAACCAAAGAGCTACTCAAAAGTAGCAAAGTAGCTATTACTCAGTTAGCTATAGAGCTATCATCACCAAAAGCAATCCCATACAAGCTATTAACCCAATAAACCTGCATGCCAAATTTGGTAAAGATAGGATAAGAACTGTTGGCTAAAATGTCTGGAAATCAAGTGGGACGCCGGACACCGGACGCCGGAAAAAGCAAAAATAATATGTCCACCCCCCAGTGGGGTGGACATAAATAAGTTTTCGTGGAAAAATTTACTGAACAATTTCAAAGTGGAAAATAGCATCGGAGATTTCCGTACCCCATAGCTGGGGAAATAGTTTTCAACATCATGAGATATAGAAGAAGTGAAATAGTACAAACATCAGGAGACTTCCACAGCAGTGCCAGCTTGTGAAGATGTAAATAATGTTTAAGTAGAGAAAGTAAGATTTAAGAGTGAGAAAATGTACCATGATGGTGTACACCTACACTCCCCAGCTACTGTCCCTTCCTACAACTTACGGCTTCCGAGATATGGCCTGCACAGAAGTTTAAGGTCAAGGTCACTACAGCAAGGTCAAAGGTCAAATCAAGGTCACACCATAACCATGCCCACCTACACCCCTGACCAATGTCCATACCAAACATCAACTTCCTCCTAGGCATTACAGTTTCCGAGATATAGCCCAAACAAGATGTTAAAGGTCAAGGTTACTACAGATAGGTCAAAAGTTAACTCTAGGTCATGCCATGATGTTGCACCCGTCAACTTCCTACATCTGATGGTTGCTGAGATATAGCCTAAACAAGATGTTAAAGGTCAAGGTCACTACAGCAAGTTGAAAGGTCAAATTAAGGTCACACCATGACATTGGACACCTACACCTGTCAACCAATGTCTCTACCAAGTATCAACCTTCTACACCTTACAGATTCTGATATATTACCTCGACAAGATTTTAAAGTTCAACAACACTACAGCAAGGTCAAAGGTCAGATCAAAGTCACACCATCATGCTGTATACCTACACCCATAACAAATTTCTCTACCGGGTATTAACTTCCTACGTCTTACAGTCTCTAAGATATAGCCCGGACAAGATTTTAAAGGTCAAGGTCACTACGGCAAAGTCAAAAGACAGATCAAGGTCACAACATGACATTGCACGCCTGCCACCCACAATCAATATTCCTACCAGGTATCAACTTCTAATGCCTTCAAGTTCCTGAGATATAGCCCAGACAAGATTTTAAACGTCAATGTCACTATAGTAAGGTCCAAGGTCAAATCAAGGTCACACCATGACACTGCACACCTACAAACTCCAACTAATATCCCTACAAAGTATCAACATCTTACGCCTTACGGTTTCCAAGATATAGCCCAGACAAGATTTTCAGACTCAAGGTCATTATGGTGAGGTCAAATCAAGGTCACACCATGACGGTGCACACCTACACCTCCCAACCAATGTCCTTAACAAGTATTAGCTTCCTGCACTTTACGGTATCTGAGATACAGGCTGGACAAACTTTTTCCGCTGCCTGCAGGCTCATTCGGACACCATGGGTGAAAACAATACCCCGACAGCCCTTAAGGGCTGTGGGTGTAATAAAAGTGAAATTTAACAGTCAGTTTTCATGGCATGAAAAATTGATTGAACTGCTGCATGTACAAACTTCTTAAAGCATTAATTTTCTATCATCTGTGTCACAAATAAAGCAGTAAGTTTTTGGTAAATAATAACGACACATTAGTGAGACCCCCACAAAATATTATCTTATTTATTTAGTCACCCAAATGAATAAACAAGGGAACAGTGGCTGTCTTTCAGACAACCACAAAGTCGAACCTTTAGATTAAAGTTGAGTTAAACCCAGAATAATAGATATCAATTTATTGTAGGGATGAGACGGCACAAAAATATGTACATCGGTAGGTCGCCAATGCAAAACTGTACTGATTCCGGAATTCCGCGTTTTAGTACACCCCAAACAAACATGGACGTTTCCTCTTCACGACATCGCAATAAAGTGGCCAAATGCACGAAATATGAGATAAAAAGTTAAAATATCTTCAGATTTCTTGTTTGTTCCCTAGATTTTAAGTTTTCCTTCAATTATATGGGCTGACAAGCAAGATTGAGGTTATAAATTGTCGTAACCAAAACATGGTAGTTCTACTCAACATAATCGCTATTACTATATAAAGTCTGCAAATGCATGTAAATTGGGGATAAAACCTTATAATTTCTTCAGATTTCGGGTATGTTTCTAATATTTTACTCTTCCTTCCATTATACGTGCTGACAAGCGAAGTGGCGGTTGTAAAATCTCATCACGGTAGTTCAGTAAAATGCTTTCGATACCGAAATACCGGAACTACCGTCCCATCCCTATTTATTGTGTTTAGATAACAATAGACATATACCACAAGGGTAACAAGGATTGAGCTCATTAGTACCCAATAACTTTCAAGATGTTTAATAGTGTTTTTGAATAGAATAATGTCATTTACCAAGACTGTTAAAATGTGTTTTTATGACAGATTTACAAATGAAAATCCTAACAGAGAAGGCAATAACCTTTTCTGAGGGAGAAATTCTAAATAGATTTGTAGAACCCAAACAAATTTATTAAACTAGACAAAAGTTTTTGTACACAAAAACAAAGCGTCACTACAGCTTTTAAGCTTTATATGAAATGCTAAAGGACTAATGTGAAGAGGTAAATGTTATTGGTGAAGAGAAATGTTCGTGAAAAGGACCATGTTAGGATCACAAGAGTGACCTTAAAACGAAAAAAACACTCAGTGCCTATGAATGGGTTCTGTATCAGCTGACTGTGTGTTTTCAGCTGCAAAGAAGAAGAAGCACTTTAAAGTTTGGCTATGCTTGTTTGACCTTGAAGGAGAGGCCCAAGGTCAAATCTGACCACATCAAAAGATTTCAAGCCCATCATTTCCTATATTTAGGTATACCATCCCAAACCTCTAGGACCAATAATAAATGAGTTATAAGCACTGTAAAGTTCCTATCCTCGTTGGACCTTGAAGGAGAGGCCTAAGATCAAATCTGACCACACCAGAAGATTCCCAGCACATGATTTCCTACATGTTGGTTTACCATCCTAAACCTGTAGGACCAATAATAAGTGAGTTATAAGCACTTTTAAGTTTGGCTATGCTCATTTGACCTTGAAGGAGAGGGCCAAGGTCAAATTCAAACACAGCAAAAGATTACCAGCCCTTAATTTCTACATGTTGGTTTACCATCCCAAACCTCTAGGACCAATCATAAGCGAGCTATAAGCACTTTAAAGTTTGGTTATGCTCATTTGACCTTGAAGGAGAGGCCCAAAGGTCAAATCTGACCACACCAGAAGATTCCCAGCACATGATTTCCTACAGGTTGGTTTACCATCCCAAAGCTCTAGGACCAATAATAAGCCACTTATAAGCACTTTTATGTTTGGCTATCCTTGTTTCACCTTGAAGAAGAGGCCCAAGGTCAAATCTGACAACACCAAAAGATTCCCAGCCCATGATTTTCTATATGTTAGTATACCATCACAAACCTCTAGGACTAATAATAAGCGAGTTATAAGCACTTTTATGTTTGCCTACACTCATTTGACCTTGAAGAGGAAGCCCAAGGTCAAATCTGACCACACCAAGAGATTCCCTGTCCATGGTTTCCTATATGTTGGTTTACCATCCCAAAGCTCTAGGACCAATAATAAGCGAGTTATAAACACTTTTAAGTTTGGCTATGCTCGTTTGACCTTGAAGGGGGGGCCCCAAGGTCAAATGCGACCACACCAGAAGATTCCCAGCACATGATTTCCTATATGTTGGTATACCATCCCAAACCTCTAGGACCAATAATAAGCGAGTTATAAGCACTTTCCAGTTTGGCTATCCCCGTTTGACCTTGAAGGAGACGTCCAAGGTCAAATCTGACCACACCAAAAGATTCCCAGCCCATGGTTTCCTATATGTTGGTATACCATCACAAACCTCTAGGACCAATAATAAGCGAGTTATAAGCACTTTAAACTTTGCCTATCCTCGCTTGACCTTGAACGTGGGGCCCAAGGTCAAATCTGACCACACCAGAAGATTCCCAGCACATGATTTCCTATATGTTGGTATACCATCCCAGTGTTCATTCTAGAGTTGGAGCTACTTGAGTCAAATGACTCCTTTACTAAATTTTGGTGAGACATTTACTAAATGCGATGAGTCAAATGACCAAAATTAACCTTACAGTTGAGCAAATTGACTTAAATAGGAGAAAAAAAGTACTATTAGTCTATCTTCAAAATGAATTTGCAATACTAAATCAAATTCAACTCTACTCACTGTGAAAAAACTTTTATTTCAATTCAAGACATATTTTTAGTCAGCATGATGTACAAGATTTCCTATGATGTACATGATTTGCAATAATTAAAGTATTTTTTTACTGATTTTTTTTTTTCATTTTTGTTTTTGTTTCAATAAATATGGTCCAACCCTGCACTATCTAAAACTAGAAAGAAAGAATTAACTCACCTTGACTCAGGTTCACTCAGGGAGTTGTTTTTATTTCATACAAAAAAACTCCGGACATTTATTTATGTAAATGGATATAAATTTGCCACTTTTTGAAAAAAAACAACAACTGGTTTTAAAGCAATAACATACCATATAAAGTTTAAGTTAAATTATTATTTAACTTTTTTCCAGTCGAAAATTTGTTATTAACATAGATGCAATTTTTTAAAAGTTTGTCCCACAGTAGTTTAAAATGTTTGTTTTTACTTGTCTTTGAAGTCACTTGTAAGAGTGCATTATGCAAAACTATACTTTAAAAAGTGAAAATATTAAAAACTGGATAATAAAATCTTGTTGTGCAATAGATATTTATTTCTATATATATTTAACAAAACTATGAAAAAAGTGGAAATTTACAGCCACTGGTGAGTTTACATCACTTACTATAAACGTGTTTTCTATTGATAAATACAGAATTTTTGTTAAACGAAGTATGATTGGACAGTGCCGTTTCCGCTCGACCAATCAAATTAAGGCATTTAGAAGCAAGGAAACATGGAGGAATTGGTTTAAAAAGACAATATATGTGTCCTTTTTTTTGATTTTGAAACAAAATTCGTCTAACTTTCCCAATATTTACAGCGAAAACGCGGGCGATAATGCAAGATATATGCATCACCGCGACTCGGGACCATAACGTGTACGCGTCTTTTCGCCCCAGTATAGCGACAAAAGACGCGGAAACGCGTAGTAAAATGAACACTGCCATCCCAAACCTCTACGACCAATAATAAGCGAGTTCAAGGCTTAATCTTAGCAAAATTTTTATGAACTTATAATCAATCGCCCGTCAATCGGTCAATTATGGCCCGATTGATCCCAATATCGACTGGCGCCTAGATTCTTCCCTCAGGAATGTGCATACCAAATTTGGTTGACCCACACCCAGTACTTTCTGAGGAAATCTAGTGAAAAGGAAGTAAATTTTTTTTTGAATTTTTGATAATGTGACCTTGATAAAGGTCAAAGGTCAAATTTATGCCTGTCAAACAATTTCCCCACGCCTATAGAAGAACACTGCCACATATCATTTGGATAGGCCTAATAACAAGGGAGATATTCAAGGGAGACGATAATGCGGCGGCGGCGGTGGCGGCGGCTGACTGAAAACCAGGGGTGAAACCAATAAGCGTCCCCTTTTCAAGGGACGCTTAATTAGTCATGTGGTGTCTGCCATCTATGAAACTGTTACTGTCCACATGCTTTCCTGTGTAGAGCCACCAGATGAATACTTTTTTTGTGATCCAAAATAAACTGTATCTCGTCATAAAGACATATAATCCCCATGCATGGCTTTTTCATTATACATTTTATAATAATAATAATAGTAGGATTTATATAGCGCAAAATTGATACAAATCCTCTAATGCGCTTGAGTCCAAGAAGGGAGAGTCCAGGGACAGGCATGGGTTGACATCTACAAAGCGCCCGCCAGGGTATAACTAAGGTGGGGGGGGGGGGGGGGGGGGGGGGGGGGGGGTAAGCCAGCCTAAACAAGTAGGTCTTTAGCTGGCTTCTGAAACCATCTATTGTTTGCGGAGATCTGACAGTCTGTGGCAGTTTGTTCCATTCGGCTGGTGCAGCTACTGCAAAGCCAAGCCTTCCTATGTGCTTATTAGGGCGGGTTGAGGAGATAGATAGCCTGTTGCCACGAGTGAGACTCCTCGATCTTATTAAAGCTGAAAGATACGGGGGCTGTGAAAGATTAATAGCCTTGAATACCAAAAGGTGGTACTTAAACAGGATGCGATGTTGAATTGGGAGCCAGTGGAGTTTTTTCAAAAAGGGTGTAACATGACTCATTTTGTCAAGTCTGAAGATGATGCGACAAAGAGCATTCTGGACTCTCTGTAGTTTGGCTATGTTGGACTTGCTTACCCCATAGAGTAAAGAGTTACAGTAGTCTAGACGACTACTGACCATAGCGTTTGCCAGAAGTAGTGCTGTCAACTCCAAGGAATTTGCGAATTCGTCGCAAATCACGAAGATGATAGTAACATGCTCTGCAAACCTTGGCAACATGATTGTCAAAGGAGTTGTCTGAGTCGAAAATAACACCCAGGTTTTTTACTTCCACTGACTGAGAGATCTTGTTTTGGAGGAGTGGAACAGGAAAATTTGGTGCAAGTGACTCTCTGATGGCTTTTTGACCTATAATTAAGGCTGCAACGATTCTTCGGTTACTCGGAAACGAAACGATTCACTTCAATACTCGAGGCAAGAAAAGTGAACCGGATCTTCGAAAACGACTAAACATAGAAGTAAAATCTACTACAAAATTCAAGTTTTTTTCTTTAAATATATTAATATATTTATATATTTTACTATTATAAGGCATTTCCGTTTCAGTATTTTATATTTTAACTATTTGCAAACTTAAATTCTTTGTGTAACAACGTTTTATAAGACGGCATTTTATTCTAACGTATTTCGAAGACGCCTCAAATCTCGCAATATAAGGATGGTTACAGTTTCTAATATTTTGCATTATAAATGCGTCTTTTCCCCAAAATTCAATAAATTATCAAAATTCTTTCCTGTTGTGTGGTTTGTAACCATTTAATAAGGCGTGGTATGTCAAAATATGAAGCAGTTTATTTCGTGGGCGATAATCAAGCGAGTAACCGAATCCGAGTCGATTCTTATAAAACGAGGAATCGAGGCGCATTTTCGGGCTCGCTTGCAGCCCTACCTATAATGATAAATTCGGTTTTTACTGGGTTTAAACAGTGACCTATAAATAAAGACAAATACTGATCATTACATATACCATATATTTTCTAATTCATGCCCCTTTACTTTAATACCAAATTTATAATGAGAGTGTCTGTGATTAATACACCAAACAACACTGTTCCATGCTAACTTCTGATTCACTATGCGCCAAAATTATTTGAATCATGTGTTTTAATTTCTGCCTCATTTATGGTAGAAATTGATGCTGAATGCATGGGATTTCGTTGACACATGTTACATACAGTTAGTTAAGATTTGTATGTATACATGACACTTTCAAGACATATAGTTGGCTCAGTTTCTGCTACGTCTATTTGCAGAGTAATCAACACTAGGTAATTCTAACTCTAATAGTATTTCTCTAGTATTTAATCTCTATTTAAAGAGAGTCACTGGGTTGAAGTATGGATAGACTGGACCCCAGATTCCAAGACACATTAAACAGATTCTGAGAAACATCAAACAAGAAAAATCAGAGATCCACAATTATTAAGGATGAGACAATTTGCAGGTGAAAAGCTGAATGTTGTGACGTAAGCTTCAAATTTGTAAAAAAAAGATTATAGGAGACATGGTAGGTGAGCTATAACTCATAGTTCTCAATATCAAAAATATAAGTAGATTTCTGATACAAGAGTTAAAGGTAAATTTGTCTTTTATTTCTATATGATTAACTTGCATGAATAATATAATTGACTCTAAATTATTCAATAAAACAGAATTTATAAATATTGTAATAATATGAAGGTCTTGTTCCAAGATTACATCATAAGTCAAATGTTAGTTTTCCCCATTTCATCATGTATTGTCATAAGGTTGTTACTTGCTTGCCTTGGCATTCATGGGCATATGTTCTACTTCCCTTTCCACATTCAAAAATTACCTATACAATGGTGCAAGTGAATATTAGACCAACACCATTTAAATTAGTACTTAAATTGTACTTAAGTTTTCTTAACATGGCTGATGAAAGACAGATTTTGGGGCTGTCTAATTCTTCAAACTGTAACTTGGAAAATGCCTTAACTTTGCACAAAACAGAAGATAATTTATATCTTCACATTTACTTTGCCACTGCAAAAATTTACATGTTGCGACATAACAAAGATTGATTTATTGCCTTGTCTGTTGTAAAAGTTACATTTGTACTAGAGCTAGGGCCAATTCTAGTGTCACTATTTTGGTTCTACTGGTTCAACTCTGACAAATGACATTGTAAAGGTTCTGCTTAATATCACGATGGTTGACATGTGTAATGGAAACTTTACTTGACATTAAACAAAATCTAATCAAAGAAAATATGTTGCCTACTGTAGTCACTGTTATGTTAGTATTCACCCAAAGTAAAAACATGTTAATGTTTTATGACTATTCTCTAGTGTTTTGCAGATGGTAGAATATTATCTGGGGCCTCCCCATAATTAAGTGAATTTCCCTGGGTGTACATTGAATGAATTATGGTATTTCATCAATTACAAGTTTAAAGGACAAGGTGTGATCTACAACAACTAGAAACAATTTAAACTAATTCTGTATATATGTATAACTCTATACATAACATAACACACCCCATGACTTTCAGGTGCAAGCACCAGAGGTCCTCAATATTGGTACTCTACATTATATTTAAAGAGGCTTACATGGTTTATACACATCTCTGATGTGGCTACACAACTGCACACAATAGTATATCTGTCCAAATATGACCCTGAATGTTGCACACAACATTAAGTAGACTTTGGTTTTCCCTTTGGAATATTTTTACCAGGAGACAGATACAGGCTGTCAAGGACAAAAGACATTCCTTTAAATGCAAATTTTAAACACACAACAGGTATGAAAAAGTTCATGTTATGTACTATATATGACTTGTAAAACTGATGAAATACCAATTAAGAGTACATGTGTCACACATACACATTGATACCATTCATATGTAAACCATTTTCAATTAAGTTTCTGACTTTGTATTCATGACAAAGGCCACTTTTCAGAACTTTTATTTGTGCAAAAACTTGCACCCACATAATTAAAACTGCCACTTACAAATATGTAAATGGTGTTTCTACCAGTGTTTTGAATAACCACCAACACAAGCATAAAAGACTGTTTATTGAATAATGTCTCTTGAACCTATTAGTATGTCTGGAAGACATGCCTGGAAGTCATGTGTTGAAGAACCAGAGGTTTATATTGGGGAAAATTACTCCACTGAGAACCAGATGACAAAGAAAAAAACAAAAGATTTTCTACATCCTGGTACTTTGCAAGAAGCTAGACAAAGGCTAGACAGTGTATTCATTTCATAAACTGCACATTAAAGAAAATATTAAACAAAAAACAAAATGACAGAGTATATACAGTACCTTATATTTAATATATGTGTATAGATATTGCATATACCTTTAGCTTTTAGAGGATAAAATGGTGTTTTTTAAATAACAATCAGAACCCAGTACATAACTCGAATCCAAGATTCGACTAAAAACCTAATGAATATAAAAATATACTTTACCAGACCAATGGTTGTAACCCCTTCCATGTATGTTTGTCCTGTAAACTGAGACACTAGATACTCTATTAGTTCTTCACCACAGAGAATATCGGACTTATTATTCCAACTTCTTTTAGCTTCTGATAATTCATCACCGACATCCCTGTTAATACTTTCACCATCAGTTCCTTTAGATGCCTCTTCTGTATGACAGGCATGACTTAGACTTTCAGTACACTGCTTTTCTGTACTGTTCTGTTGTGGAGAGTCTTCTTTTGGTAGACTATTTGCAGTATTTTCTGGATTATCTGTTTCTCTCAGTTCCTCGGTATCTATACTCCACTTTTCCAGACCTTCCTCCAAACTGTCCTCACTGTCCACATCATCACTGTCAAAATTTTCACCTTCATCGTCATCAAAGTCTCCTTCTTCCTGGGATTTCAAATGCTCCATCTCTTCCTTTGCTGACCAAAATGCCACCTTGACATTTTCCTTCTGAAAGTACTTGGCCCAATAATTTCTAAAATAGAAAAATAGAAAATGTACAGTTTGTTTATTTGAATCAGCAATCAGTTCAAGAAATCCAAAAACTCAACGTAGGAAGTATATTTACACCAGTTCCAGTTGATAATGGACTTATTTGCACATTGTGCTGTTCAAGTTTCTTTCAATGACAGGGATGATGATAAAGGCTTACGAGTATCTTACTTACTCCATCTTTGCTATTGGGACGCAGCCTTTAAATGGCAAAGACTCAGAAATTTGCCTGTTGTACTCTGCTGATTCACACTGATGGGGCTCTGGGGACACTGTATATTTTTGCACTCAGGGCCATATTGTAATGGACTTTAAACTATTTTGGGCAGTTTTACCATCTTATTCGTTCATTTGGAATACACTTCAAATCTTCAAGCACATGCATGAAAAACATTCCAGTGACAGCTTGAAATCACTGTTTATAATGAAACCAACTAAAAAAGATCAACAGAATATAGCTTAGGGATTGTTGCTCGATCTTTCAACATTGATCGATCATTCCACAGAACTGCCGATATTGACACATGTACCAGCATTTCAATATTGAAACTGCATTAAAGAAACAGCCAAAATTAAAATAAACAGAGTAATTTTAGTACTGCTTAAATAAACATTTATTATATGAACTCTTTTAAAAGGAAACACTTACAACAGAAATCTAGTTCAAGTCTGGCGCCATGTTTGTTTACATTGTTAGTGATCTACTTTCTGTTTTACGGAAGAGATATAAAACCTAACAGCTAGTACACAGGAAAGCATGAAAACTCTTGTTTTACATGATTTTTATTCATTTTATTTTATTATGCAGGCTTGTAATTTTGGTGCATAAAGAGTGTTCTGATAATTTAATGAATTCAAAGAACCTGTATTAGCTTTCATTAATGGTCCCGATATTGAAATACCCATCAATCCACCACCCTAAATTTTCATTTGATATCGATCCTCAACATGGCATTTGATCCCTACACTAATATAGCTTACATACTATTTTCTGCTTTTAGTAACACTAAACCTGCTGTCTAATCCAATGAACTTGCATTATGTTCATTGGTTGTATCAACTTGCCTTTGAATTTTGATCCATGATCATATCCTTACTGCTCAATAAATGGACATCATATGTGGCTTGTGGACGTTTAAAAATGAAATGTCCTATATGACCATGCTGGACACACTTCATCCCCACCCCCCCCACCCCCGGCATGTACATTTTCATTTAGCATGCAAAGGTCTGTTGCAGATTTTTCAAACATTTTGAAAAAGCTGCCATATCCTTAAAATTAGGGGTACAAAGGAGTAGTCAATATCCGACCAAATAGCCTAATTTCATGAAAATTCAATCCTAATTTTAAGAGTCGAGTGCTTGCATATATATATAAAATACAAGAGTGAACTGCTTACATTGTAAAACATTAATAACATATTTACATCAAATTGGATAATGCACCACTTCTGACATAATAATCACTATTTTATATGATGACATCAGCTAATTCCAATGATTCAGGGGCTTTTTCTTTTCACTTTTTTGTTTACAGGAGCTGCCATATTGGATGTTGTTCCTGTCAAGGTATACACTAAGCTTCACAAGGGTACGGTGTTGAGCCAAAATTTCACACCTGAGAAATAGACTCACAATTGTTTGTACTCATCAGATCCCCAGTAAAAATGCTGCCCAAGTTGTCAAACATGTTCTAAGCTGATGCAAATCCTGATTAATGAAACTTACGGATACCACTAAACCACAAAGTTCATCCAGTCAGAGATGAGCCCAGATGAAGTCAATATTTTCGGCTCGTATTATAGCTCGTGATTCCAGCATGGAATGGTTTGAACAAGGTGTTCTTTTCAATATGTTATGTTCAAGTTTTCTCAACATAAAAGCATAATCTCAATACTGTGTGTTTTTATAAAAACTTTAGTGAAACTAAAGATGACCTACCTTTGTGATTCAGAAAGATAGTCTGCCTTATTTAACAGGAGTACTGTGCACTTCTTTTCACTGATTTCTCTCACATACTTTTCCAAATCATTACACCTGAAGAGAACTGGATTCCTGGCATCCAGAATCTGGACAACAATGTCACTGCAAACAGAACAGAAGGAAATTCCAACTTTCTATTAGTTAGACCATCCTTGTCAAGGAGAGGATGGTGGAGAAAGACATAATGAGAAACATTTAAAGTTAGTGAACTATTTGTTTGGCTTTGTAATAACAGAATTTACAAACTTTTATAGAGTGTCTACACTTAGGGAATTATATTAACGGAATTACATTTGAATTACAATAAAATTATAAGGGACGGTTAAGTAGTTTGCACTCATTTTTTCATTTTCAACATTCTATACAATGCAGATTAAGAAAAGTTAAAAGATGAATAAAAGTTAAATGTAACTGGAGGTGTTTACTTTCACGATGATATTCCCAATCCCCTTCATGCTACAATACTCTAGAAACTACTAGACCAAGGATGTACATGTGACCAGATGCAAGATATATCCATTGGAAAGGGAAGACTAACATGGTTTCCAAGATAAAAGGCATTTTTCAGGATGACAGCCGAAATTAAGAACATTCTAATTTATTCATGGGCCTTAAAGGAGTTGTCATTATTACCTAGTGAGGCCAACATTTGCCTGAAATTGCTCAATCTCTTACAGTTTTCAAGGTAAATGATATTTTCCATTTCTGCTAAAATTGAAGATGGTTGCTGAAATTCGGAAAAGTCTAAATTTGTCAGAGGTCCTGTAGAAGTAGTCCTAAGTACCCAGTGGGTCCAAAATTTGCCCAAAATCGCTCTATCTCTTATGGTTTTCAAGATAAGCAACATCTTCAATTTTCACCCAAATTCAAGATGGTGGCCGAAATGCGGAAAATTCAACATTCTTCAGAGGTCCAAGAGGAGTAGACCTTAGAAACTAGAGGGTACAAAATTTGCCCAAAATTGCTCTATCGCTTATGGTTTTCAAGATAAGCAACATTTTCAATTTCCACCCAAATTCAAGATGGAGGCTGAAATGCAGAAAATTCAACATTCTTCAGAGGTCATAGTGGAGTAGACCTTAGTAACTAGAGGGTCCAAAATTTCCCCGAAATAACTACATCTCTTATGGTTTTTGCGATAAATCATTTCTGCCAAAATTTAAGATGGCGGCTGAAACTTGGAAAAGGTTAAATTTTTCAGAGGTCCTAGAGGAGTGGTCTTTAGTACTCTCAAGGGTCCAAAACTTGCCCAAAATCACTTTATTTCTTACTGTTTTCAAGGTAAATGACATTTTCAATTTCTGTCAAAACTAAAGATGGTGGGAAAGTTGGGAAAAGTCTATTTTTTTAGAAACCATAAAAGAGTAGTCCTTAGTAACCTGGGGTCCAAAATTTATCACTCTGTTACAGTTTTCAGGATACACATAATTATCCAATTTCTGCCAAAATTCAAGATAGAGGCAAAAACTATGATATTATGTTTTATATAAATACAATATGCAAGGTACATAATGTTAAATAGGGAATATTACATAATAGGGAGGTAGAGTTTTGAAGTAGCTACTCCAACTGAATGGAACAAATTTCCTCAAGCCATCTTGCTCTAATCTCAGTTTAAAAATAATTACAGCCTTACCTCCGTTCTATAACCCTCCAGAGTTGTCGCCAGAAATCTAAATTCCTTTCAAATGGAGTCAAGATTAATCCCTCTACTTCTTGTAACCTACAATATACAATAATACCTACTAGTGTTAGGACTCACCTCCAACTTTCATGGCCGATTATTCGTCCATTTTTCTGAATGATGATCGACCCCTAATCAAATATTTCACTCCGTTGTTGGTCATTACCTAAGCAACACTTTCCGGAATGAAGTATAGGTCAATCTGGTCACAACAACAGTGTTTCAACATTTCGACTCTACCAACAGTACCCACTTCCTATAAATATGGCGTTAGATATAGACAAACTCGAATTTTCCTACCAAACAAAGACTTAAAACAAAGACCTTTTGGAAAAGCAGTTTGGTGATATAACCCATATATTCTGAGAATAAAAAATGTTTCTGCCTGTTGTAAACTTTATATACTTGTGAAAGGAATTTCAATATAACTAATACCAAATACTAATACCATCGGTTTCCTTGTTCATTAGAACACAAAGCAGAAAAAAATTATCCGTAACTTCTATCACCAATAATGATCAAAAGCTACACTAAATCAAACGTAATTGATACAATCAGACATTAATATTTCAATGTAACATTTCAGTTACTTGAATATTTTCTAGGGCCATCACGAGTAACCGACTAATCGACAACGGTTAGAATAGTGCTATGTACCGGTTACATATTTTAAAGTAAGAATAATCGCTTAATGCAGTAAAAGATGGCAGAAGAACTGAATCTGTAAAATATGTCCATAT
This sequence comes from Sabellastarte sp. h YS-2021, assembly GCA_964017235.1. Lineage (NCBI taxonomy): Eukaryota > Metazoa > Annelida > Polychaeta > Sabellida > Sabellidae > Sabellastarte > Sabellastarte sp. h YS-2021. The sequence continues at coordinate 167,207,579 of OZ024929.1, read as the reverse complement.
TGTCACATAAAATAAGTTAAAATCCCAAAACAGCCACGTTTTCTGTACTGTTTATACATTCACGTAAAACTGGAAATACCATATATCTCTTATATCGCCCACTTCCTGTCTGAAATAAACTAAGCAGAATTCGCAGGAAAACAGCAAAGTTATTAAATTTTACAGGTTATATATACATATTTTCATTTTATTTCACATATTTATCGTTTTCAGCGCTTTTTAAAATATGAAACTTAAGATATTTGGTTCTTTTATATATTCTAAGGTTATTCGGTGTCAACACGAATAGTACTTACCGATTAGTCGACATGAAATATTTGGAGTCGTGACGTCCCTAATATTTTCCCCAACAAAAGGTTGACAAATAAATACCAAGAAATATAACATTGCTTTCATTTGCATTTTCTTGTGATTTTTGAAACCTTACTTGGCCAAATCCCTGCGCCATTCTAAAAAACTGTCTTTTTCTTTTCTATCAAGTTCTTCAGCTGTTGTGTTCTCATCCCAACTTGGTCTGTAAAGATTCACATTGCTAATGTACTGGTTTTTTTTAATATATTAAAAGAAAACTGAGTTTTATTAGTTATGCCACACTTATCGTTTATCTTGGATTCACCAACGCTATAATATTGGAATCCATTGCCATCACACAAATTCCCATTTAAGTACTCTGATTGCCTCCTCTGGCCGCAGAAGTGAATGGCCAGTACATGAAAATACTAAATTTTAACCACTACCATATTGTACAAGATATTTCCTATTGAACTTTTGCTTTCAATCCATCATATAAATAACATATCTAAAATACAAAACATATATTACATTTAAATAAAATACACAAGACTGTTATTATTTCAGTTTGTTTTCATATGAAAACTTAGATGTAGAATAATAGATATAATGTATTACATGAAAGAATTTACACAAATGTTCACCCTAGACATGATTTCCAAATGAATTACATGCTGCATATGAATAATACCTGCGGGGTATCTTCAAAAGGTTTTTATGTGATTCTTGTACTGCATGGATGTTTTCTTTTTCATCCTTACTCAAAAGACCTGTGTAATTCTGGGGTGACACCACACTAATATTCAATTTTTCTGCAAATCATAAGATGAATAACATTCAAAAATATACGGTTATTACCAATTATTAATGTTTTTAAAGTAAAATGTTAGGGGATATAAAACATCTCTTGTAATCTGTTCAACCAATGGTATAGAATAGAAATACAAAACTGTACACACCAGCTTGGAATTCTGTCCCAGCTAACTCAGCTGTAGCAAGGAAGTCATCAAGTGTGTTTTGCTCTGTAACTGACTGCAAATTCAATCTGTTCCAATCATATCCATCATTGAGCTCTGTCGTGTGGAGCTACAAGAAGTACAGAAAAACTGGTTACGGTACCAAATAACACAACAACCAGGCCTGGGACGAATACTTTAAAAAGTATTCGAATACGAATACTTTTCATTTCCATGAATACGAATATGAATACGAATACATCAGTTTCAAAAATATTCGAATACGAATACTTTTTGAAAAGTATTCGAATATATTTACGAATACATTTTAACTAAACCCCAATTCATACAATCATTTTAATAAATTTTAATAATTTTACCTTTCTGTATAAAATATACAAACATGAAAGCACAATTCAGTAAATGATGGTTCAGATTCACATCATATTTGACAAGAATTAATTTTTGCTCCAAGATCTGAATATTCAGTCTAATAAACATGAACTACTCAAAAGGGCTTTTTTTTCCATTTTTTTTTTTGAAAAGGACATCATAGTGCCCTAAACATCTTGTATTTAACTGAGATAGCCATTGTTTTGGAAATCTTTATGATGGGATTACTACTACAACAAGACTGTCACAATAGGTGTCACATAAGTTTGCCTAAGAATTACCCATATATGACCAATGACACTGGTATTGAAACACATACAAGTTAATCACCTATTGTAGCAAAGGCAAACACAGTTGTCATTTTAAGGTAGGTAGCTTGGTGTTTATAATTTCGTGAATTTTATAATAACATAACACTACATTCTGAAAACCAATGTGGATTAAAACACACATGATGTCATTCAACATGACACTGTCATTATTATGTTATATAATATTTACTGACTAAAAGTATTTATTAAATATGTCTTGTTAGTTTTCTTAGGCACATAATGATAGACAGCCAAATTTAATATTTATATCAAAAATTGTCAGTACAGGGTGAAAAAAATCAACAAAAACTGAAAAATATTAAATGTATTCATAAAAGTATTCATGAATACGAATACTTTTGAAATGTATTCGAATACGAATACTTTGCATTTTTCACAAAAGTATTCGAATACGAATACTTTAAAAATGTATTCGAATACTTATGAATACGAATACATTTTGCCCAGGCCTGACAACAAGTAAAATTAAAGTTTAGTATGACAGCTATCACTATTAAAATGTCTGAATGATAATAAGATAATTTTACCCTGGTATTTTGCAGAAACCTAACCTAAAGGATCTAACAGACATGAACTTGGTCAAACCTATCTGTAATTTGACATGTCAGAAAAACTAGTGGTAGTGGACCAGTTCACGCCCGGGTACCAATTCACGCCCACCCCGAAATTTATCCAAAACAATCACAGTTAAACAATAAATTACAAATGTGTATGATCAATTTGATGATTATCTATAATGTGGTAAACATCTTCTCTATGAAAAATCATAAATCTTCAAGAAAATTGAGGGTGGGCGTGAATTGGTACCCGGGCGTGAACTGGTCCACCACCACTAGTTCAATGTAATATTAAAATTTCTTGAAGAAACACCATCTTTCATGTGAAATTAACTATTGCTGCTTTTGGGTGATCTACCACATAGTGAAGTTGCACAAATTTCAAATTTGGCATAACCATCCAGTAAAATTAAATTAGACGTGTGTATGCAACAAAATATGACATTGCACAATCAAACCCTTAATTAAAGTTCATTTGCAGTGTAGCACCACAGTGCAGCCACTGAAATGAACATTAACTGGATCTTAGGATAAGCAAAAATGACTAACGTGACTATCCACATTTCTGTGTGAACCTTTTCCTTTGAACCTGTCCTTAATCAGAGTTCTGCCAATTGCAGAAGTTTGTTTCTTTTTTCCCATATCTTCGTAAATGTTTTTCTTCCTCACATGGCATGTGGAAAACGTCAGAGAAATGTGTGTATTTTGGAGGTGATATCTAAAGCAATGATATATTCGAAGATAACTATCATCCTCTCCCGAAGAAATATAAAATTGGTTGTATGCTGCTTAAACAGAATATTACAAGGGGATATGCTTCATGTCTTCTTCTAACTATTTGACTGGATATGTAAAATTGACATCAATCATAAATATATTAGCGTAAAAACTTTCTTACAATTTTTTCCTTCAGGTTTTCTCATGCAACATTCATATTTTAAGCTGCTGCAATTCCAGCAGGCAAAAACCTTTAAAAGCCCATTGATTTAGTGTTAAAATTGGTTATGATGTTGATATACACTTTTCAACAGTAAATTTAAGTTAGTTTTCTGACATGAAAAAGTAGTAGTATTTTAGACATGAAACCCCAGTGATTTAATGTTGAAAATTGATCCTCACATAATTTCAACACTAAGTTAGATTTCTGATAAGAAAAAAAAATGTTTCAGAAGAATAATCAAGACAAGAATCTTATATAGCTCTAGATAGTTTTGATACATAATTCTTACTTCTTACATTAGCCTTTTTTAATTTGTGCATTTTACCTCAAGCAATACTTTTATTTTTTTTAGTTAGTAAGTCAATAACCCTATACCTACAATATATTTGGCTAGGACATTATAATAAAATTTCATATATATTTGTGTTTTAATAGCAGCTGTAGTCTCAAAGGATAACAATCCAACTGGATATCACTTTTTAAATTATAATTCTACACTGAAAACTATCCTTGTGAAAACTACTTCATCTTCAGTGAAAAAGCATACTGCTGGATCATCAAAATAATGAGTATGTAATGTATGCATACATATTGTGGTACGATCATTCTTATGTACAAGACAAATTTATTTAGATAGAATAAGAAAATAACTTGTCAAAAACATCATGATAGTAAACACTTCCTATTGTGTGGTCCTTTCAGTAATTTGTTTTTTTTTTGCACAGACCTGGCAGTGAGTACAGCAAGGATTACTGATAAGATAAATATGTGAACCCCAACCCCATATGTGAACCATAGAGCTATTGTGTTTAGCTATAACTGAAGGGCTTAGGTTTTCTTAACAGCATGGTGTGGGTTTGTTTAGCTAGGTCCACTCTTTTGTGGATAAAGTCGAAAACTAATTAAGATGGGACAGCAATGTGGTGAAGTTACATATATTTAGAGCGGTTGTATTTTTTCAAACTACATTCCAAGGATGACTATTTTGAAAGAGAAACAACAAAAAGCATTGTGATTTTACTTGAGACTTTCTTTCTGATTGCAATGTCTATTTTTAATAAATATTTAACAAGCTGGACTGCATAAAAAATTAGACACAGAGAATGCCACTTCACAAATATTGAATTTGTTTTAAAATATTACCTAGACTTCATCAGATTATTGAAATTGGATTATCCTATTATATGAAGATAAAATAATGGATATCTATATAGGTGGAAAATACAAAAGATCATAGGAATAAGAATAATTTGCAACTTCAAAACATACCTCAAAACACCCATTGAATTTAACTTGATTTCACTTGTTGGATAAAACTAAAATGGTTTGCAAAATCTCGGTGCATTTCAACCAGATTTTACAAATTCATTTCAACTTGATTTCAACCATTGGATCAGGCTAAAAACGGTTTGCAAAATCTATGCATATTGCAACCAGTTTTCAGCCGTTGGTTTCAATCTAATTTCACTCATTGATTTGAACATGATTTCATCCATTGGATCCAACTTATAATGGTTTGCAAAATCTACATGTATTTCAACTAGATTTCACCATTGGATTCAACATGAGTTCAAAGTTGTGTGCCTGCTGAGATATTATATTGAGGCTATTTGGATGGGGTAAAATCATAATCACTTGAATCACTTAAATCAATTAAAAGTGATAGTGCAACATTGTGCGATCACTGGCTGTAATAAGTTTAGTTATACAGAATGGTACCATCCGAATACAAAATATTTCTTCTGCTCACTTAAATCACCCCATTCTAATAGCCCTATTAATGTTGTAAAAGTATAAATAAGAGTTATTATGTGTACAGAAATGTAAAATATTTAATCAAATACAATGTTTATCTGTTATAATATATTTGCATAAACTGTTCAAAGCAGTATCATTCCTTTAAAACAAATTGTAACTTAAAAAGCCAAGCAATCAGCACTAATGTAAGAGTAAACAGAAAGAGTATTTTTTTACGATGCCTCCATTAGTTGCCAGTACAACAGAGGGTTGAATTAAAGCAAAATGTAAAGTACAATTTGCATGGACTGACATTAGACTTCCTCTCTGATCTGATACCAGTGACATATAAAATGAGCCAGACAAAACGAAATTCTAATTCAGACACATCCCAGAGCTGGTCTAGAACTCAGACGGTCACCCATCCAAGTACTAACCTAGTCCATTACCGCTTAACTTCAGTGAGCAGACACATACCCATCATGCTGCGCCACAATTCATGAAAGTGATCCCTAGAAGCACGAGCTCTATCGAGGCTTGCGCTTGAAAAAAAACCAACACATTCAGAAATAAATCTGGTGACATTTATCTTTCTGTTGTGGCTCCAGGCGAGTGGAATCAACTGCCATACGAAATAAAACACCTCCAGCTCTTTCTTTTTAAAAATCATTTAAACATTTCCATTTGAAAGAATCTTTGATAACTAAAAGATATTACACAGTGATCACACAGTGCTTTTGAAAATAGCAAAGTGGCTCTATAAAACTGTACTGTTATTACTGATTGTTATTATTATTAATTATTATTATTATCAAGTTGTTATAGATGGAGCATAGTTGAGATAAATGTTATTTGTACGAATGTCTCACATTAAAGTATCAGGAATCCACGTGTTTAAGCTCTGAAGTAGCAGATTCTAAGGCACAGCATCCAAAACAGAATGCATAAATTGAAGTTGTAAAACATAATAAGTGTAGTAACCAAGGAAACCATCTGTGTTTGGTTGTCAAAAACTAGAAAGGGAAAGACCTCTGAATCAGGTAGATTTAAGTCACCTTTTGAAACACTTGGAATGATTTGCCGCTGGAAAATTAAACTGCTCCAATGTGTTGGAGCATCATATGAGAAAGAATTGTTCCATTTTATTCTACTCTGAACTTTAATAGCGCTTAATCTCCTTATCAAAGAGATATGATTTTAGCTTTTTCCTCAAACAGGCAGAATGGACATCATCAGGCAGATCATTCCTAAGTGTGGGGGCATCAAAAGCAAAACTATGACCAAAGTGTTTCTTTTTTGGATTTGTGTACTGATGGGAAGTATTGAGGAACCTCCAGGAACCTTTTTCTGGGCAGTTGTATCTGGTGCGATACCTTCCACAATGAATAGACAGATGAGGGCCGAAATAGCTTGAGTGACCACTGTGAAGAAACTTGCAAACCAAAGTGGCAGTCTTGAAAATACACTGAAATTCAACATGCTACACACACCAAACCAGGACTTAAGATATTTCAGAAGAGTATCATGGTCAATTGTATCAAAGGCTATGACAGATTAAGTAAGACAAGTGCAGTAGGCTCGCCATGTGACAGCGAGAGATGGATCTCATTTTTAATATGCAATAGTTTTAATTTGTAATTGAATGGAGTAAAATATCCACACAGTCTTTGAGAAGAAAAGTGGGGACCGAGTCTAAAACAAATTATTTTGTAGGGAAAATTTTGATAATCTTAAGTATCTCATTCTCTGAGACCTTGCTGAAGTGAGACAGGTTAGGGGGTAAATCCGTGGGTGGTGTAACAGTTGTGGTAGACGTCGAGAACGTCTGTTGAAATTGTTGAAATGAACTTTTGATTTATGAATTGAGGAGCTATAATAAAGAAACTTAAGAAACATCTTCTTTGGATTGTTAGGTCTAACAGGATATGTATACAAAGAGAAAATGGGGCAAAATATTTTGGAATTCCAGTGGAGAGGTACCTGTATACAACTAACAAGGTTTTGAAGATAATTCATTATTTTATAGGAAGTCAGTGAAGAGACTTAAGAGTTGAAGTGATACAACTAAATCAGCTTTGAAGCACCAGTTTCAAAGCATGCTAAACAATTTTAGGTATACTGGATCCTTGTGATACTCATATTCTATACTATTTTTTTGTACCATTTATTCGTCTATCTTTAATATAGCCCACTGATCTGAATTTATCAAATTTGCAATAATTTTTTTTCTAATCTTATGCCTAACGTTTTTGCCAAGAACGTATAATACAGTCTCTTGATAAAGTGAGGCCAGACGTCAAGATTTCAAATATCTGAAATCTTTGTCGTTTTAGGTATCAGTGACAGGACATATATTCTTTGTCCACCACAGCTACCACAAAGCTCTTCTTGTTTGGAGGAACTCATTTTCTTAAGTGCATTAGACATTTCCTGAATAATAGTGGTTTGATTTAAAGCTGCTGACTCATCAGGGTTAAGTTTTGGTATACAAATAATTTGGACAAATTCCTAACGTAAGTGTTTAGTTCAGTACCTATTTTGTTATTATTTTTATACTAGTAGAGTCTAAAAGAATTAACTTATTTTTTTTTGGAAATTTTCGTTAGGTTACTAATTACGGAACCATCTGAATTAATGATTGACTTCATATTTTATAATAATAGTTTCTCCATCTTTAGAAAATATTTCAAGTATCTTTCCCCCTCCTTGTTAAATTTGGTTTTGACCTTAACATTCTTACGTCCCCCTCCCTAACCTCTTTCAGAAAGCAACTTAAAATCTAACTGTACACTAAGACATACCCACCTTAGCCTTAATCATCCACTGGTATTTTCTGTGATGCTTTTATGACCCCTTTCTGTCTCTGGATACTGAATTTGACTGACTACCTTGTGCTGTTGTACCTTAGAGTCCCCTTCTATTAAGGGGAGATTAAGCACTATAAAAGTCCAGTGAGAATGAGAATATTATATTTGTTGTTTTTTTCCTTCCTGTGTAATGATCTTTCCATTTTGTTTTTAGTTCATAATATTCAGCTTAAACTTTTTATATCTACCTCTGAATTCAGTTGTTCTTCCAACCTACTTAATAGTTGCTTTTTTCGTCTTTGGCTTAATTTTGCTTTGTATCTAGAGTATATCATGGGTTCCGATATTATGCTGCACTTAATATATTCCCAGAGCATGTATTTATTACTGAATGGATCTTAAACTAGAATATCAAAACTGGAAGAGTGAATAGTTACTGAGTAGTTCAACAATCAAATCACAATCAGCAAACTTGACAATCTGCTCCAGTCTGCACATTAATCTGGACATTCAACAGAGATTGTCTACTTAATAAAGATTAAAAATGAGGTCCAACCTCTCCTTGGCATATGGTGAGAAAACTGCACTTATCCGTCTTAACTTGTCTTTGGCATTTGATATTCTAGACAATAGTACTCTCTTTAGTTGCTTCACTTCCTGAATTGGTGTTTACGTAACAGCATTACAGAAACATATTTTATCAGAAAAATATATAAATATATTCATATATTTTAAAGAAAAATCTAATTTTGTAGTAGTATTTTGTTGTTTGGTATGAAGAATTTTGTTATTATATTCTACCTTTTTCAGCTAAATCAGGATTTCAAGAGGTATTAAAGTATCCCCCCCAAAATGAGTGGACTTTTCTACTATTTCTTTGAGTTTCGTCTTGTTTTTTTCATTATTTCTTTGAGTTTTGTTTGGCAAATGGCGGTTATCCTTGGTAGGGCCATGTATACCAATGATTACTACTGGACTATATTCTCTATGGCAGTCCATATAGTTAAATCCTTCCCATAATATCTGTCTCTACATTCAATATTCTTGAACTGATAATGTGACGTCTCCACTGCTATTTGAACCATGCACTTAACTGAACTTAATATATTTTTTTAAAGAATTAAATTATTGGTCTTGCAAAATAAATATATTGTGTGAAATATGATGGACACTGTATAAAGTTTAAGGTTTATGGTGAGCTGAATCTAATCCCAGATGATGAATGCAGAAAATTTGATGAGATGATACGACTTTTCCCAGTATTTTTGGATAAGCACAGAGGATGCATAGTCTTTAAAACTATAATTGCTATTTTTGGTTGCATAACTTTCAAGAATATTTCATGAACATTAACAGTTGCGTTTCTTTCTGGGCTATTTCTTGACAGTTTACCATATACAAATGCCATGATTATACCTTTTATGTAAGGACAGAACTGATCAATTATATATTTATATAGAGTTAAGGAAAATTGAAAAACATAAGACTTTGAATATCACATATTTTGTTTGATATGAAAATTGATATATTAATAATCAATGATACACATACATAAGTAAATACATGAACATAACATTTCAATAAAAACTTTTTTTGTCACTGTGAAATATGCCATGCATATCTTCTATCAAAAGTTGTGAGATACTTATACACACATATACTGCAGCAGTTCACGTTATTTGGGGGTGGTATTTTGCTTTTCTGTTGAGGCAACTCCACTTTTGCTTTCTTTTACATCAAACAGTCCTTGTTCTTTTCTTCTAATATCATCATTCAAATCACTAATTCTCTGGTTAATATCTGGATCATCCAAGTTTAAAAAACCAAAGTAGTCTCTATGTCTAGGACGTAACTTTGAAGCTAGATCTGGTAAGCCTTGTTTTGTTCCGGTAGTCTGTAATTCTCCATTTGGAAAAGGCCTAGGATTTTCTGACACAAATTCCTTTTGTTTATGGCCTCTGCTTGCAGGATGAAAACTTTCCTTTTTTTCAAATACACCACCCATATCAATGTCTGTAGATAAGTCCTCTGATTGCTCCATAAATCCAGAGCCTCCTTCAACACCGCTACTATCATCATACATTGAATTTATTGTTGTGCTTACTGGTATGACTTCTATCTTTTTGGTCAAAGGTAATGGCATTTGAGATTCTTTATGATATGTATTTGTTTGTGATGCTAATAAGGTATTTCCTTTAGCATTAGTCAATAGTGACAACCAGTCTATATGAAAGGAAGGTGTACTTTCACAAAAATGGGAAGTTATTTGAGCCCCATCAACATTATACATCACTGGACCGAGTAAGCAATTTTGTTTTTCAGGACAACCCCTTTCTTCATATAGGAAGTTTTCATGACTCCATACTGAACAAGATTTGTTCATCTGCCAATGCAAATAACATCAAAGGAAATAAGGAATGCATATGATGGCATATGAACAACACTATGTATATGATTTTTTAGAAATCTGTCTTTCTCATAACTACATTAGACAACCTGTGAATCTTTAATGCCTGCATTACATTAACTTTCCATCCTGCAGTGTCCCATAGAGACGAGAGAAAAATGGTTCTCCTTAGTCATTTACAGTTGGATCCTGTCTTTTCTCCCGTATTCTTATGTCAGTAACTGTTGGGGTGTTGGCGGGGAGACAGATTTAAAAGAGTGTAAAAAGTTTTAAACATTTCAAAATTTCCATTTTAATACTACGTTCAAAGTTTCCAATTTTGGCTTAAGTTAATAACTGTCTCCTACGGTAATTTCTCCTTTCCCCAATTTTTGCTCATTTTTATGGCATAAGCTGACAGAACTCTGATGTGATGCAGGCGTAAGAATAATTTTATTTAGTACTGTAGAAAATTAAATGCACCAAATTGATATTTTAAAATCTACAAATTTATAGAAATTAAAATCTGTGAATATTCACATTAGGCTCGTAAATAAGAAAAGATTTTTTAACAATGGATTACTGAAATATAAACAACATTTAATTGTATGTGATGTGAATGAATAAATCACTAGAACCCACCAATAGTGCATTCATTAAATTCTTAGTTGATAGTACGCAGAAAGAGATAATCAGCTGCTCTCCCGAGGCCATTTTGAAGTAAACAGAGTTAGATTCATCACATGCAGCTCCAGTTGGACAGCTGATGAAGTCCACAACACCAGGTCCTTTCTTTATTTGACACACCATCTGATCCTGAACAATGTAAAACATATGTAATACCATGAAATGTGCATTTATCAAAGGTACAAATTCATTTACAACACAACTATTGCTTTAACAATAATTTTTATCACTGAAATAAAGTGCAAATATTCTATGGTTATATCAGAAAGATATGTGAGGCTAGTTTAGGCTCGTGGGTTTTTGACCCTTTTCTGTCGTAGAGGAGGGGCAAAGGTATTGTAATTGTGTTTGTTTGATTATCTGCTTGTTTGTCTGCACACACACAACTGAAAACTACACATGAAAAATCATGTTTTCATAATAGGCGGGGTCTACCTGTAGCTGGGTTCTCAAAGATGATCTGGATCCACATTTGGACTTCAGAATTTTTTTTGTTATTTTTCACCATTATCTGGACCTAGTTTCCTAGGTAAGGGTTCGTTTGTACACTGTCAGGCACTGCTATCTTTATGCAACATGAAATAGTTGTACTTTGTTTTTACAAATGCCAAATAGCAAACCATTACAAATGCGATATACAACTGTGTGCGTGTTTACAAATACAAATTTAAATGCCAAATAGTAAAGCATAGCAAATGTAACATATACCAAAAGCGGCTATTTTATTAGTTTCCATTTAAGAGAAAGATGAATTAAAATTATTTTTAATGAAAATGAATTCATTTCATATCTAACCTGGATTGGATTTTCGGGCACATCTGGATTACAGTGATGTACAAACAATGTCTTTTCACCATAAGTAAGCTGGTTTCCTGATTCAGAGCATGTGTATGAATGAGGGCAAGCTTGATATTGTTCCACATCTTTGTCTAATGTGTACACCCTACAGGCTATCAGAGGCTGAAAGATATTTTGTTAATGTTCAAATAATCATTTATAAATACTCACTGGTTACATTTTTCTGGAATTTTCAGTGACTATTTGAATCTCTTTTAATTCTCAACTTTTAAATATAATTAAAAAAATATATATATAGCAAACTTGATACCCTTTAAACCTGATATAAATATGTTTTTACAATTTCGATAGTTTTAAAATCTCAAAAATATCCAAGTACAACACACTGATACATATACAAAGCAACATAATGCACACCATCTAAATTGCAACAGAATTTTATTTGAAACCTTACTTGTGATGAAGAATCCTGACTGATCGGTAAACGTTTAGGATTAAAATCACCATCACCGAATGGAGAAGGTGTGGTTACAGTATGTCTTCTGCCACATCCAGAAACCAAAGGCAACACCATCAACAAAAAGGTTAACATGTTTCTGCTGTATAAATTATTTTGAAGTCGACAACTGATGTACAGGAAATCAACTATATTCAGTGTCTATACACAGTTATTTTTTATTAAACTATTATTTGTTTAAAATACAACGCAAGACTACTGAAGGTTAAATTGGACATGATCAATAAATTGACAAATTTAGAATTTATTACAACTTTTGATGCATTAGTATTAATATATTCTGAAGCAAAAAGAGCACTTTTGGAAAGTGCAGTGACAGTTAGTCAATTGATGGATGTCAGATCAACCTACATTGCTAATAAAACTGCCCAAAATGGGAAAAATCACAGGAACTGTGATGCAAGTCATTATTGACTCAAATTTCTTTTTGTCACAGATGTTCTCACAAAGGGATATATTTTATGTTACTTTTTAAAGACAAAAATCAACGCAATATATGGAATCTAATGGAAAGACGTAGTATAAGATAAATGTTCTGTTTTAATGGTTTAATTTCAGAAACAAGATTTTAAAGAAAGCTGCCACAATGTATTTATGTGAGGAACTAATGCATCTATACAAAATATTAAAGATATATAGCTTTGCACAATTAATGTACTAGTATAACTACATTTCATCAAAACTTCATTCTTTTTTTAAAAAAATTGCTGAACTAAGATTAACACACAAGTGTATAGAAATAGAAGACAAACACATCAAATAGTTCATTTATATTTTAAATCTAGTTAGGATGATTCTTCTAACATAACTGAGATTTATATCAGCTGTAGTAATGATATTAGGCAGTATATTTGTGCCACAACTGAAAACGCAAATTCTCATGACTGAAATGAGACTGAAAAGAAATGGAATTTACCCCTTGTCTTACAAAGCATGATTTGAAAAAAAAAAAAAACAAAAAAAAAACAACAACAACTGGCGATCTGCTTGTGATATCACCCAACAAATCATTCAGTTTTAGTTTTGATGTATTTTAGTTTTAGTAGTGACTTAGGGGTCTGTTTGTTATGTGCTATATGTCATGAATACCTTTCATACATCCTACAACTTGTTTACCAGATGACACATATAATTATATTGGCGTAAAATACTAAGTGATAATATTTGAATAATGGGCGGAACTGGACGTCATCTCATAAATTTAAATTGGGGCCACTCTGAAAGTTTGCACCATTCCCTAACCCAAAACAATATCATATTATTCATTTTCGATTGGCACACTTGGATCGTACATGCTGTTAATCAGCTGGATAAAACCCTCAACTACAACAAATGCGCGAGCCCAGAAATCATTTGGAAAACTTGATTTACTCCAGGCCATATAGAGCCGACCATTGAGGTCTCTCTCTATATATTGGAAATCAGACCATGAGAACCTTTATGCTGCTACGTCTTTTATGTTTTAACGGTTTTTATTTTGGAGCCTCAAAACTTTAAGCTTTGGAGAGAAATTTTTCAAAACAATTGCAATTCTTATTATATCCAGTATTGATATGTGTGCTGTAAAAAGGGTGGTTATCTGTGCGATTGTGATCCAAATACTCACAAACACACTTATAGTAGAGGGGTGTGTGACTGGATTCACTCCAAACAAGTCCCCAAACTTCTAGCAGTTGACTCATTTAGGTTTCTCAGTATGGTACAGTTATGGAATGTGAGGACGTTATAAATTTGTAAATATCATAAAACTACCTAAAAGATTTATAACAATAAAACCTGTTGTTCCCTACCAGCAAATGGGTTGACTAAGTGGGCCTTGTTTTCAAGTTCTATTTGAAACTTTAGCAAGAATCCAGAATTCAGTATTGTAGTTGATTAGTGATGTAGTTAAGTGATTTCCTCCATGCAACTTCAATTATTTGTTGTTGTACAATTAAACATGAAAACAATCTTAGTATATACAATTAAATAATTTAACTTTGATTATGAATGTCAACATGGTATCCAACAACTCCAGCTCTTTATTTTAATACAAACTCAGCCCTACGCGTGGCTTTAAACAACCTGATTAACGTTTTACTAGATATCTAAGTATATAAAAATACCTCTTAAAGCCTATACATAATGTCACCATCTGAGAAGCAATACAGTCGGCTTTACACGTCAGGCAGGTTTATAAAGTTTAAATGAAATAAAAGAACTTGTGCATTTTTGATGACTGAACAGGACAAAATCATATAAATTAAAGTATGTACTGTTGTAACAGGTGATATTAGAAAATAGAAAATGATTTTTCCTAACAAAAACGAAGTGTCCCAAAAGCATACATGCAAAGCAGAAAAAAATGGAATTTTGCATATTTTGCAGACAGCTTAGTCATAGCAATGTAAACTATTTAAATGGTAGCGATAATTTGGAAGATATAGCCTCCCAATACATTCTAAAGCTCTAAAAGCAACAAATAAGTAGATAAAAGCCAAAAAAGCACAAAATCTGCTATTTTACAACCACAGTCTGACCAATAAGGAGGGGACCAGGGATAAATTGACATACTTTCTAGACTCCCTGCAAAGCTTTAAAAGCAGTAGATAAGGAGATAAGATTTTTCCTGTGTAAGGTCTCCTGTTACCTAATAATACACATGAAGCTGTAAAAGGAATAATACGCAAGATATGAGCCCAAACTACAAAGTTGCGATTTGTTACCCTAGTTTGACCAATAATGGGCACCGGGGTGTAAATCTGACTATCTTTTTAGATAGAATAGAATAGAATAGAAACATTTATATAGCGCAAAATTGATGCAACATCCTCTAATGCACTTGAAATCAAAAAGGGAAAGTCGAGGGACGTTCGAGGTCATGATCCAAGGTTAGCGCCCGCCAGGTAGATGTACTATGGTGGAGGATATGCTAATCTAAACAAGTAGGTCTTTAGCTGGCTACGGAAACCTGTTATTGTTTGTTGTGATCGTACTGATTGTGGGAGTCTGTTCCATTCTATGGGGGAAGCCACTGCAAAACCTCTCCTACCGATGGCCTTTTTGTGAGAGGCTGAGGAAAGAGAAAGACGATTTCCACGTGTTAGACAACTGGTTTTGATCAAGGATGATAGGTATGTGGGTTGAGAGAAATTTATAGCCTTGAAAGTAATTAGATTGTACTTAAACAATATACGGTAAGTGATAGGAAGCCAGTGTAGTGTTTGAAGAAAAGGAGTGACATGGCTAGTTCTATCAAGTCTAAAAACAATTCTACAAAGGGCATTTTGTATCTTTTGGAGTTTA
This sequence comes from Sabellastarte sp. h YS-2021, assembly GCA_964017235.1. NCBI lineage: Eukaryota > Metazoa > Annelida > Polychaeta > Sabellida > Sabellidae > Sabellastarte > Sabellastarte sp. h YS-2021. The sequence goes on along the minus strand of OZ024929.1, from coordinate 167,191,893 downwards.
GCAACATTGTACTTACTGATGCCATAAAGTAGGGAATTGCAGTAGTCAAGTCGACTACTGATCATTGAGTTTGCAAGCAAGGCTGCAGTTTCCATACTGAGGTATTTACGGATACGTCTTAGGTCCTTAAGGTGGTAGTAGCAGGCTCGACACGTATTAGTTATGTGGTTGGAAAAGGTGTTTCCAGAGTCAAAAATTACACCCAGGTTCTTGACTGTATCAGTAGGGGAAATAGAATTTCCGAGAAGTTGAGTAGGGAATTTATTTATGAGGGACTCTCTGGCTTGTCTATCACCTATTATAATAAATTCAGTTTTCTCGGGATTGAGTTTCAATTTCACGCCAGCCATCCAGTTTTGGATACATGTGAGACACTCTGTAAGCTCAGCGAAACTGGAATCAAAATTCCTATTGTCCAATGCTAGATATATTTGGGTGTCATCAGCATATAGATGGTGGGTGACATTGAAATTGGAAACGATATTACTGAGAGGGGTTGTGTAAAGGGTAAAAAGGAGGGGGCCCAGGACAGAGCCCTGAGGCACACCATACGGAAGTGAGAACACATCTGAAAAGCTATTTCCTAATTTAACCTTCTGTTTCCGGTTTGAGAGATAGGATCTGTCTAAGTTTGGTTTCTTGAGAAGAGGGGTGACATATGCTGTTTTGAAACAGTTTGGGAAACTCCCTTCTTTGAGTGAATAGTTTATAATATTGGTGATTGGAGTGACCAAAATGTCCGCACACTCTTTGACTAGTGCGGTAGGTATTGGGTCCAGGTCGGATGATTTGGTGTTGGATGACTTTAGGATTTTGAGGATGTCATCCTCAGATACAGGCTCAAAAGAGGTCAGGGCAGTGCTATTACTCTTCGGTATTGTGAGGGAAACAGGCACTGATGACTCTAAAGCAACTCTGATTTTCACAATTTTGTCACTGAAAAAATGACCGAAAGTGTTAGCTAAATCAGTAGGACTAATATGATCGGGTAGGATGATAGTTGAGGTTTTGTGCAAGATTTTCTTGAAAGTGTTCCACAGAGCCTTGGGGTTACCATTATTTTCAGCAATGACAGTGGAATAGTGCCTGCGTCGTGATTGTTCCAGTAGGAAATTGTAGCGATTGACAGCAGCTCGATATCTTCTCCGGTTGATTGCAGAGTTGTTACTGCGCCATACTCGCTCACACTTGCGCTTCAGACGCTTTGCTGAGAGGATGTCTGAATTCACAAAGCCTTTGTCAGGGTGCACTGGAGCCATTTTCCTCTTTATTGGGGCATGCTTGTCCAGAATGCTGCGCAAGGTGTTGAAATATTGGTGACTGAGCAAACTGGCTGTTCTGTGAGGATGCTTGATTAGATCAGAATTCAGGATGTCCTCTTTAAAATCCGTGATGTTTATCTTGTGAATTTTCCGGGTATTAACTTGTCTAAATTTGCAGGGAACCTCAATAGGTATATTGACCGAAAAAGTGATGGCAAGATGGTCAGACAGCCCAGCTATAACCTTAGCGCAGAGTGCCTTTGAAAAGGTGTCCCTCACACATATGACATCTAATATATGGCCATGAATGTGTGTTGGGGAATCAATAATTTGGGTGAAATTATATTGGCAGAGGGAATCATTGAATTTCTGCGACCAACCATCCTGTTTATCCAGGTGTAGATTTAAATCACCTAATATTACATTTTCACAACATGATAAGGCAGCACCTTCGACAAAGGAACTGAAATCCTCAATGAAATTGGCTTTGGAAACATTGGGAGGCCTATACACAGTATGGAAAACAATATCCTGAGCATTGCCTGTGGATAGGTGAACAGATATGGACTCAAAGGTATTGAAACACGGTTGAGGCAGAACCTTAAAATCAATATCATCACGGATGAAAAACCCGACACCACCGCCTCTCCCCTGCTGGCGTGGAACATGAGTACATTTATAGCCCGGAGGAGTGACACTTGCTATAAAGCTGTCTGTGTCGTCTGGTCGAAGCCAGGTTTCAGTGACCGCAATAATATCAGACTTATTGCTATTGATAAATTCTGCAAGAGCAACAGACTTGTTTCTAATGGATCTAATGTTTATTAGACTCCCAGTTAGAAGGCTAGTATTTGGGCCAGGATTTATACTGACATCCCCTGAGAGGATCAACAAGATGGACACCCATGGGCTGACATGTTTATATGAATGTGTTACCCTACGAATATGTCCTTGTATAGCCAAAAAGGCATAATTGACCTCATTGAGACATGGGTGAATGCCAGAAGCAAAAAATATGGTTGAATAGGTGGGGAAAGAAAAAGGCAGACTTGAGGCAACAGGAATTGGTGTTGTAGAAGGGTTGTCAGTGGTGGTATTGGTTGCTCGAGCAACCAGCAAAAAGTAAAGACAGAGCCAGAAAGTGCAATGCATGTCCAAAAGAAATACCAAAAAAAAGAAAACTAGAAAAAGATGAACCTACCTTTCCTGTGCACCCACCTGTCTAAACAGCAAACCATAGATAAGTACATATACTCTGCATATGGTTTCCCATTACCTCCCAGTACATTTCAAGGGCTCCAAATACAAAAGATAAAGAGATATGGGGGGGGGGGGGGAGGGCTGGGTTCAAATTTGGGATTTTGACCCGACATGTCCCTCGACTTTCCCGTTTCGGCCTCAAGCACATAAGAGGATATTGCGTCAATTTTGTGCTGTATAAATGTTTCTATTCTATTCTAACTCACTGAGAGGCCTTCTTACAGAAGCTGGCATCACTATCATTTAACTCCAATCTTGGTCAGTTTGAATTTTAGCTCAGAAGATAGTGACTAGTGTTTTTTATAACTTTATCTTGAAAGTATTGTGGTATCCCTGTGTTGGGTGTGATCTCTTTGTGTGCATTGCATTTCAATTGGAAGTTAATTGTTAGTGAATTCAGAACAATCATATCAGCAAATGGATAATTTTTGAGGGAAAGTAGCATGTGTTTATTGCAAATGAAACAAGCCTCCTGTAGGGGCTTCATATACCGGGGTCAAAGCCGTCAAGCCATCAGTTAAGAAGGGCGTTATTGACTTAGAAGTTGTCAACATTGCTGCTAGTATTGAGATTCCTCCTGATGATAACACAGGGACTGACACCAGCCAGTCTTTTGTCACAAACCCAACCAAAAGTAAAGACCTACCACGTCTGGGGTAATGGATAAACTGAATTCAGTAATGGACAGGTTTGGGGATTTGGAGAGGAGGCTGGATCAGCAGGAGCAGAGGAGCACTAACAGTTTGTCAACCTGGTCACAACTGTCTGCTCACAGCTCTTCAAAATGTAAATGTACCTGGCAAAGCCCCAGGGGTTACCAAATGCAGACTGACTTGCGGAAGCCTCTGCCCTACATGGGTTACCTTAGAGGAGATAATGAAATCCATGTGGAGGTAGGCAGGAGGCTGAGGCACTATGAAGAATTCATCAGGGATGACACTCCAAGTTTGTCCACCAAACTTAAGTCTGGGAGATACCATTTGGGAGACCAGAGAGTGAAACATCTAGTACACTGGCCTAGTAAGTTCTGCTCCATGGGTGACAACTTTAAGATGCCCACCTGCAAGGATCCCAACGTTTTTCTGTGGGTGCAATTGTTCTCTTGGTGCATTCTGGAGGAAAATGACCCCCAGGTTCACACATATATGTTCCAATACCCCGGGAATCTTATGCAGGACTAATTGGAATTGAATTGGGTGACAGCCAAGCCAGCACACACAGCAGAACTCTCAGAAATAGAGAGGGGCAAAGCATCATGGGGTGATCAGATAGCTGTGAATAGGATAAGACCAAGTTTTACTCAGAGGGCCATGAAGGAACAGACTACCACCAACACAGAACAGCAGATATATATATACATATGCAAGTGATTCAATGAAGCAACCTTAACAAACAACGAGTGCCAATATGAGCACAAAGGATTCATGTCGAATTGGGATTCATGCCAGATGTTGTCTTTACAGCCTGCAACATAGACAGCTCACAAGATATTGATCAATCTAACATGGGGGATTAGCTGAAACTAGTACATAACAAGGCAAGCCAATATGAGTTCCCTAACAACAAAGGGGCCAGAATCAGATTAGTCTAAAGGCTGAATACCAGACAGCTGAGACGGCTGTTGAAAGACTATAAGTACAGCAGAGTGTGTGATTTCGAGTATGGACTCCCCTTGTCATTGAATAACAAAAATTTTGTAACATGGAAACAATCGCCTGTCAGCCTCACTATCCCCCGATGCAGTAGATGACTACCTGCACACAGAAATTGGATTCAATGCCATAATGTCCCATTTAATGCCCTGCCCTGAAAACTCTATGTCTCTCCCATGATGACAGGTCATAAGACGGACAGTTCCAGGTGTCTGATAGTAGATCTTTCTTGGCCTCTAGGATCTGGTGTTAATAGCTGAATTCCTGATAACACCTTTGCCAAAGTGAGATGCACTTTCGCATGTTTCAGAAATTGGCCCCGGGCATTGCAATTTAAAGTCTACCTCAAAAGAGCTTATCACAATTTATGGAGAAGATTTTCCTGTCCTTGGTCTGTAATGGAGAGGCAAGCGCTACCTGGACGTCGGCATCCCATTTGGAATAAAAAGAGATACACTGGCCTGGCAGATGGCCACCAATGCCATAAAGCATCTGATGACATCAGCAGGTTACTGGACATGTGTATACTTAGATGATATTGTTGGCGTGGCTCCTCAGAAAGTTAGCACAGCATTCACCTCACTTAACAGTCTAATCAGGTCGATAAGACTTCCTATAAACACAGAGAAACTGATGCAACCCTCATAAGAGATGACTTGTTTTGGCATGAACCTAACTAAAGGACTGTGGTCCCCACCATCCCAGGGGAGAACGTGACACAAGTAAGAGAGCTTTGCAGTCAACTGACGTCCTGAGCGTAAGTCACCTGCAAGTCACCACACACAAAAAAACTACTGGGGTAACTCATATATTTGTATGTAAGTGTGTTCGCCCGGTGTAACACAAGATAATGACTCCCACTACATTTTGCACCCACTCCTTTGATCTTTAGGGAGTAATTATCTTGCAAGCAATATTTTATCAATAGGATACTCACACGTCTTAAGAAATACCCTTGCAACTGGTTCTGCAAATTCATCACCACCTATAATGGAGTTACAAGAAAGGACGCAAAGGAAGCCCCTCACGACTGAACTGTAGGTTGGAGCTTATGTGGATGAGAACGTCTACTGGGCAGAGGTCCCGGAATGTAATAAGCTCTTGTTTGCTAAAGTGCTGTCTGATTTAAGATATTCCCCTGGCAAGGCAATTGGCTGATGATGTCCACACGTGTCACCATGGGATTTTATCCTAGGACCTTATCTGAGTACCAGATCAAGTTTAGGCTTTACGATGCCTTCCTGGCTCACCTGCAGTTAGATACATTGGACTCTGTAGATTTTGTGAAGCTGTTCATAGAATTCTTTGCACAGTAGGGGCTTAGGGTGCAAACTCTCACTAATTACCTAAGTGTGTTGAAGTATTTCTTTGCTATCTACAGTCTCTGGATAACACTTATGAAACTGGCAGAGTCATGGCCTATAACACGCCTCTTTCATTGAAAATCAAGGGTTGCTCTTGGAGCTGTCCACTCCTAGACACCATACATGGAGGTTGAGATGCTGTGGATTGCTGTGGAACACATAATTGTGGGACTGTTTGAGAAGAGTTCTTGACACTGGAAGTTGAAGTGGGATCTCTGTTGAGAGCTGCACTAGGTCCCAAAACCATTGTATCCCTGGCCAGCCTGGGGCTACTACAATGATCAGGCAACTGGATTGACTGATTTCTTGGATTACCCTGTGAAGGAGAGCCTTGGGAGGGTAAGAATAAGCAGTGAGACCCGATCAGTTTATGTTCAGAGCATCTATGTCCCAAGCATTTTGGTCTGGGACTGGAGACACGTATAGTGGAACTTTGTGGTTGAAGTGAGTGGCAAAAAGATCTACATGAGGAGTGAACCACTCGAGACAGATCTGCTTGAACACCTGCGGATGCAGTGACCATTCTGTTGACTGGACTTGGTTCGACCTGGGCAGAAGGTCGGCCATCACATTCAGACACCCTGGAATGTGTCTGGCTTTTAATGTTATCTGGTAATGATGGCACCAGGTCATAATCTTCCACTGGAGAGTGCACATCTCCGCCGAGTGGGTTCCTCCTTGTTTGTTTATGTAGGCTACTACTGTTGAGTTGTCTGTAGCAACCAACATTGTTAGTGTTGACACTGGTCCTTGAACCTTTGAAGGGCCAGAGAAACCACCTTCAGCTCTAGAACATTTATATGTAGCCTTTTTTCCCTGTCTGACCACAGACCTTTTGTAGAGGTTTGCTCTAAGTGAGCGCCCCAGCCTTCGTTTGAGGCATCTGTAAAGAGTTGGATACTATGGTCTTTGGGTCTGCACCTTTCATCACGTTTGTGGGATTCTGCCACCATTCTAGGTGTGCTGAAATGGTTTCTGTCCAAGGAAGGAGGCTGTCCAATGACTGAGGAAATCTCCAGTGCTCCTTGGGGTGAAACTGAAAGGGCCTCATGTGAAGGTGTCCCTCCGGGACCATTTTCTCAGTTGAGGCAAGCAACCCAATCAGCAACATCAAACATCTCGAGTCGTACGATCAAATCCTGAAGTTTGAGCCATCTCTCGAGTGGGTTTTACAAGGGCTGTATCTAGATGGCATTTGTAGCCCACGAATGAAAACACTTGAGTACGTTTTAGTTCAGACTTCTGATTTATTATCAACCCTAAGGACTGAGTTAGGTCCACCACTCTCTGAATATTTACTTGCGCTTCTTCCTGAGACTGGGACCTGATCCGCCAGTTGTCCAGGTACTGGTGAAGTCTGATTCTCTTTGACAGGGCCATCAGCTTTACCTCTTTTACAATCATTGTAAAGACCTGAGGGGCCGTGGCTAGTCCGAAGGGAAGGGAAGCGAACTGAAACACTTGCGACTTGTGGCAAAACCTTGGGTACTTCCTTGAGTTTGGGTGGATGACGATGTGAAGGTAGACATCTGACAGGTCTATCGACGACACCCATTCCCCTGGAATCAGAGAGACCATGATGGACTCTGGTGTTTCCATTTTGAACCTTTCTACAAGTAGGAAGGTATTGAGCCTGCTTAGGTCTATAACTGGCCTCCACCTTTGGTGAGGCTTGGGTACATTTTCCACCCTTTCTACCGCGTTTTTTGACAAAACAGACTGGATACAAGAGGTCAGAGCTAGTTCTTTTTGAAGGGCCTTGTATCTAATCAGTGGGGCTCTGACTAAATTTGGTTTTGAGATGAATGGAAGAATGTAACCATTGGTGATAATGTTTAACACATTGTTTGAACATTTGTTTGTGAGCCAGTCTCTTCTGAAAGAATGGAGGTGACCTCCTACTGGTGGACTGAGGAAGGCTTGAAAGGAGTCATTGGGAGTGGTTTCCATGCCCTCGTCCCCTTGAGTGGGGTCAAAAACGGCCCCTGAAGCCTCTTGAGTTTGATTTCCCCCTACCTGAGGAAAACAATTGGTTACTGCTTTTAGAGGAGTTGCCCCCATAGCGGCGTTTCCGGTAGGAGCCTCTTTTATTATTGTGGTGGGGACCATGAAAGGGCTTGTGTTGGTAGGGTCCAAAACCCTGAGATTCTTTTGGGGTGCCTTTTTAAAGGAGGAAGTCTTCTCCATCCTTCACTGGCTGGGACTTGAAGAGAGAAGGCTAGAAGGGTGAGTTTCTCAGTTCTTGATGTCTTGAGTCCCCTAGATGTGGTCGAAGAAGGGTCATTTCGGCCTCTCATCTCAGAACCAGTGTTGCCCATAGTATACAGCTCCCTCTGGAGTATGTGGGCTACAGATTTGCTGAGGCAGGCTAAGGCTCTGTTGAATAAGGATTCTCTTATTCATGATTTCAAAATAATCACAGGCGTTATCATAACCACGTCTGACAGCTCTTTCGGGATTGGCACCCTTTTGAATTTGGCTCTTGACCCTTTTGAAGGTAGCCTTGATACTGTGCTGACACTTCTCCATAACAATGTTACAGGAAGAGGCAGTCCTAGTGAAAGTAGCTGTAAAATTGATGGTAGATGGATTCTGCCTAGCTTGATGTCCAAGTTCCTTAAGAACTTGTAGGGGAACCTTGCCCACAGGGACCCCAGAGGGCTTAGGGGAAATACAGATTGCTAAAATCTGTATTGAGTAATTGAAGCTTATCTTCAAAACAAGGTTGTCCCACCTTGTATTATTTGGCTGTTGAAGCCGGGGGTTTTTACCCTCAGGTAAATAAGAGGCCAACAAATCTTGTTCAAACTTCTCAAAAGCATCTTTGAGAATTGGGTTTAAAGGGAGCATTACAGAAGGGCCTCTTGGCCTAAGCTCCTGTTGGGCTTTCTCGTCATCCAGGCCTAGCACAGTGGTAGAGGACCTAGGCAAGCTCTCCCGGGGATCAGGGAGATCCAGAATTTGCTTCAAAATTTCCACTCAGCATATTGTGAAGGGAGGTCAGACATGTCTACCTCCCTGTAGAAGACTGGATCTGTGCTATCCTGATGTTCAGGCTCAGGAGCCTGTTGTTGAGGCTTTGTAGACTTTTTAATTGGGACAGAGGACTCATCTTCCTCTGAAGAAGACGACTGTATACTTTGTAGACGACTAATACTTTGCCTGTGCCTTATGGTTCCTTTTGTCAGAATGTTTTTTGGCTTTTGAACACACCCTTTTAGGTTGTTCCGACTCGGAATGATGATCCAAGTAGTCGGGTTCAAGATCCGAGTGCCTGGAAGCATGCTCGGACTGGAAACTTTGAGTGGACTTTGGAGGAAGTGGAAGTCCATAATGGTCCGTGCCCATTGGTTGAGCAACTGAGTGGTCGGATGCCCGAGTCGTGGAAATTGAAGTCTGAGTCGTAATCGGGTCAGATTGTTTACTGGGTCCAGCTTTAGGTAAAGAGTGGGACGTCTGAACTACATCCGACTCAGAGACTTTTTTCATGGGGTGCATTTCGTCTGTGAGAGACTTCATAGCCTATAGCATGGACGACTGAAAAACCCTCATTTGTTGTTAAAGTTGGATGTTAAATTGACTACCAAGGGATTTTTCTAGTCTACTCTCTATTTTGTTCTGCAATGCTGTACCTGGGGTGGGTGGGACAGTTTGTGGAATATAATGATAAAGATTTGAAACGTAGGGGTTGGGGATGGGGAGATGAAGAAAATAGATTTTCAGCAGCACCCTCAAGGTCTGCTTTAGAGCCAGAAAATGCCTCCACATCGTCACCCAGTAGGTCCAGATCATCTTCCTTGCTAGTATTACAAGGATGCCTTCTGATCATCTTCCTTGCTAGTATTACAAGGATGCCTTCTGTTTCCTGATGTACCGACGTCCATGTTTAATCTTAATTTGCTGTTCCTCGGAGAAACTTGCACAAATATTGCATGGAGACTGTTTTGTGACACAGGGGTCTTCTCCCTTGCCAGATTCCCTGCATGTGGGGCAATAATTGTGAGTATCGAAGAGGAAACAGAAGTGACAGCATTTAGATGATCTGGGCTTTGTACTCGTTTGGTGGGAAGACATTTTACTGCAATAAAAACAATCCGAGTCGAAATGCGGAAAACTCACAAGACACAAATATTTAAGAAATACTTATCCTGTGTTGTTCCAGCTATATCAGGAAAATCTACATAATAGAAAGAAGCAAATAGCTGAAAATTAACATCCAACAATACGTGTATTCTGAGAAAATAGCATCAGAGATGCCCGTACCCCACAGCCTTGGGAAATATTTTCAACACCATGAGATATAGAAGTACTGTACCAGTACAAACTTCAGGATACTTTCAGAGCACTGTCAGTTATATAAAGGTCCAAACAATGTTTAAATGGAGAAATAATGTTTAAAAGAAAGATAATGCGTATAAAGATGAAGTATTAAAACAAGATAATTCAATGACAAGATGACAGCATTAATCAGTAAACTAAAATTCAACACTCTTTATATACATCTGCATTTCCGAATTATGGTTTAGATGGTTTAAATATTACCATGCATACAGAAGTGGTAATACATTTAATGAATGCTTATGTGTGGTGTTGGAGTAAAATCTGCGGCTCACTTGATGAAATTCTATCTCTTACAATGGGAAGTTATGAAAGTAAAATTCTTAATAAATTCTAATATGACTTTTGCTTAATCTGCATCAAAAGACAGACCCAAAGGTGCAACAAGATTTTAAAGGTCAAGGTCACTATGGCAAGGTAAAAGGTCAAATTAAGGTCACACCATGATAATACACACCTATAGCCAATAACCAATGTCCCTACCAAGTATCAACTTCCTACACCTTACGGTTTCCGAGATACAGCCCTGACGATTTTATAGGTCAAGGTCACTATGGCAAGGTCAAAGGTCAAATCAAGGTCACACCATGATGCTGCACACCTACACCCCCTAGCCAATGTCTCTACCAAATATCAACTTCCTGCACCTACCAGTTTCCGAGGTAAAGCCCGGACAATATTTTATAGGTCAAGGTCACTACAGCAAGGTTAAAGGTCAAATCAAGGTCAGACCATGATGTTGCACACCTAAACCCCCTAATCAATATCCGTACCAAGTATCAACTTCCTACACCTTACGGTTTCTGAGATATAGCCCAGACAACATTTTATAGGTCAAGGTCACTACGGCAAGGTCAAAGGTCAAATCAAGGTCAGACCATGACGCTGCACACCTACACCCCCCTAAGCAATATCCCTACCAAGTATCAACTTCCTACACCTTACGGTTTCTGAGATATAGCTTGGACAAGATTTTATAGGTCAAGGTCACTACGGCAAGGTCAAATCAAGGTCACACCATGACGTTGCACACCTACACCCCCCTAACCAATGTCCCTACCAAATATCAACTTCCCAAGCCTTACAGTTTCCGAGATATAGCCCGGACAACATTTTATAGGTCAAGGTCACTACAGCAAGGTCAAAGGTCAAATCAAGGTCAGACCATTACGTTGCACACCTACACCACCTAACCAATATCCCTACCAAGTATCAACTTCCTACACCTTACGGTTTCCGAGATATAGCCCGGACAAGATTTTATAGGTCAAGGTCACTACAGCAAGGTCAAAGGTCAAATCAAGGTCAGACCATGACGTTGCACACCTACACCCCCTAACCAATGTCCCTACCAAGTATCAACTTCCCAAGCCTTACAGTTTCCGAGATATAGCCCGGACAACATTTTATAGGTCAAGGTCACTACGGCAAGGTCAAAGGTCAAATCAAGGTCAGACCATGACGTTGCACACCTACACCACCTAACCAATATCCCTACCAAGTATCAACTTCCTACACCTTACGGTTTCCGAGATATAACCCGGACAAGATTTTATAGGTCAAGGTCACTACAGCAAGGTTAAAGGTCAAATCAAGGTCAGACTATGACGTTGCACAACTACACCCCCTAACCAATGTCCCTACCAAGTATCAACTTCCTACACCTTACGGTTTCCGAGATATAGCCCGGACAAGATTTTATAGGTCAAGGTCACTACAGCAAGGTCAAATCAAGGTCAGACTATGACGTTGCACAACTACACCCCCAACCAATGTCCCTACCAAGTATCAACTTCCTACACCTTACAGTTTCCGAGATATAGCCCGGACAAGATTTTCAAACTCAAGGTCACTACGGCAAGGTCAAAGGTCAAATCAAGGTCAGACCATGACGTTGCACACCTGCACCCCCTAACCAATGTCCCTACCAAGTATCAACTTCCTACACCTTACGGTTTCTGAGATACAGCCCGGACAAACTATTTCCCGCTGCCCGCCCCACCCGCCCGCCCGACCATCCGGACACCATGGGTGAAAACAATACCCCAACAGCCATTAAGGGCTGTGGGGTAAAAACAGTAAATATAGCGAGATATTTCAAACGCTTTCCAATATGGCGGCCAATGAGAGAAGGACGAATTACCAAACGACACTGCTAGGGTACACACTAAAACACGGACTCGGTCAAATCCAAACATCCACTTCTCTTGGTCGTTGGCTGGGGTCCTGCGGCCTCCCGGGTTAGAATTCAGTCCCACATGGTAAGCTATTGTAGCGCAACAAAATGTGTTTAAAGCCTTGATTTCTGGCACATGTAAAAAGAACATAATAACATATTCCCAGTTGAGATTTCAGCTCTATCAGTTACACAGTTTTACAGCCACAGGGCTTAAAAATGGCAATTAGTCCAAATAATGGGTCTCTGTGGACATTTTATAGACCTCAATGTGACCTTAAAATTAAAGCTTCAGACTTCAAATTGTCACACACAAATATTACACATAGAACTTATATCTAATACAGCTTGAGACTTTTTAGGCTTACTATTTCCAAGTTCTAGGGCCAAATATATGGAGAATGACGAAAAAGGATCACTTGGGTGGGTGTTTGTGGTCCTCATACACAGGTTAAATTTCTATTAAAGGCTTAGATTTGTGGCACATGTAAAAATAATATATTAATATATTCCCAGATGATGTTTCACCTATATGAGACATAGCTTGAAAGCTACAGTCCCTGAAAGTGGCAAAAAGTCCATAAGTTAGGTCTGTGTGGGCAATTTTGAGACCTTAAGTTCGACCTTATAGTTAAACCTACAGTCCTCAAATTTTTCAGACAAGGATTACCTATAAAAGTTATACCTAATGCAGTTTGAGACTCGTCAGAATTACCACTTCCAAATTATAGGGCAAAATACGCGAAAAATGTAGCAAAAAATCCCTAAGTGGGGTCTTTATGGGCCTCAAAAACAATTTTATCCTCAACTTAAAGTCTTGATTTTCGGCACATTTACTAAGAATATATCAATATGTTCTCAGGTAAAGTTTTAGCCAGATGAGCCTCATAGTTTGTGACCTAGAGGGCTCCAAGGTGCCAAAAGTCTACTTTCTGACCTTAAGGTCACTATAAGTTTTTTCTCATTGAGAGTTTAAGGTCACCTTAATACAGAGATCTTCCTTTGGGCACCCTTAGCATGTGTACCAAGTTGAAAAAAAATACTGATCAAATTTTGAGTTATTGGGTACACAAGGAAATTTCTAAGACGGTGGCAGCGCGATGAACCAGAATCCAATTTATTCCTGAATTTCATCTGGGGACACAATAAAGCTGTTTATGTTGATTGTTTCTCCTTGGTAATTATTAATTCATAACTTGATTTGTGCTCAAAGTATTAGAACCAGGTAGTTAAGACTGTAATTATAAGGAACCCAATTCATAACTTGTGATTTTGAAATGGCCAAGCCATCTCAAAACTTCACCTAAATTGGCCATTAGATTTAATTTGGCCATTTTCAGCCAAGACTGTTTCGAAATGGCAAACAGTTCAAAATGGCAACAAATTTCATTCTTTAAAACACAGTCTTTATGAGAATATGAACCACTTGTAGCTCAAACTTAAGTTAGAAGCTGTCCCCAAGCTTTACTAGTTATGTGACCTTTCTGTGGAGAGGTTTATCAAAGGCAACAAGATGTAGGGATGAGTAGCTAGTACTGGTGTCTTGGTATCAAGAGCATTTTATTGAAATACCGTGATGACATTTTACTTGTGAACATCTCGCTTGTCAACACATATTATTGAAGGAATACTTAAATATTGCAAACTCCAAAGCTAAAGAAATTACACACTTTTATTCCATATTTTTGTGCTTTTGGGGGCATTTAGTGTGATTTATTTCAACAGAACTGCCATGCTTTGGTTTCAAGAGTTTCACTTCTTCTAATTAAGTGACAACACTTTACAATCATCATTTTGACTGTCAACACACATAATTGAAGGAAAACTTAAATTGCTGAAAATAAACCCTAAATCTAAAGCAATTGCATACTTTTGTCTCATATTTTATCAATTTTGTTTTGTACCGATTTTTAAAAACAGAATTGTTTTATTTTCAAGAATTTTGATTGGGGATGTTCTAAAAGGCATCGTTTTTCTGACTCCCAGATTTGGAATGGTTTTACATTATGATACTGACCACTCCATAACATGATGCATAGAAAACACAAGAAACTAAGTACTTATTTTATTTACATTATTACAAAACACAATCATGTCAAAAGGAATGCATGATTTTAATTATTTCAGTTTGATGCTTCGTTTTACACCAGCTCTGATTCCAGACAATTCTCCACCATATTTGTGCATTTCTGTACGGACTTCTCTGACCTGAAGAAAATAAAGAATATCATATTGTTGTTGCAATACAATGATTTATTACATATAATATATATAATTGGTGCCAGTTCAATTTTACTTTTCTGAATAAATAATTTCATGAGTATATTTATGACCAATTTAGTACTCCAAACGATACTTTATTTACAAAAGTTTTTATTTTAAAAAAACCCCCAAAAAACACCAAAAAACCCAAAGCAATCAGGGGCTGTGAATGGTTTCTCTGTCAGCTGACTTTGTGTTTTGAACTTCAGAGTATAAGTAAAGAGTAGAAAAGAGCATATCTCAAAATAGCTATTGCTCAGCTATGCAACAAGGTAATGGTCTGCACTTTTACTAAGTTGCAGCAGACTCAAAAATAGGTAAATAAAATATTCTATATGTAAAACTTTTCAAATTACAAGTGATTTACTCAATAGTGAGAACCTCAAAGCAGCTATTGCTCAGTTATGCAATGAGCTACAGATCTGCAATTTTACTATTTTATAGCCAAGTCCAAAGTACATGAATAATATATTTCAACAAAATACTGTAAATGCAGTAGTTTTCAAGTTACAAGTGATTCAGTCAACAGTAAGAACCTCAAAGTAGCTATTACTTGGCTTTGCAATAAGCTACAGGTCTGCAATTTTACTATGTTATAGCTGCTCCAAAAGTAAATGAATAACATATTTCAACAAAATACTCTTTAATGTAATAGTTTTCAAGTTACAAGTGATTTACTCAACAGTGAGAACCTCAAAGTAGTGATTGTTCAGCTATGCAATGAGCTAAAGGTCTGCTATTTTACTGTGTAATAGCTGATCCTAAAGTAGGCAAATAGTATATTTTTAACAAAATATTGTAAATACAATAGTTTTCAAGATACAAGTGATTTTACCTACTCAGCTATTGGGATACACTCCTAAATTACTCACCAAGTTGTAGCTATTGAAAAAGTATCTGAACAACATATTCTAACAAAATGCTCTAAATGCAATACCTTTCAAGTTGTAGGAGATTTACTGTATGAATTCATGCATTTTAATGCATTAACAATTATTTTAAAAATTAATTAAGAAAGATCCAGGCCAGAAACACAAGGGAATCAACTTGTGGCATAATACATATACGCAAAAAAAGAGATAACAGGGTTGCCAGTGATGATTGCTTTAAAAATCACTGACTTTTCCCTGATTGGAAACTTCATTTTCCCTGACCATTGTGACTAGATGATGACGATAACTGTTGTAAAGATCAATGTTTAAAAAACTTTTCTGATCAACACAGTAATAACTAGAGGATCGCTCGCAAAAAAAAAAGATAATGTTTTTGCATAGCAAAAACAAAGCGTCCCGAAAAGGCTATAAAGGTGAGTGCTAAAGTATTAAGAAAATGCTTCGTTTCTAGCCTTATACTGTTGTGGCAACCAAAGTCAGCACAGTCTGCTCTATCTGGCACGGTTTTCAAGATATAAGCATTTTTGTGTTTTGCAAAAAATAAAAAAATTAAAAATGTCCGCTATATTTGGTGAGACAAAAATATTTTGAAAATTGGCATGGCTACTCTGCAGAGATACCCAGCAGGTCCAAAATTTTGTTGATTTCGCTCCATATAGCACGGTTTTCGAGATATAAGCATTTTTGTGTTTTGCAAAAACTTTGAAAATTCAAAATGGCCACCATTTTTGGGGAGACAAAAATTTTTGTCAAGACCACTGCCGCGGTGTGTATCTCCCGCCGAGCATTAAAGCAGAAGAAATAGCTTTTCCGAGATATTCACAATTTTTCATTTTCGTGTGTGAAAGCTCTTCCAAAAGTAGGTGAATGAGTTATTTGAGAAAAATTGGCTATCTGCAATACTATTAAGAGATAATTCACATTTACTCATTTTGAGTAGGTGAATAATTATCTATGGGTCTGAAACTTCACCAAGTGAAAGCTCTCCCAAAAGTAGGTGAATGAGTTATTTGAGAAAAATTGGCTATCCGCAATACTTTTAGAGATAATTCGCATTTACTCATTTTGAGTAGGTGAGTAATTAGCTATGGGTCTGAAACTTCACCATGTGAAAGCTCTCCCACAAGTAGATGAATGAGTATTTGATAAAAATTGGGTATCCGCAATACTTTTACAGATAATTAGCATTTACTCATTTTGAGTAGGTGAATAAATAGCTATGGGTCTGAAACTTCACAGAGTGAAAGCTCTCCCAAAAGTAGGTGAATGAGTTATTTGAGAAAAATTGGCTATCTGCAATACTTTTAGAGATAATTCACATTTACTCATTTTGAGTAGGTGAATAATTAGCTATGGGTCTGAAACTTCACCAAGTGAAAGCTCTGCCAAAAGTAGGTGAATGAGTTATTTGAGAAAAATTGGCTATCTGCAATACTTTTAGAGATAATTCGCATTTACTCATTTTGAGTAGGTGAGTAATTAGCTATGGGTCTGAAACTTCACAGAGTGAAAGCTCTCCCAAAAGTAGGTGAATGAGTTATTTGAGAAAAATTGGCTATCTGCAATACTTTTAGAGATAATTCGCATTTACTCATTTTGAGTAGGTGAGTAATTAGCTATGGGTGTGAAACTTCACCAAGTGAAAGCTCTCCCAAAAGTAGGTGAATGAGTTATTTGAGAAAAATTGGCTATCTGCAATACTTTTAGAGATAATTCGCATTTACTCATTTTGAGTAGGTGAGTAATTAGCTATGGGTGTGAAACTTCACCAAGTGAAAGCTCTCCCAAAAGTAGGTGAATGAGTTATTTGAGAAAAATTGGCTGTCTGCAATACTTTTAGAGATAATTCGCATTTACTCATTTTGAGTAGGTGAGTAATTAGCTATGGGTCTGAAACTTCACCAAGTGAAAGCTCTCCCAAAAGTAGGTGAATGATTTATTTGAGAAAAATTGGCTATCTGCAATACTTTTAGAGATAATTCGCATTTACTCATTTTGAGTAGGTGAGTAATTAGCTATGGGTCTGAAACTTCACAGAGTGAAAGCTCTCCCAAAAGTAGGTGAATGAGTTATTTGAGAAAAATTGGCTATCTGCAATACTTTTAGAGATAATTCGCATTTACTCATTTTGAGTAGGTGAGTAATTAGCTATGGGTCTGAAACTTCAAGTGAAAGCTCTCCCAAAAGTAGGTGAATGAGTTATTTGAGAAAAATTGGCTATCTGCAATACTTTTAGAGATAATTCGCATTTACTCATTTTGAGTAGGTGAGTAATTAGCTATGGGTGTGAAACTTCACCAAGTGAAAGCTCTCCCAAAAGTAGGTGAATGAGTTATTTGAGAAAAATTGGCTATCTGCAATACTTTTAGAGATAATTCGCATTTACTCATTTTGAGTAGGTGAGTAATTATCTATGGGTCTGAAACTTCACCAAGTGAAAGCTCTCCCAAAAGTAGGTGAATGAGTTATTTGAGAAAAATTGGCTATCCGCAATACTTTTAGAGATAATTCGCATTTACTCATTTTGAGTAGGTGAGTAATTAGCTATGGGTCTGAAACTTCACCATGTGAAAGCTCTCCCACAAGTAGATGAATGAGTATTTGATAAAAATTGGGTATCCGCAATACTTTTACAGATAATTAGCATTTACTCATTTTGAGTAGGTGAATAAATAGCTATGGGTCTGAAACTTCACAGAGTGAAAGCTCTCCCAAAAGTAGGTGAATGAGTTATTTGAGAAAAATTGGCTATCTGCAATACTTTTAGAGATAATTCACATTTACTCATTTTGAGTAGGTGAATAATTAGCTATGGGTCTGAAACTTCACCAAGTGAAAGCTCTGCCAAAAGTAGGTGAATGAGTTATTTGAGAAAAATTGGCTATCTGCAATACTTTTAGAGATAATTCGCATTTACTCATTTTGAGTAGGTGAGTAATTAGCTATGGGTCTGAAACTTCACAGAGTGAAAGCTCTCCCAAAAGTAGGTGAATGAGTTATTTGAGAAAAATTGGTTATCTGCAATACTTTTAGAGATAATTCGCATTTACTCATTTTGAGTAGGTGAGTAATTAGCTATGGGTGTGAAACTTCACCAAGTGAAAGCTCTCCCAAAAGTAGGTGAATGAGTTATTTGAGAAAAATTGGCTATCTGCAATACTTTTAGAGATAATTCGCATTTACTCATTTTGAGTAGGTGAGTAATTAGCTATGGGTGTGAAACTTCACCAAGTGAAAGCTCTCCCAAAAGTAGGTGAATGAGTTATTTGAGAAAAATTGGCTATCTGCAATACTTTTAGAGATAATTCGCATTTACTCATTTTGAGTAGGTGAGTAATTAGCTATGGGTCTGAAACTTCACCAAGTGAAAGCTCTCCCAAAAGTAGGTGAATGATTAATTTGAGAAAAATTGGCTATCTACAATACTTTTAGAGATAATTCGCATTTACTCATTTTGAGTAGGTGAGTAATTAGCTATGGGTCTGAAACTTCACAGAGTGAAAGCTCTCCCAAAAGTAGGTGAATGAGTTATTTGAGAAAAATTGGCTATCTGCAATACTTTTAGAGATAATTCGCATTTACTCATTTTGAGTAGGTGAGTAATTAGCTATGGGTCTGAAACTTCAAGTGAAAGCTCTCCCAAAAGTAGGTGAATGAGTTATTTGAGAAAAATTGGCTATCTGCAATACTTTTAGAGATAATTCGCATTTACTCATTTTGAGTAGGTGAGTAATTAGCTATGGGTGTGAAACTTCACCAAGTGAAAGCTCTCCCAAAAGTAGGTGAATGAGTTATTTGAGAAAAATTGGCTATCTGCAATACTTTTAGAGATAATTCGCATTTACTCATTTTGAGTAGGTGAGTAATTAGCTATGGGTCTGAAACTTCACCAAGTGAAAGCTCTCCCAAAAGTAGGTGAATGATTAATTTGAGAAAAATTGGCTATCCGCAATATTTTTAGAGATAATTCGCATTTACTCATTTTGAGTAGGTGAGTAATTAGCTATGGGTCTGAAACTTCACCAAGTGAGAGCTCTCCCAAAAGTAGGTGAATGAGTTATTTGAGAAAAATTGGCTATCTGCAATACTTTTAGAGATAATTCACATTTACTCATTTTCAGTAGGTGAGTAATTAGTATGGGTCTGAAACTTCACCAAGTGAAGCTCTGCCAAAAGTAGGTGAATGAGTTATTTGAGAAAAATTGGCTATCTGCAATACTTTTAGAGATAATTCGCATTTACTCATTTTGAGTAGGTGAGTAATTAGCTATGGGTCTGAAACTTCACAGAGTGAAAGCTCTCCCAAAAGTAGGTGAATGAGTTATTTGAGAAAAATTGGCTATCTGCAATACTTTTAGAGATAATTCGCATTTACTCATTTTGAGTAGGTGAGTAATTAGCTATGGGTCTGAAACTTCACCAAGTGAAAGCTCTCCCAAAAGTAGGCGAATGATTAATTTGACAAAAATTGGCTATCTGCAATACTTTTAGAGATAATTCGCATTTACTCATTTTGAGTAGGTGAGTAATTAGCTATGGGTCTGAAACTTCACCAAGTGAAAGCTCTCCCAAAAGTAGGTGAATGAGTTATTTGAGAAAAATTGGCTGTCTGCAATACTTTTAGAGATAATTCGCATTTACTCATTTTGAGTAGGTGAGTAATTAGCTATGGGTCTGAAACTTCACCAAGTGAAAGCTCTCCCAAAAGTAGGTGAATGAGTTATTTGAGAAAAATTGGCTATCCGCAATACTTTTAGAGATAATTCGCATTTACTCATTTTGAGTAGGTGAGTAATTAGCTATGGGTCTGAAACTTCACCATGTGAAAGCTCTCCCACAAGTAGATGAATGAGTATTTGATAAAAATTGGGTATCCGCAATACTTTTACAGATAATTAGCATTTACTCATTTTGAGTAGGTGAATAAATAGCTATGGGTCTGAAACTTCACAGAGTGAAAGCTCTCCCAAAAGTAGGTGAATGAGTTATTTGAGAAAAATTGGCTATCTGCAATACTTTTAGAGATAATTCACATTTACTCATTTTGAGTAGGTGAATAATTAGCTATGGGTCTGAAACTTCACCAAGTGAAAGCTCTGCCAAAAGTAGGTGAATGAGTTATTTGAGAAAAATTGGCTATCTGCAATACTTTTAGAGATAATTCGCATTTACTCATTTTGAGTAGGTGAGTAATTAGCTATGGGTCTGAAACTTCACAGAGTGAAAGCTCTCCCAAAAGTAGGTGAATGAGTTATTTGAGAAAAATTGGCTATCTGCAATACTTTTAGAGATAATTCGCATTTACTCATTTTGAGTAGGTGAGTAATTAGCTATGGGTGTGAAACTTCACCAAGTGAAAGCTCTCCCAAAAGTAGGTGAATGAGTTATTTGAGAAAAATTGGCTATCTGCAATACTTTTAGAGATAATTCGCATTTACTCATTTTGAGTAGGTGAGTAATTAGCTATGGGTGTGAAACTTCACCAAGTGAAAGCTCTCCCAAAAGTAGGTGAATGAGTTATTTGAGAAAAATTGGCTATCTGCAATACTTTTAGAGATAATTCGCATTTACTCATTTTGAGTAGGTGAGTAATTAGCTATGGGTCTGAAACTTCACCAAGTGAAAGCTCTCCCAAAAGTAGGTGAATGATTAATTTGAGAAAAATTGGCTATCTACAATACTTTTAGAGATAATTCGCATTTACTCATTTTGAGTAGGTGAGTAATTAGCTATGGGTCTGAAACTTCACAGAGTGAAAGCTCTCCCAAAAGTAGGTGAATGAGTTATTTGAGAAAAATTGGCTATCTGCAATACTTTTAGAGATAATTCGCATTTACTCATTTTGAGTAGGTGAGTAATTAGCTATGGGTCTGAAACTTCAAGTGAAAGCTCTCCCAAAAGTAGGTGAATGAGTTATTTGAGAAAAATTGGCTATCTGCAATACTTTTAGAGATAATTCGCATTTACTCATTTTGAGTAGGTGAGTAATTAGCTATGGGTGTGAAACTTCACCAAGTGAAAGCTCTCCCAAAAGTAGGTGAATGAGTTATTTGAGAAAAATTGGCTATCTGCAATACTTTTAGAGATAATTCGCATTTACTCATTTTGAGTAGGTGAGTAATTAGCTATGGGTCTGAAACTTCACCAAGTGAAAGCTCTCCCAAAAGTAGGCGAATGATTAATTTGACAAAAATTGGCTATCTGCAATACTTTTAGAGATAATTCGCATTTACTCATTTTGAGTAGGTGAGTAATTAGCTATGGGTCTGAAACTTCACCAAGTGAAAGCTCTCCCAAAAGTAGGTGAATGAGTTATTTGAGAAAAATTGGCTGTCTGCAATACTTTTAGAGATAATTCGCATTGACTCATTTTGAGTAGGTGAGTAATTAGCTATGGGTCTGAAACTTCACCAAATGAAAGCTCTCCCAAAAGTAGGTGAATGAGTTATTTGAGAAAAATTGGCTATCCGCAATACTTTTAGAGATAATTCGCATTTACTCATTTTGAGTAGGTGAGTAATTAGCTATGGGTCTGAAACTTCACCATGTGAAAGCTCTCCCACAAGTAGATGAATGAGTATTTGATAAAAATTGGGTATCCGCAATACTTTTACAGATAATTAGCATTTACTCATTTTGAGTAGGTGAATAAATAGCTATGGGTCTGAAACTTCACAGAGTGAAAGCTCTCCCAAAAGTAGGTGAATGAGTTATTTGAGAAAAATTGGCTATCTGCAATACTTTTAGAGATAATTCACATTTACTCATTTTGAGTAGGTGAATAATTAGCTATGGGTCTGAAACTTCACCAAGTGAAAGCTCTGCCAAAAGTAGGTGAATGAGTTATTTGAGAAAAATTGGCTATCTGCAATACTTTTAGAGATAATTCGCATTTACTCATTTTGAGTAGGTGAGTAATTAGCTATGGGTCTGAAACTTCACAGAGTGAAAGCTCTCCCAAAAGTAGGTGAATGAGTTATTTGAGAAAAATTGGCTATCTGCAATACTTTTAGAGATAATTCGCATTTACTCATTTTGAGTAGGTGAGTAATTAGCTATGGGTCTGAAACTTCACCAAGTGAAAGCTCTCCCAAAAGTAGGCGAATGATTAATTTGACAAAAATTGGCTATCTGCAATACTTTTAGAGATAATTCGCATTTACTCATTTTGAGTAGGTGAGTAATTAGCTATGGGTCTGAAACTTCACCAAGTGAAAGCTCTCCCAAAAGTAGGTGAATGAGTTATTTGAGAAAAATTGGCTGTCTGCAATACTTTTAGAGATAATTCGCATTTACTCATTTTGAGTAGGTGAGTAATTAGCTATGGGTCTGAAACTTCACCAAGTGAAAGCTCTCCCAAAAGTAGGTGAATGAGTTATTTGAGAAAAATTGGCTATCCGCAATACTTTTAGAGATAATTCGCATTTACTCATTTTGAGTAGGTGAGTAATTAGCTATGGGTCTGAAACTTCACCATGTGAAAGCTCTCCCACAAGTAGATGAATGAGTATTTGATAAAAATTGGGTATCCGCAATACTTTTACAGATAATTAGCATTTACTCATTTTGAGTAGGTGAATAAATAGCTATGGGTCTGAAACTTCACAGAGTGAAAGCTCTCCCAAAAGTAGGTGAATGAGTTATTTGAGAAAAATTGGCTATCTGCAATACTTTTAGAGATAATTCACATTTACTCATTTTGAGTAGGTGAATAATTAGCTATGGGTCTGAAACTTCACCAAGTGAAAGCTCTGCCAAAAGTAGGTGAATGAGTTATTTGAGAAAAATTGGCTATCTGCAATACTTTTAGAGATAATTCGCATTTACTCATTTTGAGTAGGTGAGTAATTAGCTATGGGTCTGAAACTTCACCAAGTGAAAGCTCTCCCAAAAGTAGGTGAATGAGTTATTTGAGAAAAATTGGCTATCTGCAATACTTTTAGAGATAATTCGCATTTACTCATTTTGAGTAGGTGAGTAATTAGCTATGGGTGTGAAACTTCACCAAGTGAAAGCTCTCCCAAAAGTAGGTGAATGAGTTATTTGAGAAAAATTGGCTATCTGCAATACTTTTAGAGATAATTCGCATTTACTCATTTTGAGTAGGTGAGTAATTAGCTATGGGTGTGAAACTTCACCAAGTGAAAGCTCTCCCAAAAGTAGGTGAATGAGTTATTTGAGAAAAATTGGCTATCTGCAATACTTTTAGAGATAATTCGCATTTACTCATTTTGAGTAGGTGAGTAATTAGCTATGGGTCTGAAACTTCACCAAGTGAAAGCTCTCCCAAAAGTAGGTGAATGATTAATTTGAGAAAAATTGGCTATCTACAATACTTTTAGAGATAATTCGCATTTACTCATTTTGAGTAGGTGAGTAATTAGCTATGGGTCTGAAACTTCACAGAGTGAAAGCTCTCCCAAAAGTAGGTGAATGAGTTATTTGAGAAAAATTGGCTATCTGCAATACTTTTAGAGATAATTCGCATTTACTCATTTTGAGTAGGTGAGTAATTAGCTATGGGTCTGAAACTTCAAGTGAAAGCTCTCCCAAAAGTAGGTGAATGAGTTATTTGAGAAAAATTGGCTATCTGCAATACTTTTAGAGATAATTCGCATTTACTCATTTTGAGTAGGTGAGTAATTAGCTATGGGTGTGAAACTTCACCAAGTGAAAGCTCTCCCAAAAGTAGGTGAATGAGTTATTTGAGAAAAATTGGCTATCTGCAATACTTTTAGAGATAATTCGCATTTACTCATTTTGAGTAGGTGAGTAATTAGCTATGGGTCTGAAACTTCACCAAGTGAAAGCTCTCCCAAAAGTAGGCGAATGATTAATTTGACAAAAATTGGCTATCTGCAATACTTTTAGAGATAATTCGCATTTACTCATTTTGAGTAGGTGAGTAATTAGCTATGGGTCTGAAACTTCACCAAGTGAAAGCTCTGCCAAAAGTAGGTGAATGAGTTATTTGAGAAAAATTGGCTATCTGCAATACTTTTAGAGATAATTCGCATTTACTCATTTTGAGTAGGTGAGTAATTAGCTATGGGTCTGAAACTTCACAGAGTGAAAGCTCTCCCAAAAGTAGGTGAATGAGTTATTTGAGAAAAATTGGCTATCTGCAATACTTTTAGAGATAATTCGCATTTACTCATTTTGAGTAGGTGAGTAATTAGCTATGGGTGTGAAACTTCACCAAGTGAAAGCTCTCCCAAAAGTAGGTGAATGAGTTATTTGAGAAAAATTGGCTATCTGCAATACTTTTAGAGATAATTCGCATTTACTCATTTTGAGTAGGTGAGTAATTAGCTATGGGTGTGAAACTTCACCAAGTGAAAGCTCTCCCAAAAGTAGGTGAATGAGTTATTTGAGAAAAATTGGCTATCTACAATACTTTTAGAGATAATTCGCATTTACTCATTTTGAGTAGGTGAGTAATTAGCTATGGGTCTGAAACTTCACAGAGTGAAAGCTCTCCCAAAAGTAGGTGAATGAGTTATTTGAGAAAAATTGGCTATCTGCAATACTTTTAGAGATAATTCGCATTTACTCATTTTGAGTAGGTGAGTAATTAGCTATGGGTCTGAAACTTCAAGTGAAAGCTCTCCCAAAAGTAGGTGAATGAGTTATTTGAGAAAAATTGGCTATCTGCAATACTTTTAGAGATAATTCGCATTTACTCATTTTGAGTAGGTGAGTAATTAGCTATGGGTGTGAAACTTCACCAAGTGAAAGCTCTCCCAAAAGTAGGTGAATGAGTTATTTGAGAAAAATTGGCTATCTGCAATACTTTTAGAGATAATTCGCATTTACTCATTTTGAGTAGGTGAGTAATTAGCTATGGGTCTGAAACTTCACCAAGTGAAAGCTCTCCCAAAAGTAGGTGAATGATTAATTTGAGAAAAATTGGCTATCTGCAATACTTTTAGAGATAATTCGCATTTACTCATTTTGAGTAGGTGAGTAATTAGCTATGGGTCTGAAACTTCACCAAGTGAAAGCTCTCCCAAAAGTAGGTGAATGATTAATTTGAGAAAAATTGGCTATCCGCAATATTTTTAGAGATAATTCGCATTTACTCATTTTGAGTAGGTGAGTAATTAGCTATGGGTCTGAAACTTCACCAAGTGAGAGCTCTCCTAAAAGTAGGTGAATGAGTTATTTGAGAAAAATTGGCTATCTGCAATACTTTTAGAGATAATTCACATTTACTCATTTTCAGTAGGTGAGTAATTAGTATGGGTCTGAAACTTCACCAAGTGAAGCTCTGCCAAAAGTAGGTGAATGAGTTATTTGAGAAAAATTGGCTATCTGCAATACTTTTAGAGATAATTCGCATTTACTCATTTTGAGTAGGTGAGTAATTAGCTATGGGTCTGAAACTTCACAGAGTGAAAGCTCTCCCAAAAGTAGGTGAATGAGTTATTTGAGAAAAATTGGCTATCTGCAATACTTTTAGAGATAATTCGCATTTACTCATTTTGAGTAGGTGAGTAATTAGCTATGGGTCTGAAACTTCACCAAGTGAAAGCTCTCCCAAAAGTAGGCGAATGATTAATTTGACAAAAATTGGCTATCTGCAATACTTTTAGAGATAATTCGCATTTACTCATTTTGAGTAGGTGAGTAATTAGCTATGGGTCTGAAACTTCACCAAGTGAAAGCTCTCCCAAAAGTAGGTGAATGAGTTATTTGAGAAAAATTGGCTGTCTGCAATACTTTTAGAGATAATTCGCATTTACTCATTTTGAGTAGGTGAGTAATTAGCTATGGGTCTGAAACTTCACCAAGTGAAAGCTCTCCCAAAAGTAGGTGAATGATTTATTTGAGAAAAATTGGCTATCTGCAATACTTTTAGAGATAATTCGCATTTACTCATTTTGAGTAGGTGAGTAATTAGCTATGGGTCTGAAACTTCACCATGTGAAAGCTCTCCCACAAGTAGATGAATGAGTTATTTGATAAAAATTGGGTATCCGCAATACTTTTACAGATAATTCACATTTACTCATTTTGAGTAGGTAAATAATTAGCTATGGGTCTGAAACTTCACCATGTGAAAGCTCTCCCAAAAGTAGGTGAATGAGTTATTTGAGAAAAATTGGCTATCTGCAATACTTTTAGAGATAATTCGCATTTACTCATTTTGAGTAGGTGAGTAATTAGCTATGGGTCTGAAACTTCACAGAGTGAAAGCTCTCCCAAAAGTAGGTGAATGAGTTATTTGAGAAAAATTGGCTATCTGCAATACTTTTAGAGATAATTCGCATTTACTCATTTTGAGTAGGTGAGTAATTAGCTATGGGTCTGAAACTTCACCAAGTGAAAGCTCTCCCAAAAGTAGGCGAATGATCAATTTGACAAAAATTGGCTATCTGCAATACTTTTAGAGATAATTCGCATTTACTCATTTTGAGTAGGTAATTAGCTATGGGTCTGAAACTTCACCAAGTGAAAGCTCTCCCAAAAGTAGGTGAATGAGTTATTTGAGAAAAATTGGCTGTCTGCAATACTTTTAGAGATAATTCGCATTTACTCATTTTGAGTAGGTGAGTAATTAGCTATGGGTCTGAAACTTCACCAAGTGAAGCTCTGCCAAAAGTAGGTGAATGAGTTATTTGAGAAAAATTGGCTATCTGCAATACTTTTAGAGATAATTCGCATTTACTCATTTTGAGTAGGTGAGTAATTAGCTATGGGTCTGAAACTTCACCAAGTGAAAGCTCTCCCAAAAGTAGGCGAATGATTAATTTGACAAAAATTGGCTATCTGCAATACTTTTAGAGATAATTCGCATTTACTCATTTTGAGTAGGTAATTAGCTATGGGTCTGAAACTTCACCAAGTGAAAGCTCTCCCAAAAGTAGGTGAATGAGTTATTTGAGAAAAATTGGCTATCTGCAATACTTTTAGAGATAATTCACATTTACTCATTTTCAGTAGGTGAGTAATTAGTATGGGTCTGAAACTTCACCAAGTGAAGCTCTGCCAAAAGTAGGTGAATGAGTTATTTGAGAAAAATTGGCTATCTGCAATACTTTTAGAGATAATTCGCATTTACTCATTTTGAGTAGGTGAGTAATTAGCTATGGGTCTGAAACTTCACCAAGTGAAAGCTCTCCCAAAAGTAGGCGAATGATTAATTTGACAAAAATTGGCTATCTGCAATACTTTTAGAGATAATTCGCATTTACTCATTTTGAGTAGGTAATTAGCTATGGGTCTGAAACTTCACCAAGTGAAAGCTCTCCCAAAAGTAGGTGAATGAGTTATTTGAGAAAAATTGGCTATCTGCAATACTTTTAGAGATAATTCACATTTACTCATTTTCAGTAGGTGAGTAATTAGTATGGGTCTGAAACTTCACCAAGTGAAGCTCTGCCAAAAGTAGGTGAATGAGTTATTTGAGAAAAATTGGCTATCTGCAATACTTTTAGAGATAATTCGCATTTACTCATTTTGAGTAGGTGAGTAATTAGCTATGGGTCTGAAACTTCACCAAGTGAAAGCTCTCCCAAAAGTAGGCGAATGATTAATTTGACAAAAATTGGCTATCTGCAATACTTTTAGAGATAATTCGCATTTACTCATTTTGAGTAGGTAATTAGCTATGGGTCTGAAACTTCACCAAGTGAAAGCTCTCCCAAAAGTAGGTGAATGAGTTATTTGAGAAAAATTGGCTATCTGCAATACTTTTAGAGATAATTCGCATTTACTCATTTTGAGTAGGTGAGTAATTAGCTATGGGTCTGAAACTTCACCAAGTGAAAGCTCTCCCAAAAGTAGGCGAATGATTAATTTGACAAAAATTGGCTATCTGCAATACTTTTAGAGATAATTCGCATTTACTCATTTTGAGTAGGTAATTAGCTATGGGTCTGAAACTTCACCAAGTGAAAGCTCTCCCAAAAGTAGGTGAATGAGTTATTTGAGAAAAATTGGCTATCTGCAATACTTTTAGAGATAATTCACATTTACTCATTTTCAGTAGGTGAGTAATTAGTATGGGTCTGAAACTTCACCAAGTGAAGCTCTGCCAAAAGTAGGTGAATGAGTTATTTGAGAAAAATTGGCTATCTGCAATACTTTTAGAGATAATTCGCATTTACTCATTTTGAGTAGGTGAGTAATTAGCTATGGGTCTGAAACTTCACAGAGTGAAAGCTCTCCCAAAAGTAGGTGAATGAGTTATTTGAGAAAAATTGGCTATCTGCAATACTTTTAGAGATAATTCGCATTTACTCATTTTGAGTAGGTGAGTAATTAGCTATGGGTCTGAAACTTCACCAAGTGAAAGCTCTCCCAAAAGTAGGTGAATGAGTTATTTGAGAAAAATTGGCTGTCTGCAATACTTTTAGAGATAATTCGCATTTACTCATTTTGAGTAGGTGAGTAATTAGCTATGGGTCTGAAACTTCACCAAGTGAAAGCTCTCCCAAAAGTAGGTGAATGATTTATTTGAGAAAAATTGGCTATCTGCAATACTTTTAGAGATAATTCGCATTTACTCATTTTGAGTAGGTGAGTAATTAGCTATGGGTCTGAAACTTCACCATGTGAAAGCTCTCCCACAAGTAGATGAATGAGTTATTTGATAAAAATTGGGTATCCGCAATACTTTTACAGATAATTCACATTTACTCATTTTGAGTAGGTAAATAATTAGCTATGGGTCTGAAACTTCACCATGTGAAAGCTCTCCCAAAAGTAGGTGAATGAGTTATTTGAGAAAAATTGGCTATCTGCAATACTTTTAGAGATAATTCGCATTTACTCATTTTGAGTAGGTGAGTAATTAGCTATGGGTCTGAAACTTCACAGAGTGAAAGCTCTCCCAAAAGTAGGTGAATGAGTTATTTGAGAAAAATTGGCTATCTGCAATACTTTTAGAGATAATTCGCATTTACTCATTTTGAGTAGGTGAGTAATTAGCTATGGGTCTGAAACTTCACCAAGTGAAAGCTCTCCCAAAAGTAGGCGAATGATTAATTTGACAAAAATTGGCTATCTGCAATACTTTTAGAGATAATTCGCATTTACTCATTTTGAGTAGGTAATTAGCTATGGGTCTGAAACTTCACCAAGTGAAAGCTCTCCCAAAAGTAGGTGAATGAGTTATTTGAGAAAAATTGGCTGTCTGCAATACTTTTAGAGATAATTCGCATTTACTCATTTTGAGTAGGTGAGTAATTAGCTATGGGTCTGAAACTTCACCAAGTGAAAGCTCTCCCAAAAGTAGGTGAATGATTTATTTGAGAAAAATTGGCTATCTGCAATACTTTTAGAGATAATTCGCATTTACTCATTTTGAGTAGGTGAGTAATTAGCTATGGGTCTGAAACTTCACCATGTGAAAGCTCTCCCACAAGTAGATGAATGAGTTATTTGATAAAAATTGGGTATCCGCAATACTTTTACAGATAATTAGCATTTACTCATTTTGAGTAGGTAAATAATTAGCTATGGGTCTGAAACTTCACCATGTGAAAGCTCTCCCAAAAGTAGGTGAATGAGTTATTTGAGAAAAATTGGCTATCTGCAATACTTTTAGAGATAATTCGCATTTACTCATTTTGAGTAGGTGAGTAATTAGCTATGGGTGTGAAACTTCACCATGTGAAAGCTCTTCCAAAAGTAGGTGAATGAGTTATTTGAGAAAAATTGGCTATCTGCAATACTTTTAAGAGATAATTCGCATTTACTCATTTTGAGTAGGTGAGTAAAATGGCCGCCATTTTTGGCAAGATAAAATTTTTTTGAAAATTGGCATGGCTACTCTGCAGATATACCCTGTGGATCAAAACTTTCGTCGAAATCGCTCTGTCTTGCAGGGTTTTCGAGATATAAGCATTTTTATGTTTTGCAATTTTTGCGAAAAATTCGAAAATTCAAAATGGCCGCCATTTTTGGCGAGACAAAAATTTTTTCAAAATTGGGATAACTACTCTGCAGAGATACCCTGTGGGTCAAAAATTTCGTCGAAATCGCTCTATCTAGCACGGTTTTTGAGATATAAGCATTTTTGTGTTTTGCAATTTTTGCGAAAATTTTGAAAATTCAAAATGGCCGCCATTTTGGACGAGACAAAAATTTTTTGAAAATTGGGAAAACTACTCCGCAGAGATACCCTGTGGGTCAAAAATTTCGTCGAAATCGCTCTATCTAGCACGGTTTTCGAGATATAAGCATTTTTGTGTTTTGCAATTTTTACGAAAATTTCGAAAATTCAAAATGGCCGCCATTTTTGGCGAGACAAAATTTTTTTGAAAATTGGGAAAAGTACTCCGCAGAGATACCTTGCGGGTCAAAAATTTTGTCGAAATTGCTCTATCTAGCACGGTTTTTGAGATATAAGCATTTTTGTGTTTTGCAATTTTTGCGAAAATTTCGAAAATTCAAAATGGCCGCCATTTTGGACGAGACAAAAATTTTTTGAAAATTGGGAAAACTACTCCGCAGAGATACCCTGAGGGTCAAAAATTTCGTCGAAATCGCTCTATCTAGCACGGTTTTCGAGATATAAGCATTTTTGTGTTTTCCTTATTTGGAAAATTCGTAATGATTAATTAATCATTAATTACTCGGCCATTTCTTGACCAATCAATGCCAAAATCTAATGATTTCCAGATTTTAATAGAATGAATGTATTTGCCAAGTTTCAGGTGAATTGATAAAATTGCTTTCAAGTTATCATCCGGACAAGCTTCCCCATCGAAAAAAGACATTTTTGGTCATGTGACCTCTCTGATTGGTTGAAATGTCACTGCAGCATATTCAAAAAAATTCCCCAAGGCTACTGCCTAAACCTGCCAAATTTGAAAAGAATCCGCCTAAATGTTACAGAGTTATAAGGAAAACAAAATGCGGAGCCGGCGGAGCCTGAAGCTCTCCCATACACAAACAAGCGTCCCTTGCGGGACGCTTAATAACCCCATGATACAATCATGAAAAGAACAATTAAATTTAACAAATGAGCATTATAATTAATGCAATATAATTAATTTGAAAATTTTAATTACTTAAATGTAGCTTTTATAAGCTACAAGCTTACCATGTGGGACTTAATGCTGTTCTCGGGTTGCCACACCCGGGGCCAACGTCTTAGAAAAAAAGATCGTTCTTGTTAGCCACCGGATATACTGGTAGTTGTCGTCACGTGATAACTTCTGACCAATCGCCCTACTTTCTCATTGAAATTTTCTAAAACCTACCCCTCAGCTGTAAACAGCGGGGTGGCAGGGTGGGACTCTCCTAAGTCCCACATGGTAAGCTTGTAGCTTGTAAAAGCTACATTTAAGTAATTAAAATTTTCAATTTTATTACGCTACAATAGCTTACCATGTGGGACTTAATGCTGAATTCAACCGCCCGGTGGTGGGATTACAGCTGAGACTGGAAGATATGTGATTTTTTTAAGATTTGAATTAATATGTATAGAATAGTGCCAGAAATACCAGTCTGAGTCCCATTTACAGTGCCCCGATCCCGAAGACCGGGCCTGTAACGAGCCAAAAACCTAAGCAAAATGAGAGACAGTGCTAAAACTGTCTAGATGTTTGATTGTAGGACGGAAGTGCAGCAGTGCTCACTTCGAGGTCTAAGGGTCCCTGAGGGCCCTTCACGTGTGACTGACCAACCCAGTGGTTGGGCATCTCATAAATTTTTTACCTTGAATATGAGATTAATGACAACTGAACAAGTCCTTAATAGAAATTACTTGATAACTAAAAAATAAAATGACCTTACCCGTAACATCTTGAAGGTAAAGGAATACCTAGATCCTGGGAGAGACTCCTGATGACTTGGTTGTAGCGGATGTCCCCCCCTCTTTTTTCTTTCCGAGGACAACTGGTCTGAGGGGAAGGATCTAGGACTTGTTGTGCCGCCACTACGGGTCCCAGATACATATTGTTGTCGGTGTCCGACCAAGTAAGGTCTTTTAGGTAAAAATTTGTAAATGTGTTGTGAGCTTTCCAGTGACAGGCTTGCATGATTTGGTCCACCGATACCCCACCGTCAAAGGCCTTAGAGGCCGCGAAGGCCCGGATGTCATGCACTTTGACTTGGACCAAGTCCAAGGGTTGTTGATCTGCTTGTTTGTAACAAAGTAGAATGGTTTGTTTCAACCATGAACAGAGTGTAGCGGGTCTGATGTCTGAGGTATGTCCTTTCTTAAAGGAGATGAAAAGGAGAGAACGAGACCCTCTCAGGTCTTTTGTTCGGTCCAAATAAAACCTCAGGGCCCGCACGGGACACAGGGTCCTGTCTTCTTTAAACTGTCTATCTACAATGGTAGTCAAAGCAGGAACAGTCACCGGAGACACACTTTGAGAACCTTCTCTTGCTAGTTGGTTTTTGGCTATGAAATCGGAAGAAGGGAACAAGGCAACCTTTTCCCATTGGCCTAGATTAGATACTTTGTTTGCGACCCATGCATGGATTTCGCTGCGGCGCTTGCCGGAGGCCAAAGCTAGCAAGAAAGCAGTTTTTAGAGTAAGATGTTTGAGGTCTGTGTCTTTCATGGGCTCAAATGGTGCTTTTGTGAGCTCGTTGAGGACAACAGAAAGGTTCCACTTAGGTAAATTTCTGGAACTTTTGGGACGATCCCTGTGAAAACTGGAGAGTAACCTGTGAAGGTCTGCGTTATGTGCAATATGGTGGGCCGTTGGGCCCAAAGTGTCAACGATTGCAGTCCTGTAACCATCAATGGTCGAGGGGCGCCTGTTTAGGTCTTGGTACAGGTACATGAAAAAATCTGAGATTTGTTTCACAGATGGAGTGGAGAAATCCACCGAATTTTCTCTGCACCATTTTTCAAATAGGGCCCACTTTGACTTGTAGATGGTCCTTGTTGATGACTGCTGAGGAGCAGTAATTCTCTCTGCACACCTCCACAGAGAAGCCTTGTTCCTGGAGTTGTCCGCTCCTAGACACCAGGCGTGGAGGTTCAGCTGCTGGGGGTTGTTGTGGAACACATACTTGTGGGACTGTTTGAGTAGGGTCGTTGACACTGGGAGTTGTAGTGGGATCTCTGTTGAGAGCTGCACTAGGTCCCAAAACCAGGGCATCCCTGGCCAGCCTGGGGCTATCACGATGATCAGGCAATGGCATTGCTTGATCTTTTGGATCACCTTGTGAAGGAGAGCCGTAGGAGGGTAAGCATAGGCCGTGAGGTTGGTCCAGTCTATGTTTAGAGCATCTATGTCCCAGGCCCTTGGGTCTGGGATAGGAGACACGTACAGTGGGAGCTTGTGGTTCAGGTGAGTGGCAAATAAGTCTACATGAGGTGTGAACCACTTCTGGCAGATCTGTTTGAACACCTGGGGTGCAGAGACCATTCTGTTGACTGCACTTGGTTGGACCTGGACAGTAGGTCGGCCATCACATTCAGGCACCCTGGAATGTGCCTGGCTTTCAATGTTATGTGGTAGTGATGGCACCAGGTCATGATCTTCCACAGGAGAGTAAACATCTCTGCTGAGTGTGTTCCTCCTTGTTTGTTGATGTAGGCTACCACTGTTGAGTTGTCCGTCGCAACTAACACTGTTTGATTCTGGCACTGGTCCTTGAAGTCTCGAAGGGCCAGGGAGACCGTCTTCAATTCTAGGACATTTATGTGAAGCCTTTTTTCCCGATCTGACCACAGACCCTTTGTAGAATTTTGGTCTAAGTGAGCGCCCCAACCTTCGTTTGAGGCGTCGGTAAAGAGTTGGATACTGTGGTCTTTGGGATGAAGGTCTGCACCTTTCATCACGTTTGAGGGATTTTGCCACCAATCTAGGTGGGCTGCAATGGCTTCTGTCCAAGGAAGGAGGTTGTCCAGCGACTGAGGATATCTCCAGTGCTCCTTCAGATGAAACTGAAAGGGCCTCATGTGAAGGCGTCCCTCCGGGACCATTTTCTCCGTTGAGGCTAGCAACCCAATTAGAGACATCAAACATCTTGCAGTCAAAACACGTTTTGACTTGAGTGATAGGATCAAATCCTGAAGTTTGAGCCATCTCTCTTGAGTGGGTTTTACAAGGGCTGAATCTAGGTAGAATTCGTAGCCCACGAACGAAAACACCTGAGTAGGTTTCAGTTCTGATTTTTCCTGATTTATTATCCACCCCAAGGACTGAGTTAGGTCTACCACTGCCTGTGTGTTCACTTGGGCTTCTTCCTGAGACTGGGACCTGATCAGCCAGTCGTCCAGGTATTGGTGAATTCTGAGTCCTCTTGAGAGGGCCATGAGTTTCACTTCCTTTACGATCATTGTAAAGACCTGGGGGGCTGTGGCCAGCCCGAACGGGAGGAATATGAACTGGAACACCTGAGCCTTGTAGCAAAACCTTAGGTATTTCCTTGAGTTTGGGTGGATGGGGATGTGTAGGTAAGCGTCTGACAGGTCTATCGACGATACCCACGCCCCTGGAATCAGGGAAGTCCTGATGGACTCTGGAGTTTCCATTTTGAACTTTTCTACGTGTAGAAAAGTGTTGAGCCTGCTTAAGTCTATGACTGGCCTCCACCTTTGGTGAGGCTTGGGTACTAGAAACAGGCGACTGTAAAACCCGAGAGATTTTATGTTTTCCACCCTTTCAATAGCGTTCTTTGACAGGAGAGACTGGATACAAGCGGCCAAGGCTTGGTCTTTTTGTTGGGCCTTGTACTCTGACAGAATCAGAGGAAATCTGATCAAGTTTGGCTTTGAATGGAATGGCAGAACGTAGCCATTGGTGATAATGTTTAACACGTTTTGAGAACATTTGTTTGTTAGCCAGTCTCTCCTGAAAGAACGGAGGCGACCTCCTACTGGTGGACTGAGTGAGGCTTTGGAGGAGTCATTGGGAAGGAGGGTTTCCACGCCCCCTTCCTCTATTGTGGGGTCGAAAACGACCCCTGGAGCCTCTGAAGTTGGGTCTTCCTCTTCCCGAGGGAAAGGATTGGTTACTGCTTTGAGAGGTATTGCCCCCATAGGGGCATTTCCTGTAGGAGCCTCTTTTCTTGTGGGGACCACGAAAGGGCTTATTCTGGTAGGGTGCAAAACCCTGAGAATCTTTTGAGGTGCCTTTTTTGAGAAGGAAGTCCTCACCTTCCTTCACGAGTTGAGACTTGAACATGGAGGAGCCCCAAAAGGACGAGTTCCTAAGTTCTTGACGTCTCGTTTCTCCTAACTGTGGATGTAATAGAGTCATCTCGGCTTCGCGCCTAAGCAAGCCAGTATTAGCCATAGAGTATAGCTCCCTCTGGAGAATATGGGCTAGAGACTTGCTGAGACAGGTGAGGGCCCTGTGTTGGACAAGGACTGTCTTGTTCCAAAAATCCATGTACTCAGCGACTTCCTCATATCCGCACTTTGCTGCTTTCTCAGGATTGGCACCTTTCTGAATCTGAGATTTAATCTTCTTGACAGTTGACTTAATGCTATGTTGGCATTTTTCCAAGGAGGCATTGCAAGAAGAAGAGGTTTTGGCAAATGCAGCGGTGAAGTTGAGGGTTGAGATATTTTGTCTAGCCTGGTGTTCCAGCTCCTTGAGAACTGGTAGGGGAACTTTGGCTACTGGGGCCCCAGGAGGTCTAGGAGTAATACAGATCTTATCAAAGTCTGTATTCAACTCCTGAATTTTATCCTGAAATGTGGGCTGTCCCACCTTGTACCACTTAGAAGTGGAAGGAGGAGGCTTGACATATTTGCCCTCAGATAAATTGGCAGCCTTAAAGTCATGTTGAAATTTATTAAAGGCGTCCTTGATAACTGAGCTAAGGGGTAGAATAGAGGAAGGACCTCTAGGTCTGAGCTCTTGACGGCCCTTTTCATCATCCAGACCCAATACTGAAGTAGAAGACCTAGGCATAGATTCCCTGGGGTCAGGGAGGGAGAGAATACGTCTGAAGGTGTCTACTTCTTCAGAGTATTGTGAGGGTATGTCAGACAGAGCTACTTCCCTATAATAAGGAGGGTCTGGATCATGTTGTGGGAGGTCTTGATCAGAAGCTGCTCCTGAGGGCTGAGCCCTAGAGGGCTTAGAAGACCTGTGTCTAGCTACAGGGGACTGATCTTCCTCTGAAGAAAAGGACACATATCTAGACCTTGATTTGTGCTTGCTCTTGTCAGAGTGTTTCTTAGGTCTAGAAGAAGGGATCCGAGGTTGGTCGGAATCCTCATGTAGTTGGTCCGAGGCAGAGCTCGGATCAACTGGCTGCCTGTGGCTTAGCTTTTTGTGAGAGTACGAGACCTCTTCAGGATGACCCTCAGAGGGGGCAACGTACTGATCCGAGGTATCTTGGTTGAGTACTAGGCGAGGAGGGAGTGCTGGACCGTAGTCCACATCCATAGCCTCGCTCTGAATGTTAGTACTAGATCTCGGAGGGGGCAAATCCAGAGGGGCAGCATTGTTACTGGACGAGCCAGGTTTGGAAGCAGGAAGCGAGGATTCTACCTCGACTTTCTTTTGTGTAGCCAACTCCTCTCAGAGTGACTGAAACGCTTCCAACATGGATGCCTGGAAGGTACCCATTTGCTGCTGTAAGTGTATATTTAAGGAATCACCCAGGGATTTCTCAAGATTTTTCTGGATTTTACTTTGCAAAGCTGTACCTGGGGTGGGTGGAACAGACTTGGCTGGGGTCTTTAAAGACAATGAACTGAAGGCGAGAGGTTGAGGACGGGGGGGTGAGGTAAAAAGATTATCAGCAGCACTCTCGAGGTCTGCATTAGAACCAGTGAAGGAATCCCCGTCGCCTTCACCCAAAAGATCTAGTTCATCATCGTTGGAGCTAGTTTCCGCTTTTTGCTTTTTTAGGTAACGTTTCCTATTCTGAATTTTTTTCAATTGCTCATCAGAAAAAGACGTACACACTTGACAGGGAGTTTCGAAGGTGACACAGGGGTCATCTCCCTTGCCAGCCTCCCTACAGGTAGGGCAGTAGTTGTGTAAGTCGAAACTGAAGCAAAAGTGGCGGCATTTGAGGGCTCTCGGTTTGTCTTTATTTGCTTGATGGAGAGACATTTTATACGCAATAAAAAGACGTTGTGTAATTGGCTGAACCGAGGAAAGCTCAAAACACGCGAAAGCAAGAAAAATACTTATCCTGTGAAAATTAAAATTTAACAGAATGATCTATGATATATATTACAAGAAATATGCAAATATTAGCCTCCAACAATAAGTAAAGTCTGAGAAATAAATGAAAATGTCTGTATATTTACAAACTGCTACCAGTCAATCGTGGCCAACGAGAAAGTAGGGCGATTGGTCAGAAGTTATCACGTGACGACAACTACCAGTACATCCGGTGGCTAACAAGAACGATCTTTTTTTCTAAGACGTTGGCCCCGGGTGTGGCAACCCGAGAACAGCATTAAGTCCCACATGGTAAGCTATTGTAGCGTAATAAAAACTATTTTTTTACTGAGCCCACTCAGAGTGCTGGGTAGAATGAATAAAACTACTTTGTAATTTGGAAAATTTGTGATTGCACAAAACTTGTGACATGTAGTAAAATATGTTACTTCAGCATGTTCAATTAAACGAAATAATGCCCTGTCTGTAATATAAGTCATTACTACTTTAAGGCCTGCCTATACAACAAAAACTTCTACAATACAGCATCGACACCATTTCTGGTAACAAAAGTTTTCCATAGTTAATGCTTAATTGAAGGGCATTAAAATTGTATAATAATGTGCACAACATGCATTGCTCAAATTGTATAGGCCTATTAATGTAGGATCTTCTACATCAAACATTGCATTTCAATTTTCTTGTACTGCTAGACACATACGTTTCTAATTTGTGGCATCATGGCTTTTGCGACCCAAGAAAGTCAATTTTCCCGAACTTTCTAAGGATTTTCCCAAATTTCCCTGATATTTTTCAAAAATTGCAAATT
Organism: Sabellastarte sp. h YS-2021; assembly: GCA_964017235.1. Taxonomy (NCBI): domain Eukaryota; kingdom Metazoa; phylum Annelida; class Polychaeta; order Sabellida; family Sabellidae; genus Sabellastarte; species Sabellastarte sp. h YS-2021. The sequence goes on along the minus strand of OZ024929.1, from coordinate 167,153,808 downwards.
TAATAAGTAAATTAAATTTTTATAAGTTAATACCCTATCCAATGGACAATTGCTAATCCGGTCGGCGCAGACCGGCCCGCCAAACGCCAGAAAAAGACGTCCTGTGTTGCCACCGGCTGGCCGGTCCGTAGTACTGTGCACTCCCCAGATGGCGCCTCGTACTTCCTTCCTGTCTAGACAACCTGACGTCATAGCATCTTTTTTGTTGTCTAAACCTCTTAGACCCCTAGTAAGCTGATAGCGGGGTCGGTGGGAGGGTCTTGTGTGTCCATTGGATAGGGTATTAACTTATAAAAATTTAATTTACTTATTAAATTTGCAATTTTATTGCGTTAATACATCCTATCCAATGGACAATTGCTGAATAACTACCGCTTGGTCGGCGGGTAAGTTACTAGGGACTTATGTGAACTCACAAGTAATAGCAAATTTTAACCTACGGTCTAGGCTGACTTCGTCAGGAGACCTATAGGTCCAGGCCTGGGTTGACTTTAAAGGTCAGGAAACCCTGAAAGGCCATGGTCGGTTGCCAGCAGCCGGTTACCCGGGGCTATACCGCCGTTGCCCCCCCCCCCCTTTTTTGCAGACCTGCTCTGAGGTAGGGGAAGAGAGGGATGAGTTCAGTCCCAGAATGCAAATAAACCTCCCGAAGGAAGCACGCCACACTTAATTCTTATGTACATGAAGAACTGTTATGCACATATACAAATCTCCTCAATCAAAAGGGCCACTTGTGGATCTGCTGAGCAGCCACTACCTAGCCCAATGGTAAAGCTCTGAATCAGCCCAAGTCCCGCCCTTCAATTAGAACTGTGTGAAGGTATTGTGACTTCAGTGGCAGGCTGACAAGATTGGATCTAAGGAGACTCCCGACTGGAAGACCTTAGAAGCAGCAAAGGCCCTGACATCATGGGCTTTAACCTGATGTTAAATGTGGGCCTCCTGGTCAGAGAGCTCATAACATAGGATCACGGTCTGCTTGATCCAAGAGGAGATAGTGGCAGGCGAGATGTCTTTGTTGAAACCTTTCTTAAAGGAAACAAAAACCACCTCCTTATTCTGCCCGATGTCTGAGGCCCTGTCCAAATAGTAGCATAATGCTCTGACCGGACAGAGGGACCTGTCAGACTTGAGGGATCTATCCAGAGTCGAGGCCAGGGCTGTTATAACCCCAGGGGCCACACTGGACACTCTATGGCCAGCTGATTCTAGGATAGAAAGCTGGGTGATGGATACAGGGACACCTTTGACCAATCGGATTGGTGTCCAATATATCAGTTTTGCCAGGCATGAATCTCACTTTTGCACTTGCCCGACCCAAGGGCCAAGAGGAATACCGTCTTGAAAGTCAAATGCTTCAAGGGGGCCTCCTTGATTGGATCAAAAGGACTCTTAGCTGGTGCACGGCCAGTGAGAAGTTCCAGGAAGGTATGCCACTCCTGCCTCTGGGTCTGTCTCTGAAGAAACTATCCAGGAGACGAGTGAGATTTTCGTCCTTACTGATCTTGAAGGGTGAATTTCCAGTTTATCAACAATGGGTGACCTATAACCATCAATGGTGCTGGGCTGTTTGCCAAGCATATCTCACTTCTACTCTTCCCCGACCCCAGGGCCAAGAGGAAACTGTCTTGAAGGTCAAATGCTTCAAGGAGGCCTCTTTAATTGGTTCAAAATGACCCTTGTCAGCTGGTGCAAAAAACCAGGGAGAGGTTCCAGGAGGGGATTCTCTTCCGGCCTTTGGGTCTGTCTCAGTGGAAACTATCCAGGAGACGAGTGAGATTTTCATCCTTACTGATATTGACGGGCGAATTTCCCAGTCTATCAGCAATGTCTGACCTGTAACCATCAATGGTGCTGGGCTGCAACTTCCTGTCCTGAACTAGGTACATAAGGAAGTCAGCAACTAACTTACAGGAGGGGCCCGAAGTCCACCTGATGAATGATACATCACTTGTAAAAATGGCCCACGTGCCTCATAGACTGATCTGATTGACCCCCCTTTGAGGAGCCTCAATTCTTGCTGCCACTGCCTCAGACAAGTCCTGCTCCTCGATTGCTGAGGCTCTAGGAGCCCTGCATGGAGATTAAGCCTTGTCAGATTTCTGTGAGGGATCTGATCGAATGGCTGTGAACAGGCTGGACAGATTGGGCAGGCTCAGCGGGATGTGGCTGGACGTAGCCGCTAGATCCCAAAACCAAGGCATGTTGGGCCACCCCGGAGCAATCAGAATGATTCTCTTACATGGGGAGTCTTGCAACTTCTCCACCACTTTGCCCAATATGGCTGATATGAGAAGGTGTATGCTTTTAGATCCTACCATGGCCGACTGAGCACATCCACTGCTGTGGCCAGGGGATCCGGTACCGGTGACACAAAACAGAGGCGACTTGTTGTTGAACCTCGTGGCAAATAAGTTTATTTTGGGCCGGTGCCACCTACTGCATAGAGTGGAAGACCTCTGGAAGGAGAAACCACTGTTTGGATGGTCTGGCCTAGCCTGGACAGCCTGTCTGCTACCACATTAGGCCGGCTTGGAATGTGTCGTGCTTAGAGTCACTTGTTTCCTGGTACCCAGGTCAAGATTCTCCATAGTAGGGCACAAAGTGGGCCCAACCTCATTCCTCCTTCCTTTATGTATGACACTACTGTGGTGTTGTCAGTTGCTACAAGTACTATCTTGTTTAAGCAAAGGTCTTAGAACTCTTTAAAGTCAGAAAAACTGCTTAAAGTTCTAGATAGTTTATATATACAACTTGCTTCCCGGAGGGGACCAAGTTGCTCCTGCCAAGTGCTCATCTAAGTGAGCGCCCCACCCTTCTATTGATGCGTCTGTAAATATTTGCAGAGCATGTTTTATTGGGTGTAATGGTTGGCCTGTAAGTGCATTGTCTTCCTTCAGCCACCATTGTAAATGGGGGTGCAGGGACCTGGGGACTTGGATCACCTTTTCCAGTGATTCTGGTACCCTCCAGCTGTTGAGATGCCCTGTATGGGTCTCATATGAAGTCTGCCTAGATTAACATGCTTTTCTGTAGATGTTAGTAACCTATCAAGGACATGAATTCCCGGACCGGGCAAGCCGGTAGGGATAGCAGTTTTAACAGTCTCTTGAAGGTTCTGTACCCAGTCCAGGGTCGGTCGGAACCGATCAGACCTGAAGTCGAACTGGTAGCCTACAAAATCAAAGTCTTGATTGGGCTCCAGCTCTGATTTCTCTAAGTTCATTCGCCAACCCAGTTGCTGACACATTATTTACTAGTTCCTGTGTATTTTGGAGACAAGCCTGGTGGGATCTGGCACTCACCAACCAGTCGTCTAGGTACTGGTGGCTTCTTAAATCCTTGTGTATGGCCATCAATTTCACCTGCTTTGGTATCACCGTGAACTCAAAAGGTGCTGTGGACAACCCGAATGGCAGGGCCTTGAGTTGGTATGCCCGACCTTGGATGTGAAATCTCAGGCATTTCCTGGATTGTTCTTGTATAGGTATATGGGCGTAGGTATCCCTCCTTCAACAGTTGTACTACCTAAAGTCCAGCCCCCAAGGCTTCCTAAGTTCCCGACAAAGGGCTTAGTCTGGACCTTATAGGCAGATTGTGTGCCACACTTGGGACATTTGGTATTCTGACAATATTTTCTGTCCCTCCGGACACTGGTCTGGTCTGGTGACAATGATCCAGGTTAACAGTCTCTCTGTTTTATTGTGGTCTTATTTTCCCATAAATAAACTCTTTGCCCCGGGCCAGCAGCCTGCAAGGTGCAGCATTTACAGAGCAATTGTCATATGTGAGATGTCAGTCCCCTGGCCGGACCTGATGACAAAATTTATTATCTCTGCAGTCAAGTCCAGCACCGATAACAGGTTGTTGCGAGGTGTGATAAGGGAAGGTTGCCTGGCAGTAGCTTGGGAAACTGTCCTATCCTCAAGATCACTGACCAGTTTAAGAATTCTCTGTAACCCAATTAACCTTAGGCAACTCTGTCCGGTACCCGGACTCCATACCCGGTACTTTACTGTAACCAGTAATTCTTGTAACCGGCAAAAACTGGCAGGTTGGGGTCACCAATGAATTTTTTTTTTTTTTTTTTTTTTTTTTTTTTTTTTTTTTTTTTTTTTTGTAACCAGTTGGGTTGAAGCACTGTACAGTAAGGACTGTGTAGCCAACACCCTGTTAGTAGACTTGTAACCCATAGAATGAAGCAAGTGTACAAGGCTGTGTAGCCAGTACCAGTCGGTACACTCTGTAGCTAGTTGTTGAAGCAAGTGTACAAGCCTACAAGGCTGTGTAGCCAGTACCAGCCGGTACACTCTGTAACCAATTGTTGAAGCCAGTGTACCGGCTACACAGCCAGTTGAGGCTACTGTATAAGGCTGTGAAGCCGGTAGCCGGTCGGTACATACTGTAACCAGTTATTGAAGTAACTGTACAAGGCTGTTTAGCCGGTAGTCGGTCGGTACACTCTGTAACCAGTTGTTGAAGTAAGTGTACAAGGCTGTGTAGCCAGTAGGTACACTCTGTAACCAGTTGCTGAATGAAGTTTACAACTATCTTGTGTTGAACTCAGTTTCCTCCATTAATTCCTCTGTAACCGGTTGTTGAAACAAGTGTACAAGGCTGTAGCCAGTACACTCTGTAACCAGTTGTTGAAACAAATATACAAGGCTGTATAGCCGGTACTGGTCGATACACTCTGTAACCAGTTGTTGAAAAAATTTCACAACTATCTTTTGTGTAAAATACAGCTGGCTGTAGGTTTCCGCCATTAATAAAAGTATTTCTTTGAACGCACGTCTTATTTGTAGATTTTGACAGTTGCTGGGAAAGCCCCTGTGAGCTATATTTAGAAACAAATGTTGGTCGGTGTGTCACATGACCAGTTTGCTGGTCGGAGGGACAACGTGATTGGCTGATTGGAGATGACGATCAGCTTCGTGACCTGGTCGGTGAATCACGTGACCAACTTCGGGGAAATGCCCCCACTGTATGCATTCTTTCTTTCTATCACAGTAAACGTGAGCTGACTGGTCGACTGATGCTTGTAGCAGAGAAGTCTGTACCAGCGTGCTGGAGGTGAATTTCAGGAACTAAAAACTGGAATCACAGTAGACGTGAGTGCAAAGAATGTACTTCCGACCTTCTTGTTCGGTGAATTACGTGATAAACTTCGTGACTGGTCGATGAAAACATGTGACCAGCTTCGTGAAGACACGCGATTGGCTGACTGGGTATGACGTCAGAGGTCGCGTTCTTTCAGCTGGCCGGTCGGCTGATGCTTTAAAAGCAGAGAAACCTGGACCAGTGCACTCTGTAGATGAAATTCCTGGCCGGTCTGAAGTCGTTCTTCTTCTCAGCCGGCTGTACACTCAAACCAGTTCCTGGCCATCCACTGCCCTTACTACCGACACAAGTGCCGGGTCCATAAGGGTGGGACTGAGAGTGACAAAAGTTCCTTCTATGTAGTAAATACTTGAGAGGTCGGTTGAAGAGATCTGAAGAATTCACCTCTTGCTTCTGATGAAAAAATACTCGAGCTAGGCTGGTGTGACTGATGCTTTACAGCAGAGAAGTCTGTACCAGTGCGCTCTGATGAAGAATGCACCTTTCATAAGGGAATTCCTTGCAGGATTCAAAACTACGTAGACTGAAGTTTTCCGTGATTTCCATTTTAGTACTAGAAAGACGTTACTATGGTGACTGTAGCTGGAAGGTTACAGAAGATTCATTCAAAACAAAAGACACGGATAAAAATACCTGTAAATAGTATGTTCATAATTCCTCAATATTGTCGATCTGCCCCTAACAACCCCATGGTTGAGTGGGAGGAAACTAGTAAAATGGCTGCCTTTATATTTCGCGTCGTAACTGCCCTATCATCAACACTAAATTGAGTCAGCTAGGGAGCGTTTCCAGCAGATTCTAAATGTATATCCGTGCTTGATCAGTAGGTAACACTTCTACACTGAACATATCCATATATAAGGTTAAAAATCCGTCATAAAGCACACTTTTCTTTAAAAAAATCTGGAGATTGTTGAAAACACGTTCGCACAGTACACGCGCCAAACGAAAAAGATGCTATGACGTCAGGTTGTCTAGACAGGAAGGAAGTACGAGGCGCCATCTGGGGAGTGCACAGTACTACGGACCGGCCAGCCGGTGGCAACACAGGACGTCTTTTTCTGGCGTTTGGCGGGCCGGTCTGCGCCGACCGGATTAGCAATTGTCCATTGGATAGGATGTATTAACGCAATAAAATCTAAAATTCCTGGACTTTTCCCTGACCTTGAATTTCCCTAACTTTTCCCTGACTGCTGGCAACCCTGGAGAAATCCCTTCAATAGTCAATGAGAAAATTGTATTAAATTGTTGAAATTTTCACACTTTGGGTGGGGGTACCACTTTGCAAATGGCTCTGAGGACAGACAAACAAAAAGATCTACATGCCTTGAACAATTTACCATCCACGATAGAAAAGTATCTTATAGAAGAAACGGCATGTCTCTGGGCCTTGTACTTTTAGAAAAGTTGTTCACGTGGGCGCGAACACCGGAGAGTGATGCCACAATGTCAGCTGACTCGTCAGTCTGACAAGGATATCGGTTTTCAAGACACTTGTTTAGGTTTTGGGGAGCATAAAACATAACTTGCACAACTTAGGGTTTTAGAAGCAGAAAACCTATTAAAAGAAGCAATGGCCTAAAATGTACACTCAGTTGTACAAGTTATGTAATATAACAGCCCCCATAAATGTACGAAGTATAGTAGAACCTCTATTATCCGACCCTCTTGGGGGAGTAACAATTAGGTAGGATAATAGAAAGGTCGGATAATAGAAAGCCTAAAACAACAGGTTTAAATGGAGTTGGGAGAGTGGGTTTGAGGTTGGATAATTGAAAATTCGGATAACAGAGGGTTGGATAATAGAGGTTCTACTGTATAACTTCTAATGGCTGCCATACTGACCTGGCCCTTCCTTCTGATCTTGGCTTTTCTGAACTTGAGCTTGTGCTTCACTCTAGGATTTCTCTGTTCCTTCTTTCTCTTGGGCATCAAGCCTTTGTTTTTGGCAATCTAAATAAGAGGATGAAGACTCAGACTATAAATTTCAAGTCACCGGTATAGCATGCTTCATCAATTGTGTGGTGTCACAAAATGTAAGTCTAAATCGGAGTACCACATAAGTGAACAATGGATGATGAACCAAGATGGATCTGTTCCATCATCATATAGATTATACAGAAATCAAAATAATAAAATCAAACTGTTGGGGATTGAAGTTACTTTATATCGCAAATATAATTAGTCATTATTAATTTTTAGGAAAAAAATTATTACTTCTCACAACCTTGTAATTTTTTCTTCTGACCAGTTATCCAAAGAACTGTTCAAAGGGAACAGTGTTAATTAGTATAGTTGATTGCATACTGTACAGTTTTACACCACAGTTCATACCTGGTAAGTGATTGCTCTCTTTCCATCAGTTTCTTCTTCATTTATGTCTTCATCTTCTTCATTCAGAGTTTCTTCCACGGTATCTATTCTAGTTCTGGAAGTTTGTACAGACATTTTCACAATATGGACTGTTCTCTGATATGTTTATACAAAAACCAAAACTCTACTCTTGATATGGAAAACAGGTTTCAAAGTAAAAATTGCCTTTTCATCCTGCACAAAGTAGGGGTGTGACGGTACCAGATTTTCTAGTTCGGGATTCTGCCAATGCAAAACCATCACCAATTCCGGGATACTGAAAAGTTTGAGTTTCAGCACTTCCCCAATCAAATAGCTCTATAAACGGGAAGTGATTTTCTGTGATGCAAAACATGGCAGTTTTTCTCGAAGAAATCCCTATGAATGCATTAAAATCTAGTGAAAAATGAGGTAATAGTTTATAATTTCTTCAGATTCAGGTTTGGTATTTAATATTTTACGTTTCCCAATAACTATATTTGCTGACATTAGAGATTCCGGTTGTGAAAGTGGTCATGGTATATAAGTAGAATTGTCCTGATACCGGTACACCTCCACTACCGACTCACCCATAGCTCAAAGTATGGTTTGAAAAAGTGTAAGATGGCAAAGTATAAAAGAGTCTTTCTAAGGGAAAAAGGGCTTTATGGTTTTTACAGTTTTAGTAGCAAGAATATGATGTAAAACACTTTGACAAGTATCTGATCACTTTCCCTATGGTACAAAGTACTGAAAATGTAACCTACACTTATAAAATAAAAATTAATGCACCACACTTTTACAGGCTGTAACAAAGAAATGAAAGGTCAGATCTGAATGCCACAACTTTTCATGCCGCATGAAAATATATGACAGAATAATCAATACTTCTGGATGTGGTACATTTGGAGAATTTGATAAACTTTATCTAACACAGACAAGGTTTACAACAGTGAGAAGCAAACTGTTCACATGGTATCCTTTGCATTTAGAATCCACTTTAGGCCACTAACCTTTGAAGTTACAGTGGTGTATAGTTCTTACCATGAATAAGACAATAAGTCATGGCAAAACTACAAATACAAGTGTAACCATTGGCGCTGTACCTGATTATTTTTCAATATATAGTTATAAAGTACATGGAGTATATATTTTGAGTAGCTGTCTAATTATTCTTCTGAAACTGAACTAAAACCAGTCATGTTATTTTGAAACTTACAAATGAAAATGATGTAAATTTTGTCTACTTTTACACCAACATCTAGCCCCAAAGTATGAACCTTGGTGGTTGATGTCTGGTTGTTTGCAGCACCAAAATTCTCCCATTAAAAACTCACAAACCCTGCTTTTCCAAGCTCCTCCATCCTCCCAACTACCAGTCAGTGTTTTGAAAGTATTGTTAATCCCAATACCAATTGTTCCCAGCCCCTTGACTCACCCCAATTCAACTCCATCTTCTATCCCACTAGCCTCCTCCTCCTCCTCATCTGTGTCTATATTCTGGCCCAATCTTCCCGCCTTCATCATCTCGTAATACTCAAGTGCCTCCTGTTCTCCCTTGGTCTTGTACCGCCCCTCAGCCACCTCCAACTTCTTCCTCTTCTTAGTCTGATGGAAACAAGCCAGCACAGTCAATGATTAATATAAAGATTACTAGCTGATGGCTACTTGAATCTTTCCAAAAACACCAGTACAACATTTACTATGTTCAGATTCTTTCTTTCTTTTTTTTCTTGTCTCTTTTTTGCAAATTTTCTGACTTTTTCAATTTCAAAATCCCAATATTATATAATTCCAGGTACTTCATTGGTAAATCTTTGAGTGTTTACATTTGTCATTTTGTGCAATGTAGAATAATCATTCATTATTATTCAGTGAAAGTAAAACAGATCCAGAATTCTTCAAGAAAGAAAATATTATCTTTGTTTAGACTGATGACAGGAAAAATGCAACAATAATATTTGTAACTGGAACAGTTTTAAAGAACTAAATTGATTTGACTTGTAGAGCAAAAGGTTTTATTTGAACTGGATTCTGTGTTATTGGTAAGAAGTGTAGTTTCTCTACATATGAAGAGATGTGACAGAACATAATTAGCTGGAAAACAGTGTAGCACATGGCGTTCTGTAATTTATTGAGAAACAAATTAAACAAGTTAAACAAATGTATTTTTAAAATTAATGTGTATCCTATGATACGGCTTTAAAAATAAATAATACTTGGGCGACACATCAGTAATACAGTTTTCTTCCTTAAAGTACCTTTTGTCTTTCAGTGAGAAGATCATCGCTCTCTTCCCCACTGAGTAATTCGGACAACTTCTTTTCTGAGGCTCCCTTCTTTCCTCGTTTTGATGTTGATTTCCTGCAATAGCAAGTGCAATGGGTTTTGCAGAACATTAAAAGTTAAAGCACCTAAGCTAATTTAAAACAGCCAATTAATGGTCTAAGTTGATTACATAAATGGAAAGTTTCACACAGCAGCTGCAAGTAAGTTCAATGCAAAGTTTCACTGAGGTCAGTTGAAAAATAAGAAAGCTGGAGGCTTAAAACCCCTTTATTTCACTGTAAGGTGACCAAAACGTCAGTCATTTTGGGACTTAAAGGTGATCAAAAGATAGGAATGTCCCTTTTGCCAACCTTTATACATGTACCAAGTTTTATTTTATAAAATGAAACACTTTCAGAGCTTAGGCCTAAAACCATATATTTAAAGTTTAAGATGATAATAACATTAATATTTAAATCAGAATGTAGCCACAGTCATCTTTTGATCTACTTCAATACCAATGATAAGTTAGATTTAAAACAAATGGAAAACACCAAGGAGCCAGAGGCTTAAGTTTTATTCCAATTTTATGACTTTAAGGAGGCCATAGCTCCATTAATATTTACAGTTTAAGGTCACCATCAAATTAGCATATACATTTGGCAAATCTTTATATATGTGCCAAGTTTGGTTGAAAAAAGTGAGAAACTAAGTGAACTGGGAGGGTTCAAGGCCCCTTTTTTTGACATTAAGGTGACCATAAGGTTTCAGATACAGGGCTGAAACTTCGGAATGTGAAAGATTATCAAAAAGTAGCTGATTAACTTATTCAAACAAAAGGCCGAAATCCTTCCTGTTGTTGCAATACAGACAAAATACCCATTTTAAAAAAAAATTATTAAAATAAAACGCCTCCTATTCAGGCATCTATGGCCCACTTGATCAAAAAATCCTTTCCAACATGTAAATTTAATTCTAAGAGGTACCTGGTGTGTCTTTTTTCGGAATGCGAAGACAGGGTGTTTTTGAAAAATGCATAAGGTTATCTTGAATGAAGTTTAAGGTCTGATCAAAGTCACCCTCAAACTTTTCCCGCCTCTATAGATTGAAAGAAAGATAGGAAGAAACAAGACCACTGCCGTGGTATGATCTCCCGCCGCACTACATCAAAAAGTAGGTCAACAACATATTTGACAAAACTCCTTTAAATTGAATAGTTTTGCTGTTATAAATTATTTAAATTAAAAAAGTCAAAGTAGCTATTACTGAGTTTGGCCATCGAATGGCCACATTCCAGAGTTAGAGCCACTGAATGTACATATTCCGCAGTTATGTACATGTAAGATGTGCACTAAAAAGGTTTGGATATCTTCATTCCACCTCAAAGAAGGGGCTCAAGGTCTTACCATTACCCTGTGCTTTTCCACAGGTTGGTTTGAAGCTCTCCCAAAAGTAGGTGAATGAGTTATTTGAGAAAAATTGGCTATCTGCAATACTTTTAGCGATAATTCGCATTTACTCATTTTCAGTAGGTGAGTAATTAGCTATGGGTCTGAAACCTCACCAAGTGAAAGCTCTCCCAAAAGTAGGTGAATGAGTTATTTGAGAAAAATTGGCTATCTGCAATACTTTTAGCGATAATTCGCATTTACTCATTTTCAGTAGGTGAGTAATTAGCTATGGGTGTGAAACTTCACCAAGTGAAAGCTCTCCCAAAAGTAGGTGAATGAGTTATTTGAGAAAAATTGGCTATCTGCAATACTTTTAGCGATAATTCGCATTTACTCATTTTGAGTAGCTGAGTAATTAGCTATGGGTGTGAAACTTCAAGTGAAAGTTCTCCCAAAAGTAGCTGAATGAGTTATTTGAGAAAAATTGGCCATCTGCAATACTTTTAGAGATAATTCGCATTTACTCATTTTCAGTAGCTGAGTAATTAGCTATGGGTCTGAAACTTCACCATGTGAAAGCTCTCCCAAAAGTAGGTGAACGCGTTATTTGAGAAAAATTGGCTATCTGCAATACTTTTAGCGATAATTTGCATTTACTCATTTTCAGTAGGTGAGTAATTAGCTATGGGTCTGAAACTTCACCATGTGAAAGCTCTCCCAAAAGTAGGTGAACGCGTTATTTGAGAAAAATTGGCTATCTGCAATACTTTTAGCGATAATTCGCATTTACTCATTTTCAGTAGGTGAGTAATTATCTATGGGTCTGAAACTTCACCATGTGAAAGCTCTCCCAAAAGTAGATGAAGGAGTTATTTGAGAAAAATTGGCTATCTGCAATACTTTTACAGATAATTCGCATTTACTCATTTTGAGTAGGTGAGTAATTAGCTATGGGTCTGAAACTTCATCAAGTGAAAGCTCTCCCAAAAGTAGGTGAATGAGTTATTTGAGAAAAATTGGCTATCTGCAATAGTTTTAGCGATACTTCGCATTTACTCATTTTGAGTAGGTGAGTAATTAGCTATGGGTCTGAAACTTCACCAAGTGAAAGCTCTCCCAAAAGTAGGTGAATGAGTTATTTGACAAAAATTGGCTATCTGCAATACTTTTAGAGATAATTCGCATTTACTCATTTTGAGTAGGTGAGTAATTAGCTATGGGTCTGAAACTTCACCAAGTGAAAGCTCTCCCAAAAGTAGGTGAATGAGTTATTTGAGAAAAATTGGCTATCTGCAATACTTTTAGCGATAATTCGCATTTACTCATTTTCAGTAGGTGAGTAATTAGCTATGGGTCTGAAACCTCACCAAGTGAAAGCTCTCCCAAAAGTAGGTGAATGAGTTATTTGAGAAAAATTGGCTATCTGCAATACTTTTAGAGATAATTAGCATTTACTCATTTTCAGTAGGTGAGTAATTAGCTGCGAGTCTGAAACTTCACCATGTGAAAGCTCTCCCAAAAGTAGATGAATGACTTAAAAAGTAGATGAACAACTTGTTTGAGAGAAATTGTGTAGCTGCAATACTTTTAAAGATATAAGGCATTTACTCATTATGGTTATCATTAAAAATTGACAAAGTAGCTATTATGGTTTGCGAGATATTTGTCATTTTTCACATTTTCACCAAAAGTAGCAATAAAGTAGCCATTACTCACTTGTACATTGAGCAACAGTTGTGAAACTTAAATATGTTACAGTTCACAAAAAAGTAGATGAACAACTTATCTGAGAGAAATTGTGTAGCTGCAATACTTTTGAAGATATAAGGCGTTTACTCATTATGGTTATCATTAAAAATTGACAAAGTAGCTATTACTCACTTAGCTATGGAGATACACTTCCAAACTAGTGACCATGTTGTAGCTGTAGAGATAGTAGCTGAACAACATATTGGAACAAAATTGTGTAGCTGCAATACTTTTGAAGATATAAGCCATTTATTCATTATGGTTATCATCAAAGTAGCTATTATTCAGTTAGCTATGGAGTTACAGCTGTGAAAATTCACAATACAGTATATCCAAAAGATAGGTGAACAATATATTCAACAAAAATCCTCTATATTCAATAGTTTTTGAGTTATAAGTGACTTGCTCAATGGTCAAATGTTAAACTTAGTATAGCTATTACTCAGTTAGCTATGGTGCTACACCTTGGACACCTCACCATGATATAGTACATGAAGGAGTTGTTGAACAACATATTTCAGGCCAATATTGTAAGTAACAGTTACAAAGACAAAATCAATTTACTCATTTTGCTCATTGTTAATAACAGAAAATAGCTATTACTCACTTAGCTATGAAGATAGAACCCTAAAAATGGTACCATCTTGTAGGCATGGAGAAAGTAGCTGAACAACGTATTTTACAGAAACACTCTAAATGCAGTCGTTTTGGAGTTATGAGCACTTTACTCAAAGTAGCCACCATTGCTATTACTCACTTAGCTATGGTCCTAGGTGTGAAATAACAGCATCAAATGAAAGGACATAAGCAATAAGGTCATCAAAAACATTGAAAAGGCCAAGGAGAAACAACCAGTGTGATGTACAGCCCTTTATAAAAGCGTGACACACACTCAATAACACACGAACACACGCACGGAATGCGTTTTATAATCTCCCGGCCGGCCGGCGGGAGATAACAAGTAATCAGTGCCCGTGAACGGGCTCTGTGTCAGCTGACCATGTGTTTTGAGTTTCAGAGTAGAAGTAAAAGAAGAAAATAGCATCAGAGATGCATTACATTACGACACTCTTTATCTACATCTGGCATGGCCGAATTATGGTTTGGATGTTTTGAATATTACCATACATACAGAAGTGGTAATACATTCAATGAATGCTTATGTGTGGTGTTGGAGCAAAATCTGTGGCTCACTTAATAAAATTCCATCTGCTACAATGGGAAGTTGTAAAAGTAAAATTCTTAATGAATTCTAATATGATTTTAACAGTGCTTAATCTGCTTAATCAAAAGACAGACCCAACAAGATTTTAAAGGTTAAGGTCAATATGACAAGGGCAAAGATCAAATCAAGGTCACACCATGATGCTGTACACCTACAACCCCTAACCAATGTCCCTACCAAGTATCAACTTCTTACACCTTACGGTTTCCAAGATATAGCCCGGACAAGATTTTATAGGTCAAGGTCACTACAGCAAGGTCAAAGGCCAAATCAAGGTCACACCATGACGTTGCACACCTACACATCCTAACCCATGTCCCTAGTAAGTATCAACTTCCTACACCTCACATTTTCCGAGATATAGCCTGGACAAGATTTTATAGGTCAAGGTCACTACAGCAAGGTCAAAGGTCAAATCAAGGTCACACCATAACGATGCACACCTACACCCCCTAACCAATGTCCCTACCAAGTATCAACTTGCTACACCTTACCATTTCCAAGATATAGCCTGGACAAGATTTTAAAGGTCAAGGTCACTATGGTGAGGTCAAAGGTCAAATCAAGGTCACACCATGACATTGCACACCTACAATCCCCCACCAATGTCCCTGTCAAGTATCAACTTTCTGCACCTTACACTTTCTGAGATATCGCCAGGACAAGATTTTATAGGTCACGGTCACTACGGCAAGGTCAAATCAAAGTCACACCATGATGAGGCACACCTACACCTAACCAATGTCCCTACCAAGTATCAACTTCCTACACCTTACCATTTAAAAAATATAACCCGGACAAGATGTTATTGGTCAAGGTCACTACAGCAAGGTCAAAGGTCAAATCAAGGTCACACCATGATGTTGCACACCTACACCCCCTAACCAATGTCCCTACCAAGTATCAACTTCCTACATCTTACGGTTTCAGAGATATAGCCAGGACAAGATTTTAGTCAAGGTCACTACAGCAAGGTCAAAGGTCAAATGAAGGTCAGACCATGATGAGGCACACCTACACCTAACCAATGTCCCTACCAAGTATCAACTTCCTACACCTTACCATTTCCAAGATATAACCCGGACAAGATTTTATTGGTCAAGGTCACTACAGCAAGGTCAAAGGTCAAATCAAGGTCACACCATGATGTTGCACACCTACACCCCCTAACCAATGTCCCTACCAAGTATCAACTTCCTACATCTTACGGTTTCAGAGATATAGCCAGGACAAGATTTTAGTCAAGGTCACTACGGCAAGGTCAAAGGTCAAATGAAGGTCAGACCATGATGAGGCACACCTACACCTAACCAATGTCCCTACCAAGTATCAACTTTCTACACCTTACCATTTCCAAGATATAACCCGGACAAGATTTTATTGGTCAAGGTCACTACAGCAAGGTCAAAGGTCAAATCAAGGTCACACCATGATGTTGCACACCTACACCCCCTAACCAATGTCCCTACCAAGTATCAACTTCCTACATCTTACGGTTTCAGAGATATAGCCAGGACAAGATTTTAGTCAAGGTCACTACGGCAAGGTCAAAGGTCATATGAAGGTCAGACCATGACGTTGCACACCTACTCCTCCTAACCAATGTCCCTACCAAGTATCAACTTCCTACACCTTACGGTTTCTGAGATACAGCCCAGACAAACTTTTTCCCGCCGCCCACCCGGACACTATGGGTGAAAACAATGTCCCGACAGCCCTTAAAGACTGTGGGGTGATAATAATGTTAATTACCATAAATATAAAAAATATCAGGCAATATTCATGAAAAAATACAATACTTTTAATTTTTGTATGAAAAGAGAAATTATTAATTACCACATATTTCAAAGTATAACAAGACCACTGCCATGGTATTATCTCCCGCCGAGCATTACAGGGGAAAAAATACCTTTTCCGAGATATTCACAATTTTTCACTTTCCGCTAAAATCCAAGATGGCCGCCAAAAGTGGTGAAAACTGAAATTTTTCCCCTAGGCACAGAATACTGTTGTACTACCCTGTGGGTCAAAAATTCGCTCGAAATCACTCTATCTCTTACCGTTTCGAAGATATTTTCAATGTTTATTTTCTGCTAAAATCAAAGATGGCTGCCAAAAGTGGCGAAAATTGAAATTTTTTCCCCTTTGCATAAGATACTCTTGAAGTTTTTCCCCTTTGCATACGACACTGTTGTACTACCCTTTGGGTAAAAAATTCAAGCAAAATCGCTCTATCTCTTACGGTTTTCGAGATATTCATACTTTTTCATTTTCCACAAAAATCCAAGACGGCCTCCAGAAGTTGTGAAAATTGAAATTTTTGCCCTTTGCATACGAGACTCTTGTACTACCCTGCGGGTCAAAAATTCGCTCGAAATCGCTCCATCTTGTATGGTTTTCGAGATATTCACACTTTTTCATTTTCCGCAAAAATCCAAGATGGCTGCCAAAAGTGGCGAAAATTGAAAATTTTCCCTTTTCCATAGGACACTTCTGTACTACCCTGCGGGTCAAAAATTCGCTTTAAATTGCTCTATCTCTTACGGTTTTCGAGATATTCACACTTTTTCATTTTCCGCAAAAATCCAAGATGGCCGCCAAAAGTGGCGAAAATTGAAAATTTTCCCTTTTCCATAGGACACTTCTGTACTACCCTGCGGGTCAAAAATTTGCTTGAAATTGCTCTATCTCTTACGGTTTTCGAGATATTCACACTTTTTCATTTTCCACAAAAATCCAAGATGGCCGCCAAAAGTGGCGAAAATTGAAATTTTTGCCCTTTGCATATGACACTCTTGTACTACCCTGTGGGTCAAAAATTCGCTTGAAATTGCTCTATCTCTTACGGTTTTCGAGATATTCACACTTTTTCATTTTCCGTAAAAATCCAAGATGGCCGCCAAAGTGGCTAAAATTGAAATTTTTCCCTTTTGCATAGGACACTCTTGTACTACCCTGTGGGTCAAAAATTCGCTCGAAATCGCTCTATTTCTTACGGTTTTCGAGATATTCACACTTTTTCCACAAAAATCCAAGATGGCCGCCAAAAGTGGCGAAAATTGAAATTTTTTCCTTTTGCATACGACGCTCTTGTACTACCCTGCAGGTCAAAAATTCGCTCGAAATCGCTCTATCTCTTAAGGTTTTCGAGATATGGTTTTCAGTTAGTTATGGACTTACAGCTCTCACAATTTGTCATTACACAGTACATAAAAAAGTAGCTAAACAACATATTTGAGAAAAATCCTTTAAATTCAACAGTTTTGCTGTTATAAGTGATTTCCTCAATGGAGAACCATTAAAGTAGCTATTACTCGGTTAGCTATGGACCTACAGCTCTCAAAATTTGCTATTATACAGTACATCAAAAAGTAGGTGAAGAACATATTTGACAAAAATCCTCTAAATTCAACAGTTTTGCTGTTAAAAGTGATTTACTCAAAGGAAAACAATGAAAGTAGCTATTACTCAGTTAGCTATGGACTTACAGCTCTGAAACTTTGCCACGACACAGAACATTAAAAAGTAGGTGAATAACATATTTGACAAAAATCCTCTAGATTTAATAGTTTTGCAGTTATAAGTGATTTACTCAATGGAGAACCAACAAAGATCGCAAGATAGAACACTAAAAATGGTACCATCTTGTAGGCATGGAGAAAGTAGCTGAACAACGTATTTTACAGAAATGCTCTAAATGCAGTCGTTTTGGAGTTATCAGCACTTTACTGAAAGTAGCCACCATTGCTATTACTCACTTAGCTATGGACCTAGGTCTGAAAAAAACAGCATCAAATGAAAAGACATAAGCAATAAGGTCATAAAACATTGAAAAGGCCAAGGAGAAACAACCAGTGTGATGTACAGCCCTTTTTAAAAACATGACACACACACACACACGCACGGAATGCATTTTATAATCTCCCGCCCGGCGGGCTGGCGGGAGATAAAAAACAGTATTCTAAAAAATGTTTCACCTTTTCTTTCCCTGTATCACACCATCATCAGATAAGCTTTGTACTTCTAAATCTTCACCATTTTTCACCTTTTCTAAGATCATTTGTACTTCTGGCAAAATCTTACCATCTACAGCCTCCAACTGCTTGATCAACTAAGAAAAAGAAAGGCTCAAATTTTGTAGACAGTGAACTAATCCAGCTGTTTTTTGGTTACGAGAATTAATTAAACACAAAGGTGTCAATAAGAAACCACAGGTCAATGGGTTTTTCCAATCAACCTAAGAAATCATTCAATAAATGTCTATATTTAATTCATATATTCACTGAATAAGACTGTCTTAAAGCCAGCCTAAGCCAAACAATTGAGAGAAGACAGGTACAATAGTAATTTGGTAATGGTGCAGATCTTTAACTCTCAGCCATTTCTGTTTGGAGTTTTGTGCAATAAATACAAGCAGAAGCGCTGTGAAAATATCTTTCTAATGATAAATATTGCACTTTTGTAGGTTACATAGTT
This sequence comes from Sabellastarte sp. h YS-2021, assembly GCA_964017235.1. Taxonomy (NCBI): domain Eukaryota; kingdom Metazoa; phylum Annelida; class Polychaeta; order Sabellida; family Sabellidae; genus Sabellastarte; species Sabellastarte sp. h YS-2021. The sequence goes on along the minus strand of OZ024929.1, from coordinate 167,135,247 downwards.
TCCCAAATATTAACAAAGACTTGGCACTTGTTGACACTTATTATCCATAGTATGAAGACTAGTGAGTGGAATCGCCTCAATTTTCGTGGTCGATTATTCGTCCAATTTTCCGACCGATGATCGACCCTTAATCGACTTTTTTATTCCACTGTAAGAAAATATATTATGAAAGGCTTTCCGGGATGAAGTATTTGTCAATCCGTAAGAATAACGGTGTTTCTGACATTTAGAACCTACCAAAAGCACTCACTTCCGGTAAATATGGCGGTAGACATAAACAAACCCAAATTCGTGACAAATCTCATTATTTATCAAAGGAAAGTTAAGGAAATAGCTTAAAATATAAAAAACATGTGGATATTGAGACACATAAGGAAGGGTAAGATTTAATCGATTTCTAGAAGTTGTCAGTGACCGAACGCGATTGTACCATAACGCCGACGATTAATTGAACGTTGGTCTAATCGTCCCATCACTAATGGAGACACCGGTCTGTGTACAAAAAATCGACATATATAGGTCACATATGGCACACTAAATTTATACATATTCAATGACTTGCTTTGATATAAAGTATCATAAAATCATTTTTTCCATATGAATATAAAACCGCAAAGCCACTGACAGGAGGTGAACTTGTGAAACCAAACATGGACATTTCATCCACACAAAATCATAATAAAATTCAAATGCACAAAAGTATGGGATAAAAGTGTGCAATTTCTTTAGACTTGTGGTTTGTTTCCAATTTTTTTAAAAACTTTTTCTTCCATTATATGAGTCAACAAGCAAGATGGTGGCTGTAAAATCTCGCCACGGAATTTCAGTACAATGCTGTCGATACCAAGATACAAATGTAAAAGTAAATCCTCTCCCCCTGAAAATCCTCTTCCCTCTCCATTCTCTCCCTGGGGAGTAGGATATCTAGGGGGACGATTTTATGGTACACCGGGGCTACCAAACCATCCCTTTTTTTCAATAAACCTCCTATAAGAAGGAACATCTGAAGTGGGTTAGGCTTTTATTACAACTTGGCTCCTTTCCCTAAAGTATAGAACATTTTATATGACAACAAAAAACATATAATACATCACATGAGCCTAATATTGGTGCATTTTAAGCGTACGATTTTGAGTTTTGAGAAACACTACAATTATAGGATGCTTTATTTGTCGTTCATCTGCTTATAAATGGGGAAATATAAAAGAACTTCTCTGACTGGAGTTTTTAAGGTCACCATACCAAGCAAATGCAAGTGTGGCTTACACTCCTAATGAACCTTTTAGGTTTCCTAATGCAGGGAAATTTAAAAAGTTGCCTTAGTTAACAGCATCTTTAAGGTAGCCTTATCAAAAGGAGATTTTTTACCAATCTTTTATGATAAGACAACCAAAAATCCTGCAGGATCTATGTTTTTGCCATACATTATACAGAGCAACAAATGACTATCATTGATAATAGAAGACACAACAATATAGACACACCACAGTGCGGTAATAAGGTACGCAAAAATAGCAATATCATGGACTCCTAAATGAAACCGGTCTTTACAACAGAAATAAAGTCCTAAGGTTTATACTTTGTGACCTCCATAATGGTCTCTACCGTGCTTGTCCATTATATAGAGGTTATAAAGTACTAACCCTGTAACTTTATTTCTACACTAAAGGGACCTTCAAAATAAAGGTAGTTTAGTGAACACAGTCCCTGGGGCTTTGAGATTGACTTGAGTGGGCCGACATTTAGATTGACCTTGTGACCTACATTTCTGTACTGCACAATCCGCTTGATGACCGGGTGATTCTCCACTGGCGTCCTCTTTGCCTTCAGCATCATGTAGAAACTGATGTTGACACAGTAACTATAAACAAATCAAATAAATAAAGATTCATCAATATTAGATCATCAAGAATTACTAATTATTTCATCATATATATTTTCGAATGTGATGACTTTACAAAATTAACATTATCCACAATCCAATGGCAAAAAATGACATGGCAAATGGTTGACTCAGGAGAAATGGGTGTTAACACGGATAACAACATTAACATATTCTTACACCACTCATCAAGTTCATAAAAACATTGTCCTAAAACTAAGAAACAATAATTTTGAGTTATTTAAAAAGGTTTAACAATATCAATAATCCAGAGAATAACTACAGATAATAGTGTTTTTTTAGTTAATAACAAAAACAACATATGAACAGCATATGAACAGCATATATGAACCAATATTGTATCTTACTTGAGATATAATGCGACCTTGGTATTGATATACTGTGCTCCATCACTTTTTGGGAGTGTCCCAGTCCTCAACAAATTCTGTACAGGTAAAAAAACATCTTTCAACTCTGTCATCTGTAAAATAAGAATACGCACTACAAACTTCCACACAGAGCATGGCCTTCAATACACATGTTAACAGGTTGACAGGAACCAGTTACTCAATATTTTAATGTTTTAAGGCTTTTAATGGCTGTTACTTCATTAAAACAAAGCAAAAATTCTATAAATTTGGTAAAATGTCTCACATTTTTCCTTTTAAACAGGGTAAAAATAAAGTTTACCCTTGCAGTTAAGTTTTATATCAGTGACAAATGTACAAAACATCAGCTTTTGCTCGTCTCAAAGCCTCAAAAACCTTACAGTACACACAAGCATTGCATTACTTTTGTCACAATATAAAATTTTTTACAGAGGGAAACAGAACGTCCTTTCAAATTTATGATTTATGAGACTGTCTTGGTAAAATTCATTAATCTCTGGCAGTATATTATTTTACTTTTGCTTCTTGTCACTAAATTTCAATGAGTGACAAATTTCAAAAACTGTGGTGCATTCCACATCTCATAGACAAGAGGTCCATTAAACTCAAGCTCTTACAAAACATTTACACTTTTATAACACAAAATATCTGTTCTACTGACCTTGACTTTATAATCTTCCACCAGCTCCAGCAACTCAGGTGACTCTTTTCTGACTAGATCTAATTTCTCTTTTCTCGTCAGTTGTGATAAATCTTGCTGAACCTTTTCCTCTTGTGCAGGTATCGTCACACCCTTTTTAGGCTTCTCAACACTCTAGATATCAGAAAGAGATCTACAGCTATAACAAATGTGTCTTGACACAGTGCATTCCCAGATATAGCTGTGAAATTAACACCAATAAATACAGTGTTTCCTGAGCCTCTTTCTTCTGGAGGTCAATTGACCCCCTCCTTTGAAAACCAGGGGTCAATCAAAATTTTTGAGGGTCAGTTAGACTTGACAACTTCTGGTTAAACTGCAGGTTAGAAAAATAATGAACAAACACCTAAAATACCTTACAAAGACAGTGTGTGTGTTAGAGTTATGAAATGTGGGGTACCATGTACCCATGGGGCATCGAAAAAGGGGTACAAGTAATATTCTGTCACATTTTCCTCAAACAACATTTAGATACACCCAGTTACTAAAAAGCAATAAATTAGATCTAAATTTATTCATCACTTTGATAGTAAATTACAGTACATTTTACATGGTTGTACAATCGTAAAAATATCTGAAGTACACCTGTGTACCTCAGGGTAAAGAAAACAGTCAAAAAACAAACTTATTTTGGGGTAATTTTTAAGGTAGCAAAAATGAACAGAAGCACTACTCAATTTTCAATGACATACAGTATGTGTTGATGGTTTATAAAAAATTATTTTATTTATACTACAAATATGATATTTACCTGTTTGAAAGACAACTTGTTGTAGTTTATGTTGCTTTTTATTTGACAAAAGCCCATTGAGTGGTTCCAAAGTTACAGTGTTTTTGCTACAACCCCTGTAAATATTTCCGAATTTCAGAGGTACTATTTTCTGGGGAGGTTTCCGGGGTAAAAAAATTCAAGAATTTCCAAGATTTAGTAGAACGTGTCTCCCACTGCACAAGGTATTTGTCATCGTTCGGAGACATTGTTTCCAATTGTGTCCTTGCAGAGATCGCCTTTTCTTTCAATGTGTAACGTTTCCAATAAGATTTGCAAGGTTACATTGTAACACTGGCCGTTTAAGATGGATCTCATCTGCGTAGCTCGCGTCTCACATGAAATTTTAAAATATACAGCTTGTCTACGGTGCTATTTTTATTGCATGTGCATCTATGCTTTCAGTAAAAAAATCTGGAGTCCTTTGTTATTGAATAACACGAATGCGCATACGTGACCTCGTAAACTCCTCGCCTCTCGACCTTTTGATCCCAGGCATGCAGTGACGCGTAAACAAATGGGAAAGCAGCCATTTTTGTTTTGAAATTAGAATAAATAAAGAATTGCTGCATGTATAGACGAAACATGAATAATTCTTTTTACAAATACTTCTGCGTCAGTCTGACTGGTAAATATTATGTGCGTAAATCACTTGATTTCGACGTAAATTTACGCACGTTTGTGCGTAAACGGAAACACTGAAACACTAAGTATCTCTGTAACCTTATTAAATGCTTTTAACAGAATATACCACAGGTTCCAAAAATATAACAAACATGTTAGATATATACTTAATTGAAATTAGTGTTTGCTCTAACTGTATTTTCAAATAATCAATACATGCTCCATATTTTCAAAATATGCCTGCTCTGGACAACTGCAAAAATTTGAGTATACTACTACTAAGTGAATTACTAATATGCTGCAGCTAATTCTTTCACGTTTTTTGTCTGCATAGAGATATTTCCAGTAATCCTCTTAACAATTATCAAAAGAGATTTAGAAGAAGCAATGACATTACACTGTTACTCTGGATTACTCCACTTAGAAGTATTCGTCAGTATTTAAATATTTAGATATTATCTTTATACAAAACATTTCATACCTTAAAAATATCCAAAGCAAAATCCTGATCATCCAACTGTTCCACCATTTTTTTCTGTATTGCAAGCGCCTCTTTTTCCTCCAATGCTGCTGCATCCACATCTGATCCATCCCCACCTAAGGTGTACAATAGTTTCTGTTAACAACCAGGCAATAGGTAGAGAACATACTTTGCATAGAGACACAGAAAAGTCAAGTGGCATACCAGAGACCTTCCAATCACCAAAGAAAACCACCAAAGAAAATCCTGGAATTTCCAGAAGTTCAAAGTATTGTTTGGAGGATATTTTATAACCATCAAAATCACAGGCTGATTTGATAGTATGATCAACTCACTTGACATTGAAGCATGGTCAAATTTGACACTTGCAAGTTAATCACAGGCTTTGATTTCTCACAAGTTTCTTAACATCTTTATGATTTTTCAACAATTGACAATGGCAGCGATTTTCTTTTCATAAATGAGATCAAAATTTTTTTTAAAACACATGTTTGTATAGCCGTAAATATTTTCTGCAGATCTGCTGAAGATATCTTTATAAATGAACGAGATATAATGGTTGTTGTAAAAACATGACAAACGCACACATGCATGCACGCACACTCACACTCATGGAAAGTGTTTCATAATCTTCGAAACCCTGCCTTTGGCCAGCAGGAGACAAAAATGATACTGTAGTAACATTAGTTTAATAGTGTTCCTTTACTTTTATGTGGGAAAGTTGGTAGTTTCTTATCAATGGTCGGCAATTTACAGTACAGAACCTTGACCAACTGTATGTACTGGTTTCTGCCCACAAAACCAGCCATGGTGATATGACTTGTACGGAGTTGAAAGCAATGTAAAACCCCAAATAAACTAGATATTGCGTCTTGACGCAGTGTATCCCCGGACGGGACATGGTTGAAGCGTGACATACAGAGTATTTACAGCCATATAAGCAAGTCATAAGCACTTTTAAGTTTGGCTATCCTTGTTTGACCTTAAAGGAGGGGCCCAAGGTCAAATCCGTCCACACCAGAAGATTCCCAGCCCATGATTTCCTATGTGTTGGTTTACCATCCCAAACCTCTAGGGCCAATAATAAGCGAGTTACAAGCACTTTTAACTTTGGCTATCCTTGTTTGACCTTGAAGGAGGGGCCCAAGGTCAAATCTGACCACACCAAAAGATTACCAGCCCATGATTTCCTATGTGTTGGTTTATCATCCCAAACCTCTACAACCAATAATAAGTGAGTTATAAGCACTTTTAAGTCTGGCTATCCTCGTTTGATCTTGAAGGAGGGGCCCAAGGTCAAATCCGTCCACATCAGAAGATTCCCAGCCCATGATTTCCTATGTGTTGGTTTACCATCCAAAACTCTAGGACCAATAATAAGTGAGTTATAAGCGCTTTTAAGTTTGGCTATCCTCGTTTGACCTTGGAGGAGGGGCCCAATTTCAAATCTGACCACACCAAAAGATTCTCAGCCCATGATTTCCTATAGGTTAGTTTACCATCCCAAACCTCTAGGACCAAAAATAAGTGAGTTATAAGCACTTTTAAGTTTGGCTACATTTGTTTGACCTTCTAGGAGTGGCCCAAGGTCAAATCCGACCACACCAGAAGATTCCCAGCCCATGATTTCCTATGTGTTACCATCCCAAACCTCCAGGACCAATAATAAACAAGCTATAAGCACTTTTATGTTTGGCTATCCTTGTTTAACCTTGAAGGAGGGGCCCAAGGTCAAATCTGACCACACCAGAAGATTCCCAGTCCATGATTTCCTATGTGTTGGTTTACCATCCCAAACCTCTAGGACCAATAATAAGCGAGTTATAGGCACTTTTAAGTTTGGCTTTCCTCATTTGACCTTGAAGTAGGGGTCCAAGGTCAAATCTGATCACATCAGAAGATTCGCAGCACATGATTTCCTATAGGTTGGTTTCACATTGCAAACCTCTAGGACCAATAATAAGGGAGAAATAGGCACTTTTAAAGTCCGCCATGTGGGGTACTTTGGTACTCCGTGAATGACCTTGAATTAAGAGCTTCAAGGTCAAATGTCTGCAAGGTTGTGGAGGACATGTATATCTGTTATACATATCACCTATGAAGAGATTCAACCTTCTACCTATGAGAAACAGGCAGTACAAAAATGTAGCTAATTTTCAAAGAAATGTCCGTGGCGGCCATCTTGTTTTTAAGAATGAGGCTAATTTCAGTCCCAGAGAAGCTTACCCCCCAATGAAGATATCCTGCAAATTTGGTGAACCTAGCTGGTGTAGTTTTCCTCTGAGAGCATTAACGCCGAAAATCTCTCTAAAAATGGCCTCGCTGAGGTACTTTGGCGGTCTGTGGATGACCTTCAATGAAGAGCCTCAAGGTCAAATTTCTGCATGCTTACAGAGGACAGATATATGTATTATATATACCAGCCATAGGACGATCTAACTTTCTGTATATGAGAACTGGGCCAAAATGTGAAAAAATGGCCAAAATCTGACCTTTAAGAGGCTGTAGTGACCATGAAATTGAAGGTCAAGGTTGCAAAATATTAGTGTTCGTGGCATTGCCCATATATACCCACATACCAAATTTGAAAGGTCTAACTAAAATATTTTTTAAGTTATCGCGTCCGAAAGGAAATCTCTGTGGTGGCGGCGGAGTGACTGTACTGAATCCTAAGTATCCCCGATTTTCGTCCGGGGATACAATAAATAAATAAAAAAATGTTTATTTTAAAGTTTAAGACAAAAAAGTATTTAAAGGGTTGACATGGTAACATATGTTGCCAGATACCCCCAAAACCTAATCAGTTCTAGCTCCTCTTGGGGTAAACATATCCCGAAAATTTGGTGAAAATGCATGCATGGGTTAAAAACCACACTCGAATAATAAGTAAATCTGAGCTTTACTCTTTATTTCAGGTTTAAGTTATCCTCCTACCCATTAAGTCATCATCACTGACATCAGCACCGTAAAATTTGTTTCTTTCTGATCCCCAGGCTCTGTCATCTGGTAAACCTGTAAGAAAAAAAAGGCATTAGTGAATTTCTAGTACAAACCATAACACAGTACCATGCACAAATAATTTTTTCAAACCTCTACTTTCCCTGTGAAAAACGATTCAGTGCAAATGCATATTGATTTGATCTTTTTCACTAGTTTATTTAACTTTACCCATTTATGTACAAAATAACAGAAGATCAAGATTATGTTGCAGTTCACTTAGCTAAGCAATTAAACACATTACTTAATAGGTTCAGTTGGCACAATAGCAACATTTTGGCATCTCAAATAAAGATGCACTGTCAACCCATTCTTAGGGGCTAAGTGCCAAATTCATCGGTTTCATTTCTGGTTTCCATAGCATGATGCAATTCCAGAGTAGTTTTTCTCCTGTTAACCAAATCGCAGTCCGTTTACTCCCCAACTAATGTTGATACTAGGGCTGAAACAATTAGCATCGTTTGGAAGCAGTTCACACTAACCATCAACTAACTGGTACACTGTTTCTGATGTACAGCGTCTTTTAAACAAATACCAAAAATGTCACAGGTGCAGCTGTCCCGGATGTAATAAAAAAATGTTGTGACAAACATACAAATGAACAGAAATCTCTCTCTGAGCTGTGTTGAACACACTCTACACAAATGAACACAAATCTCTCTCTGAGCTGTGTTGAACACACTTTACCCAAATATAAATCTCACCGAGGCTGCCAACACGAGCCAATTCATTTGTAGGTCTCAACACCAGTACGGAAAGGTGTGACATTGGTATTACTATGGTTAATGGTTTCAGCTTTAGCTAGCACAGATTTGTCAATTTTAAACTCTGGTCAAAGATTAAAACCAAGCCTTCCATTCTGAATGTCTAACCTCTTACCTCTTGGCCACATTGACCACTAGTGCAGTATATAAGGCCAAAGGTAGATACCAGACACTTGGTGAGTAGTGCTGTTGAAATATCACTTGACAATAAATATTGGGCACATTTTCATAACCATCGTAACTCATATATCCATGGAACACAAAAACCACTTGGTAAGAAACAAGCTATTACATTTAAAAATATATCCCTACATCACCATGCTGTTGCCATACCAATCATTTTATATTTTCATTAAACTGCAAACACTGCACAATGTACACACAAAAATTACTTGACTAGCAGCTTTCTCCTCAAATACTATAAATAGGAGGTGGAAGTGAAGGTGAGGTTTTATTCAGATTCATACTAACCTACATAAAAATGTATATTTTAAGATGAATTTTAATTCCTGTATGTAATGCGTAGAGGTAGATAATATATAGCTTTCCTTTAGTATAAGCGAAGTTACATAAACTTCAACAGAAATTTGGTTAATTTTATTGTAATTGGAATTTTTATAAATAAAAATACTTACATAATCCCAACAGAAGCTTACGTGACCTACCGTTCGGTCAAGGACACAGACAATGTGTCTCGCCATTTTTTTCTCTCTTAATGTACACACGTAAACCCCAGCGGGCACCTGCTGGAGGTTATATCTCCACTGTAAGTTGTCATTCTAATTTTGACCCTACCCCTCAGAAGATGGTAGAGGGGAGGAGGGTGGGACTCTCCCTGTTGGGATTATGTAAGTATTTTTATTTATAAAAATTCCAATTACAATAAAATTAACCAATTTTATTGCATAAAAACGTACTTACATAATCCCAACAGAAGCTTGAATGCAGCCCTGAGGTCCATGGTGGGTAGACTTCTGAGGACTGTCAAGTGCTATGGGAGAGTTCTTTAGGTATACAGATACAAAAAAATGCATACACAATATGTTATACTACAAACACTGTAATATACTACATATATGAAAACTAGTATCATTATTACTGTCAGTCAATACAGGTACTGTTAAAGTGAAAAATAATTGTAATAAAGTAGCTGTAAAGTACTCACCCACTTATGAAAGCAGCATGCTGTACTGTACATCAAATAATATGTATGAAACCCTCCACCTTGTCTATACAGTAGTGCAGGGGTCAAAGGTCAGCTGTGCCCAGTTGAATAAAACTCCAACAGTCAGAGTGCAGCTGTCCCTCAAGCCAAGCAGCCATAACATGAAGTCTTATCCATATTCTTGTTCCACAAATCAAAGTCCTAGTACATTCCAGTCCAAATCCATACATCCTGAAAACATAAAGACTGATTATATTATTAAGTCTCAATTGTTCACTACATGCTGTGCAGACACAATGGGACCTAACTTAAAGATATCATCATTTTCCCAGCAAATATCCTTCAAATAAAAGTTTGTAAAGGTATTGTGGGATTTCCAGTAACAGGAGCTCAAGACCTGATCTAAGGAGATACCTCCTTTAAATGCAAGTGATGCAGCCATAGCTCTAACATCATGAGCTCTAACCTGAGTGACCTGTTGATCAGCCGTATCTGAAGACTGATAGCAAGTTTGAATGGTATGTTTAATCCACTGGGAAATGGTTATTCTTGTGATATCCTTAGAATAACCCTCCCTAAGGGATACAAAGAGCAGGGCCTTGCCCTTTCTCATGGATTTGGTCTTCTCTAAATAGACCTTGAGGGCCCTAACTGGACAAAGTGACTTGTCCTCCACCAGTGAGCTGTCCAACATGGTAGTAAGGGCTGGTATCACTACTGGCTTAATGGAATCAGGGCCATCCGAAGCCAATTGGTTTTTAGCCAGGAAGGCCGGAGAAGGAGAGACAGTAATTTCTGACCAATTTCTCCTTGAAGAGACAGAAGAGTGAGTCCAAGCATGTATCTCACTCCTTCTTTTTCCTGAGGCTAAAGCTAACAGGAACACTGTCTTGTAAGTTAGCCACTTCAAAGGAGCCTCTGACAAAGGCTCAAAGGGAGGTTTTGTCAAACCTAAGAGGACCAATGAGAGGTCCCATGTAGGTATGGACCTATCTGGTTTAGGTCTATCCCTGGTGAAGCTGGCAATAAGTCTATTCAGTTCTAGACTTTTTGAAATGAATTCACCCTGTGAACCCAAAGCATCAGCAATTGCTGTTCTGTAACCAGTGATTGTAGCTGGTTTGAGATTTTTGACTGTGAACAGGTAGTTTAAAAATTCTGCTACCTGGGGAACAGCTGTTGAGGTGATGTCCACCTTATTCTCTGTGCACCATTGCCCATAAATGGTCCACCTTGATTGATAGACTTTTCTTGAGGATTCCCTCTGAGGTGCCTTAATTCTTTCTGCCACCTCAGATGAGAATCTTCCAGAATTGGATTCCTGGAATCCAGAAGCCACACATGTAGATTCAGGTACTCCACGTTGTTGTGGAACCTGTTGGAATGTGGTTGCTTCAGAAGTGTCTTCCAGTGAGGGAGCTGTAGGGGTACCCTGGTCGAGAGATCCACCAGATCCCAAAACCATGGCATCCCTGGCCACCCTGGAGCCAGTACTATCATCCTGCATGGGTATGTTATTATTTTTTGAATTACTTGTGGCAGGATGGCTACTGGACAGAAGACATAGCCGTCTAGGCCTTCCCAACAGATATTCAATGCATCTATTTTCCAAGCCTTTCTGTCTGGGACAGGAGATACATAAATTGGAAGTTTGTAATTTAGATGAGTTGCAAAAAGATCTACCATTGGTGTGTGCCAAACTTTGCAAATTTGGTTGAATATCTGTTGGTGAAGTGACCACTCCGTCTGTATGACCTTGTCCCTTCGTGATAGAGAGTCTGCTATGACGTTTAGGGATCCAGGTACGTGTCTTGCCCTTATCTGGATTTTTCTGGGATTTGTGAATGCAAGAATTCTCCAGATAAGAGCACACATTTCTATGGAATGTGTGCCTCCTTCTTTGTTCAGATAAGCTACTACTGTGCTGTTGTCTGAACAAATGAGCACTGTTTGACCTTGTAAGTGTTCCTGAAAGCCCTTTAGGGCTAGAAGAACAGCTTTTAGCTCCAATACATTGATGTGGAGCTGGGCTTCCTTGTTTGACCAGAGACCACTTAACACTATCTCGTTTAAGTGAGCTCCCCAGCCTTTTTGTGAGGCATCTGTAAACACCAGTGTGTTGTGTACCTGAGGATGGATAGGAGCACCTGCCATGAGATTTTTGATATCCTCCCACCACTTTAGGTGCTTCAGGAAATTTCCTGTTACCGGAATCCTTATGTCCAATGACTGGGGAAACTTCCAGTGCGACTTTAGGTACCACTGGAAAGGTCTCATGTGTAACCTTCCTAGTGGCACTGTTTTTTCCAAGGAAGCTAAAGTCCCTATGAGCGACATGAGCTTTCTTGGAGTCAAGACTAATGACTTTCTGATGGAAACAGTCTGAGCGTTTAGCCGATCGAGTTTCTTCTGGGTTGGGAACACTAGACCCCTCTGAAGGTCGAAATGATAGCCCAGAAAATCCAGTTTTTGCGTGGGTATCAATTCCGATTTTTGAAAATTGATAATCCAGCCAAGTTCTTGCACCAACTGAACTAACTTTTCCGAATCTTTGAGACATTGATCTTTTGATGGTGACCGAAGAAGCCAGTCGTCCAGATATTGATGGATTCTGAGGTTCCTGGCTTGAGCTATGAGTTTGACCTCTTTGACAATGCGAGTGAACTCTAGGGGAGCTGTCGCGACACCAAAAGGAAGAGCTTGAAACTGGAAAACCCCTTTTTTGGTCTGAAATCTCAGATATTTTTGAGATTGTGGATGAATTGGAACATGGAAATAAGCGTCTGTGAGGTCTATCGAGATGACCCACTCCCCTTTTCGAATCGATTTCCTGATAGATTCGGCTGTTTCCATCTTGAATGTCGGTACATGCAAATGAAGGTTTAACATACTTAGATCTATTACTGGTCGCCAACGATTCATGGGTTTTGGAACCAGAAAAAGTCTGCTGTAATATCCCAGAGTAGTGAGTTTTTTGACAGGAACTATCGCCTTTTTTGTAAGCATGGCCTGAACTGCCTCTTGGAGGGCGCCATCTTTGTTTTTGTTGTGATATTCGCTCAAAATGAGCGGAATTTTCGACAATTTTGGAAGAAACTTGAAATCTAGGCGATAGCCATGTTGCAGTAAACTTACTACTCTGGGATGGGCGTGGTTTTTTGACCATACCTGCCAAAAAGTCCGCAATCTTGCCCCTGGGAAGTCATTTCCTCTTTCCACCTCTGCCTCCTCGCGATGCGCGCGCAGAGAAGTGGCCATAGGTTGAATTTTGCTGCGTTCGTTTGTCACGAAACGACCTGGTATTCTCCTGAGATTTTGGATGTGAAGACTTCCCGAAATCGAAACTCTTGACAGACTCTCTGTAGGACTTGGGCTCAGAATCCTTCATAATGGAGAGTCTCTTGATCATGTTATCCTCAACCTGGGATAGGATATCTGAATTAAACACCTCCTGCTGGTCAAAATGATCAGTACGCAAGTTTGCCAAGTCCTTAGGACCTAATTTTGAGCTGCAGTCCTTCAATAAGCTGTCTCTCCTTGTAAGTAGCATATTGCAGGCCAGAGTCATATTCTGCTTGAGGACTGTATCCAGAGCTATTTCTAAGGAAGATGTGACAGAAGCCTGGAGTTGAGAGTATTTGATCATGAGATCTGCTGATTCCTTGATGGTTTCCAGATCTTCTGAACATTTGATGTCAGTAGCTAACTCCTGGATCCTATTGTTGAGCTCCTCAATAGCCATTTTAAACCATACAACATGGCCCAGGATTTGAACATTTTCTCTGCAAACTGTCTCCTGTACAATAAACTGCTTGGAAGGTACAGAGATTGAAGATGACAAAGACTTTACTTTAGCTATGTTGAAGTATGAGTCAGGAAGTTTAGGAGCTTTCAGAGGAGTATTTTGAGGAGAGGTGGTGTAATAAATCATGTCAGGCCTCTCAAAGGCCAAAAACTGTCCCTGAGATAGAGATTCAGAGCTGGACTTGTCTTTTACTGTTGTTCCAGAGGCCTTTCTGAATCTATAGTCCCACATGGACTGTATATCTTGAACAGGAGGTAAAGCCAAATTCTGTTTTCTGACCACCTGCTTTGAAGGTTTCTTAGAGAATGCAGAGGGAGCCACAAGGCACTCTACTTGTGGTACCTCTAAATCCAACAGATTCCTGATGGCATTGAGCATTTCCACATAGGAAGGATCTAATTCCTGGGAATGAGTCTCTGAATCACCCTGAGGAGACCTGGATCTATGGCGTTTCGTAGCAGGTAAAGATGATTCCTCATCAGATAATTCCCCCTCTGAGGGGACTGGTCTGCTCTGGGAGGCAGGGGCACACATACCCTGCTCCTGAGAGTGTGGAAGAGTTGTTTTGGAAGCTGAAGGTTTATCCCTGCGCTTGAACTCCTCAAATTGAGAAGCCAGGGAAGATAACTGAGAATTCATAGCCTTTAACATCTCCTGAAGAGATGAATCAGGAGTAGAAGTGGAGGAAGTTGAGGACTTTGAAGGAGTTGGCTCATCCAACAGCGAATCATCAAACTTGTCAGAAACTTTAGTTTTTGAAGATTTCTTTCTATGAGGAATTTTCAAAGCACCAGCACAAATAGTACAGTCACTTTCCTTACCAATCACACACTTATCCTTCCCTTTCTTGTCGTTTCTGCATTTTAAACAGGCCTGATGGTTGTCCCAAGGCAACATATCACCTGCACAAATGGAGCATTTCCTTTGTTTTTCGGACATGGTAAAAAATCTTTGAAGATCCGAAAAGAACGCGTGTGTACTTGACGGCGGTCAAAATAAGAATGACAACTTACAGTGGAGATATAACCTCCAGCAGGTGCCCGCTGGGGTTTACGTGTGTACATTAAGAGAGAAAAAAATGGCGAGACACATTGTCTGTGTCCTTGACCGAACGGTAGGTCACGTAAGCTTCTGTTGGGATTATGTAAGTACGTTTTTATGCAATAAAAACTGAATGTACATCAAATACCATGAGTAAATATTCAGCATTTGTTTTCAGCCCTAGTGCCAGCATACCTTTCTGTTCTTCCTCCTCCACATCACTGGCCAGCTCATCCTTGAATCCTTTGCTTTGAAACTTTCTCAGTCTTCTCTCATACTCTTCTACTTCGTCATCATCAGAATCAGACGCAACTCCTAGCACTTCTTCCTGTGATCAAAAGGACAAAACAAATTCTGAGATTTATCTTTTATATGACCGGTTTCAACAGTGCTGATTCTCAATTCAAGCACACATATGGCTAGTATTTCAGTTACATAATAATAATAATTTGACAAGTCATTGAAACTGCAACTGCAAGACATTTGAAAGAATAGCATCGGAGATGCCCATACCCCACAGCCAGGCAAAATAATTTACAACATATATAGAAAAAGTGACACAGTACAAAGATCAGGAGACTTTCAGAGCAAATCATGTGCCATGACGTTGCACACCTACACCCCCTAACCAATGTCCCTAGCAAGTATCAATTTCCTGTACCTTACAGTTTTCAAAATATGGCCTGAACAAGATTTTAAAGGTCAAGGTCACTACGGAAAGGTCAAAAAACAAATCGAAGCCACATCAAGACATTGCACACTTATACCCTCAACTAATGTTCCTGTCATGTATCAACTTCCTAAACCTTACAATTTCCCAGATATAGTCCAAAAAATAATTTTAAGGTCAATGTCACTATGGCAAGGTTAAAGGTCAAAATCAAGGAAACATCATGACACTGCAATGACTGCATACCTACATACCTTAAACCAATGTTCCATTGAAGTATCAACTTTCTATACCTTACAGTTTCCCAGATATAGCCCAGAAAAGAATTTAAAAGGCACTTGACTACAGCAATGTTAAAGGTCAAATCAGGGTCATATCATAACATTGCATACCTGTACAACCAAACCAATGTTCCTTTCAAGTATCAACTTCCTGCAGGTCAGAAATTTCGTGGAAATCACTCTATCTCAAATGGTTTCCCAGATAAATGTGTTTTGCGTTTTACGCAAAAATTTAAGATGGCCACCAAAAAATGGCGGGAAAGTGATTTTTGCAAAATGTTGCCAGTACATTCTGCAGATATCCTGCAAGTCCAAAATTTTGTCGAAATCGCTCTATCTTGTACCGTTTCCGAGATAAATGCTCTTTTGCGTTTTACACAGAAATTCAAGATGGCTGCCATAAGTGGTGGGAAAGCGATTTTTTGGCGAAAAGTCGCCAGCAGACTCTGCACATACCCTGCGGCTCAGAAATCACTTTATCTTGAACGGTTTCCCAGATAAATGTGTTTTGCGTTTAACACAGAAATTCAAGATGGCCACCAAAAAATGGTGACAAAGTGCTTTTTGCAAAATGACGCCAGTAGACTCTGCAGATACCCTGCGAGCCCAAAATTTTGTATAAATCATTCTATCTCGCACCATTTCCAAGATAAGTGCACTTTTGCATTTTACACTGAAATTCAAGATGGCCGCTAAAAGTGGCGGGAAAGCGATTTTCGCAAAAAGTCGCAAGTAGACTCTGTATATACCCTGCGGGTCAAAAATTTTGTTGAAATCGCTATATCTCGCACTGTTTCGGAGATAAATGCGCTTTTGCATTTTACGCAGAAATTCAAGATGGCTGCCAAAAGTTGCGGGGAAAACGATTTTTGCTTAAAGTTGCCAGTGGACTCTTCGTTTTTTGAAAATTGTAGAGTAGTTTACTAAGATATCCTGTGGGTCCAAAAATGAAATTGCAAAGAGTAGTTTACTAAGATATCCTGTGGGTCCAAAATTTCGTCGAAATCGCTCTATCTCGCACGGTTCAGGAGATAGAAGCAAATTTGTGATTTTGCATTTTCGCAAAAATTCCAAATGGCCGCCATTTTTGGGGAGAGGAAAATGTTTTTAGGATACCCTGTGGGTCGAAAATTTTGACGAAATCGCTCTATCTCGCACAGTTAAGTAGATAGAAGAAAATTAGTGTTTTTGCAATTTGGCGAAAATTCAAAATGGCCGCCATTTTTGGGGAGAGGAAATTTTCTTTTTTGAAAATTGCCAAGAGTACATTGCTTAGATACCCTGTGGGTCGAAAATTTTGACAAAATCGCTCTATCTCGCACGGTTTAGGAGATAGACATATTTATGTTTTTGCTATGTAGCTAATACTCTATTACTCAGGAGGTTAATGTTATTACCATCAACAACAACACAAAACAAGCAACTGACCCCATAAACCTTCACACCAAATTTTACAAAGATGAGTTAGATATGTTTCCTTTAAGTAAGCTCAAAGTAGCAAACCAGCTATTACTCAGATAGCTATAAAGCTATCATCGACCACAAGCTATCCTGGCTATTGACCCAACTATCCTTCACCAAATGTATGACATAAAAGTGAATATTTTTTTCTTCTTTTGACAGTGTCAAGATACCATTATTTTTTAAATTCTTTAAAAGTCCAAATAGCAAAATCAGTTTTATGCTGTTTTTTAAAGAGTGACTTTACTGACTTGTACATGTTATACAGACCTCTTCAGAATCAGCATTTGACTCGTATATCTTTGCTCCCGCTTCCAGTAAAATCTACAAAAAATATACATACTAACAGTACACTGAAAATGCCAATAATCAAAAAGTTCCAGGCAATTTTGCTTTTTACGCCAGAAAATATGAACAGGGGATAAGTGGGATGCATAAATTTGCCTACTGAGTTAAAAGGTCTGAACAACAGAGATTCTGCCGGATGGAACACACAAGACGAAACTGTAATGAAGGCTTATATAAATAAAGATATAAGACAAATACTTATACAGTGAGACAAGAGGTGATACTCTTGTTGAATTTTTACTTCTGCTGTAACTACATTTTGACAAGTCCTCATTTTATTTTGGTCTCCTGAGAGACTCTGGTGTGTATCCAGTTAACAGGAAATTTGAAAGCTTATCCAGGCTCATTAAATGAGAATGGGATTAATGTATGTCACAAAGTGCAATCTGGTATGAGACAAAATAATGTTAAACTTTCAGTTCTTAAC
The DNA here is from genome assembly GCA_964017235.1 of Sabellastarte sp. h YS-2021. Taxonomy (NCBI): domain Eukaryota; kingdom Metazoa; phylum Annelida; class Polychaeta; order Sabellida; family Sabellidae; genus Sabellastarte; species Sabellastarte sp. h YS-2021. Next base: position 167,117,443 of record OZ024929.1, on the reverse strand, counting down.
TTCTTACAGATCCATTATTATAAAGTAAAAATATAGTTTGATATCTGGATGATGACAAAGTGTCAAAAATTTACTGTAACATTTGAACATCCTGGTACCTTTTCATTTTGCTGGTGAAATTCATCTATTTCATCATGATAGAAGTCATTTTCCCTTGAATCAGGTACTTTTTCATTTGCATAACTTCGTTCATCATCACTCCCATATGATTCTACCTTAATACCTTTCTGCTTCTTTTGTCTGCAAATAAATTGTTTATAGGAGCATGTTGAGATTTTATTTCAGTTTTTACTTCCAAAATCTAATGACAGCCAACTCACAACAATTAGCACTTATCATTTAATTGTATTCAGTTGGGGCTATATAGCCTTAACATGCGGGACCAAAAATGTTAACGGATGAAAGCTATCAGAAAAAGTTTTTATAAAAAGATTCATGTAAGAATAAGACACCCCTTTGCTAAAAATTATCCAGATGAATTAAGAATCCAGATAGCCTCTAAATTCTCACATTTTAAATACAAACTAAAGTTATTCTGGAAGTGGCCTAGACGTTTAGGATATATGGTAAGATATTGGCTGCAAACCTCTCTTCCATTTAATATGTGATGTTAAAATAAGCACCTGTAACTTCAATGACTTAGACCAGTTGTAAAATATGAACAATGCGACAACAATTATCATGACAGGAACCAAAACAATTTTTCTCAACAAAAATGTCTATGCAGTGTGCATGTTTTCTACAACTGCAAGAAATCATGAAAGGCAATAAACCTTAAATGCCTAACCTAAACTACATATTCATGGCCAACCCTAAATTAATTGAAGAAAATCATAGCTACACAATAAATAATCAATGTATTAGCTTGCATAGTGAACCAACTTCTCTAGTTATCTATGAAGCGGTAAACCTATTTCCCATCAAAAAGTTCAAACTTTTAAGAAAACTGAGGGTGGGTACGAAAACATACTGCTCAGCCAGTGAATTTTGTCACTTGCCATTTAAACCCTCAAAGATCAACAATATTTTTGTTTAAACACATGTAACCACAGCTTGCAATATTCATATGTAAGTCAGTGATGAAAATTAAGTATAAAAATAGCATCAGATATGCCCGTACCCCACAGCCTAGGGAAATATTTTTAACACCATGAAGTATAGAAGTACTGTATCAGTACAAAGTTCAGGATACTTTCTGAGCACTGTCAGTAATATAAAGGCCCAAACAATGTTTAAATAGAGAAAATAATGTCTAAGAGAAATCTAATGCATGTACTTTATCTACATCTCGCATGGCCGAATTATGGTTTAGATGTTTTGAATATTAGTATGCATATAGAAGTGGTAATACATTCAATGAATGCTTATGTGTGGTGTTGGGAGCAAAATCTGTGGCTCACTTGATGAAATTCCATCTGTTACAATGGCAAGTTGTAAAAATTGAATTCTAATATGACTTTGACAGTGCTTAATCTGCATCAAAAGACAGACCCAAAGGTGCAACAAGATTTTAAAGGTCAAGGTCACTATGACTAGGTCAAAGGTCAAATCAGGGTCACACCATGACGTTGCACACCTACACCCCCTAACCAATGTCCCTACCAAGTATCAACTTCCTACACCTTATGGCTGTCTAGCTATAATTCGGACAAAATTTTAAAGGTCAAGGTTACTACCGCAAGGTCAAAGGTCAAATCAAGGTCACACCATGATGTTGCACACCTACAACCCCTAACCAATGTCCCTACCAAGTATCAACTTCCTACACCTTACAGTTTCTGAGATATAGCCCGGACAAGATTTTATAGGTCAAGGTTACTACAGCAAAGGTCAAATCAAGGTCACACCATAATGTTGAACACCTACAACCCACAACCAATGTCACTACCAAGTATAAACTTCCTACACCTAATGGCTGTCTAGATATAGTTCGGACAAAATTTTAAAGGTCAAGGTTACTACCGCAAGGTCAAAGGTCAAATCAAGGTCACACAATGATGTTGCACACCAACACCCCCTTACTAATGTTCCTACCAAGTATCAACAGACAACTTCCTACACCTTACGGTTTCTGAGATATAGCCCGGACAAGATTTTCAAACTCAAGGTCACTGCGGCAAGGTCAAACTAAGGTCACACCATGATGTTGCACACCTACACCCTCAAACCAATGTTCTTACCAACTTCCTATCAACTTCCTACACCTTACGGTTTCTGATATATATTCTGAGACAAACTTTTTTCTGTCGCCCACCCGCCCAACCTGACATCATTCGTGAAAACAATACCCTGACAGCCTTTAAGGGATTTGGGGTAAAAATTGTTAAGGATAAACAATATTGACACCAAAACAAATGGAATACATGCTATTAACGATAATGCATAAATGTACATGGGCAGATGAAAAGGCTTTTATATGAGTGGTTGGATAGGTTCTAAAAATACCGAACGAAATCCGAAATCCTGTATTCTTTAGAGGAAATATGTATTTGCAAGATATTTTGAAGTTTATAAACTTCATTTTTCATGAATGTAAAGTAAAAATGTAAGATGTTTCCACATATTTATATGTTCTTTATTGTTTTGACGGAGTATTTACCAGTATAAAGCCTAATGTAATGATGTTTTCAATAACTGGTACTTAAATTTTTTTGCGGGTTTCCTCATTTCTACCCGACCAAAAGAAATGCGGAATGCTGGTTTAAGTAAGAACTTCACCTGTCCTTGCCCGTGTCCATGACTTCAATCAGTGTTTGTGTCCTTGTCAGTGATATTGGCTACACCTATCCTTATTTTTATTCGAGTTTTTCAATTCAGATTGTTCTGTTAAGAGACGGATGGGGAGGAGAACTTAATTTTGGTGTAATCCTCAAGCTGTGTTGAAGTTCTTCCCTAATGATCCGTGTGTGTGAAAGAACGACCAGAAACCATCCCATCCGTGAACTGACTCGGGTATTAACTTTCAAGGGCACATGTACATGTTTTGTTAGTTAGGAGATCACCCAGATCCAGATATTTAAGGATTTTTGTAATTTAATACAAAACAATGAAACACAATGTAGCTGTGTCATGTGATCTGATATTTTTGCATGTTCATTAGTAGTGTAGTGGGAAGGGAGATATTATTGATTGGTTCTGCTGTGTTTCGAACTTACAGCCTTCTGATTACACACAGATATAAACACAAGTCTAGCTCTTTAACCAGCTGAGCTAAAGGGGAATCCCCGGAAGCCCAGGTATTAATAGAACTGAAATATGTGAGGATATTACATACCACCCCTCCAAGGAAAGACCTGTCCTCAGGTCTTACATGACTACATTATTACACTTTACTCGCTTGGCTTTTGAGAGGGAAGGATCTTTAGGCATCTCACCATGTAGTGGGAAGGGAGATATTATTGATTGGTTCTGCTGTGTTTCGAACTTACAGCCTTCTGATTACACACAGATATAAACACAAGTCTAGCTCTCTAACCAGCTGAGCTAAAGGGGAATCCCCCGGAAGCCCAGGTATTAATAGAATTGAAATATGTGAGGATATTACAGTAGGAAGAACACATGCAGTTGTTTCAGAAGCATGAGTCACTCAGTGTTACAATAATAGACTTGGATATCACAACAGTATGGACAGGTGTAGCTAGCTATGATATTTTGATTGGTTTTATTCTTTTCATGGGCACAGATACAGACACCGGTACGGACAGACAAGAACAGGTGAAGTTCCTGCCTTTCCGTTCACCCCACTATTTTATATTGTAAAAAAATGTAGGTGACGAACTTGGGAAGCTGAGCAGTAATTGTAGAGCAATTCATTTGAAAATCTTATCATAGAAGAATATAAAGTTGTTAATATAATTAAAATTAAAAATATTAATCAGAGCATGGGGTTTACTAGTTCTGAAATGTGTACCGAGCCGTTCTGTAGTGCAGAACTAGGGTGTTTGCTGGTAGCTTGGCATTCTTCTGTCCGGCAAATCCAGGAATCTTTGCTTTTAGGTGAAAATAAACTATGTTTGTCATAGTAACCACAAAATTATGAAAATTAATTTGTGCAAGTACTGTATCTTAGCACATGTATATTGTAAGAATTATTTCTGTAAATAAAAGAATAAATTTTGGAATAAATAACTTAGTTTTGTTTCACCTTACCTAGGTAAGTAGGTCACTTATGACGCGTTACCGGACAGAAGGAATTACACGGGGCGACAGCGATTGGGCCACGGAAGAGAAGTTTTATAAGCCGTGATTCGTAGTTACAAGGTGTGAGATTAGCAAATACATATGAAGTTGTCTAACAAATATAGTTATAAAATAAACCAGTAACTATGACAAAAATAAACACTTTATTAGTTTACTAGAACTTTCTTTTTTGAATAATGCAAAATGAGAAAATTATTAAAAATACGACAGCAATTGGGCCCCTACAATAACACAATGTAAATTTGATTTTTTTTAATCTGTCTACATATTTAATAGATAGCATACATTTCTATCAATTTTTTATCTTTTAAAAAAAGGTTTTACATAAAAATAAAACTTAAAAATTTCAATAATATGGGTAGCTAAAATAGATCAGGCTATGTTAACTCCATCATCTGAAAGTTTTGCAGTACGAAAAGAGAATCAGAGAAATGAATTATGAAATTCTCATTTCTTGCTTGTTTTTGACAAATATAGTATCATTTTAAAACTAAAATCTAACAGAAATCACCTACACTGGCAATACAGCTGCATTTATTAAAAACTCATTCCAAATATTCTGTGATTTCCTTCTTATTTGTGTATGTAGTATTTTTGTAATTTAATGCAGTTGGAATATTTCAATTTACAAAATATTCGAAAGATAAAGTTGGTTTCTCCCCTGAGCATTTTTAAACATGAATAAAAACATTACCATAGCCACTGCTGTCAGGATGATGTCATCATGGATTTTTTTGGGAAATCCCTATAGATTCTATTTTTAGATTGAAAAATTATTATTCTCAAAAAAGTTTATTACTGCCTTGCTACCAATTATCGCCGGGTACCAATTATCGCCAGACAGAATTCAAAAAGATATAACTTCACCAAAGTAGCATCACAAGTTCAGTCAATAACGTAAAACTATTTCCAAAGTGAATGGAACAAATACACAACAAAAAGCTTTCAAAATATATGACCATTACTGAAATATGAATGTTTTATTTTCTGGTGGCGATAATTGGTAGCCGGCGATAATGTAGCAATAAAGGACGAGGTTTGAGTACTGTATCGGCGAATAAATCACAAACGTCCGGGCAGAATAATGGACGAAGCCCGATAGGGCCGAGTCCATTATGGCCGGATGTTTGTGATTTATTCAACGATACAGTACTCAAACCAAGTCCTTTATTGCTATTATAAAGACCGGTATGATTTTAAAACAAAAACGTCTATTTTTCAGTCAAGAAATGTAGTTGTTTAGGAATTATATCTTTGCCAAATTACAGCCGTTTGGACTACTTTTACAATATGATCTCCCTCGCATGATAATGTACGCTAGCAACGATGCGCAGCGACCAGTTTTCGTTCACTGCGCATTTCCGGTCTTTAGAATTGGTAGCAAGGCAGTAGTAAAATAAAATAGGCTAAAACTGTATCATGTATTGACATTTCATAATCAGTTAATTTTAAAATTTCACTTTCTATATTGTGAAAAGCATTTTAGTAAAAAAAGGCCCAATCGCTGTCGCCCCGTGTACTTCATACATGTCAGAGCGATAATACAAGATTTCATCTTTTAATGATAAATTGATGGCCACTTAACGTATTTTTATCCATTAATAAATTACCTCTTAACTTTTCCCATCCTTCTTAGTAGTTTCAATTTTTAAATATTGTATTAAACGTTGCAGAATCAAATATACTCTACGTACAAGGACCGCCTCACAGCCGAAAGTTAAAGAATATGAGAAATATGCCGAACGGTTTAAAGTAGGCCGCTAGCTTAGAAAGATGAAGATGAGATGGGGAGCTGATACTTATCAGACAAAAACACTAAAATTCACATTTTAACTGGCTTTTTAAAACAAAAGTACATAATGTAAAAATTAACAACCAAAAAAAAAAAAAAAAAAAAAAAAACCATAGAAATCATGTATATTGCATCCCTGCGACGGAGAATCCAGCAGTGTTTATACATTGTGTATACAATGTATTTTTGCGTCAAGTCAGTACTAAACTTTTTAGTACAATGTGGAGACACATATACTCTATTGAAATATATAAATGAAATATAGAAATGTTATTTCCAGTGTAATATTCTTTGTCATCTGTACTTTTGTACTGACTTACACATGTACCTATTCTGACAATTTGTGTAGGCATTCATTCATTGATTGGTTAATTAAAGAAAGTAGCAGCAGGCATAAAATAGGGGCACAATTGATGAAAGGTCTTAGCCTGGTGTCAAGCTCAAAGTTAAGACTTTTGTCTCTTTATTTATTTAATGCCAGAAATCAGAGATCATAATACTTATAAATTAAAAATATTGCAGGAATCAGCACCACAGAGAAAGACGGAAACAAGACCAGAAAAAAACCAGGGTGTGCAGACAATCAGATTGACTTCTAAACATTCTGTACACATTGTGTCCGGGTTTAAGGAGAGGTTCAAAGTATTTTGGATAACCACTCTGTAGAAACTTGTACACCAATAGGGCCATCTAGAACCTATATACAAATATACAAAAAATTCCTACAAAAAAGTTCACTTTGTTTGGTACACCAACCAAGCATGAAAAGTTAGTTTTTGTCCGCCCCACACATATTCCTGGTACAAGTTTCCACCAGCTGATGTGAGAAACCTTGGTGTCTTATGTGACTGTAATTTTGCTTTTGCCAGTCGTATGTGCTTATCCAGCTTTACAGGTTTAAGGAATCTACGGGAAATATGGCCTTCCAAAGTCTCTACCTACTTTAATGACAAATGCCTTTGTTAGCAGCAGGCTTGACTTCTGTAAGTTCCTAATTTAAGTTTCTCTATAAGCAAACTCTACAAGTTTCACTCGATAAAATGTTACAGTTTTTTAAGTGACTTCATTTGTTCCTAGTGAAGCATTGGGTGTTCTTTATCTGCCACAACCTTCCTACCAAAAATATTAGTTATTTTTAGTAATCATACTATCCATGAATGAAGCAAATAAGAAAAAAATGGTAAAGAAAAAGTAAGTTTGTATCATTCTGACACATAGATAAATACGTCCACAATAAAATATAACAGTTTGAAGCACTACTCTCCCTATAGCACTCTAGTTCAACAGCAGTTCTCTGATCGGGCTTTCTACCCCGTACAGAAAAGTGCAGACTTTAGAAGGTTCTAGTAAGATATGTTTACATACTAATACATTTCCATGCAAGAAGACATACACAGAAGGTTCTATAAACTTTTTCTAGTCACTCCTGCGGAGTACAAGAAACCCCAGTACTTACTAGACCACTTTTGCAGAATACTAAGAAAATTAATGCTGCAATGTTCTTATATGATAATTTATTTAGATTAAAATATTAAAACACTACTCAGGGAAGAAACCACAAAACACTCATTATGGATTCGGTAACTCAGCCTCTGTGTGATCCTTTCAATACCCAGTCATGCTATGTATTGGGACTTCTTGATCCCTCTCTCCCAAATACTCCACTAGGGTCCACTAAAATCACCATTTTTGTGTCACCAGCATTTATGCTGTGTGTCATATAGGCATTGCTTTGTCATCTCATTTTGTGGCATCAGTCTCGGCGTCATCATTGTCATTTGTCAGTGTTGTCATCACATTTTGTTTTGCAGACAGTATCTCAAAAATGGCTGGCCAGATTAAACTGAAATTCGGTATGTGGATGTAATTGGTCCTCAGGGTGTGCTGTTTAGTTTGTTGACCTTAAACTCCCACTAGTAACATACTTATCTTGAGTTTAAGTTTTTTCTTTTCCGGACCATATCTGATAAATGGGTAGACGGATTCAATTCAAATTTGGCACGTGGTTGTAACTAATTTTAAAAGTTTGCCCTTTTTAAGGTGACCTTAAACTCCTATGTATAAAAGAATTATGTTGAGATTACGTTTTTTTCTTTCTCCATAGAGTATATTGAAAATAACTTGAGAAATTTCATTCAACTTTTTGATGTATATGTAACTGGCCATAGGTAAGTGCCATAAAATAAGGTGACCTTAAACTCCCACTAATAACAGAATTATATTCGCTTTAAATTTACAAAGTTTTGAAAAGTATTCCAAATATTGTACAATTCTAGTCATGTTTAAGTTGTGGAAGTAACAAACCTTAGTTAGTGGTAATTGACATGTTTTTTCATTGATATTCATCATGTACATATAGCTAGACCTAAAAGGGTCTCTTCTGTAAGGTTATAGTAAATTGCTGATATTTCAAACTTATGAGTTTAAGGTTGCAACAGTTTTGTATCACTAGCAGCTATTGTGGAGGACATACATGGTCTGTGTCGTCATCACACATGATTTCCAGACAGTGTATCAAAAATGGCTTGATGGATTAAATTCAAGGTTATTATATGGATGTAATTGGTTGTCAAGGTATTCTCTATTGTAAGGTGAGCTTAAACTCACAGTAGTAACATACTTATATTGAGTTTAACTTTTTTCGTTTCTGGAGAGTGTCTCAAAAATGGCTTTACAGATTCAATTCAAATTTAACATGTGGTCGTAACTGGTTTTCAAGATATACCCTATTTTAAGGTGACCTTAAACTGCCATGTATAAAATAATTATGTTGAATTTAAGTTTCTTATTTTTCCATAGAGTACACTGAAAATCACTTGACAGATTTCATTTATATTTGGCATGTATATGTAACTGGCCATTATAAGTGTCATACATTAAGGTGGCCTTAAATTCCCAGTAATAACAAATTATATTCATTTTAAATTTGCCCCTTTTTGAAAAGTATTTCAAATAATATGCAATTCTGGGCATGTTTCAGTTGACAATGCAACAAACCTTGAACAGATCCTTCAGTAAAAGATTACCTTAAACTTCATCACAACTGGAAACTACCATTAAGTTTAAGGTTGGGACAATTTGTTTGGTCTTTCAAAGATATTTGATGTGCTAATTGAATTTTTTTCATTGATATTCAGCATGTACATATATTTAGACAAAAAGAAAAAGGTCTTTTGTAAGGTTACAATAACTTGCTGATATTTTCGACACTTATGAGTTTAAGGTTGTAACAGTTTGGTGTCACTCAGCGATGATGAATCACACATAGAACCAGCATCATCATCACACACTGTGGATGTTTCCAGTCATAAACATGTACCCTATGTTAAGATGACCTTAAACTCCCACTAATAACATATTTATATTGAATTTAACTTTTGCAATTTGCCAGGCAATAGCTTAAAAATGGCTTCATAGATTCAAATCAAATTTGGGGGCCACGGTGGCAGAGTGGTAACACTTTTGCCTCCCACCTCTGAGGCCGGGGTTCTATCCCTGTCATGGCCTGAAGTGGGAAAGCTGGTAGTTGCTTGCCGTTGGTCGGCAGTTTACAGTACAGAACCCTAACGAACTGTATGTACTGGTTTCCTCTGCCCTTCCAACTACCCATCGTGATATGACCTGTACAGTGTTGAAAGCGACGTAAAACCCCAAATATATAAATAAATAAAATAAAATTTGGTATGTGGGTGTAACTGGTCTTCAAGGTGTGGCCTATTTTAAGGTGTCCTTAAAGTCCTAGTGACCTATTTTAAGGTGACCGTAAAATCCCATATGTAAAAGAATTTTACTGAGCTCAAGTTTTTCTATATTTCCACAAAATATATCAAAAATAGCATAACATATTTGATCTATATTTTGCAGGTACATGTAACTGATGTTACAGAAATGCCCTACGACTACATTCAGGTGACCCTCAACTCCCAGTAAAGATTGCCATGGCAATACCTTTTTCTGTTTCATGGACTTTTAAATATTTTTGTCTGTGCTTTGCATTCCACTACCACACAGAGTGGCAGTGTGGCAAATTTGACCAGTGGACCGAATCTGGCAAATATGTGGTCAGGAAAATTTGTCTCCACTTGGACTGGCAATCTTGCACAGGGCTAAAAATTTACTAGTGCCAATCCACCAGTCCATGATCTTCTCAATCTACTTGTATTTGAAAAGCTTTTATATGCATATTGCATGGTCAAATTACGGTTTGAATGTTTTGAATATTGCCCAAACACACTTATTTTGTAACCTGTGACTCACTTGCTCATTCCTTCTGAAAAGTGGTCTGGATCTGCAAAAAATATTGCCAGTCAACCAGCCTAATGTTAGACCTTTCGAATCCCATCCACTTCAGTCTTTAACCAAAGCTGGTGACACAGTACAATTCTACTGAATTCTTGTTTATTGATCTGTTGTAATCAATCCTAACACTAATAAGTTTGGAAAATCTGATCCATTATACCTTGCTCCTAAACGTCACAGTTCCACATAAAAGTTATCTGTATGCATGTCTGATATTTTAGAATAAATCATGAGTTGGTTTTAAAATAACAATTATTTACTTTTATATAGTATACATGTATGCCTGAAGCAAGGCTAGAGAATGAGCGACAATTTTTTTGAACTTGCAGAAGAAAATAATATTGATTTGATTCAGTGACTCACTATTATTGTGTGTAAATGCATTTATCTTAGTTGATTAGAATTACACCATGTCAAAATCTGATGGACAGATCTGTAGTCTAGCTGGGGAGTAATTTTTACAAACACTCAGGCTATTATTGATTTAGTATATTTGGCTGTGTTTATGGCTCCACAGATGCTTCCAAGAATTGGGGATAGGTATTTTGTAAGACGAAGATCAAAAACTTTGAATTCACAGACATGTATGCACGGAAAGAGAATTATTATATTGTGATACATATAATATATTGTAACATTAGTGCATTAATGATAATTTACATAATTATCAGTGAGTTCCATGCTCTTTTTACTTTGATTTTATGATTACTGACGGCCAAGATGAGTTTACTGTAACTGATGGATGGCTGGCCCTGGGTGAACTTGTTTATACGATTTCTGTAGGTAACATTTCAAAATGAAGAGCACTTTAGATTGGAGAGTATGTACCTCCGTCAAGGCAAAACACCTCCAATATTGCTTCTGAGAGCAATTACAGAAATCCTTTTAAATTTTCCTAGATCCAGGTTGTGATCGAAAACACTACCAAAGTCTAATTATCTGTTTCTTGTGCTGTTGTTGATATTTACCGAAAATCGGTCCTTATCTTTTTGAAACAAACAGGCAAACAAAAACACACACAGCCAATTACATAACCCCTGTGGTGTACATAACAAAATAAAACTCTTTATAGAACAGCTAAATATTTCAGAACAAAAGAAGTACACCTACACGGTTCATGAAAGTAACTGACTCATGGCCAATATGCATCAATAAATCAATTATCCCTTAACACCAAAATATAGACACATTATTTCATGTCTGGTAAAAAAGAGGAACACTCAAATGTGATCAATGACATAAGATTTTTGTGCAGTTGAAAATTTAGTGTTTCAGTGTTTGCAATTTAAAAATAATTATTGAGAGTCTGCATGAGAATTGTATTAATGGAAAGAATAATATCTTTTGAAGTGTTTAAATTAATTTTTTTCTGACATAGGTGAGACATCTACAAAGTGAATCCTTACATTTACCAGTGATTAACATGTCACATAATTTAATGCTGTACATGTTTAAGCCACTAAGACTGTATTCCAAATTGAACTAATTATTTAGTCATATATAAGTATTCACTTTGAGTTATGACATTTAAACCTAATCTTCCTATATTTACAGTTAACACAAACATTAGAAATACCACAGAGTTGTAGTATATCTTCTGAGGTTGCATGATAGCAATCTATATTGTATTGAAAATAAAATAATGTAGAAAATAAACTGTGTTACAAACTCATAAATCCAGTTACCAGCTAATGCTTATATTTAGACTTATTTCTCATATTTAAATTAAAAAGTTGTGCTCATTCTACAGCAGTTAGTGTGACATTAGAAGTAAGACAATATTTGTCGCTGACATTTCTCCCCCAAATAATATATATTGTGGCCAATGCCTATTGAATATCACTCAATTTTCAAAACTTCCTCTCAAGTTTACACATTTCCTCAGCTTGGTTACCTACATACTGTGATGCATATCTTTCTCCTTATACCAGTTTATGCATTACTATACAGTGCTGAGGTGAAGGTAAATTTCTTATGGTTCCTCAAATCTGTTCCTCCATTCCTAAATCAGTAAAGAACCTTTAGTCGCAGTTTTTGATGGAACCAAACATGTGGTCGGTGTTGTCTGATGGAGATCATGCTTGCTCCTGTATTGACTCCTGCAGGAAGACACTTAAGACTTCCCTCTTTCTCAAAGCAGTACCACCATAGTGTCTTCATTAAGCCTGCTTCACTGTGGGTATTTCCCTTTTGTCTGTCTCCTGGTCTCTGAAAATTAGTATCATTCGGACTGTTATTATGTAAAATCTGTTTTGGGGTGAAGATAAAGTGCTATAAAAGTTGATTAGAATTAGAATTATACTTGGTTTAACATGGATTTATTCTGACAGAATGCTCTTGTCAAAAGTCATGAACCACAAAATGCCATTTTTTTTTGTATGTGTAAAAGTTGATCCATATACAATGATAATAAACTTGTAGATAATACACATTCGTGTCTTACACCATTTTGTTCATAAATGTTTCAGAAAATCTATGTCAGAAAAAAATTTAAATGTGTATGATGTAAATGAAAAATAAATATTCATGAATGAATTTCAAATGACTCAATAATTTGTTGATGTCAAGCATATTGAGATTTATCACCCTCGTGTACTATCAGAATTCAAAGTGCTTATCTTAATAATAATAATAATAATAATAATGACAAGATGCGCTCAGAGAGAGCAAAACGCTCGACTCCATGTGACCAGTCTCTAAAGTGATATAAAATATTTTTGTAAGGAAGACAATAAAATAAAACCATACATGTAAATTAATATTCGAAGAAATATCAAGTAGAAAGCCAAAGTCATGAAAAATACATTGAAATGAGACTTTTGAAAATTCTTGAATTTTTGTATCCAAAATAAGATCCAGATCTTGTTTTTAGTAACTTCTTCCTTTGGCCAGGTCCTACCCACAAAAATTTTTTAATAAAGATCTGTTCATTAATTCTTGAGTAATCTAAACATCAAAAACAGAGAGACAGACAAACAAACAAACAAACAATTTGCACCCAAAAACATAAACTGCTGGTGGAGGTAAAATATAGCTTAAAAATCATTTCTTGGTGAAAATCACTCATCGTAAATTTTTGTGATGGACTGTCAAGGAATTGAAAGAAAAAAAGAGAAAATAAAACAGAAATAATAATTTATAAAAATGATGAATATACCACCCCTCTCTTTATTATCTTTGTGTCAATTTCAAGACATAAAATGAGAAGAAATATTTTTACTTAAAGACAGCAAGTATCACAAGCTAGGTTTGTGACCTCACAATAAGAATTGCATTGTGACATCATTAAGTATAATGACATCAGAAAGCAAAATATTGATTTTTTACGTATGTGATGAAGAGAAGCAGTTTCACTGTGTATTGCCAATTAAAAGTAAGAAAAACTCTCTTCTGACTTTAATTTTTAAACAAATTACACCAAATTTGGAAGAATCTGTCTGTACCCCATGAAATACCTGCCCCCCAAATTTGAGAGAGATTGATGTCATAGTTTTTGAGCTATAAGGGCAAAACGGTGCACAGACAGACAGACAGAAAGACAGACAGACAGAAACAAACTGATTACAATAACCCTCTCCTATCGTTGAGCGTTAATAATAATAATAATAATGTTTTGGTTAGCTATAATATAAAATCTTAAGCACACTTGTTTGGTTTATCGTTTTTGAATATCTTATGGTAAAACAACAGAGAGTAAACAGTTTTGCTTTTTTTCTAATGTTTCTGCCAATCCTTGGAAATTACAGTTTTAGTAATTTTTAAACATTCGGCAGTTCTGTCATTTTTCTAAATTCGGTGTAGAGACATTCCAGCTCAGTTTAACATAGCAACATACAAAAGAAAGTGATATTTTTGTTAAACTTGTGTACTTTATGCTGTTCGATATAATATGCCGTGCACGTAATGATTGAACACCAAAATTAGTTAAACTATTCTGACCGATACAATTTCAAAAACATTTTATATTCGCCGATTAGTGAGGATATATCAACATACTAGCAGTTTGAACATCACTCAGGTACTACCATGTTCTACTTACTACTGCTACCCTGCATAAGTTGGTCGCCCTCAACACACCTTCACAGGACTTTAACATGAGTGGCCTACTACACTCTGAAATCATGTATTATTGTTAAACTTGTATGCAACAGTTTTCATTGGTGTACAATAACCTATTTAATTGTCTTTCTGGAGCCTGTAGATGAGTAGTCCTTACCTTAAGTACCCAGCTCCGCTCCGCAACCTTACGTAGCGGAGCGTAGTTGGGTACTTAAGGTAAGGACTAGTAGATGAGCTCTGGCCAACTTATGGCTTCTGCCAACCTATGCAGGGTAGCAGTAGTACTCATTGTGATAATTATTTACACGGGTGGTCACAATTGTGTCCGGTTCATAATAAGCCTTATTGGAGTTCCGTTCGTGGAAAATGTATGTGGATAAACAAACCTACGTAGATCTTAACCAGGAAGTGATTTTTACTTGATAAAACACAAGAATAATAAATATTTTCATAATAACACACATTGCATTTAATTTTTATAAAAAATATGCATCTTGATCTGCAAAATCGTCATTTTTTACCAGGAAAAGATGCTTTAAAGTACTGTTTTGAGAGTTTTAAATGGGCGAAAATGGGGGTTTCTAGGTGTGAATAATTTGTTTCATGCCTCAAGTTTTGACTGCTTATTTAAATTAGTTATAACATTAAAAGTGACATTTCTGCAGTTTCTGACACTTATTAGTTTAATAAATTGGTAGGGTTTTGAAATAAAATTTTTTAAAAGTTTTGAAAACAATAGAAATTAGATGTTGAAAACCTTTTTCTTGCAATAAAATGACATACATTAAACCTTCATAATGGAAGTAAAAATATGACATGTATACAATTTCTGATGACATTTTATTGTAGTTTTAGTTTTCCTCTTAGTTTAAGGAAATTAGTTGTGGATATGATAAGTTATGACATAAAATGGTGTGTACATCAGAGGAATGTAAACTGTTATAAAACCACTAAAAAATTACAATTTATTTTTTTTTACTGTGGTTGGATTTTAATAGAGAAAAATAGCATCACAGATGCCCGTACCCCACAGCCTGTGGAAATATTTTTCAACACAATGAGATTAGAAGTAGTGAAACAGTACAAGGAGCAGTGTCAGCTTTATAACCATCCAAATATTGTTTAAGTAGAGAAAATAATGTCTCAGAAAATAAGAGAAAGAAAATGTATGTAAAGATGAAGTATAAAAAAGACAATTCAATAGCAAGATGACAGCATTAATCAGTAAACTAAAATTATGAAGCTGTAAAATTTATTTATTGGAGAATAGCTGTCGATGGAAATAGCACAATTATGTAAAAATGCATATATAATAATCAGTTGCAGCAATCCATATATCTTTGGTACGAGAGGAAGATGTCTCAAGTATGGCAAGTGAACACTCTTTGGCAGAGTCAAAGTTAAAGGTCACACCATGATGCACACCTACTCCCCCTAACCAATGTCCCTACCAAGTGTCAACCTGCTACACCTTACAGAATTCAAGAGCCTGGACAAGACTTTAAAACTCATGATCAATACAACAAGGTCAAAGGTTAAATCAAGATCACACTGTGATGCTGCACACCTACAACCCCGAACCAATGTCCCTACCAAGTATCAACTTCCTACACCTTACAGTTTCTTAGATACAGCCCGAAAAAAATTATACCCATCCGGACACCATGGGGGAAAAACAATACCCCGACAGCCCTTAAGACCTGTGGGGTAAAAATGAGTAGAGGCACTGTTAAATCCTTTTCCAAAAATATGAGGTAATTTTTAGAATATTTTGGAAGTATGAGCACCTGTTGACATGCCATGTTTTGCAAAGATTAGCGTGAAACCTATTTTATAAAATGTGATATTTTTTATCATTTTAACAGCAAATTATTTTTTAACATAAGTTTTACTTGAAAGAAATTTGAATTGCCCTGGTAAAATATGAAAACTTTTTTTACAAGTATATTTTCCAAACACCCAGAAATTAAGGTCCTTAGCTGTTATTCACTGCAGTGTCTGTAGCCATTCAAAGGCCATTTGTTAAATTATTGTGACTGGGGACTATCCGCCCCCACACTTTCCTAGCCATGATTAATTTTGAAAGTGATCACTGAAAATAAATAACCTTTGAAGAAGGTGTGGAGGAGGATAGCACCCAGTGAAAACAGTAACTGCAATCCTTTGTGTGTTTATAAATAGAAGTAAAAAATGACATATCAGCTTAATAAAGAGTGGATGACAACTAGTAAGCTCAAACTGAATCCTGATAAGACTGAGTTTATCATCTTTGGTTCGAAGAGACAAAGGGATAAGTTGAAAGCATGTTTTCCAATTGATATCCTGGGCAACTCACTCTGTCCTGCAGATTCAGTAAAAAATCTGGGTGTGTGGCTTGATTCAGATTTCTCTTTGTCCAAGCATGTTCAGAATGTCTGCAAAAGTTGTTTTGTTAAACTCCGTGACTTCAGACATGTCAGGCGGTTTCTTACTCATGATGTTTCTGTGATTGTAGCCAACGCTCTTGTTAGTAGTCGGTTGGATTACTGCAACTCACTTTTCAGGAGCCTGTCCAAGTTCAATCTACGCAAATTACAGTGCATCCAAAATAGTGCAGCTAGAATTGTATCAAACACCAGTCGATACACCAGCATAACTCCTGTGCTAAAGAAACTGCATTGGCTTCCTGTTGAACAGCGCATTGTGTTCAAGACAGTCACACTTGTTATCTCCCGCCGGGCTTTGGCCCGGGAGGGAGATTATGAAATGATGTCTGTGTGTGCGTGCGTGCGTGCGTGCGTGCGTTAGTTAGTCACGCAGATTTCTCCAAAACTACTACAGCTACAGATTTTTTGTAAATTAATTGTCCCAATGAATTTTCATGCCCTTGAAAAAATTTTTGGTTTTATTGACTTAGGCCTAAAGATAAGTGAGTAATAGCAATCTTAGCTACTTTGAGTAAAGGGCTCATAACTCAAAAACTATTGCAGTAACAACTTTTTCTTCAAATATGTTGTTCAGCTACTTTGTCCTTAGCTATAAGATGGTACATAGTTTGGGGTCCCATTGCATGCCATAAGTGAGTAATAGCTATTTTCTCATTTGTAGCTAAATAACAGAAGAAGTAAATGTCAAATATCTTCAAAAGTATTGAAGTTAGGGAAATCTTTTCAAATATGTTGTCCATCTTCTTTTTGGTAAGCTATCACATACTAAAGTTTCAGACCTGTTGCACCTTGGATAGCTGAGTAATAGCTACTTTGAAATTCTGACTGGTGAGTAAAGCGATTGTAACTCCAAAACTATTGCAGTTAGAGTATTTTCCTAAAATATGTTGTTCAGCTACTTTGTCCTTAGCTATAAGATGGTACATAGTTTGGGGTTCTATTGCATGCCATAAGTGAGTAATAGCTATTTTCTCATTTGTAGCTAAATAACAGAAGAAGTAAATGTCAAATATCTTCAAAAGTATTAAAGTTGGGGAAATCTTTTCAAATATGTTGTCCATCTACTTTTTGGTAAGCTATGACATAGTAAAGTTTCAGACCTGTTGCACCTTGGATAGCTGAGTAATAGCTACTTTGAAATTCTGACTGTTGAGTAAAGCTATTGTAACTAAAAAATATTGCAGTTAGAGTGTTTTCCTAAAATATGTTGTTCAGCTACTTTGTTCTTAGCTATAAGATGGTACATAGTTTGGGGTTCTATTGCTTGCCATAAGTAATAGCTATTTCCTCATTTGTAGCTAAATAACAGAAGAAGTAAATGTCAAATATCTTCAAAAGTATTGAAGTTAGGGAAATCTTTTCAAATATGTTGTCCATCTACTTTTTGGTAAGCTATAACATAGTAAA
The DNA here is from genome assembly GCA_964017235.1 of Sabellastarte sp. h YS-2021. Lineage (NCBI taxonomy): Eukaryota > Metazoa > Annelida > Polychaeta > Sabellida > Sabellidae > Sabellastarte > Sabellastarte sp. h YS-2021. The sequence continues at coordinate 167,099,260 of OZ024929.1, read as the reverse complement.
GTTTCAGACCTGTTGCACCTTGGATAGCTGAATTATAGCTACTTTGAAATTCTGACTGTTGAGTAAAGCCATTGTAACTCCAAAACTATTGCAGTTAGAGTATTTTCCTAAAATATGTTGTTCAGCTACTTTGTCCTTAGCTATAAGATGGTACATAGTTTGGGGTTCTATTGCATGCCATAAGTGAGTAATAGCTATTTTGTTATTTGTAGCAAAATCATGATATAAGTAAATGTCAAATATCTTCAAAAGTATTAAAGTTAGGGAATTCTTTTCAAATATGTTATCCATCTACTTTTTCATAAGCTATCACATAGTAAAGTTTCAGATCTGTTGCACATTGGATAGCTGAGTAATAGCTACTTTGAAATTCTACAGTTGAGTAAATCCATTGTAACTCCAAAACTATTGCAGTTACAGCTTTTTCTTCAAATATGTTGTTCAGCTACTTTGTACTTAACTATAAGATGGTATATATTTTGGGGTTGTATTGCATGCCATAAGTGAGTAATAGCTATTTTCTTATTTGTAGCAAAATAACAACATAAGTAAATGTCAAATATCTTCAAAAGTGTTAAAGTTAGGGAAATATTTTCAAATATGTTATTCATCTAGTTTTTGATAACCTATCACATAGTAAAGTTTCAGACCTGTTGCACATTGGATAGCCGAGTAATACCTACTTTGAAATTGTGACTGTAGGGTAAATGCATATAGTTTGGGGTTCTATTGCATGCCATAAGTGAGTAATAGCTATTTTCTTATTTGTGGCAAAATAATGACATAATTTTTCTCAAATAACTGCTTCATCTACTTTTGGGAGAGCTTTCACATGGTGAAGTTTCAGACCCGTAGCTAATTATTCACCTACTCAAAATGAGTAAATGATAATTATCTGTAAAAGTATTGTGGATATCCAATTTTTATCAAATAACTCATTCATCTACTTTTGGGAGAGCTTTCACATGGTGAAGTTCCAGACCCGTAGGTAATTACTCACCTACTCAAAATGAGTAAATGTGAATTATCCCTAAAAGTATTGGGGATATCCAATTTTTCTTAAATAACTCATTCACCTACTTTTGGAAGAACTTTCACTTGGTGAAGTTTCAGACCCATAGCTAATTATTCACCTACTCAAAATGAGTAAATGCTAATTATCTCTAAAAGTATTGTGGATATCCAATTTTTATCAAATTACTCGTTCATCTACTTTTGGGAGAGCTTTCACATGGTGAAGTTCCAGACCCGTAGCTAATTACTCACCTACTCAAAATGAGTAAATGTGAATTATCTGTAAAAGTATTGCAGATATCCAATTTTTCTCAAATAACTCATTCACCTACTTTTGGGAGAGCTTTTACTTGGTGAGGTTTCAGACCCGTAGCTAATTATTCACCTACTCAAAATGAGTAAATGTGAATTATCTCTAAAAGTATTGCGGATATCCAATTTTTATCAAATAACTCATTCATCTACTTTTGGGAGAGCTTTCACATGGTGAAGTTCCAGATCCGTAGCTAATTACTCACCTACTCAAAATGAGTAAATGTGAATTATCTCTAAAAGTATTGGGGATATCCAATTTTTCTTAAATAACTCATTCACCTACTTTTGGAAGAGCTTTTACTTGGTGAAGTTTCAGACCCATAGCTAATTATTCACCTACTCAAAATGAGTAAATGCGAATTATCTCTAAAAGTATTGTGGATATCCAATTTTTATCAAATTACTCGTTCATCTACTTTTGGGAGAGCTTTCACATGGTGAAGTTCCAGACATGTAGCTAATTACTCACCTACTCAAAATGAGTAAATGTGAATTATCTGTAAAAGTATTGCAGATATCCAATTTTTCTCAAATAACTCATTCACCTACTTTTGGGAGAGCTTTTACTTGGTGAGGTTTCAGACCCGTAGCTAATTATTCACCTACTCAAAATGAGTAAATGTGAATTATCTCTAAAAGTATTGCGGATATCCAATTTTTATCAAATAACTCATTCATCTACTTTTGGGAGAGCTTTCACATGGTGAAGTTCCAGACCCGTAGCTAATTACTCACCTACTCAAAATGAGTAAATGTGAATTATCCCTAAAAGTATTGGGGATATCCAATTTTTCTTAAATAACTCATTCACCTACTTTTGGAAGAGCTTTCACTTGGTGAAGTTTCAGACCCATAGCTAATTATTCACCTACTCAAAATGAGTAAATGCTAATTATCTCTAAAAGTATTGTGGATATCCAATTTTTATCAAATTACTCGTTCATCTACTTTTGGGAGAGCTTTACATGGTGAAGTTCCAGACCCGTAGCTAATTACTCGCCTACTCAAAATGAGTAAATGTGAATTATCTGTAAAAGTATTGGGGATATCCAATTTTTCTCAAATAACTCATTCACCTACTTTTGGGTAGTGAGTGGAATCGCCTCAATTTTGATGGTCGATTATTCATCCATTTTTCCGACCGATGATTGACCCATAATCGACTTTTTTACTCCACTGTTGGCCAATATATCCTGAAACACATTCCGGGATGAAGTATATGTCAATCCGGTAAGAATAACGGTGTTTCCGACATTTAGTACCCACCAAAAAGCACTCACTTCCGATAAATATGGCGGTAGTTATAAACAAACACAAAATTCGTGACAAATCTCTTGATTTATTAAGAGAAAGTTTAGGAAACTGCCTAAAATATAAAAAATATGTGGATATTGAGACACATAAAGAAGGGTAAGATTTAATCGATATCCAGAAGTTATCAGTGACCGCACGCGATTGTACCATGACACCGACAATTAATCGAACGTTCGTCTAATCGTCGACCCACTACTTTTGGGAGAGCTTTTACTTGGTGAGGTTTCAGACCCGTAGCTAATTATTCACCTACTCAAAATGAGTAAATGTGAATTATCTCTAAAAGTATTGCGGATATCCAATTTTTATCAAATAACTCATTCATCTACTTTTGGGAGGGCCTTCACATGGTGAAGTTCCAGACCCGTAGCTAATTACTCACCTACTCAAAATGAGTAAATGTGAATTATCCCTAAATGTATTGGGGATATCCAATTTTTCTTAAATAACTCATTCACCTACTTTTGGAAGAGCTTTCACTTGGTGAAGTTTCAGACCCATAGCTAATTATTCACCTACTCAAAATGAGTAAATGCTAATTATCTCTAAAAGTATTGTGGATATCCAATTTTTATCAAATTACTCGTTCATCTACTTTTGGGAGAGCTTTCACATGGTGAAGTTCCAGACCCGTAGCTAATTACTCACCTACTCAAAATGAGTAAATGTGAATTATCTGTAAAAGTATTGCAGATATCCAATTTTTCTCAAATAACTCATTCACCTACTTTTGGGAGAGCTTTTACTTGGTGAGGTTTCAGACCCATAGCTAATTATTCACCTACTCAAAATGAGTAAATGTGAATTATCTCTAAAAGTATTGCGGATATCCAATTTTTATCAAATAACTCATTCATCTACTTTTGGGAGGGCTTTCACATGGTGAAGTTCCAGACCCGTAGCTAATTACTCACCTACTGAAAATGAGTAAATGTGAATTATCTCTAAAAGTATTGCAGATACCCAATTTTTCTCAAATAACTCATTCACCTACTTTTGGGAGAGCTTTCACTTGGTGAAGTTTCACACCCGTAGTTAATTATTCACCTACTCAAAATGAGTAAATGCGAATTATCTCTACAACTATTGCAGATAGCCAGTATTTCTGAAATAAGTCATTCACATACATTTTGGAGAGCTTTCAATTAGTGCATTTTCAGATCCGTAGCTAATTACTCACCTACTCAAAATGAGTAACTGCCTATTATCACTAAAAGTATTGCAGATAGCCAATATTTCTCAAATAACTCATTCACCTACATTTTGGAGAGCTTTCACATGCTAAATTTTTTTAATGAATTTTTAAAATAATTTTTACTGCATTAAAATTCATGAAATCATGCACTAAATCAATTATAACTTGAAAAGTATTACATTTAGAGCACCTTGTTAAAATATGTTATCTTTAGTACATCTAATTTATATGGCGGGAGATAAATGCATGCGTCAGAATGCTTGTTTATAAGTATCTTCACACAGGTTTTCCCAGGTATTTTTCACCACATCTTTCTTCCTACAGCAGTTCTTATAGTACCAGGCGCAGTCAAAGTGGTGGTAATTTCCTAGTTATTCCAAAGTTCTGCCCCTCTGTTCATAAATCTGTCAAACAGTTTGGTAATAGTTTTGCGTTTGATGCTCCTACTGTGTGGAATACTCTCCCTGATGTGATTCGTGCCTCTCCATCCCTGGCCTCCTTCAGAAAACAGCTTAAAACCTACCTGTACACCAAAGCATATCCACCCTAGCCTGAATCATCCTCCTGGCGTTCTCCGTGGTGTTCGACCCCTGTTATGTCCCTGGACACAGAATTTTGTTGACTGCTTTTTGTTTTGTTGCGCCTTAGAGTCCTCTTGTTTGGGGAGATTAAGCGCTATAAAAGTCCAATTAGAATTAGAATTAGAATAAAATATGTTCATAATTTTCTTGTTAAATCTTGCTCATGCATTCTTTTATTCAAAACTATTAATTTTATTTTGAAGTAAATTTGAGATAAATCATTCTACACTATTCTTTTTGTACTAAACTGTGAATTCATCTACATTGTTAAAGAATGCCTTTATGAGAGGAAACCATTTGTCACCTGTGCCTATTTTTAAACATTTGTGACTCCATGTTTCCTATTTTCTGTGACTTTGTTTATAAATTAGACTGTAATATTAAAAATATTTGCTTTTATTCATCTTCCTTTTTCATCAAAAACTGATGTATTGGTGAAAATGTGACTAAAAACGATTTGACATGGGAAATAATGCTGTCAAAAAATTGCAGATCATAAAATTACTGCTATAATTCTATAAAAGTAGGCTGGATGTATTTTTCTTTTTTCCCCTATGACTCTGTTACCATTGCAAATCTGTTAACCTTTTAAATTTTAAATAGATGTCTACAATTACAATTTATACATATAGGCTTAACTTGACCACACTTGTAAAACAAAAACGGTTAAGCCTAAGACATATTAATTAATATTACCCCAGAGCATTTGAAAGCTGGTTATGAGCATATGGACGTGGCACCTCTACAATGATTATTTTATCTTTTTCAATTTTTAAAATACTTTAGTCGCTAATGTATATTAAAATAAAATTTGATCTAATTATTTCATTATTCATATTCAAAATATATGCATATGTCCAGGCTTTAAATAGAATTTTATATTAAAGATTATCCAAATGCATTTACAAGAATTCATATTTTCTTCTGTGAGGTATATTAAAGTAAGGACCAAAATCATCACAAATTCACTATAAAACCATAAAAACACAACATGAAATTAAATTGTATGTATTTTATGCTTCAAAATGATATACGATTTGTTAAAAATAAGAAAGAATTATTTTTTATATATTTTAACCGGGTAATTAGTGAATATTCTTGTTCGCACATGGCCATTGTTTTTCCACATTCTCGTTTGTAAACAGGGTTGCCGCACATGCACACTCGGAACTCCAATAAGGCTTATTGTGTCCTTTGATGTTTACTAAACATGATGGTACCCATTTTGGGTGTTTGATTAAATTTTTAAAATTTTCATAAAATAAAATTATTCACGCAGTATTTTAAAGTTAATCTTTTATTTATTTAGTTGACTGCTACTTATTGAATTACCAGCAAGTCAGCAAAGCCATAGCTTTTGTAAGGTTTGTAACCACAAAAATGCTTTGGAATTTCCCAGTCTATATTTTCAGGGAACTACTAGATTGAATTTCTGTGGCAATAAGTACCTTTCTGTGTTGTGCAGTCAATAGCTACAAAATTCATTTTTACTTTGAAAAAGTTTCCCACAATGCTTTGGTTATGAAGATGATGTTTTCTGAATTTTATTTGACAAGACATCACATAAAGATGATGATTTCTGAATTTTATTTTACAAGACATACACCTACACATGCATATACTCATTTTTATTTGTTATAAAGATCATCTTTTGTGACAAGTAGAAAATAAAATGTATTAAAAAGTGTGGAAGGCAGTTGAACTGCTAAGTATTGCTGTCATAAATGTCTTTTAGATAAATGACAAAATGGCGCCCATAATGTTTTAAGAAAATATTAATGAATGACATTGTTCAATATTGACCCTTTGCATATCTTACGTCACAATGTTACGTGTTATGATTTGGACGGCAAAACATCACGCTTGACCGAACATGTCTGTGAAAATATACAGAATGTATGGGAAGAGATATCTTATTTTAAAAAGTAATCATAAAGTAAATATGCATCTTAGTAACTTCAAAAGTGCATACATAAAAGTACAATTACTAGCCTCTCTGGTATTGTTTACAAAATAACATTAGGATGCAGGATTGTCGAGATATAGAGCAAAATATCCGTTTTTCTGTAATGTGTGTCTTAATTACAGGCAAATATAAAAATGTTAGGCCATATAAGAATTCCTTATTGTCATTTTACCAAATTGTTGATTTCCTTCACATCAATATACTTCTTACAGAACAAAAATGGACAAATTATTCAAAGAGAAATAAGCATTTAAAAGTTGTGTACTTTCAATATAAATTTTTATTGGAAATGTTTCTCACTTGCAAATGAAAACCAACAAAAGTTCCTATAATATATCAAAATGATAATTAAAGACAAAAATAATATATTTTTAAAAGCTGTGCCTTCATTAAGGAAATATATTTAGAATTATTTCCCCTTTTACAGAACTCAAATATTTAATTTATAAAGGCGTAAGTTTAATTTTTAATTTTTTGTCAAAGTACAACACTAATAATCTGTGTTTTGCCATCCAAAATGGACGTTCACTGAAAACATCATCCTGACGTCATATAATAACGTTGATGCAAAAGGTCAATACAGCAATTGAAAAATACTGCCTCCTGAGGTATTAGAAACATTGTTAAAATGAACACTTTTGGATACTGAAATACAGGAATTGAGCTATATTGATTGACATTGAATTTTTGATTCCTGCCCTGCTATGAATGGGGCAATTAAAACTACATATAACAAAAAGAGATATATAAAAACCCTCTCTATCAGTCATATATCAGTGTTAAAAGACCATTATAGTGACAGCTAGTTCAAGGAAAAAGCCAGTTTAAAGTTGTTTAAAGTATTGGCAAAATTTTTGAGATTCAATTAGGGTAGAGTAAGAAATCTAAAATTCGCCACATATCTGCAATTCGCCACATGTGAAAATACTAATAAAATAAATGAATCGTGGTGAGATTTGTTGAATGTTAGTAAATTATGGCTTTTTGAACTGAAAAATACCAATTTTTAGACAAAAACATCATTTTCTTCATAAAATTAACTAAGGTTTTAGAGGTGGCGAATTTTAGATTCCTGGCGAATTTTAGATTTCTTACTCTACCTTTCAGTGGGATGTCAGTGTATTGTTCTTGAAAGATATTTATATAATATTTTTGGCAAAAAGTTGTGTTGCGTGATTATTGTGTGGTATGATATGTTATGGTAAAAAGTTTACGCCTTGTGGTTATGGATGACATTTAATTTTTAATGTCACAGTTCACCAAATTTTAATCTGTTCTTGCATTATTTCTTTTAATGTTGTAAAAGTTCATTGTTTTAGATGCACTTAAATTGAGGAAAATGAAACCTTATATGAACTTAATTATGTTTAGTACATTTTTGTGAATATGGAAATTTTTTAGAAATGGCAAGTATTGAAGATACAATAAGGAGTTTCAATGCTACTGGAAAGTCGAATCCATACATTCATACAGTGCTGGAAAAGGAAAAAGTTGCATCTATCAGGTATCACATGTTTAGTATTTTTCCCCTTATATTTTTCTCAGTAAAATTATCACAAATCAAGTAGAATATATACTAGGCATGTTTTAATTACAGAATTGGACAGTTAACACATTAAAAATTAGAAGAATAACAGAACACATGGTGTCACAAAGCATCGAGGATTACTTGTATCTTTCCAGGCAAGGCCAGGATGTCCACTTGGTATAGTCACTGTTATCACTCAAAACTTGCTGTTATGCTGTTAGCGAATTCTTTGGTGAGCAGCAGGTTGGATTATTGCAATTCACTCTTTTTATCGCTCACGATTTTGAGTTAAGGAGATTGCAGTTAGTCCAAAACTCACTCTGCAGGGTTGTCACCCGTTCCTCTAACTTCTCTCATATTTTCCCTCAACTAAAAAAACTCCATTGGCTACCAGTCAGATACAGAGTACAATTTAAAATTGGCCTCATTACATACAAAGTTCTCAACCAAGGTCAGCTAGTTTATCAAAGAGAATTAATCCACCCCTATACCTCTTCAAGAAATACAAGGCGAAGTATCCCCAAACTCAAGTTCCTTCAAACCCCCACTTTCAATCGTAGAGTTTGCAAATCAATCAAACACTTTTCTAATTCCTTCAGTCACTATGCCCCAGTCCTTTGGAACTCTTTCCCCTTTCATGTAAGAAACAGTCCCTCTGTTGCATCTTTTAGGAAGCACCTCAAAACCCACCTCTTCAGCTCTAGTTTCCCAACTTAGTTTTCTTCCCTCCTGGTCACACCCACAATCCTGGATTACTGACCTTGAGCGCCCTTCGACTCTCCCTATGATAATGACTTTGTTTAATTAGCGCACTGAGTTCCCCTTTGTGGGGAAGATATTGCGCTTGCAAAGCAGTAGATTATATTAGATTGGATAGAATACTTATTAAAAATTAGTTCTATCAAAAGTTTAAAATTTAACCAGTAGGTAATAACATTAATGGCCAGTTCTTCAAAGACATAAATGATATGCTGTGTACTCATCTGTGGTATAAGAAACCAGACAAAATGTAAAGAACCCAAAATAATCAATCACAACGTGATTCAACAATGGAGGTGAAACAGTGGTCAATTTGATGTTTTGTCCAAACAATTAAAATGACCTAGATCAGAAGAGTCTAAGTGCAAAAGGTTGTTGGTGGGCAAAACATTGTGAAGAAACACAAGGATGTGATCCAGGTTTAAGTATCCAAAATAAATAAGATCCTTTTAAAAGAAATTTGAAATACTTTTTTTGTAGCTAGACAGGTCTCTGTAATAATAATAATAATAATAGTGATCTACATGTAGTATCAAATACAATGCAATAAAAAGAAAACCAAATTGTTATATTGCAATAAATTATATTGCAGTGGATTACGTAAGTTTTGGATCTTTTAAATACTGATGGCACTGAAATGAGAAACGGAAAAACATACAGTAGATATTTTTAATTTGCAAAATATTAATTTTATAAATGATTACCAAATGATAACTGGTGTGCTAAAGTTAAAAAAATTCTTAAAAAGTCAAAGAGCTGTTAAGCCACATCATTTATCCTTGATTTCAAACAAGTGGCAGTATTTAGAAATATACCAGTATACAGCAGGATGAACTAGCTTATGTTCAGTTCAAGACCAATTTTGAAACAAATGGAACAGTAGTCTAAAATTTGTTATTGGAAGACAAACATTGAGTTTTCATGCAGATATCCATTCAGTATCAGATAACCAGTTATTCTGGACCCTACATAGACTAATCCACAATATTCTTGGCACCAAAATCTTTTCAAAACTGTCTAGAACTAAGTCTGATATTTGTAATCTATGTGATGATGCATCTGAGACAGATATACATTTGTTTATTTCATGTAAACTTGCATTTGGTCTGTGGGATGATGTTAATAATTCATTTGGTAAAAAGTACAATAAGGAAATAATTAAATATGTCTCCACTAGGACTTAGCTGAAGAGATGTTCAAAATGAATTAAATTTCCAATTCAACATTATTCCAACTACAACTAAGTATTATACATCTTCTGCCAGAAATGGTTGCATTCCTTATGTTGACCAGCTAAAAGTTGAACTGAGGAATTGAGATATATAAGTTAGTAACAATGTTTTCTGTATATAATAAATCAAATTTAAGAGTTTTTAAGAAACATTGGTCACTCTGCAAAACATATTTAACATATATTTCTGTAAGATATATATGTTTCTTAAATTGTTAAATTAATAAATAAATTATAAAATTTGATACACAGAAAGTTTACCTCAACAACAGTCAGTTGCTGTTCTCCACAGGTCTGTATGTTTTCAAAGTAAGATTAAAGCGATATAAGCGTGATTGTAAAAGGAAAGTTGGTTTATTGTGTTCTTGGTTGGTTTTGTTACATAAAACCAGAAACTGGTTTATGTATAAATATTCAAAAACAGTTGTTTTATTCAGCATTAAAGCTAAATTTTTCTGCAAGTTTATTTCTGATTTATTTGGAAATATTATGAAATGCTACAAAAGGCTTACCATTTGACAATATACCATTGTATCTTTATTGGCATAAATAATTGCATAGGTTTATTATACCAATGAAACTATATGCTTCAATGTAGAGATTTAATAAATTAATCTTGAATTGGTTTGTTCCAATTACCACTTTTTTGTGTAAACCAACAACTGGTTTTGGAAAATTAAAATAAACACAACTCCAGAAAAAGGGATTTAAGGCTATAGAAAATAATCACCCTTATTGTTGTTGTTTGATGTAATATTTGATAAGTATTTTGTTATATTTTATTTCATGTGTGTCCACTTCATTCTTTGCTGATCGATTTAAAGAAGGAAAGAAAATGGGTATGTTTTTACAAGTCTTCATGTACGGCAGCTTTAATTTTTTATTATCTTTTCATTCTTTTGTAACCTCAGTTCTGATGTAGAACAAGACTCATCTGAGTCCTTCTGAGCCAACTTGGAAGCTGTAGCCTGTAATCGGTATCGTGATAAAAACACCAAAACTTCATAAGTTATGAGGCTGTTTATGACAAGTTCTCTACCCCTTATGTTTTATTGTGCCTTGGAATTTGATGTACATCAAAATTAAGCACTTTGAAAGTTTGTAAATAATAAAAGTAATAATGAGTTACAGTACGTAGTGATTTGGATGTCAACAATGTCTTTTCCTCCATATGTAAGTCTTTCCCTACAAGAATAAAATGTGTACTTTGCAAGGTATATATTTCTTAAAATATTCAATTGCATGAAAAATCAATATGTTTCAGTGAAAGAAGGACAGAGTACTGCTTATATTTGGCTGGAAATAACCACCATTTAACGAAGACACGGTTGAATGATGATGATTGTGAACTTCTGTGCAAAGCACTCAAGTCAAACTCCTATGTGACATCACTTGACTTGAGGTATAACAGCATAACTGATGTAGGAGCTCAACATCTCGCAAGCATGCTAGAGGTATAGTTTTGAAAAATGGTCTTTGATTAGTCAAATTTTTACCTCCGCCAGTGGGGTTATGTGATCATTGAGTTCTGTTTGGGTGTTAGCAAGATAACCAAAAACTGCTGCATGTATATACATCAAAAGTTAACAGCTGGTGTGTCTTGGTCTAGCATAGGATTGATTTCATTTTTGGAATGATCTGCAGTCCATTCTGGATCCAGGATTTTTTGCAAAGTAGTTTGTATTATTACACTCGTAAGTAGCGCTGCGAATGGTTACCCGAGCCTCGATAGACGAGTCGGTTTTTGCTGGGACTCGAGTCCATTTTAACTACTCAGTTACTTGCAGCATATTATGTTATCGCCCGCGAAATGAAACGTTTGTGTAAAATATGCTACATTTCTGCATTTCAATCATATAATATCAATTAAAGTATTGGTTTTGCCTTAAAAGCGTAATTATAACTTACTCCATATTCTATAATGCCTGGTTAAATAGAAGACGTTTGTTCTTCAAACGTTTCGCTAACATTTGTTTACAGAAGACTTCTAATGCTAGATACTAAATCTCGCGATTACTCGAATCGGGTTAGCTGTCAGAGTGCACTCAGTGCAGGTACTCGGAGCTGTGTTTCAGCACCCGTCCCAGCCCTAAATGTGCAATAATAATGGAAGTGTTTGACCTTGGCAGAGGTATGTACTCTCTGAGTGCTCTTGTTTTTTTTTGTTGTTAGCATCATAATCTTCCAGAATCATGATGCGCACATAGAATGCTGTGTACATACAGTAGTAGACACAGCCTTAATCTCAGGTAAAAAGTAACAAGAATTATGTGGAATTGAATTGTGTTGTTTTAAAGTCATTTTCAGCACCACCAGGGTGATCATTATAAAACAGGGTTCTTCCAAATGTTGAGATTGACCCACACACTATAAATGAAATTGATGATGTAGTTTCCAGTTATCCACAATGCCCAGGTCAAACCCTTTCCTTGCTGTCATATCTGTATGTATTTGATTTCTACATGATGACTCAAAACAGAGTGTTGGTAGTACACTGTGAGGAACAATTAGCCACCACCTCATATATCCATCTCACACCCCCGACTACTCCAGCCTGTATATTGTAATACAGCTCGTGAGAGGTCGTGGGAGGTTTGCAAATATTTAGAAAAAAACAATCCTGACTGCAATTCACTTTCAGTGTGCAACATATCAAATTTTGCTGAACACATTGTACTCATATGCGAATCCCACCAAATCGCACCAAATGCGAGGCCGACCGAACCACAATCGAAGGGAGATGAGCCCATTTTGTTGTAGCTTGTGACCTCAGCAGGGAAAGGTGTGACCTAGGTGTAACATCATTTAATTTCAGTGATTCAGTGATTTTCAGCCTGTCTTTTGACTTGCCTTAAAAATCATTGTAGAAAGTAGTACTACTCTCCTGAAAGTTTCCCCACCCCACCCCTTGACACATTATGATCATATTATAGTTAAAGGGAGTGTAATGGCTGTTACTCTCCTCACTCTGTCTGCCCCCTTGATACTATTAGCCACGTCATTCTACTGGATAGGTTGTATAAATGCTGTTGCATTAGTGATCTAGAACTTGGCTATTACAGATCACATTTTGTCAGATAAAACACAGTCAATCAAGGTATGTACCATTTTTTCATGTCCCTTGGAGGGATAATTTGGTGTCCTCAAGGATTCTTTTATGAGCCCAGTACTTGTTTCTTTGTACGCCATTCCACTAAGTTTTATTATGCAGTCATACAGTGGCATCAAGCATCACCTTTTTTGCTGATGACATTAATTTGTACATGACACTATCATCAACAAGCTTTCCTCGGTAAATGCAAAATTTCAAAGATTGACTTAAAGTCATTGCAAAAATAAAACTTGATCTTGATAAAATTGAAGTAGTTTTGATTTGTTAAAAATACATGTACAACCACAAACATTGCCTTCCTTTATTTCCGACTGATATTCTTGGAAATTAGGTGGCATCCTCCTCCCATGTCAGGAATCTGGGGGTTGTGTTAGACTTCAGCATGGCTGTCATGAAATGTTTGTATTGGTTTGCATTGGTTAAACCTAACAGTCAGTTAGCTATTTCACTCTTATCCATCGCCTGTTTTGTACTTAATGTCTTCTCAGCATATTCCAGTTGCATGTTTCATGTCACATACCCTGTTTACATTACATAACATTATAATAAATCAAAATGTGGGACTAAAATAATCAGGGTATGTCATAAATGTGATTTGTGTATAATTGCAGGAGAACACCACACTACTACACTTAAACCTGATGTGCAATGATTTTGGTGAGGAGGGGGCTCGACATCTTGCTAAGGCATTGCATGTAAGTTTTATTAACAATTAAATATATAAACCTTGTTATTGAAGTTGGTCTCTGTGTTCCTGTGGCTAGGGCATTGGACTTCAGAAGGGAAGGTCTGGGGTTTGACCCTTGGTAAAGATGCTTCTCTGTTTACCTTGAAATACGAATGGGCACTGATGCTAGTTATGGAGGGAAATCGGCAATAGGCTGGCATTCTGTACAGGGGAGTTGATATACACTAAGTTGCTTCATGCCACAAAAAAAACCCAGAAATGTGAAGTAGCCATCTGGGCCACTAAGCATAAAGAATGATTGTACCTTAGCTTTACTATTGAAGTTAATGTATCATTATAAACTCATACATTAGGTAATTTGTGTGCTGCAAATGTACTGTAGGGCCCCCAAAGAGAAATTGATGTGACATTTTGCAAATATATGTGATGTTTATTGATCTGGTATTTTGAAAGCCTGCTTTTGTTTTGCAATGTAATTCTCCTATGCAGACAGGTTGAATTTTATTTTTGAATGTTTACATTGCATTTACAATCTTCCATTTATTTTATCACATAATTAAATTTTAATACACTAGTTGATTATCTTTTTCTCTTGCGCATAATTGATTCATTATGGTATCAATTAAATTAAGTTGAATTTTCCAATGTTCCAGAATCATGAAAATTGCATGATTGAACATTAGAAATTGAGATATTGACTTTGGTCATTAATTTGTAAATTAATTAATTATATTCAACCATTAAACAATATTACTACAGTAGATGCTTGATATATGAATGTTAGATTCAATTGCCGTCTTAAACTATTCATTTTTAAATGCAGTTTTATTATTTTGTAAATACATTTAATGTTAATCGTATGTAACAGATCTGGTCATGCAATGCACATAAATTTTTTTATCCTTTCAATTGGTGTGACAGAAAAATGAAACCCTGCGCACATTTCGACTCAATGGAAACAAGATAGGCAACAAAGGAGGGATGTACTTTGCTCAAGCCTTGCAAATCAACACAACGTTAGAAACCTTGGACTTGGGAGATACAGACCAAGTAAGCTTTGGCCAGTAGTCATAGCCATTCTCTTTACCAATTAAAATAATGGATTTCTCTAGAATTTTATGTAGAATTGTCTAAATTTTAATTACTTGGACCAAGATATAATTATTGCCACTTTTGTCAGTAGCCATAAAGGGTTCCAAATGACTTTGAAAATTGTGTGTTTTTTAATTTGTCAAGAAAATTTACAAATTCCTGTTTTAAGAACATTTTTTTCCCCACAAATAGTCTAAAGAATTTGATAATAAGATAATGACAGCTGTGATTTTGCAGTTGGATTTTATGCATTTAAAAGTAAATGCTTCTGTTACTAAATTAACAGAGTCAAACCCCTTTGAGTGTCATTCTGTTGATATGTATCCATGTGCTCGTATTAATTAACCTTCATGTTCTGAGAACAAGCTTTTTCTTTGAAAAATTCACAGAATAAGAAAGACATCAGAGAATGAGAATTGTTCAATAATTACTAACTGCCATGTTAATCAACAACTAAAGTACTAATACAGTGTGTTTTTATCATATCTGTTGCACCCAATTTGCCATTGTTACCTTCATAATTCTAAAGATTCCAATCAAATAAAAGCTTTTTATTGTTAAAAATTTTCTTCTTGTAAGAATTTTTGAAAATTCTTATAATAAAAATATTTTTTGGAAAAAAGAGTGTTAGCGAATGTGTCCTAGGGCCATATTCCTAACTTGGATTCTAAGTTTTTCTCAAGCTTTTGCTAACTTAAATCAAAATGGTATTCATCAACATTCCTAGCTCTAACGTCACCTTAGACCTCTACTTAGATTTTGAGTTATCTGCAGATGTACCTTAGATAATAGAATGTTTTTAAAATATGCAATTATTGCAGGGAATCTTGTGTTCAGTGATATTAAACTGTGACACAATATTAAAAACAGTATTTTTCCTCAAGAAAATGAGCTTTTCACCATTTTTTAACAAGCAGAAGATTCAGTAAAAAACAAAGGACACCTTATGTAAGAATTGTGGTGGAATAAGACTCTTCCTAAGATATACTGGCTTCCAAGTTTATAGTAAAGAGTACAAAGTAGAGGGGGTTTTCCTAACTTAAGATATAAGTAATACTTAACAAAGTAGAGGTTAATGAATACAAAATCTAAGTGATACTTTGGTTAGTAGAAAACCACTGCTAACTTGGATCTAAGGTGACCTTAGCAAAGTATTGTTGAAGAATACGGCCCGAGGTTCTTAGAAGACCACATATCTACACATTCATCATAGATGCAGAAGCTGACTTAATTTTAAATTTAATGTATCGCAGAATGGAGTGTCTACGAAACCTTTTGTATTTAAGGTTATGTACTGATATTATTCTTTTATGATCATTTAGAAAACAGAAAGCTTATTGGCTTTAGCGACTGTACTGAACTACAATACTACTCTGAAAGCCCTGAACATCAACAGACCAATAATCTTCACAACACAAGAAGAACCAACAGTACATATTGCCAAAATGTTAAAGGTAAAATAAATATAATATTAGAGATAGAATTTATTATATTGGATATTTATTATATTTTCCATCTGTTAAAAGGTTGAAAATTATTATTTTATTTTATATATTACAGATAAATAAAAAGTACATACAGCCATGTTTACCTTCAGAGTGAGTTAAATGGTTACTTGTATATCTTCTTTTTTCCTTTATGTAGTCTTAATTATCCTAAGTAGGCTTTTAAATGTTCAGGTTCTTCCATTTCAGGTCAATAAGTCCTTGAAAGAACTTCATATGCAAAAATATGACATGAGGGACTTTGGAGTGACTCGCATTGCAGAAAATCTGACAGATAACTTGTATTTGACCTACTTGAATCTCAGCTGGTAGGTTGCTGTTTATTTTTACTCTGTAAATGGTACATAATTTCTGCATTTGGAATCAAATTATGATATCCATGATGATGAATAGATATCAGTAAAGCTTTTGTAGCAAACAGTTCAGAGATATCAAACAAAAAGTATCATGAGGAAATGTGTTCTGAATTTGTAGGGTGATATGAGAGACTGTTTTTGAAAAAAAAAAAAAATGATTTCTTTGGATTTTATTTTCTTAATTGCTTCCACCAAATCAGTTGGTTTATGGCCACAGAAAAAAAAAATAACAAGTAACTTTGTGTAATTACTCAAGACCTTCTGTATTCAAGCAATCGGCTGACTCGTGATGGTGCCAGTGAACTTGCCAAGCTGCTGAAGAGAGACACCCCGCTAAAGATGCTGGATGTTGGCAACAACAGACTCGGAGATGATGGAGCCATTAGTATTGCACAGGCTTTAATTAACTTCAACAGTAATCTTCAGACGTAAGTTTGAGGCTGGTTATCAAAAGTATGGAATGACAAAAATAAAATATTGTAAACTTCTTTTCATTTAAACCCCAGCCAAAAATATAGCTTGTGTTTTGGTATGGACAATAGCTAGGTATATTACTTAAGTGGTGCTCAATTTTTAAACTTTACCATGAGAGAAGACAGATGTGTATACAATCTGAGTCTGAAGAACAAGAGTTGTGTGTTTGTATTCTGCCCAAAACCTTAAAGTGGTGAAGATCCCTTTAGGGGTACACATTTCAGCAAATTTGGTGAAAATCTGGAAAATAGTGAGGCTTTCAATATTTAAAAAAAATGTGCTAACAGAAAGAAAAAAAGAGTTTTGTGAACAAATAAAATGGCAGAGGTAAACTTTTTACACCATCATAAGGCCGGTTATCTGAATGCAGACCAAGTAGTTGTGCAATATAGTGTTTTCTAAGCTGTGAAACATTAAACATAATCTCCTTTAGATTTCTCCCACTTTTCTACATTGATTAAATGGAACAAAAATTCAACAGCACTGTAATAATTATACCTTTCTAATGATTGATGCAACATTATTGCAGGTAACAGTTATTAAAATGTTTATGAAAAATTGATGCTTCTTTGTGTGAAATCAGCAGTATAATATCCACAGTAAGGTGTGTTGAAAAATTAAAAAAAGAATTACTTGTGGTCTTTATTCTCCGGTATTTAGGTGGGAAATGAAATGGTGGATATTAACATGGTATCTGCTTAGGGAGTCTTTCGGTACATGGGTCACATGCCATCCTTCTTCAGAGCTACAGACTAAACCTTTGTTCAGACATTTACTTAATTTTTGTCACCGTCGGACTTCTCTCACCTAACTAAGTATTTGGCATGGAAATTTATTGTAGAAATAAAGTCCGACGGTGAGTACTTGCTGCGCTTGTCCATTATCCGCAAGAAGTACCATCCTTTTTTAGAGGTCATAAAGTACGAACCTGAGCACTTTATTTCTATTATAAAGATCTGTTTGATTTATTAATCCATAAATGTTATTATAAATGTGATTTTTCACACCTATTTGTTGCACTATATTTTGTCTGTATTGTTGGGTTCTCTGTTATTGATGATCGTCCATTTATTGCATCAGGTAAATGTACAAAACAACACGCACAATGCAGGGTTTTCTGCGCACTTCTGGTCTTTATAATGCACAATAAATCTTCGTTCTTTCAAGTTTAATGGATGTTCTGTTTTTCATTACATTTCAGACTGGTATTAAGGTACAATGAAATAGAAGGCAAAGGTCTCTGTGCTATCGCAGACTGCATGAGATTTAACAATTCACTGACACAAGTTTACATCTGGGGAAATAAACTGGAAGAATCGGCCTGCATTGTAAGTGAAGCATATAAACCAAGTATATAATGAATGTAAAATGAACCTTTCATTTCTTCAGTAAAATTAACCATCATAGGCTGAAACTAAACGCTGTCATATTTTACCATATATTGGGGAAAGGATGTTAGATTATAAATTCCAGAAGTATAGATTTATGTTTGGAATGATACACACATTGTAATGTAAATATATTGTGATGTGGATGAACCATTGTGTTCAGTAAATGAACCATTATGTTCAGTTTATATTTAATGTCAATAGAAAAGAGACATACATTTAACCTGTTCAACAGAGGCAATATACATCCTCGGACATCCCAACATGTTGGCAGATTAGATTTATAAAACTAGAATATTAAAGGTGTATAATATCAAAGTCGTATTTACGTAACATATGGTACTTTAGGGTACTATAATATTCCATGAAAGATAATTTTGCCCATTCTTACTTCATTTCTAGATGAGAAGCCATCTGCACTTTGGAGTGGGCCAGTGAGACGAGTTTAAATTACCAGGATAAATGAAATTTAGCAGTCCGATAAATAGGACACTCAGTCTCCTGTATATTTCTGTTTTATTTCAGAATTGTAGCTAAAAATGAAGAAAAACCAAAAGCACAGTACAGTACAGTCTCAAAAAGATCCAACATAAGTCCTCTGATGTCACTTGACCTGATCATACAAGTCTTGTTGACCTGGCAAATCTATTAGGATCATCACCTGTACCAGTCACTAGACCAAGCCCTGTTAAAAAATAAAAATACCTTGTTTTCCATCTGTGGATGATGTACTAGAAATTCTAGTGTCTTCCAAAACCAAAACGTGTGATCTTGATCCTATTCCAACTTCACTGGCCAAGCAATGTGCTGATATACTCAACACTCCTATCACTGATAGCATAAATTACTCGCTCAAGGAGGGTAGTTTTCCCAATTGTTTTAAAATCGCAAGTTACTCCCCCTTCTCAGAAAACCAGGTTTGGACAAAAATGTTGTGAAAAATTATAGACCTGTGTCCAATCTCAGTTTTCTATCAAAATTAATTTAGAAAGTGTCGCTGCATGAGCAGTTAAATGACTTCATTAGCCAAGAGAGGATCTCCAGTATCAATGGATCAGCATAAAGGGGGTTTTCACTCTCCCGAGATAGCACTTCTCAAGGAACAAAATGACACTCAGGGCAGGCAGTTGCTCTAACAATGTTAGATCTCTCTGAAGCTTTTGACAAGATAGATCACTCCATTTTACAGGATTGCCTAAGAGACTGGTTTGTTGATGATTCTGTGTTGATGTAGATAAATTACTATCTTACCAAGTGCAAACAGAAAATTAAACTTGGGGGACAGTTTTTCTGACGCTTTTCATCTCCCTTTTGGCATCCCCCAAAGTTCTGTTATGGGTCCCCTCCTTTTTACTATCTATACTAGGCCCCTTAGTCAAGTCATTTCAAGCTTTAATGTCACAGATCATCTGTATGCTGGTGGTACCAAGATATATTTAGTAATACACTTGAGGAATTCTGACTCCAGTATTGTGGAGCTGACTTAGTGTCTTTAGTTCTGTTCAGGAGTGGATGAATGATGTGAAATTGAAACTTGCCAAAATTTCCTGTGACAATCTTTCAAAGCTCTATTTCTCTGGCAGTGGAAGTATAAAATCTAGGGGTTACTTTCGACTCAGAAAAGAATTTTGACAATCATATAGGTAAAGTCTGATGCGCCTGTTACTATCACCTCGGGGATTTGTGATGTATCCATCAATTCCTAACTGTTGATACTGCAGTTCTCTTGTGGTAAATGCTATGTTGTCAATTAGACTACTGTAATTCCCTACTATATGGGGTAAACAAGGCCAGTATTGCCCCAGATTTCAGAAAGTTCAAATGCTCTCTGCTGTATTTGTTACGGTCACGCGCAAGCACGGTAGCAATTACCGGTTGTCTTTAAGTTGTAACAGAAAAAAAAAACAAAAAGCTTAACTTAACAAATTTATTTAGCGATTAACAATAATGATTACAGTCAACTGGTATGCCCTTAACAAAGCACACTAATACAATAACAAGATCTAGCTGACCTGACCACTGAGATTAAGAGTAAGTTTATCCGCCGTATCCCGCAATCTGTTCTGTAATCCGTCCTGTGGTATATTCTGTGATCTGTCCAATGTCCTGTGGTCTGTCCCGTGATCTGTCCAGCGTTCACTCGCACACAGATGTCTATTCTGTGACCTGTCCCACACTCAACAACACAAAAGGTGCTTGTCCTGCTATCCTTTATATATCCAGTCACACAGAAGGTCTGTCTGGAGATTTTTTAGAGAGTTAACACAATTGTACTGTCTGCTCCAAGATATGGACAATGTCCAAGATGCAGTAAATCCACTCTCTGTTATATAACTGTACAATATCCAAAAATATCCAAAGTGCAATAAATCTGTCCAGACAATGTATCTAGTTCACTCCAGTAAAAGTTCACAGCAACACAAGTTATATTATATTCCAAAACACAATAGCTCTCCTTATAGCCAGCGAATACAAAGTTCACTTATGGTCAGATGTACATTCCTTATATACATTCACAGATTTCTCTGGAATTGTACAGAACCAACTCAGAAAAGCTTGAGCCATCTAGGCCAAAGGAGGAAGTTCTAGAAACTACTGGCAATTGGGTTTCCCCAAATCTATCATAACCACTGAGGGGGGGATTTCCCCCAGTCTGTGAACAAATCAATAAACACTAAAACACAAAAATCAATCTCCCTTACTTTAAATGTTAACACACAAAAAGAACCAACAACACAATTATCTTTTATGACAATGTATAAACATAAAGCTTAAATTAAACAATGCACTAATATAGTGCCTAATATATGTAATATACAATGTACTAATATAGTGTCCAATATATGTAACAGTATTGTTTTCACACTGGACAGAATGAGTTGATGCCACACCCCATCTAGAAAAACTCCATTTTCTTCCCATTTCATATTGTATCTTTTAAATACAATCTCCTCATGTTTAAAGCCATAAATTTCTCCAAACACCCCCATTTGCCATCTTTGATCAAGTCTAGTAGTTTAACTTGTGGAACTGGAAATAGAATATCAGTTTCCTCATTCCATTCCAGAAAAGCCATATGCAGGCGTGGTGTTGCCAAGGTTGCACCTGTGGAATGAAACAGGCTCCCACTTAATGCCATATTCCAACAGACCATTTCAAGCTATAAAAAACAACTCAAGAGTTACCCCTTTAGACTAGCATACCCACCGCCCTGCCCCAGTGGAGGCTAACCGGGTTACAATTTTGCTAGGTTTTAGGAATGTTATTAGAGGATCCTCATCAATTTTGCGCTATACTTCAAGTTTAAATATTTATATTATTATTATTCAGGCATTTGGCAGTCTGTTGGAAACTGGTCGACTGGAGAAGAAGGACACTGATGTGGAGCCATATATCGTAGATGGAAAAACATATCTGGCAGAACTCTCACATGGCATCAGAAACTGGTACCTCTGGGGCCCTAGCTATGGTGACCAAGCACAGCCAGAGATCAAAGAACTCCTTTCTTAAAACTTTGAATGTTAAGCAGAAACTGCAGTGTGACTGTTTCATTCTCACAACTGGTTACAAGCATCATGTGTATAATCTGAGGTTTAAAAGAGGATGTCCTACTTTGAGTAATTTATCAAAATATACATGAAGGGCTGTTTATTGATTTTATTGAGGCCACATCAGCAAGGTTTATTTAATAAAAAATATGGGGAGAAACAAGTAGGTTGCAGGTAACTTTTTTATTGAATGATCATATTTCTGTTTGTTATAATTATAGAATAAACTGTGTGATGCTGTACTGTGTAATTGTACTGGTGGTAGAAACTACGGCTAATTTGATACACTTTGACAAATTGATGAGATTTTAAATGGACAATACTTTTATGGATTCCTCAAAATATAAGGGTCTCTACAAGGTGTGTATATATTTCTAAAAATACATGATTGATAGATTTTTGGCAAAAGAAAATATTTTTTGAAATTAAGTAGATAGAAATATATGTCAGAACTCAAACCAACAAAACAAAACAGAGATTACAAATGATAGGTAGGCCGTGGAGATGTTCCAGATAATACAATATACCAACTTGTGTTTTATATTTGTATTAAATATTTAACATTCCTCAGTGTTTTGTTTGATAAATCAATTAACTGTGATAATGCTGCAAGTGTGTATATTTTGATTGTTAAAGATATTTGTACATTGAATTTCTTCTTGAAATAACATTCAGGAATTGATTTTTATTTTCTTTTTCCCTATTTGATACTGTTTCTATTCCTAACTGGGTAGTGTAGTGCGAGCTCTAGTGAGGCTCCTGCTTCTAGAAATAACTTTTTTTCATTATTTTTTTTTGTCTCCGGACTCTCATGAATTGTGGTGTAGCGTTACGAGTGCCTGTCTCTTAACTGAAGTTAAGCGGCAATGGGCTACATAAGTACTGGGATGGGTGACCGCTTTAGTGCACTATTGTGTCTCTAATGGCTTTGCGGCTCATGCTAGTAGACTAAAACCCCTTTTAGCCTTGTTCTTTACAAAGAGGGTGACAAGGGGGACATGGTGGCAGAGTGGCAACACTCGCCTCCCACCCCTGAGATCGGGGTTTGCTTTCTGGCCTGATCTTGAGTGGGAAAGCTGGTAGTTACTTGCTGGTGGTCAGCAGTTTACAGTACAGAACCTCTGTCCTTCCAACTACCCCTTGTTATATGACCTGTACAGTATTGAAAGCAACGTAAAACCCCAAAGAAATAAATAAAAGAGGGTAACATACAGGACCACAAAAGTGAAACAAACAGAATTATTTTTCCTCCAAAAAATAAGCGATTACCTCAAGACTGGTAAAATAAAAGCACAAAACAGATCATTCATAATTTTATTACACAGAAAAGTAAATAAACAAAAACTTGACTGCATTGTTAAATATTTGCAAAAATAAAATATTAATCATCTCTTGTTGAGCTTTGTCAATTTCACCCAAAGTTATAATGCTAAAATAATCCTGTTCCAATAAAATTGCAACAAAACACTGACAGTTTACACTCTCATTCCATGGTTTGTTGACATGGTTTGTTTAAAGTTTAATAGTTCATGAACTATATATTTTACTTCTCCAGACCACCAGACTATGGATCCATTTGGTATTTAGTGGTTTTATTATGTCCGAGCACAGTAAAAAATCCACAATTCTTCTGTTTTTGCTCATTGTGTGTGTTGATTTGCTCATAACTTAATTCTTCTTAACTTGACAAAAGTTTGAATTTACAATATAAAGTAAACCCATATGCTGTAAAAGGATAAAATTATAATGACCAAATTAGAGTGAAAGTGACGCTAAGTTGTAAAAACAAACGTATGTCAAATTAGGACAAGTAATTTGTTTGTGAGATCTTTGTGGGCAATGGTCATTGAAGTTGTACACTTAAATAAAAGATTGCATCCCAAGTGTAATAGGTGCCTTTGAGTATTCTCTTAACATGTCTCAATTCACGGGCCAACTAGCCTGATATTACGCATAGTTCGATTGATACTGAACCACAAAACATCAAATGGATCAACGGTCTAGTAAAGTGCTGATTATGGTTCGTGAACCACTTCTAAGGTTTCATGATACTTGAGATGTTTTAATAGTCGGAATGGAAATTTAAAAAAATAATTTCAAAACACTTGAAACAGGTGCAAAGTATACAGATCATATCACTAGATTATAGATGTCTGTGAGCTTTGTGGCATTCCAGACAGTTGTTAATAACGGTTGTTCTGATTTGAGAATTTAAAGAAGAAGAAAAAGTTCCTCACATGTATAATGCATCTTAACAGATGTCTATGTATGAACATAAAAGTAACCAATACACATCAATTATGATAAGTGATATATATATTTTTTTCAATTTTAAGATCTCGCTTATCATCACAGATATATAAACTTGTATCACAGTATAAGAACACACAATTGATGCAAAACAATGGAGACTATATTACAAAAAAATAGTACATGCTCAATAACTGTAAAAACTGTAATTAGAAGACAAAAATATATATTGTATTGATATGTTATTTACATGTATTATTATACATATACAGACTCTGTACAACGTCTGTTCAAACATGTTCAGAGAGTGAGATTGTGTTGCAATAATAGGACAATATCTAAAACAGAGGTGGCATTTCAGGATGAAACAACATGTAAATAATAATTTGAAGTGTTGATGGGAAATGAGCTCAAATATTTAGATAATAGGTAAGATAAAAGATGTGCTCGTGTATTTATGACAGAATATCATTTGAATATTTATGTAGGTTTAGACACAGATTCCATAGACTTAATCATAGTGATGGGAGAAAAGCAGTACTGATCAGAAGCAATGTGAATCACCAGCCAACGTTTTCTAACTAAAACGACATTTCAGGGGTTAGCAAGATTTTAGCGATTGAAATGCAGATGATTTCAACCACATGAAGTACTACAGCCCTATGGCATAAGAATGTGAAACTGGACACCGGGAAAATCCCCTAAAATAATTCAAAACAGAAGTCTGCCTCACATAAACAGCCTAAACAGTCGCACAAACTCATAACCTTAAACCTTTTTTCACAATGCAAAAAGAAACGTAGGATGGTTTTCCTCACTGACTAATTCCAATATTCTCACAATGCCCTGATCACACTATAACGGGGTTTTACCAACACTTGTAGGCGTCCAAAATCATAATGCCTCTGAATACACTATTCTCACAATGCTCTGGTCACACTATAAGGGGGTTTTACCAACACTTGTAGGTGTCCAAAATCATAACACTTCTGAATACACTACTCTCACAATGCCCTGATCACTCTATAAGGGGTTTTACCAACACTTGTAGGCGTCCAAAATCATAACACCTCTGAATGTACACATGGAAATTTTGGACAGTTCAAAACCTCTGTGTAGGTGGCCACAGAAAGGGCAGAATGCCACAGTATGCAATGTTTATTGACAGAAGTCTGGCAGTACATGAAGAAATGGGGCAGTATATGAAACACCTATAAGCATTGGCAATACTGCTTGTAGTGAGACTGAGGTATTACATTCTTTGTCAAATATTGAAAGCAAATATACTGAAATACTTTTAATTTAAGAGATAAAATATACACACACTGTGATACATGTAACATTCCCTTGTTTCAAAAGGATTATAGTAATCCTCTCTTGAATGTAGATAGGCATAATATTCTTTATGACGTCAATTTTGGCAAAAATATATTTGCTTTTAAATTAAATAAAGTTATCGACGGGTAAGCAAATTATGCAAAACATGTCTAGCTATGTATATTGTAAGGTCAGCGTGTTGGCACTAAGAATTAAGGTAAAATGTCAACAGACCTGCCTACAAACCTGTTGTCTCAAGTGCCTATCTGAACTACTTTTACTTATTTCCGGTAGGGGGATACCACAATTTAGCCTATTTCCCTATGAAATATCAATACTAATTAGACACCTGCTAATTTCAGTTGGCAAAAACAGTTTCAAAATATATATGTATTTTGAAACTACAGATCTTACAACATCACTGGGTAAAGATAAATCAGATCTTTAATCTTGAACTTACAAAATGCAGTGGAACCTCAACTGTCCTTTTGCACCGGGAAAGAAAGACTTGTTAAAGTAATAAGCAAGGTTATTCTTTGGGCCCAGGAGCCCACAATCCTGTAATGAATCATATACTGAATAAGGTTTATGTCGGTAGTAACATTTACCAATAGTGAGGATAAACTAAGGCTAATTTATGCAATAAAAATACAGGATCTACTTTATCCTATGAATTTTGGTTCATCCCAACACATGATATCCCAATATTGCAATGAGTGATGTCACTTCTCTGTTCTGAAGAGTTTGTGACTGCAACATATTCATCTTAACTCGAGAATAAGCCGGAAGACTTAGTACAGAAATTTCACACTTTTTGGACAAAATAGGTTAATCAGATGTTGTAAATATTTAGCCACAGTTGTAACTGTCTCTATACTCACAGGATACAATGTATGTCTGAAATATAGAACATTTTAAACATCATTTTTTTTTGCAATTTTGAAAAAAAATGCAAATTCATGTATATCTGAATTTCTATATCACAATTGATGATGTCATCAGTTTAAATATAACCGAGTAGAAAAGAACAAAAAGTGGCATGAAGCGACTTAAGAGTATCTCTTCTCTCCAATAAACCAGATACCAGCCTATCCCTGGTTTAACTCCTCAACTAGTATCTGTATCCATGTGTATTCCTGGCTATAGAGAGACACGTGTGTGTAGAGTACCTAGTCCAAGGGTACAATCTCCATGACCCACTCAAGCCGATTGAACACTAAAAGTCAAATATCCTGGACATGGGCAGAGAGAAAACACCGAAGTGTATGTAGAAAACACATGATTGAATACTCACAGAATAGAGGTTCCACTGCACTGTCAGATCATTTTCTTTTTGTTTAGAAAAAATAGACATTTTAGAGATAAAATGCATAAATATAGTGTGAATTATAAAGCAGGGAATTCAACCTTTAGAAGAGTATCTAAAAACAGAATCCTAAAGTGTTCGTCCTTATAAATTCACTAAATATTGGTTATCAATAAGGCTACAGCATTTTTTGAATAACACATTTGTGTTCATTTAGTTATAAGTTATCTTTAACTGTAAAAGGACTGGATTCACAGTTGTAAAGCTATGCTACTGTTATTAATCATATATACAATACATATCAAAATAGGATTTGTATGTGAAACTATAACTTTTTAAAATTCTGTAAAAGAAATCTCACTGCAACAATATCCTGTGTAAAAAATATGTAAATGGTATCAACAACAACTTGCAATAACAATAATAACACAAACTGGTGTCATATATGACACTATACAAAAAGAATGATAAAGTATCAATAAAATATACACAATACTGTATTAAATTTTTTTTGTCACAAATATCCAAAGTGAAAGAAATTCCAAAAATAAACTATACCCCATAAAAACAAATTGTTTCCCCATTTTCAATGTTGAAATTACATTATTTTATCACCCGTACAGCAAAAATTCTTTTAAATGAATTAGTACAATGGCCATGGTTGTGTCATGTGAGGCTTTAAAATCCATTCCAACGACACAAGGTTCGGCCATTGGTGAAGTGAGTAAAGGAGAAATTTATGATATACTGCCTGATAGAATACACTGGCAAATCTATGTGATCAGGACCTCTGTGTGATAGATTTATCTTTTGATTCATATTACAAATCAACATTAAAATATATCCACCGATTTTATTGTTCATCAACTTGTTTCATCACTTTGGTTTTGATAATCATAATATTGCTGTATAAGTAAGTACACTGGCAAAATTATGTTATCCAGGAACTTGTGTAATTTTACTGATAATTGGATCAACATCACGTGTTCTAAAATCTATCATTTATCGAGATGTTTTATCACTTAGGCTTTGGTAATCATATCATAGCATTATAAAATACTTTACATAAGTATATTATGTAAATCAGCTAACTCTACAATACAATTAGCTACATTGCCATTTGAGAAATTGTTGGATCATAATCATGTTAACTTAATTTTGTTATTTATCAACCAGTTATATCACTCAGACATCAGGTTCGTTATATTATTTCTATACTCATCAAGAATTTCTGCACAGATCATGAATATTCATTGATTACTTCTTTATTATTCAAGTGTCACAATAGTGATATATTCCACAGAACCCCATGATAAGACGTTGGCTATTCTGTCTACACCAGTTTATCCATGGCTTCTGTCAGGACAAGAATGGACATCATGTCCAGTTCATACTGCTGCTTCAACTGCTGATAAAAGAATTCTGGAGCCTGAGTTATAAAAATAGAAATAGAATATAAAAGAATATTTTTTTATAATTGAATATTTTTTTATAATTGCATAAAAGCCGTTTAATACAGTAAAAACTCAATTCTTTGAGTTTCTCGGACAGAAAGGAGAAGGTTCATAAAACAACAGACTTATTTTACTGTAAAACAGTGAGAGAAAGAATTGTGTTCTTAAAAGTGATTATTTGGATAATAGAAGTTTGAATAATTGAGGCTCTACTGTACATAGTTATAGTTTAACAGCTGCAAGAGAGAAAGTGTTTATCAAAGTAAAAACAGCAATACATTTTCCAATACACATGTATATATAATTTTTTTTTGTACAAGTCTTCATTATTTTATAAATACTCAGATTTTCAGTATTTTACAAACAACAAGTCTGGACATCAAACAAACTGCAAGTATTGCCTTCAATTAGAATTAGGAAAACATATGATATCTTAGCATAATTTCAAGAAAAAGAAATATTAATGATAACTAACAAAAAAAATAGCATCAGAGATGCCCGTACCCCACAGCCTAGGGAAATATTTTCAACACCATGAGATACAGAAGTACTGTACCAGTACAAACTTCAGGATACTTTCAGAGCACTGTCAGTTATATAAAGGTCCAAACAATGTTTAAATGGAGAAATAATGTTTAAAAGAAAGATAATGCATATAAAGATGAAGTACTAAAACAAGATAATTCAATAACAAGATAACAGCATTAATCAGCAAACTAAAATTCAACACTCTTTATCTACACCTGCATGGCCCAATTATGGTTTAGATGGTTTGAATATTATCATGTATACAGAAGTGGTAATACATTTAATGAATGCTTATGTGTGGTGTTGGAGCAAAATCTGTGGCTCACTTGATGAAATTCTATCTCTTACAATGGGAAGTTATGAAAGTAAAATTCTTAATAAATTCTAATATGACTTTAACAGTGCTAAATCTGCATAAAAAAAATAGACTCAAAGGTGCAACAAGATTTTATAGGTCAAGGTCACTACAGCAAGGTCAAAGGTCAAATCAAGGTCAGATCATGACGTTGCACAACTACACCCCCTAACCAATGTCCCTACCAAGTATCAACTTCCTACACCTTGCGGTTTCCGAGATATAGCCCGGACAAGATTTTCAAACTCAAGGTCACTACGGCAAGGTCAAAGGTCAAATCCTTGTCAGACCATGACATTGCACACCTACACCCCCTAACCAATATCCCTACCAAGTATCAACTTCCTACACCTTACGGTTTCTGAGATATAGCCCGGACAAGATTTTATAGGTCAAGGTCACTACGGCAAGGTCAAAGGACAAATCAAGGTCAGACCATGACGTTGCACACTTTTACCCCCTAACCAATATCCCTACCAAGTATCAACTTCCTACACCTTACAGTTTCTGAGATATAGCCCGGACAAGATTTTATAGGTCAAGGTCACTACGGCAAGGTCAAAGGTCAAATCAAGGTCACACCATGACGTTGCACACCTACACCCCCTAACCAATATCCCTACCAAGTATCAACTTTCTACACCTTACGGTTTCCGAGATATAGCCCGGACAAGATTTTCAAACTCAAGGTCACTACGGCAAGGTCAAATCAAGGTCAGACCATGACGTTGCACACCTACACCCCCTAACCAATGTCCCTACCAAGTATCAACTTCCTACACCTTACGGTTTCTGAGATACAGCCCGGACAAACTCTTTTCCCGCCGCCCGCCCACCCGCCCACCCACCCATCCGGACACCATGGGTGAAAACAATACCCCAACAGCCCTTAAGGGCTGTGGGGTAACAACAGAATTCAATAATTGTTCATGCAGTATATACTGGTTATTTATTAGTGCCGGGGCGAGTTGACTGAAACTCGAGTTGTAACTCGATGGGTGATAATTAGGGGTAACATCGATCTACGCAAGTCAAACTCGAGTTTTTGAAAACTTCAATATTTTGACCATCTAAGGCTGACACTTCACCAACACAGCAGATATATCCAAAATTTTCAAAAATATACTGCATTTTTACTTTATTCTGGCTTAAACCAATGAAGATTTAACTTAAATTATGTTGCGAAAGCCATTTCCAGGTTAAAGTTTTGGCTAATGTACGGTTATGTAAAATATTTTCCATTAATCAAACAAAATACTTTATCCCGAAAATTACTCGAGTTTAACTCGAGTTCAACTCACTTCTAACATGTGATGCTTGATTTTAGCTGGCGATCCCACCACTATTATTTATAAAGAGACCAATCTCACTGCAATAATCAATACGTTCACTGGAAATAATATACATTGTGTGATAATACTGAGTACTTCTTGTGTGTGTTTGGGTATTTAATGCTATTTTATTCTGGTTTAAATTCATTTTTTTAGACACATCATAATGTGCTAACTGCTAAGATGCTATACACCTGTTCCACTGTATCAAGGTTGCCTCTCAGCTGCAGAGATAATGTAGTTCTGAGCTTAATCTTATAACCGTCCAAAAAATCTTTTCAGTTGCGAAAATGTAATGGCAGTAATCAAAGACATTCGTTGAAAATATTAAATATGTATAAAGAGTGTACGAAATTGAAACAGATCCCCTTGACTGAGACTGGTAACTAGTCTTACTGACAGGCACCTTTCTACAGTTACAGATGCCAGTGTTCATGTTTTTCTCTTTAATCAAGGAAATTATTTGGGACTAGGGCCGTCACAACAGACATTCTTGCCATTGTAGAAAATAATATTAAATCATTTATTATTTAGGACTTGCCACTTGGTCAGTTTTGAAACTCAATATTGATTTAACCTACATTGAAATATGGCCCAGCAACTTATAAGTGAGTACTCATGACAGATGTTTTTGGCCAGAGTGTAGTTGGGACTTGGGCTGTTATAACTGATCTGCTAGGTGTTACAAACTATCTTGTACACACTTCTATAAAAAAAAAATTTAGTATCACAACAGAATATTCGTCGTTCGAGTACCCTGATTATTGCACATGGACGATCTGGACTTAGTGTTATGAGAGATTTTTATGAACCAGTAGTGCTTGGGAGCGTGTTGCAAGGCCAATCTATTTTGGTTATAGGATCAATCTTCTCATTTTGGAGAAATCATGTGGTTGGTCAGTTTTTATGAATCTTTTGATAGGATAAGATTATGCAGCGTCCGAAATTTAAAATCAGCTAGTGTCTTATGATAAAACATGACATTGTAAAAATGACATTAGCACAACCACTTTCCGATGGTCATCTGACATGCTGAAATGTCAATTTATATCCCACTTATGCCATCTTGTCAATTATAAAGTTAACTGGGATATTTACAGTGATCTACTGATAGCATACAAACCTCTTTCTTCAATTTGCAGAATCTGATCAGAAGCTTCCCATTCATATTTTCTAATAAATTCTTCAAATGGTAACCAAGTCTAAAATATACACAAAAACATGGACTTTACAGCACCAAATTCAAACATAGCATCAGAGATGCCCATACCCCACAGCCTGGGGAAATAGTTTTCAACACCATAAGACATAGAAGTAGTAAAACGGTACAAAGATCGGGATACTTTCAGTGCAGTGTCAGTTATGTAAAGATCCAAATAATGCTTAAGAAGAGAAAATAACATCTGAAAGAAAGAAAATGCATGTGAAGATAAGTATTAAAAGAAAACAATCCAATAGTAAGATGGCCACATTTAACCAGTACACTAAAAATTATGAAGCTGCAAAATTTATTAATTGGAGAATAGCTGTCAACGGAAATAGCACAATTATGTAAAGGTACATAATAATCAGTTGCTGCAATCCATATATCTTTGCTATTCGAGAAACATATCTCAAATATGCCAGAGAATGAACACAGACATTCCGAGGTCACTTCTTGCAACTAACCAGGGTATAGCTGATATTTCAAGACATTAAATGGCCAAAATACCAAATTTGTAGCAAAAATTCCAAAATTATATTGAAAATTCTTGATAGCTAAAATTCCGGTCACTGTTAATGGGGGCTGCCCAAATATTTAAAAAGGTTATTATTACTGCACTTCTAAACAATAGTGGAGGTGCTGGACCTTGGCAAAGAGGTATGCGAGTGCTCTCTCTAACATAGATATGGACTTCATTGAGATTCTAATTGTACAAGAACATGATTTTGTCATTATACATTTTAGCAGTACAACATTGAAAGCTACCAAAAGGTCCATAAATGAGATACCTGTGGGCATATTTAGATACCTTAAGGTGACCTTAAAATTAAAACTACAGACCTCAAGATCACATGTAGAAGTTATATCAAGTACACTTTGAGGTCAGTCAGACTTACCATTTCGAAGTTACAAAGCAAAATATATAAAAAATGTAAAAAATGTCCCCAAGTGGGATCTTTATGTATCTCAAATACAGTTTTGACCTCAGCTTAAAGTCTTGATTTTTTATATATTATTATGTAATAACATATTACTGTGTTCTCAGGAAAACTTCAGGCTGTATGGGCCTCATAGCCTGTGGCCTTGAGGGCTTTAAGTGATGAAGGATCTATTTCTGTTTTAAGATGGCCATAAGTGCTTTATTATTGAGACTTTAAGGCCATCTTAATTCTTAAAATAAGGATTTTCCTTTGGTCATGATTAAAATACCACATTTGAAAACAAAATGTTCACTTAATATATACTAAATGAGTTAGGGGTGATGCACCGTATGCGCATGGATGGACTTACTTATCAAGTTCATTTTTTTCCATCCATCCTAGCACTTTGTCATTGTTCCATTTCACTGCAGATGGCTCTCTTTCAATGGGCAGGGGGGCAGTAGGCGGGGCTGCACCTAACAAAGGCTGCTGGGCTGGAAAGATCCCACCACCATCCACCACTGAAATACCAAATGTACATTACAAAGGTGTCCATAGGGTCATGTTTGTACCAAGGTATTTTACTTAAAAGCAAAGATTTCAATGCAGGAATGTTCCCACTTCCTTCCACCACTGAAATAGATTACAAAGGTGTACAAAGGATAATGTTTGTATTAGTCATCTGACCTGGTATCCAAATATCCGGGTACCAGATAGGCGAATATCTACCCCAGACTGAAATCACATACCTGAGTACCCCCATATAGGCATATTTAAATAATAATAATAAATAAAGTTCGACCAATGCTCGAATATAGGTTTGGAATTACAAACTAGTTTATTTGTCAGGTCGTTTAAATAACTAGATCTCTGCAAAGTTACAAAATACTGAGTAAATCAATTTTAGTTCTATTTTTTTCAAGTGTATATCCAATAATATAGCCATTACACAGAATTTTATATATTTGGAATTCAATACACATTTAACACACTGGTAATTTTAAAAGTGGTCCTGCATCTGACACTGCATAAACAACCATGTTTTGAATGTCTAAAAGTCTTTTTTTAACATTTCTTCTGTGTCCTAGTGTTTTGAATATATTATCCTAATATACAGGATTATTGTGTCATTCGTTAAATAAAAAAGATGGCAGATAAGAAATAAAGTAAATGGTTGGATCTCATGATTTATGTGACTTTTAAGTATGTAATTGTAGAGATTTTTGTAGCATCGTCTATTATCACTCATCTGCAAGAGTGCCCGAGTACCTGGCCATTAAAATCACTACCCACTCGATCCCAGAAAAATTGATATATTGCATGGAAACACCATTTTGGATAGTAAACCAAGTTATTTTTTATTTAAAACAAAGATTACTGTGCAGGAATGTCCAAACCTCCATCCACCACTGAAATGTATTACACAAGTTTACATACGACAATGTTTGTACAGTAAATTAAGGTATCTACTTTAAAAGAAAGGCTTCAGGGACTATATTCACCAAAAGTCTTTGCCAAACCTCAGGCATAAGTTGGCAATATTTGTTTATAAAAGTTTAGCCTAATCTCTTTCATATGACAGACTCTAAGGCTCTAGAACCATAGAGGAGAAGGAAAAGATCAGAATCCAGAGACATAGCAGACTGACATTAGACAAGCCAGGGAGACAGGGAAGCTGTGGCAGGTAGGCTCCACTGAAGAGGTCTTAAATTTGCACCTGAAAGATGACAGGGAAACCACTGTTCGCATGTCCTCAGGGAGCCCAATCCACAAAGTTGGAGCATCAAATGCAAAGCTGTGGCTAAAGTGGTTTGGGATGTGGGAAATGGAGACAAGAACTGTGGGATTTGGGAAATGGAGACTAGAACTGTGGAACCTCAATGTAATTTTACTTGGCTAGGACCTCTTGTGATTATGGCTCATGGAGAGGAAAGATCCCAACCTCATCCACCACTGAAATATATTGCATAGGTTTACCCAGGAAATCATATTGTGACAATAGCTTTACCTAACTTATATTCCACATTTTATTTGGCAACTGTGCAGTATGTAATTTACGATTCGCATTCCAGAAATAAATTTAACTTCTTATTCTAGTCTGTCTATGAAAAGTGCAAAACAGAGACTGCTGATAAGTCAGTTGTTATAACCATATATTGGATTTTGATGATGTTGTTTGGAGAGATACAGTTGAATGTTTATAATAATACCTACCAATATATTTTCTTGTATTTATGCCTGCCATAGCTGACAACCTTCAAAAATATATCATCATTTTCTGATGTTGGGAGTTCAACACCAAGCTTTGCATATCGTTCATTAATTTAAAATTATATGTGAAGAAGTTCTTGCTCTATAAAGTTCAGGCTGGTATTCATCTGATATATCAAACTCCATCTCATACTAGAAATTAAGCCTATTAATCTTATATTTTAGTTTTAAATTAGGTGTGAATATCACTATTTTTAAGTGTGAGCTCTAGCGAGGTGCGTACTTCTAGAGATTACTTCTTGAGTTTTTTTGTCACCGGACTATGATGAACTGTGGCACAGCATGATGAGTACCCGTCACATCACTGAATTTCTTGGCCAGACTTTGATACATTCTACTGCACTACTCACGTCTCTGATGGCTTTGCATCTCATGCCTATAGACCGAAACACTTTTCACCCTTGCTACCACATGTGTGACTCACCCTGTTTATATTTGCACATCATCATTTGCTGTTTCTCCAACCTACACAACATTATCTGAACTTATATATTTTACGAACATTTTAATATGTGAACTTCTTTCAACTGTACAAAAAATAGCACCTTTGCTACTGTTTCATACATAAATTACATGGTCTATTTTCTGAACTTTCAGTCATCCTAACAAATTTGAGGATGATACAGATACTGTTGTAACTTTGTAACTTTTGAATGAATTCATCATACCATCCTCTCCTCCATCAGCTTTCAGAAACGGCTGAAGCTCTTTTATAAGCATTTGGTATGCCACGTTGAACTCAAATTTCCCATCAAAGTTGACATACATCTTTGCACCCATCAACATCCCCAGCCAGCCATCAGGTTTGTAGTAACGCTGCATCATGAGAGGAATGATTGGTCTCTTCAGCTGGAAGGTGTACTCCGCCTCTGTAACAGTCCAAAAGTAAAACAGATTTAGTAAATTCTGCCTCTGTAAAGTCCAACAGTAAAACAGATTTAGTAAATTCTGAATCTAAAAATAGCATCAGAGATGCCTGTACTCCACAGCCTCGGGAAATAATTTTCAACACCATGAGATACAGAAATAGTGAAACAGTACAAAGATCGGGATACTTTTAGAGCAGTGTCAGTTATATAAAGGTCTAAATAATGTTTAAGTGGAGAAGATAGTGTTTACGAGAAAGAAAATCTATGAAAAGATGAAGTATTACAACAAGACAATTAAATAGCAAGATGTGGAGGGTGGCGCATATAAAGTAGCGCACCTTGTCAGTCTGAGGGAATGGTCATCATAGATGGCCATTTTTTGTATACATCACAGTAGAAGTGAAAGTGTACTTGATGGTGTTTTTCATATTAAAGTCCAAGAACTAGGTTAGGGCTATTGTGTCGTAATTCTACCAGTTGTTGAGCTTCCCCCTCATGAATATTCATGAAGTGACCAGACCAATTGGTCTGCTGATGTCTGTAAATTGTCTTTAAATGATGGTTCCTCCATGTGTTCAGTGCATTGGGGGCTAGAGGTGAATGTGCCATACATAGTGCAGTTTCTGTCGAAGTAATTCCTTTTGTTAATATTAGTGAAGACTTTGACAGAATTTTCTGTTAATTTGTTACACTATGGGCAGGAAAAAAGTTAAAACAGCAGAGATGGCGAGTAAGATTGTGACTCAGTCGGATGCTGTTGAAAATAAAGTTCAGGATGAAAAACTGACAATAATGTAAGAAAAATTAGACAAGCTAGTACAAACTGTTGGTTTGCTGCAAGAAAACATGCAGAAGCAGAACGACAGGATTCAAGTATGCGATATCTCACCAGTACCCTCAGCTCACAGTTCAATGAAGGAATCTCCAGGGAGTGCACAGCATCTGCCATCCTTTGAGGAACTTCGCTCAGATGGGAAGATACAAGCCGAATTACAGAAACGACTCCATCATTATGATAATATGTCAAGAACAGAAATTAAGGGTAGGCCGTTTGATGCTCAGTTAAAATCAGGTCGCTATAGAATGGGGGTACATAAAGTTAGGAAAGTGGTCAATTGGCCACAAGATTTTTGTAGAGTGCCCGGTGCTCAAAAGCAACCTACATATGATGATCTGTCAGTTTATCAGTGGTCACAAGGTTTTGTGCAATGTGTACTTGAGGAATAAAATCCTAAGGTGAAGGAAAATATGATGAAATATTTTGTAAGTATTATGCAAGATGCCATAGAGCTCTCCTTTGCAACTGCAAAAAGAGCTCACGGCATAGTGTTACAAGAGATGGAAAAAGGGTCAATAGATTGGTTAAAACTTAGTAAAATAGAGCATGTTCGTAGTAGAAACACTCAAAGACTGGTTCCAGAAATTGTCAATGGTCGTGCAGGTAGAAGTTCTGATTCTAGTGAAAAGGTGATACCATGTAAATTATATAACAAGGGCACTTGTCGCTATGAGAAACAGACTGAGCACACCGACAAAGG
Organism: Sabellastarte sp. h YS-2021; assembly: GCA_964017235.1. Classification (NCBI taxonomy): domain Eukaryota; kingdom Metazoa; phylum Annelida; class Polychaeta; order Sabellida; family Sabellidae; genus Sabellastarte; species Sabellastarte sp. h YS-2021. The sequence continues at coordinate 167,061,851 of OZ024929.1, read as the reverse complement.
AACAACATATGGTCATTATTGTAGTCATTGTATTGTTGTTACAGGGAAAAAGTATGAGCACCCCAGAAATCAGTGTCTAAGACTAAAAAATGAGAAAAAGGAAGGAGGAACTAGTCAGCGAGTTTAGTAAACCAGTGCTTAGGCTCACTAGTGTATTACTTATACAAAGTGCTGGTGTGCCAGAAAGTAGTGATTGCATAGGTAATAGTAAAAATGTACGCACATATAGTAGTCAACACATTAGTGTTGAAACGTTATATGCAAGTATTGGTCGACAAACTAAAAATATAAGTGTAAAACATATTCACGAAGGTGAAAGTTATATAAAAAGTCACTTGATTAATGAAAACAAAATTACAAAAGTTGAGCAAATACCTACTCATGTAAATAAAATTCAGCAAAAATTCAATATACAGGCTGACAACGCTAAGTATACTGATGATATAGAGGAAAAGTATGTTTTTTCTGTTGATGAGAATAATACTGTTTCTCCGCCTTGTTAGAACTATGTTCAGTGTGTGGGTACTATTAGCATGTGTCGGGATGCAGATACATTCAATCATACCAACCACTCTGACCTTGGTTCTGAAAATTGGGTTATAACTTTGAATGAAAGTATGGGCTACAATTATAGTATTATAACCTCTGCAAAGGTTGAGGGGGCGGAATGCCTCAGCAATCATAATACCTACACAGACTGGTCACAGCTTGAGTACGAGGCCGTGAGCCATCAAGGGTGGTCAGTTGATCATAACACGTCTAACTGTGGTAATAGAAGGTTGAGAGACAGTGTTGCTGGTAGTATGGCTTATGGAAGAAGCAGTATACGGACACATATCAGCCTTGACTACATTAGTAAATTAGAATATTTACAGAACAATTGAAACACACAAGATAGTGTTGTGTTAAATGTAGGTAACGCCTCAAGTCATAATTATGAGGTGGTTATGACAGGAAATACTAGCGAACCTTGTGATAGGCTCAGTCTCAATAGTAACAGCACTAATATTAAAGTTGACGGGTGGGGTTATGATCTGAATGATGATATAACAGGTATTTCCCTGGCTAACGTTACGTATTCTTCACCTGTAGTCTCCAATGCTCCTCATACTTGTACAGAATTAAGTTTACATCTTATAAGTCAAGATGACTGTTTTTTAGTTAGTTATAGATCTAGTCAAGTTATGCACTTGTATTCTTTCAGTATAGATCAGCAGTATTTAGTTGATACCGGTCACTGTGTATGTTACATGATACTAAACTTATGCAATACAAAGGTAGTTTTGGGAAATTTTGTTATTCTCAAAATCGAAATAACACAAAAGGTGGTTTACACCATTTTTTACAGTCTTTTGAACACGACCTAAGTGCAGTGAATACACACAAGTATGTTCGAAATTTTGGGTTTATGCTACTTCAAGATGTTATATTTCCTCAATATACGGGTCGGAAACAACTGAAGGCAGATGACTTAGTTGAATGGGTTCAGGAAGCTAATACTATGGTTGTTAAATCCGGTCAATTCAACTATAAAAATACAAGAATAGCAGTGCCTTCGGGCTTGAATATTTATAACTGGCGTAGATTTTTAAACGATTATGATATACCTATATTGTGTGAATACTTGGAATTTGGTTTTCCTTTAAATATTGATTATTATATAGATAATGGCCAAGTGGCGCTCCATTATGTAAACTTAATGGCCTGAGGCCCTGAAAGGGCCGAAGGGACATTAAGGTTACATAATGGAAGTGCCACGAGGCAATTATCTATTATAAAACCCTGTAAATTAAAACCAATTTATTAATTCAACACCTTGTACCAAATGATCAACCTAGACAATCTTTGCAATGTTTCCTTTGGTGTGCATACCATATGGGACTTTCACTAAATTAGTTCTATGGTTGTTTTTTATCTCAATACACAATCAACATTGTTTCACCATGTGTACCACTTGTTTTCCTTTATGAAAAAATATAATTTTGGATAAAGCTTGAAAAGTTTGAATATAATCTGACTGCCACAAAATTTAACCATGGATAATGATAATCGATAAAATATGGATCTGTGACTTACAGAAAGCACTTTCGAGAAAAAATTAGATTGGTCATTTAACAATGCTGTGGATAATTTGTTGTGGTGAGTGTTTTGTTACTTTATTAATCTGTGCTTATTTTAAGACAGTAAGCTATTATTTTTGTATTTCAGGCATTGAAAGTACTAGAAACCGGAGAATTACTTACATGTTTTATTTTGTGTTGAAGTTTTTGGGTTTCTCAAGATTTTTATTTTGTGTGCTTCTTTGTCTCTTAATTTGGAATCAAGGAAAAATGCCTCTTGGAAAGATTGTCTCCAGGAAAAAAGTCTCAAACAATGCCTACTCCACATTTTGTATTTCAGTAATACCTCCTATGAAAATTACTCCGCACCATTAAGAACAAAATTCATTTCAACCACAAACAGTGTATCATTTTAGAAGTATATAACAAACTGTAATAAGATAAATTAAAATCTTTGTTTTGAACTTAAAAACATTGAAAATTTAAATCAAATTTAAACCCAGCAGTAATGCATTTCAGAACTGAATTTTTGCACTACGTTTTTTTTCTCATTTTACTTGAGTAAATTTTGAGGCACTAGAAATACTCCTTTTAATACAATATCACTATGCCGGGTTAGATTTTCACAGTAAGTTTGTTTGAAAGTTAGCTGCTCCTTTGATTAAGTTCACAGAAGATTATTGTAAAGTCAGATTGTAAAGAAATGCAAAGAATTAAAGAACATCCAACTTTACAAATTAAATTGCTTGTCTTATATTTGTCAGGAGGTATTTTTTCAAGGTAGCATTTTTCCATGAGGTATTTTTCTATGAATGCTGAATGTCATTCAGAATTGAAAAGACTTTGTAAATGTACCCACTGAACTAATTAATATGAAAGAAGTTGTGAAAACATTTCAATATTGAATGCATTGTGCTGAGGATGACTGGCAAATACTAAGTACCCTTTTGTTCTTGGCAGACTGGCCATTGAACTGAACCACAATCCACTGTTAGAAAATAATGTAGTGTTAACTCTCCATTATGCAAAAATAATGGAGAGTTGGGACAATGGAAGGGTTGCCCGTCTGGGTTTTATAATATCTTCTGTTTCAATTCAAATGTTAAAAATCATGCATCAACACTTCGAAATGAAGCTGGGGTTAACAAGTATTTTATAGAAGTTACATTGGGAGCTATGGTAGGCCCTTTGGACAGTTCCCCATTTGAGAAAACACACTATTCTCCCCTAATGACTAGAAGCAAACCAGATGGTGGTACTAGGGTCATCGTTGGTTTGTCTTGGCCTATCAATGCTAGTGTAAATAGTTGTGTTCCCCTAAATTATACATAGTGTTATATCAAAAATCTCCCCCCACCCCGTTCTTGAATGTTTTTCTTCTTGGTTGCCTGTGTGACTTTAGGCCTTTGTATATTCATTAACAATCATCATAATAATTTTATGCAATTTTATAAAATTATTTTATTCTTCCTCCTACTACTTTGGCTAGATAACTGTATAACCTTGTGCAATACATTGATATGTAAAAGTTCTGGCAAGTTGGCTTCAAGCCTTGGCCTAATTAATGGAGCTTTAAGTTATAACCAGAAGGTTGGCCTGTTTGTAAGTAGGTATGGGTTAGAGTGTATAATGCAACAGAGTTAAAAATAATTATTCTTAAAGCATTATCGTGTTCCCTAACAGTAGAAGTTGAAGCAGGTACTTTATAAAGCTTTGCTTAAGCTGGGAACTTGTACAAAACTAACTAACTGTTGTAAAAAATATATATATATAGACACTAATAGGTTTCAAAGACTAATTGTTTAACCAACGGGTAGTAATAATAATTTTAGTTGGTATCTTAATATCATGTAACATACTAATGCTTACTGTTTTAACAAATAAAGCCAAATATGTTTAATATATGGTCATTCATTATAGAGTTCCATTCTCTATCCTGACTGACAACATTAACCAGTAAACTAAAAATTATAACGCTGTAAAATTTATTAACTGGAGAATAGATGTCAATGGAAAATAGCACAATTATGTAAAAGTACATATAATAATCAGTTGAAGCAATCCATGTGTCTTTGTCAAAAGAGAAACATGTCTCAAATATGGCAGGTGAACACACTTTGGCAGAGCCAAAGCTAAAGATCACACCATGATGCACACCTATCTGCCAGTCCACAATTGATAGAAATACCTTTAGCTCAAAAAGATTAAGAACCCACAATTCCACTTGTTCTGCAAACTGTTAATATACACACATCTAGCACAGTAGAATTATGGTTGGGATGTTTTGACTATTGTCCAAATATACTATAGTGACCTAACACAAAAATAAACCTCTCCCATCTTTACATGACTGCATGGTCCAATTATGGTTTATAGTTTTTGAATATTACCCATACATACAGATGTGGCAATACAATGTCCCTACCAAGTACCAACTTCAAAAACCTTATGGTCTCTGAGATATAGCCCGGACACGATTTTATAGGTCAAAGTCAATACAACAAGGTCAAAGGTCAAATCAAGGTCACACCATGATGTTACACACCTACACCCCCTAACCAATGTCCCTACCAAGTATCGACTTCCTACACCTTACAGTTTCCGAGATAAAGCCCGGACAAGATTTTATAGGTCAAGGTCATTAAGGCAAGGTCAAAGGTCAAGTCAAGGTCACACCATGATGTTGCACACCTACACCCCCTAAACAATGTCCCTATCAAGTATCAACTTCCTACACCTTACGGTTTATGAGATATAGCCCGGATAAAATTTTATAGGTCATGGTAACCACAACAAGGTGAAATCAAGGTCACACCATGATGTTGCACACCTACACCCCCTAACCAATGTCCCTACTGAGTGTCAACTTCCTACACCTTATGGTTTCCAAGATATAGCCCGGACATGATTTATAGGTCAAGGTCACTACGGCAAGGTCAAAGGTCAAATCAAGGTCACACCATGACGTTGCACACCTACACCCCCTAACCAATGTCCCTACCAAGTATCAACTTCAAAAACCTTACGGTTTCCGAGATATAGCCCGGACAAGATTATATAGGTCAAGATTATATATGGCAAGGTCACACCAAGACGTAGCACACCTACACCTCCTAAACAATGTCCCTACCAAGTATTGACGTCCTACACCTTACAGTTTCTGAGATACAGCCCGGACAAACTTTTACAGGTCAAAGTCACTACAGCAAGGTCAAAGATCAAATCAAGGTCACACCATAACATTGCACACCTATGTCTCCTAACCAATGTCCCTACCAAGTATCAGCTTCCTACACCTTACGGTTTCCGAGATATAGCCCGGACAAGATTTTCAAACTCAAGGTCACTGTGACAAGGTCAAATCAAGGTCACACCATGATGTTGCGCACCTACACCCCCAACCAATGTCCCTACCAAGTATCAACTTCCTACACCTTACAGTTTCCACGATATATCCCTGACAAGATTTAATAGGTCACGGTCACTACGGCAAGGTCAAAGATCAAGTCAAGGTCACACCATGATGTTGCACACCTACACCCCCAACCAATGTCCCTACCAAGTCTCAACTTCCTACACCTTATGGTTTCCGAGATATAGCCCGGACAAGATTTTATAGGTCACGATCACTGCAGCAAGGTCAAAGCTCAAATCAAGGTCACACTATGACGTTGCACACCTACACCCCCTAACCAATGTCCCTACCGAGTATCAACTTCCTACACCTTACGGTTTCTGAGATATAGCCTGGACAAGATTTTATAGGTCACGGTCACTATGGCAAGGTCAAAGGTTAAATCAGGGTCAGACCATGACGTTGCACACCTACACCTCCTAACCAATGTCCCTACCAAGTATCAACTTCCTACACCTTACGGTTTCTGAGATCCAGCACGGACAAACTTTTATAAGTCAAGGTCACTACGGCAAGGTCAAAGGTCAAATCACGGTCACACCATGATATTGCACACCTACACCTCCTAACCAATGTCCCTACCAAGTATCAACTTCCTACACCTTACGGCTTCTGAGATCCAGCCCGGACAAACTTGTATAAGTCAAGGTCACTATGGCAAGGTCAAAGGTCAAATCACAGTCACACCATGATGTTGTACACCTACATCCCCTAACCATTGTCCCTACCAAGTATCAACTTCCGACACCTTATGGTTTCCGAGATATGGCCCGGACAAGATTTTCAAACTCAAGGTCACTGCGACAAGGTCAAAGGTCAAGTCAAGTTCACACCATGACGTTGTGCACCTACACCCCCTACCACGTATGAACTTCCTACACCTTACAGTTTCCACGACATAGCCCGGACAAGATTTTACATTTTATCTTAAGTCTGAGACAAAAAATAGTCTTAGATTTGAGATTAGGTCTCAGGTGAAACTATATACTTGCAAATACATCCGACAATTTTCAAAGTTGAAAAGCTTTTGTGTGTTTTAATTCTTAACAAAAATTATATTGTCCATTAAAATAAAAAATAGAACAGAAAATTGTGTCAATTGTTTTTTTTTATTTAGCATGTCACATGATCTACTTCTTTGTTGCTACAAAACCACAATTTGTGCTATCATTTCTTTCAAAAGTTTAGGCCAAGTATTATATATGTTATTAATTATTTCTACTTTACCTTAAGACATAAAAAGTTAAAATATATACCTCAGTTAAGATGGACTAATGCTTGAGACTTTTACCAAAATATTTGAGACAACTATGTACTAGTCTTAAGTTTGAGACCAAATCTGAGACTTAATTTGGTCTCAACTATTTTGTGAATAGCTAACAAGTCTGAGACCAAAAACGGTCTCAGATTAGACGAAAACTTTAGAATTGAGACCAAAAGTGGTCTCAGCAAGTTTTATGAATTCCGGCCCTGATATAGATCCATTAAACTCCATCTCATACTCAAAATTTTAAGCCTTTCAATCTTGTATTTTAGTTTTAAATTAAAACTTAAATTTCATTTTCATCTTATACTTGTGTAGGATGTCATTTTCTAGTACAAAATTTAAGTTTCATAAAACATTTGGGTTGCTATTCATAAAAAAATCTCAAATCTCAAACTCAATCTTAAACTTGGATTCACTCGATACTCTATAACTGAATATTTTATCATCCAATCAACCGATTTTCATGAGCACATATTGTGGCCATAAATTTTAAAACATGGTTCTGTACAAAACCACCATCTCACTAATCTTTATGTAATTTTTTACAAGAAAATTGCATTTGCACAAAATGATACAAATACACATGTCTTTTGATGTACTAATATCTTTATGTTCAGGTAATATTACTTAGCCTTGAGATATATAGGAGAAAAATATCAATGAAGATGGACTTAGGCTTTAACTCACCAGTTCTACAGCTGGGGCTGAGTTTATACCTCTCTGAGGCACAAACTAACACCACCCGGGCATTCTCCACAGCACTAGCCATAGATTCTAAGGTAGATCCTCCCATCTGCTCAATATCGATCCATACTTTGTGCCCATCAGCCTGAAATAGGAAACATTACTATAACGATATACTTTTAATACCATATTGAAATATTGAAAACAGTAATATCGAACTTTACATAAACTAACAACTGATCCTACCATATGCTTAATATCAATAAATACTTTGTGGTAATCAGCCTAAACTATCAGACTAGACATGTACTTGTTTTTGGGAAATGACTTCACTTATTACTTTTACAATGACAATGCTGAAGCCAAAATCTAAGTTAGCTTTGCATATTGTTATTATCAATAGTAAGTGAATAGTATTTGAATATTGTTTCCCACTGTAAAGTATCATGTCACAGCTAATAATAGTCCTCTTTTAATAAAAAAAGTTATGCTATTTTATAAACTATTTCAAACGTTTGTAAATTAAAAACAAGATTTATCTTTGACATTTTGAAAAAAAAAATAGAATACATCATTAACATTTCAAAACTGATGATAAAAACAGCATATACGTATATGTACTTAAAATACTGCAAGAACATTTTGAAAAAAAACTGTCTGGTCATACACTGAAAATGATATGAAAATGGACACTTTTAGTCACAGTATTGAAATGCAGGAAGTTATACTCATTCCGGTAAACTATCTACACACGATCCCTTTCTGACATATGACATGCTGTAACATCATACTTTCTAGAGGAATACAGCTGCTCTAAAACACATTAAATAGTTTCCTCTGTTGGACCAATAGTAGTCTAATCTAATGCTTTGTTGTTCTTGTCCATCTATAAGTAGGCGGAGACTGTAGGATATATAAACAGTCAGTCCAAGGAAACGTGAGACACAGAAGCTTGGAGCTCTGGACCTGAGCACACTGTGACCACTTTTGATTTTTGGCTTTAGATTGATTGAGGTGTCAAAAGTCTAATACCAAGTGAAGCTTGGGGATAGTGGGCTTTTAATATTTTTTGCTTAATTGAAGAAATAAAGTTTTTAAAATCAGTGTCGGTCCTTCACTCTACTGGGTATACACCCTATATCCCCTTCTGGACAAAACAATACTGATTAATCCATGACAGAAGAGCAACTACTACATGATATTACAAGTGCCATGTTGAATGGGTTACTTTTATCAGCCTGATGTACATGTTTTATAAAGCTTGTGTGTTACATGGTATTTTTTTTTCAAATTATTGTTTTTTTTTACAAAAAAGTGTAAAATAACAAAAACAATCATTAAAAAAGCACTCTATCTTAATTATGTATTTTTCAATACATTTTTATATGTATTTCAATGTTTTTTTATGTAGTCATGAAAAATCAAAAAAGTTTATGGAAATTCCCAGAAGGAAAAATAGCAGGGTTTTCTCGCTGGCAAATGTCACATTTCTAATGCTAAGACAATACACTTCCATTTACCTTTAAGCGAGCATTGATACTGTGCACCATTTGTTTATGCTCATGTTGATAGCTGATGAAGATATGCTTCTCTGAGTCTGAAAGTAAAGTAACACACAGAATGGAGTCCAAACTGTCTCATACCTGGAAATAGCCAAATTGATGTTATTTCAGCTGTTTGGTTGTTTTTGTGTTTACACTGAATAGATAGCAGTTGACCCCAATATCAGGTAGGAACCAGTGCCACCCATCCATCAGGCTTGTCTTATGAAGATGGCACCATAGGGTCACACAGTAACATGCTATAGATTTATCGATGAATCGGCAAGACTTATATCCACTGTCAAACAGAGTTTAATTATCTGTAGACTTTACTCTTACAACATGCCCTCTCTACCACAAGCCACTCTCATGTTATACATCTGCCACTGTGGTCACTATGGGTAACACAGTCACCTAGGAATACAGAGGATCTGGGATTCTGATTCTATGTACAGGCAGATACATAGTGGCCTCTGTACTTGGGTGCTATCACCATTAAAGAACCACAGGGACATTAATAAACAGTCATCTCTGAGACTCTGTCTTTCCGTTGCAGGAATGTCAGTCACTAGAGGTCTGGGATGTATTTACGCACTTGGACTGGATTGAACAGTACTTTGTGGCCTGTAGTACAGGAGATATTGCCCTTAGTAAAAATATGCAATACAATAAGAAAACGGTAGTGATAGTCTAGTACCATATTTCTATTCTCTAATTTCTGTTTCTAGTTACTAGACTCCTACTCTACACTTGTTAGAATTCACTCTGGCAGTATTTTTCTATTTCTCTTTTGATAGCATTCTTCTATTTTGAACTATCACTATGAAGTTCCCAGCCCCATTGGTGCAATATTTCAACTATAAAATATGTATTCTCTCTGCAGTAAGCAAACAGGTGATCCTTAGCTATTACATTTCTCTTACTTCCTACATTTTACTGTTGGAGTTCTTTGGGTGTATTATTACATTTCCCTGATATGATCAGATCTATTTATATGTTACGTCTCCACTTCTCAAGTATTAACATGTTGTTTTGCATGTTATTACTAGGTATTCCCTGATGTTACCAGATCTTTTTGATATGTTATTATCTGGTTTCCCTAATATTATCAGATCTCTTTTCATGTTATTACAATATTTTTTTAACATCACAAGTTCTTTTAAACATATTATTGATAAATTTACCTGATACAATATTACAAGATTATTAGGTTTCCCCAATATTACCAGATCTCTCTGCACATTCTTATTTTCTTTTTAAATATTGCCAGATCTTTTTGGCATGTTATTACTACATCTCTCTAAACTTATCAGGTCTCTTTGCATGTTACTACTCTATTTCTTTAACATTACCAGAGCCTTTTGACATGTTGTATAACAACATTTCACCATATTACCAGATCTTGCTGGTGTGTCACTGTCCTCTCTGTGTTTCTGATGCTCCTGTTCCCCACTGATTTTCCACAAGGCTCCTTTCGCTGCATTCACTACCCTTGAGTTGTTACTTTGTTCCAGCTTTTTTAATGCATCCACACAGCCTGGTTCTTGTATGATCTGCATTTTAAGTAGCCAAGAAAATGCTACAGCTCACAATATTCTTAGAGAATAATTTACAGAATTTACTTATTCTGAAAGTTCAACTTTTTTAAGCAAAATAAAATTTCGGAAATGTATAACATTATAAACTAGAAAAATTATACCTTAACACAGTGCATATGTACGACCCAAGTGTGAAATTGTCCATTTCATGAAATAAACAAGGAAATTGACCATTTGTTAAATGGACAAATCCATATATATTTTGCTATCCATTTCATGAAATGAACAAAGTCACGTATGAAAGTTAAATTTTCATTCATGGGCAGTCTTTTGGTTTAAGTCATCCACTTTATTCCCCTATAATAATGATATATATATGAAATAACTTACATTAAGTTAAAGTTAGTTATAGATATTTGAAATAAATTTAAATTAAAAGTGTTACTTATATAAAGTATAATTTTTTAATGGGAATAACTAGTTAAAGTTACACTTGCACTTTTAAAAAGCATATTGGTTCCTGGCATATTATTTTTTAACTTTTGCTTAAAAGAAGTATAATAGAACTTTGTCTCTTTTGTGCACTAATTAGACCTCAGGTTTAATAAAAGTAACTGTCGATTTAAAAAGGTGGAAGCCATCCAATAGGTTACAGAAAGAAGTGAGCTAATTACAATTAAATCCAACTTACCAGTGGTGAGGCTTTCTTTTAATGAGATCTGATGATTGTAGCTAACTTTTTGAGGATTAGATCAAAGGGTTAATTTAGTGCCTGTCATAGTGATAAATCTTATGTGGACAAGTAAATAACAACAGCGATATCAACATTTGCAATTAGTAATATAAATAAACTAAACCAATTCTTAAAATTTTAATAAATGTAAATACAAATATTATCAAAGTAGGATCATGTTAGATTTTGTTAGAAAATGTGAAAGGAATTATAACTATAGGATTGCCTTCGAAGCAAAGCGATTGTTTTTGCATGGCAAAAACAAAGCGTCCCGAAAAGGAGAAATAATGGCAGCTTAATCATGTAAGAAAGTTCTGCTTATAGCTTAACAAAGCCAGGATATAGGAAAAGTGGTTCTTGGGCAGGGTAGTTATCCTGGATACAGTGTGTTTCAAAAATTTTGATGAAATTGCTCTATCTTGCATGGTTAAGGAGAAAGAGGCAATTGGGTGTTTTGCACTTTTTGTCACAAATCTGAAAATTGACAATGACCCCAATTTTTGGGAAGGGTAAATTTTTGGGGGAAATTATTTAGAGTAGTCTGCTTACATACCCAAAGAAATGGCCGCCATTTTTGGCGAGTGAAATACTTGTTGAAACTTGGAAAGTCTAGTCTTCACAGATACTATGTGGGTCAAAAATTTTGCCGAATTCACTCTATCTTGCACGGTTTTCGAGATACAAGCATTTCTGTGTTTTGCGATTTTTGTGAAAAATTGGAAAATTCAAAATGGCTGCCATTTTTGGCGGGACAAAAAATTTTGAAAATTGGGTCACCTACAAAAGATATGCAAAAGATATGCAGCTGACTGTATTGTATAAGTTGTATGACATCTACTTCAAACTATGATTTACTACAAGTTTAAATGATAAACCTCTTGGACCAAAAGTAAAGGACATAAACAAACTTACACTAATTTAACCTTAAAGCAGGAAAAGGAGACATTACATGTTTTGCAGCCCATGATTTGCTACAAACTGTTATCAAATTTGAAACACACAGCACTATAATAAAGACCAAAGGTCAAAGTTGGGGTTTTATGTTCTGTTCAACAGTCAGCCATATTGGGACAGGTTCTCAGAAATATGACCCTGGCATTTGCAGGTGATGTTTCAGAATTTTAAACTAAAACAGAAACAAGGATTTTTAGGCAAAGGCCAAATTAAACTAAATATTTGCAATATAATATTTTTAACAAAGTCTTAACACAGTTTAAAAGAAGACCCCATAAAGGTGGGATGCGCAATCAGTATCAGGGACAGGGTGTGGCAACAAATTTCAAGTTCATGACTTGGTTTGTAAAACTGAATCTTGTTCTACCACTCTGCCATGTTTGAAATCTATAGACCAAAGCAGCTTTGAATTATAGTCTGGAAATGGAATTTCTAGATGTCAGCCATGGTAGCCATGTTGTTTTTCAAAATGGCATCAATTTCAATAGCAACCTAGCCAAGGTGGTGTCCTTCCACCCTGTTAAGTTTCAAATCGATTGGCAGAACGGTCTTTGAGTTAGAGCCTGGAAACCAAAATGTTGAGGGACAGACTCATAGAGTGGCACCAGTTTCAAAAGCAACAAAGGTGGTGTCCTACCACTTTGTCAAATTTCAAATAGATTGGCAGAAGCATCTTTGCAATAGAGTCTGGAAACCAAACTGTTGATGAACAGATGCACAGACAGACAGACGTCAAATACATCAATTTATAGATGGGTTAGATAAATGTAACGCCTCCAAAAAGACAAGAAATAATCTGAGTCTGGAATTATCTAGAACATACTAAAATTAAAGAAAATTAGTAATTTAGCAAATTTCCAAGCTGTCTCTTACAAAAATAAAATCAAACATGACAAAAAAGACCTAGCCTTTATGGGCTGTTATTGGATAAAAGAAGTCACCTTTTCCTTGACATTGTCATCAAATGAGAGAGTCCAGACCAATTTGGCTGCCATCTGCTGATTGTCCTCATCTGCTGTTGTCATCATAATCACTAAGCTCGGCAATACACCAGCATCCACTAACTGCAAGTGTAAGGTTAGTCAATGAATTTCAGTATTCTGTCACATGTTACAAGTAAAGGATCGATGAATGTTTTGTATTGTATATTTATACTCAGCACAAAATTATGTACTACAAAAGTCAGAGCGCTATTTGACCCATCCTGACTGCACAAGTACAGCCCAGCCTCTGGTAACTGACAGTCCTCTAACTGAAAGACAGAGTCTCAGTGATGACCATTTATTAGTATCTCTGAGGGTCTTTAGCCGGCCACTGGTCACAGGACCCAATGACAGAGGATCGCCACTTTAAGTGTGGATATAAGCCACTCTGTATCTGCCTGTACTTGGGACCGAACCAAGGTCCTCTGTGTTCCGAGGTGAGTGTGTTACCCACTAGGCTGCAGTGGCATTATTACTCATCGATATTAAAACATAAATAAAAGTTTGGGTTACCTCTTGATATTGATTCTCAACATACTACATTAATATTAAAAATGGATTCCTGATGAATTCCCAATGACAACACTTTTTTTTGCTACCACAGAAATTGCTTCACTGTGTTAACATTAATTTTAAGGGGGAAAAAAAAACAAAGAGCAAAAAAAAAAAAAAAAAAAAAAAAACTAGACGAATGCTTTTGCTAACAAAAGTGAAGCATCCCTGATAGTTTAAAATGCTTTGTGGTTTTAATAAGCATGCTGTAAAGCTAAGAATGCACAAAGCTGCGCCGTATGCTTTCCCAATACCTCTTAATACATTCTGAAGCTATAAAAGCAACAATAAAGGAGATATAAGGCAAAAACTCCAAAGAAGCTATTTATGAACCCAGTTTGGCCCATAAGGGGGGGTCGGGGGGTAAAATTGACCGGCTATTTAGACTCTCCACATATGCTTTCCCAATACCTCTTAATACATTCTGAAGGTATAAAAGCAACAATAAAGGAGATATAAGGCAAAACTCCAAAGCAACTATTTTATGACCCCAGTTTGACCCATAAGGGGGGGTTGGGCGATAAAACTGACTGGCTATTTAGATTCTCCACATATGCTTTCCTAATACCTCTTCATACATTCTGAAGCTATAAAAGCAACGATAAAGGAGATATAAGGCAAAAACTCCAAAGCAGCTATTTATGTCCCCAGTTTGGCCCATAAGGGGGGGTCGGGGGGTAAAACTGACTGGCTATTTAGACTCTCCACATATGCTTTCCCAATACCTCTTAATACATTCTGAAGGTATAAAAGCAACAATAAAGGAGATATAAGGCAAAAACTCAAAATTGAAAATTTTAATTACTTAAATGTAGCTTTTATAAGCTACAAGCTTACCATGTGGGACTTAATGCTGTTTTCGGGTGGCCATACCACGGCCAACGTCTTAGAAAAAAAAAAATTTCTTGTTAGCCGTAGAATCTAGTTGTCGTGGTGATAACTTCTGACCAATTGCCCTACTTTCTCGTTGAAATTTTCTAAAACCTACCCCTCAGCTGTAAACAGCGGGGAGGCAGGGTGAGACTCTTCTAAGTCCCACATGGTAAGCTTGTAGCTTATAAAAGCTACATTAAAGTAATTAAAATTTTCAATTTTATTACGCTACAATAGCTTACCATGTGGGACTTAATGCTGAATTCAACCGCCCGGTGGCGGGATTACAGCTGAGACTGGAAGATATGTCATTTTTTTCTAAGATTTGAATTAATATATATATAGAAATAGTGTTAGAAATACCAGTCTGAGTCCCATTTACAGTGCCCCAATCCCGAAGACCGGGCCTGTGAAGAGCCAAAAACCTAAGTAGAATGAGAGACAGTGCTAAAAACTGTCTAGATGTTTTGATTGTAGGACGGAAGTGCAGCAGTGCTCACTTAGAGGTCTAAGGGTCCCTAAGGGCCCTTCACGAGTGACAGACCAGCCCAATGGTTGGAATTCTCATAAATTTTTGCCACCTGAATATGAGATTAATGACAACTTAATAAGTCCTTAATACAAGTTACTTGATAAATTAAAAAACAAAAATGACCTTACCCGTAACATCTTGAAGGTAAAAGAATACTTAGATCCTGGGAGAGACTCCTGAAGACTTGGTTGTAGCGGATATGCCCCCCCCCCCCCCTATTTTCTTTCCGAGGACAACTGGGCTGAGGGGAAGGATCTAGGACTTGTTGTGCCGCCACTACGGGTCCCAGATACATATTGTTGTCGGTGTCTGACCAAGTAAGGTCTTTTAGGTAAAAATTTGTAAAAGTGTTGTGAGCTTTCCAGTGACAGGCTTGCATGATTTGGTCCACCGATACCCCACCGTAAAAAGCCTTAGAGGCCACAAAGGCCTGGATGTCATGCGCTTTAACTTGGACCAAGTCCAAGGCTTGTTGGTCTGCTTGTTTATAACAAAGTAGGATGGTTTGTTTCAACCAGGAAGAGAGAGTAGCGGGTCTGATGTCTGAGGTATGTCCTTTCTTGAAGGAGATGAAAAGGAGGGAACGAGACCCTCTCAGGTCTTTGGTTCGGTCCAGATAATACCTCAGGGCCCGCACCAAACACAGGGTCCTGTCTTCTTTAAATTGTCTATCTACAATGGTAGTCAAAGCAGGAATAGTCACCGGAGACACACTTTGAGAACCTTCTCTTGCTAGTTGGTTTTTGGCTATGAAATCAGAAGGGAACAAGGCGACCTTTTCCCATTGGCCTAGATTAGATACTTTGTTTGCGACCCAGGCATGGATTTCGCTGCGGCGTTTGCCGGAGGCCAAAGCTAGCAAGAAAGCAGTTTTGAGGGTAAGATGTTTGAGGTCTGTGTCTTTCATGGGCTCAAAGGGTGCCTTTGTGAGCTCATTGAGAACAACAGAAAGGTTCCACTTAGGCAGATTTCTGGAACTTTTTGGACGATCCCTGTGAAAACTGGAGAGTAACCTGTGAAGGTCTGAACTTTGTGGCGTATGAAGGTCTGCATTATGTGCAATATGGTGGGCCGTTGGGCCCAAAGTGTCAACGATTGCAGTCCTGTAACCATCAATGGTCGAGGGGCGCCTGTTTAGGTCTTGGTACAGTTACATGAAAAAATCTGAGATTTGTTTCACAGATGGAGTGGAGAAATCCACCGAATTTTCTCTGCACCATTTTTCAAATAGGGCCCACTTTGACTTGTAGATGGTCCTTGTTGATGACCGCTGAGGAGCAGCAATTCTCTCTGCCACCTCCACAGAGAAGCCTTGTTCTTGGAGTTGTCCGCTCCTAGACACCAGGCGTGGAGGTTCAGCTGTTGTGGGTTGTTGTGGAACACATACTTGTGGGACTGTTTGAGTAGGGTCGTTGACACTGGAAGTTGTAGTGGGATCTCTGTTGAGAGCTGCACTAGGTCCCAAAACCAGGGCATCCCTGGCCAGCCTGGGGCTATTACGATGATCAGGCAATGGCATTGCTTGATCTTTTGGATCACCTTGTGAAGGAGAGCCGTAGGAGGGTAAGCATAGGCCGTGAGGTTCGCCCAGTTTATGTTTAGAGCATCTATGTCCCAAGCCTTTGGGTCTGGGACAGGAGATACATACAGTGGAAGTTTGTGGTTCAGGTGAGTGGCAAATAAGTCTACATGAGGTGTGAACCACTTCTGGCAGATCTGTTTGAACACCTGCGGATGCAGAGACCATTCTGTTGACTGCACTTGGTTGGACCTGGACAGTAGGTCGGCCATCACATTCAGGCACCCTGGAATGTGCCTGGCTTTCAATGTTATGTGGTAGTGATGGCACCAGGTCATGATCTTCCACAGGAGAGCACACATTTCTGCTGAGTGAGTTCCTCCTTGTTTGTTGATGTAGGCTACCACTGTTGAGTTGTCCGTAGCAACTAACACTGTTTGGTTCTGGCACTTGTCCTTGAAGTCTCGAAGGGCCAGGGAGACCGCCTTCAATTCTAGGACATTTATGTGTAGCCTTTTTTCCCGATCTGACCACAGACCCTTTGTAGAATTTTGATCTAAGTGAGCGCCCCAACCTTTGTTTGAGGCGTCGGTAAAGAGTTGGATACTGTGGTCCTTGGGATGAAGGTCTGCACCTTTCATCACGTTTGAGGGATTTTGCCACCAATCTAGTTGGGCTGCAATGGATTCTATCCAAGGAAGGAGGTTGTCCAGCAACTGAGGATATCTCCAGTGCTCCTTGAGATGAAACTGAAAGGGCCTCATGTGAAGGCGTCCCTCCGGGACCATTTTCTCCATTGAGGCTAGCAACCCAATTAGAGACATCAAACATCTTGCAGTCAAAACACGTTTTGACTTGAGTTGTAGGATCAAATCCTGAAGTTTGAGCCATCTCTCTTGAGTGGGTTTTACAAGGGCTGAATCTAGATGGTATTCGTAGCCCACGAACGAAAACACCTGAGTAGGTTTCAGTTCTGATTTTTCCTGATTTATTATCCACCCCAAGGACTGGGTTAGGTCTACCACCGCCTGAGTGTTCACTTGGGCTTCCTCCTGAGACTGGGACCTGATCAGCCAGTCGTCCAGGTATTGGTGAATTCTGAGTCCTCTTGAGAGGGCCATTAGTTTCACTTCCTTTACAATCATTGTAAAGACCTGGGGGGCTGTGGCTAGTCCGAATGGGAGGGAGGTGAACTGGAACACCTGAGCCTTGTAGCAAAACCTTAGGTATTTCCTCGAGTTTGGGTGGATGGGGATGTGTAGGTAAGCGTCCGACAGATCTATCGACGATACCCACTCCCCTGGAATCAGGGAGGTCCTGATGGACTCTGGAGTTTCCATTTTGAACTTTTCTACGTGTAGAAAAGTGTTGAGCCTGCTTAGGTCTATGACTGGCCTCCATCT
Organism: Sabellastarte sp. h YS-2021; assembly: GCA_964017235.1. NCBI lineage: Eukaryota > Metazoa > Annelida > Polychaeta > Sabellida > Sabellidae > Sabellastarte > Sabellastarte sp. h YS-2021. The sequence goes on along the minus strand of OZ024929.1, from coordinate 167,043,797 downwards.
TTGGTGAGGCTTGGGTACTAGGAACAGGCGCCTGTACAACCCGAGAGATTTTACATTTTCCACCCTTTCGATTGCGTTCTTTGACAGGAGAGACTGGATACAAGTGGCCAGGGCTTGGTCTTTTTGCTGGGCCTTGTACTCTGACAGAATCAGAGGGAATCTGACCAAATTTGGCTTTGAAAGGAATGGCAGTACGTAGCCCTTGGTGATAATGTTTAACACGTTTGGAGAACATTTATTTGTTTGCCAGTCTCTCCTGAAAGAACGTAGGCGACCTCCTACTGGTGGACTGAGTGAGGCTTTGGAGGAGTCATTGGGAAGAGGGGTTTCCACGCCCCCTTCCCCTATTATGGGGTCGAAAACGACCCCTGGAGCCTCTGAAGTTCGGTTTCCCCCTTCCTGAGGAAAACAATTGGTTACTGCTTTGTGAGGAGTTGCCCCCATAGGGGCGTTTCCTGTAACAGCCTCTTTTCTTGTGGGGACCACGAAAGGGCTTATTCTGGTAGGGTGCGAAACCCTGAGAGTCTTTAGAGGTGCCTTTTTTGAGAAGGAAGTCTTCCCCTTCCTTCACAAGTTGAGACTCGAACAAGGACGGGTCCCAAAAGGACGAGTTCCTAAGTTCTGGACGTCTCGTTTCCCCCAACTGTGGCTGTAAGAGAGTCATCTCGGCTTCGCGCCTAAGCAAGCCGGTATTAGTCATAGAATATAACTCCCTCTGGAGAATATGGGCTAGGGATTTGCTGAGGCATGTGAGGGCCCTGTGTTGAATAATAACTGTCTTATTCCAAAAATCCATGTACTCAGCGACTTCCTCATATCCGCGCTTTGCTGCTTTCTCAGGATTGGCACCTTTTTGAATCTGAGACTTGATCTTCTTGACAGTTGACTTGATGCTATGTTGACACTTCTCCAGGGAAGCATTGCAAGAAGAAGAAGTTTTAGCAAAGGCAGCGGTGAAATTGAGGGTTGAGATATTTTGTCTAGCCTGATGCTCCAACTCCTTGAGAATTGGAAGGGGGACCTTGCCCATAGGGGCCCCAGATGGTTTAGGAGTAATACAGATTTTGGCGAAATCTGTATTCAACTCCTGAATTTTGTCCTGAAAACAGGGCTGTCCCACTCTGTACCACTTAGAAGTAGAAGGAGGTGGCTTGACGTATTTACCCTCAGGGAAATTAGCAGCCTTAAAGTCATGTTGAAATTTATCAAAGGCGTCCTTGGGCGTCCTTGATAACTGAGCTGAGGGGCAGAATAGAGGAAGGACCTCTAGGTCTGAGCTCTTGACGGCCTTTTTCATCATCCAGACCCATCACTGAAGTTGAAGACCTAGGCATAGACTCCCTGGGGTCAGGGAGGGAAAGAATGCGCCTAAAAGTGTCAACCTCTTCAGCATACTGTGAGGGCATGTCAGACAGAGCTACTTCCCTATAATAAGGGGGGTCTGGATCATGTTGTGGAAGGTCTTGATCACAAACAGCCCCTGAGGGCTGAGCCCTAGAGGGCTTAGAAGACCTGTGTCTGGCTACAGGGGACTGATCCTCCCCTGAAGAAGTTGACACATATCTGGACCTTGATTTGTGTTTACTCTTATCAGAGTGCTTTTTAGGTTTGGTAGAAGGGATCCGAGGTTTGAATGTTAGTACTAGGTCTCGGAGGGGGTAGGTCCAGATTTACAGCAGTTTTACTGGAAGTACCAGGTTTGGAAGCAAGAAACGAGGTCTGATCTACCTCTGTTTGCTTTTTAGCAGTCAACTCCTCTCGAAGCGACTGGAAAGCTTCCAAAATGGATGCCTGAAAGGAACCCATTTGTTGCTGTAAATGAATATTTAAAGAATTTCCCAGGGATTTTTCAAGATTTGTTTGAATTTTTTGTTGTAAAGCCGTACCTGGGGTGGGTGGAACAGACTTGGCTGGTGTTTTGAGAGATAAAGAACTGAAGGCAAGTGGCTGAGGACGGGGTGTGTGTGTGTGTGTGTGTGTGTGTGTGTGTGAGGTGAAAAGATTGTCAGCAGCACTCTCGAAGTCTGCATTTGAGCCAGTGAAGGAATCCCCGTCGCCTTCGCCCAAAAGATCAAGTTCATTATCTTTGGAACTAGTTTCCGCCTTTTGTTTTTTAAGATAGCGTTTCCTGTGCTGAATTTTCTTCATCTGTTCATCTGTAAAAGATGCACAGATATCACAGGGAGTTTCGAAGGTGACACAGGGGTCATCACCCTTGCCAGTCTCCCTACAGGTAGGGCAATAGTTGTGTAGGTCGAAACTAAAACAAAAATGGCGGCATTTCTGAGCTCTCGGTTTGTCTTTATTCGTTTGGTGGAGGGACATTTTAAACGCAATAAAAGACGTACAATGTAAAGTGCCTGAACCGAGGAAAACTCAAAACATGCGAAAGCAAGAAATATACTTATCCTGTCAAAATAAAAAATTTACAGAATGATCTATGTTATATAATAAAAGAAATATCCAAAAAAGAGCCTCCAATAATAAGTAAAAGCTGAGAAATAAATGAAAATGTCTGTATATTTACAAACTGCTACCAGTTCAACGTGGCCAACGAGAAAGTAGGGCGATTGGTCAGAAGTTATCACGTGATGACAACTAGATTCTATGGCTAACAAGAAATGTCTTTTTTTCTAAGACGTTGGCCGTGGTGTGGCCACCCGAGAACAGCATTAAGTCCCACATGGTAAGCTATTGTAGCATAATAAAATCAGCTATTTTATATATATAACCCCAGTTTGACCCATAAGGGGGGGTCGGGGGTAAAACTGACCGGCTATTTAGACTTTCCACATATGCTTTCCCAATACCTCTTAATACATTCTGAAGGTATAAAAGCAACAATAAAGGAGATATAAGGCAAAACTCCAAAGCAACTATTTTATGACCCCAGTTTGACCCATAAGGGGGGGGCGGTAGGGTAAAACTGACCGGCTATTTAGACTCTCCACATATGGTTTCCTATTACCTCCCAGTACATTTTATGGCTCTAAATGCAATACTTAAGAAGATAATAGGGGGGTTGACCTAAATTTAAGGCTTTCAGATTGGAAGGTGTCAGAAAATCACTCATAAATGAGACATTTTTCAAGGGATTGCTCCCAAAATCTTATCAGCTCGCGTTTTCGATAGTATAAACAGGTGTGTCAAATTATAAGGCTGTGTAGCAAGTAGTTTTTCCTGAACTGCGATGACGGGGGGGGGGGGGGGGTTACTTAAAAAAAAATTGTTTTTGATCATGTGACCTTCATAAAGGTTAAAGGTCAAATTTAAGCATGCAGAAAAATTTTCCCACGCCTAAGGTATATAACTGCCAAATATGGTTTGAAACCTTCTAATAAAGATATTCAAGGGAGACCATAATGCGGCGGCGGCGAGGAAACTGAGGCGAAAACAAATAAGCGCCCTTTCAGGGACGCTTAAATATTTCACCCTTTTATTTCCATGTCCATTAATCACAGTTAACTGCTATTCATATTACACTTTACCATGTCTGTTGACATCAGTCGGAGGCCATTACATGCAGTTGTAGATTCTAATAGTGTAGTTGAATAGAAACAGCCCAATTATATATATTTATGGCACACTGGGATATGTATATAGAGTTTTAAATATATTTTTTTCAGTCAAGAAGGGTTATAAATTATAATGTGATATATAATTTATGTCAAAATATGGTATTTCGCAAAAAAAATGTTACCAGTACCTTAATTTTATTGGTGTCATTTACTGCCATCCTCACAAGAGCTTCTGCTAGTTCTAAAGATGAAAATCCATGGAAACGGCCTTTTGGAGAGGCCAGACTATTGGTCATGCATTTTACCATGAATGGAATAGCACCTGCAAAAGCATATAAATAATGTGACATTGTGGTTGATCAGGACTCAGATGAGTATGAATTTCTGCATTGATGCATTCTTTAATTATTACTCTTTTTGCAAAACAGTCTTCTAGCAGCACAAAAATTAGCCCAAAATTTATTTGGTTTTCTTGTTAAAGTTACAGAAATTATTTAAGTTCAGTTTAATGAGAATATCCAGAAAAAAACTACTGAAATCAAACAAGAACAGCTTGCTGATCTTTCCTAATTTTGTACTTTGAGTGGTTTTTATCTCCAACAGGAGGTTATGTTTTTCACTGTGTTAGTTTGTCTCTGTTCACGATACCTCCAAAATCAATGAATGGATCTTTCTGAAAATTTTTATCTGAGTAGGGCTGACCAAAGGAAAAGTGATAAATTTTAGAAAAGATCAGGGCCTGTATTCACGAAAGGTCTTAGCCAGGGCTTAGGCTTAAAGTTGAGACTTTTGTCTCAAGTTTCTGCCCAAAAACTGCTAAGACTTTTGTCTTAGGCTTAGTGGTATTCACAAAGAATTTAAGACTGGTCTTAGGCTTAGCTAAGGGCTCAAATTTAAGACTGGTTGGTAGTGGGCTTAAATTCTGTAAAGAGGACTTAAATATGGCCGCCATAAACTTTTCTCCACTTCAAAATTTGAAATGGCTGTAAATAAAGTATAATTATACAGAACACCTCACTAAAGCAGTCTTTGGGAAGTTTATATGTGGTAACAATGTTTTCCATTTCAAAACACCACTTTTCCTTAGATAAAATGCATCAAATGAAGGATATATGTCACCAATAGTATAGTTTCAATACAAAAGAAAGGTCACATGACACAGAAAACCACTGTGGTTATTTGATAATCTTGGACTTAGCTAAGTCACCCTTTGTGAATACGGTTTTAAGACAAAACTTAGCTGACACAAAAGTGTTCACTTTAAGACTGGATATAAGCCTAAGACCTGGCTAAGTCTAAGACCTTTCGTGAATACGGGCCCTGGATCTTAATCTGGAAACAAAAAATTTGTAAATTTTCAATGGTCTGACTTTTAATGTATTTTCAATACTTTGGGGCATTTCAATGGTTATTACTTCAAAAACAATGAATGGAAAACCATGAAATTTTTCATGTTGGTAAGGTCTGGACAAAGGAACAAGTGATTACATTTTGGAAAACATCTGGATCATATTCTGGCTATAAAATATTCTGAATTTTTGGAAATGCCCCGTCCCCTCCCAGTAGAGGTCTCAGCTCTACGAGTGCTTTCCAGTTTATAAGTATAAAAGCATGACTGAATAAACATTCAGTACACACAACAGGGGACATAGGTAAAAAACAGAGCGAAAATAACTTTCTGAGCAGAACTTTTGTCTTCTTCTTGCACATATAAGCTTACTCTAGTTATTTAAATCATCATGTGTATTTTTTATTCATTGTGCTTACTTTCAGAGTACAACAGGTATATATAATTTGGATACGTTTTGCTCTTTATCTTGACACAATAAACCGCTGGATACTTACCAGTGTCCTCAAGTTTTGAGTTCTCATCTTCACTGATGAGGTTTGACATAGTCATCACACTCAGTGCTTTCAGCATCACGGCTTCTGAAGTTGTGAATGGTTTCAGCGCCTGAACGATGAAACAAATTTTTTGTGAGCTGATGAATTAAAATTATACATGTATATTTTTCTAGCATCTGGCAGTGAAAACTACTAATAAAAACTACTTAAAATGTTACTGTTCATCACACAGCTATTCAAATATAATACCTGGGCGATCCAGCCCAAAGGTTATTATACAGCTACTTAAAGTCACTGCCTGGATAACTAGGTAGCTTCATACTACACAACTACTCAATGTTATTGCCTGGGCATCTAGACAGCAGCTCATTAGACAGCTACCCTAAGTCATTACCTGGAACTCCTGTGACCATTTATAAAAACATAGAACTCATAGCTATTTCCGTAAAAGATTAAATTATCCAATATTTCAAAATTATATTCATAATTATAATTCCTACAACTAATTTCTCTTAGTAGTGAATCTGCGATGTGTTGCAAGATGCACTATCCGAATGATACATTCTGCCTGATATGTTATCAGAGACTTGCCTCCACAAGATTCTCTTCCTCATATGCAGCGTGTCTTGGTACATGTCTGACACAGTTCTGTAGAGTACTGAGTGAGGATTTCAGTACATAAGTCACATTCTACAATTTAAAAAATGGCAAAGATGTTAATCACAATATTTAATGCAAATTGCTCCCCAAATTAATATAACTCAACTATTTGAACTTGAAATATTTTACAATATTTAATGCAAATTCCTCCCAAAATTAATATAACTCAAATATCTGAATAGGGGAGATTAAGCACTATAAAAGTCCAATTAGAATTAGACTTATTCATATCAAATTAATAGTTACTCTTAAAGTTATGTTGTGACATTGTAGTTTATCAGAGGTATCATGCAAAATATCGACAAGGGCACAGTGCCATATGAGCACTGTATCAGCTGACATTTATCGAAACAGCATGAAACTAATTAAAAGTTCCCTGTAAGATTGAAAATGAGCTTGAAATCATAATGGTGTCTCTCAATTCCAGATTATCTGTTTTCAAAATTTTGCAAAATGAATAACCAGTGTTTTGTTGTGCATTCTTAGATTGAAAACAAGTATGGAGTGACTGTATCTTTTCAAGATATTCACAAATTAGTGCAAACCTCAGGTCAAATTAGACGATTTTAGAAATTTATACAATGAAATAAAGTACTCTTGAGTGCCCTTTAGGATAATATTAACTGCAAAATTGCTTTTTCTCCAGCTGTTTCTGAGATGTTTGTGAAATATTTCAAAAATCTTGTGAAGGTAACTCAACTTAGACATTTATGAAAAAATATATCCCAAATAAAGATGAACAATATAATACTTGTGCTGTACACCCATATCATATTATCATTTTCATTCATGATACATTTTTTTGTATATGTCATTTTGGATGTTTTTGTGTTGAATATCAATTTTCAAATTGTTCTCTGTGAAGTTACAGAAAAGGCATCATTAAAGCATTAAACTGTACAAGTTTACTTATTAACAGACAAGATATTTTATATATTAGTGTCAAAAACCTTGTCAGTGTCAAGAAAATACACATTGGGGTCAACAAAAAGACAGGATTCTTCCATCAATGGAGGATGATGTTCTTAAATAAAAACAACCTTGACATTACTGTAACTATTACAGTTTCTGAGACATCATCACTTTTAAAGTAATGTTGTTTTTACTTTTGATTAGATATTGATACTTTCAATAATGAAATGCTATTGTCAGTAAGAAATACCAAATATTACTATAAAATTATTTAAAAAATTTTAAAAAAGTAAATAAAATAGACTTAGGGCAGTGATAGACATTAGATTATTAACTACCAAAGCACCAACATTTACAGATATAAAAAGCACTCAAACAGCGCAGACCTCCACCAGGCCAGAAGGTCAATGGTATAAAAACCTCATTTTTCGACTTTGAGGTGGCCCTAACATCAGCGGCAGTGGCATTAGCACTTCTAAAATTTAATCATTTGCTACTTATGCAAATATCAGCATCATCTGAAAATTTCAACAAAATTCATCCATAAGTTTCTGAGAAATACCCCTTTTTTGTGAGTTTAAGGTGACCTTAACATGTTAAATGTTGAAAATGTTCTTCCAGGCTGACCTGCATACACATACACCAAGTTTGCTAGAGAAGTTATGAAAACAACAAATTATGTGACTTTAAAGTGGCCATAACTTGAAAAAAATGGAAAATTTAACTAAAGGTCTCCATAAAGTCAGAGTACATACTTCTGATACTGTGGCATATACACCAGGTATGATAGAACCCTAACACTGGTGGCCAAGGCATTAACACCTCCAAAATTTAATCACTTCTAATTTATTAATAAGCATGTTTGGACACTCTCTGAAATTTCGAGAAAATCCATTCATAAAATTTTGAGTTACGCTGTTCACTAACAACTACACGGATGGACAAACCCCAATGATTACATAACCTCCGCTGGCACAGGTAACAAATCAGGTGAAAAAGGCAGTGAGAAAATGGGCCAAATTGGTAAATTTTTTTTACATCCGGTCACATCACTATTGAATGAGAGCCATTTGCATGTCTGTAATTCTTGTAAACAAGAGCCAAGGAAGAGTGGATGCTGATGTGTCAGACCATGACAATAGAAACAGGTTAATATTGTCACCTGACAAAAACTAAAAGCACTGGTGGGACATGCTGATGTAAAAATACTTCTTTAAATAACAAACACATTTCTTTTGTAGATTAATCGTAACAAGAGGGTCAAAGATGCCCAAAAGGTGGGTTGCACAGGCAGCAATAAGGTTAGCGACTGCTGTAATTAAATTTAGAAACAAGGAAAAAATGTTAGGTCAACCAGTTAAGGTGAATGTGTTAGACGTGCTAAGAAATGTAAAATTGTAACCTAGGTTACATAATTGTATCTATGCTATAAACGGACAAATGAAAGGATGGAATTACACCAATTTCGAAAGCAACGTAGCTATGGCGATGCATCTCCCTGTCAAGTTTGAATTTGATTGGACAAAGCGTTTTCAAGTTAGAGTCCGGAAACGGAAATCTTGACAGACAAATGGACAAACAAACAGACAGAATTACACCAATTTAAAAAGGAACCTAGCTATGATGGTGATCTATCTCCGTCAAGTTTGAATTCGATTGGACAAACCGTTTTCGAGTTAGAGTCCGGAAACTAAAATTTTTGACGGACAAACGGACAAAAAACGAACAGACAGAACTACACCAATTTTGACAGGAACCTAGCTGTGATGGTGATCTATCTCCCTGTCAAGTTTGAATTCGATTGGACAAAGCGTTTTTGAGTTAGAGTCCGGAAATGGAAATGTTGATGGACAAACGGACAAAAAAACGGACAAACAAACAGAGAGAATTACACCAATTTCGAAAGGAACCTAGCTGTGATGGTGATCTATCTCCCTGTCAAATTTGAATTCGACTGGACAAGTCGTTTTCGAGTTAGAGTCCGGAAATGGATATGTTGATGGACAGACAAACGGACAAAAAAACGGACAAACAAACAGACGGAATTACACCAATTTTGAAAGGAACCTAGCTGTAATGGTGATCTATCTCCCTGTCAAATTTGAATTTGATTGGACAAAGCGTTTTCGAGTTGGAGTCCGGAAACGAAAATGTGGACAGACAGACGGACAGACAGACGGACATCGGACACATCAATCTAATAGGCAGGTTGGTTACACGTAACCCGCCTAAAAATCAAATACGTTGAAGAATAGATGTTTGCAGAAGTTACTGCAATTTGATCAAAACTTAAAATACATACAAAATATTTCTCCATCAATTAAACAAGAAAAAATAATTGTAAAAATCATATACCAGATATAGAAAACAATCAAGAAAGAATTTAATAAAGTTAATTTATCTGAACTGAAAAGACATTGGATAGAGAATAGAGCTGAAAACAAATGGTAAAATCAGAATTCTAATATTTGGTCATTGTATTTGGTGTCTGTATTAAGTTCATAGAACTATACTAGTTTCTAATACAGAAACCACACACATTTCTCCAGCAACCATATGAATAAAAAGAATCATCATGAATCATAAAGAAATGCCATACACAAAATGCGTGGCGTGTGTCCGTTAGGGAAGTACCGTTTTTTTCTAAATTATTTACCGTTAATGCAATATCTACAATTAAACCCCCTCTACGTCCGCCTAATTCTAGAGTTCAATCCATTATGAAACTACTTTTCATTTTATATGGTCCCCTTTTGGATGAAATTGTTAGATAATTACATATATAAACTGCCCATTTTATCGTGTGATCCCGTTTTATCACTCACATTCCCCGTTATCGGGAACCATCTACCTCACAATACACACCTACTAATCACACAATTTCCCAAATTTTATGTTCAATTTCAAATATAAACACCCCCCCCCCCCCCCCCAAGTTCTCAAAAATGATTTTCTTCTATATCTTACTGGCAATCCAACCAGTCATTGCAGCATATCAGCACCACAATAACTCAGGCATTCAATGTCCTGATGTTGTTAGTTTCTGCCCCTTTAAACCCCCTACCACCACTTTCTGTCTACATTTCAGCATCAAGTCTTCAATATTAATCCCACTAGCTCTGTTTCCTTCCCGTATTTTCATCCTATTCCTGCTTGCTGGTGATATCAACTCAAATCCAGGACCACCCAATTGTCTGCATGTCACTTATGCAAACATCAGATCCATAAACAACAAATACCCGGCCATTGCAAAATTTATTTTTGACAACGACACTGATCTCTTCGCCATGTATGAGACCTGTATTAGACCTGACACCACAAGTGCCAACCTGTCCAAAATCATCCCACCAGGTTACAATCTTCATTAACAGCCACGTGAGGGCCGCCATGGTGGAGAACTGGTTTTTTTTTGTAAAAAATGGCTTGGATTCTTCCGTTGTTCCCACGATGACCTGCACTACCTTTGAAAATTTTCTTATCAAGATATCCCTACACAAAGAATCTTTTTACTTTTTGAATATATATAAGACCACCATCCTCCAGTACTTCACCCTTTTTTGAACAGTTCCAGTCACTTTTGGCGGATATTCATCACATCAATGAAAATCTGGTGATCATCGGCAACTTTAATTTTTGCCTTGAATCAACATCCTCAAATTCAAAAACCTTCAATTCATTGATTAACTCATTTGATTTAACTCAGAAAGTAAACTTCCCCACTCATATTCACGAACACACTCTTGACCTGCTCTTAACCAAATCCAACAATGACAACATTTCTAATGTCCATACTACTGATGCTTTTTCCGATCATTTTTCAATTACTTGCACATTACCCCTAGATACCAAATCAATGCTACTGTTTCCTTTCGTAAATATCATAAAATCAACAAAGAGAAAATGAAAACAGATCTCATAGCTTCTGATCTAATCAACAACCCGTCTAAGGATGCTGATACTCTCTACGAACAATATCACTCCACCTTGACCACCCTTATTGACAAACACGCACCACTTCATACCAAACATACCAAGGCGAAGTACATCCCAGGATGGGTTAACAAAGCTGTAATTGCGGCAAAAGAGACCAAGCATTAGTTTGAAAGGATTTGGCGCAGAAATAAATCTCACTTCAACAGATCTCAATACATGCAGAAAGTCCACCAATACAACAGAATCTGCATGCAGGCCAAATCCAAATTTCTTAAAGAAAAAATTAAGGATAACCACCATGACCCCCAAAAATTATGGCGTGGCCTTGGCGATGTGTTACACAGACTGCCAGCCGAGATGCTACCATCGATAAATCCCCCTTGGCTCTTGGCTGACAGATTTGTGGAGTTCTTCACAGAAAAAATTGAAAAAATACGCTCAACTTTTCCTACTTCCCTGAAGTCACAACACATCTCCCCAGACTCTCCTCCCCCAGTGCTTTCCACTTTCTCTACTGTAACCAAGGATCAAGTAACTAAAATTATTATGAAAGTAAATTATGTTCCCTTGACACTTGGCCAACTTTTCTTGTTCTTGATTATCTGGATATTCTCATCACTCCCATCACTTCAATAATTAATGCTTCCCTTGAACAAGGGAAGTGTCCTAATTTCTTCAAGCAGGCCCATGTTACCCCCATCCTCAAAAAATCATCCTTAGACAAAGAAATTTTCAAAAACTACAGGCCTGTCTCCAATCTGATCTTCATTTCAAAGATACTTGAAAGGGTAGTGGCAGTCCAGCTACAAACCCACCTTTATGAAGCTGGCCTTATGACTGCCTTCCAATTGGTGTATAGAAAAACACCATTCGACTGAAAGTGCTCTCCTTAATATTCACAATGACATTCTCCTCAATATGGCCAAAGGGTCTGTTACAGCCCTTACCCTTTTGGATCTATCCGCTGCATTCGATACCATTGACCACACCATTCTCCTGGACAGACTTAATGTTTACTATGGTATCAGTGAACTAGCACTTGGCTGGTTCAAATCATATCTGTCAGGAAGGACACACTCGGTCAAGGTAGGTAGCACACTTTCTCATCCTGCTGCACTCCAGTATGGGGTCCCCGAGGGCTCCGTCCTTGGTCCAATTCTATTTTCCCAGTTAGCTCAATCATTCACTCTCACAGTAGTATTAACCACCATTTCTACGCCGATGACACTCAGTTATACATAACACTCACACCAACAAATTTCTCTCACTCTATACAAAAACTAACAAGATGCACTCAGAGAGAGCAAAATGCTCAACTCGATGTGATCAGTCTCAGAAGTGTTATAAAGTATAACGCACATCCACCATGGTGGCATTTCCAGAAATTTTGGAGTTAGAAATATTTGGTATCCAGAATATTAACTGGATCTTTCCTAAAATGTAATCACTCCTTCCCATGGCTAGTCCCTAATTCCTACTTAAAATTTAACATCAAAATTTATTTATTACTTTTAAAAAAATATGAAGTAGAAAGCTAAAATCATTAAAATACATTGAAATGGGACCTATAAAAATTCATGATTTTTTGTATCCAAAATATGATCCAGGTCTTTCCCCAAAATTAGTAACTTCTTCCTTTGACCAGGTCCTACCCACAAAATTTTTAATAAAGATCTGTTCATTTGTTCTGGGGTAATCTAAACACCAAAAACAGACAGACAAATAGACAAAAAAGCACATAAAAACATAAACTCCTGGTAGAGGTAAAAATATTGGTTAAAAGCCACTTCTTGGAGAAAATCACTCAGGGTAAATTTTTTGTGATGGACTGTCAAGAAATTGAAACAAAAAAGAAAACAGAAATAAATAAACATGACGAATACACCACTTCCCTCTTTATTATCTTTATGTCAATTTCAAGACATAAATTTAATGAGAAGAAATATTATTACTTAAAGACAGCAAGTATCACAAGCTAGGGTTTGTGACCTCACAATGACAATTGCATTGTGACATCATTAAGTAATGACATCATCAGACAGCGAAATATTGATTTTTTTTACTTATGTGATAAAGAAAATCAGATTTCTCTGTTACAGTATATGCCAAAATGGAAATCATTATCGGTCAAGTTGGACACCTCATCTTGGTTAAAGTTTTTTGAACAGCAAAATTTTAAATGCTGTGTTTTAATTTTTTCTTTTCTTTTAAAAAACCTTTAAAAAAAGTTGCTAAAAAAAGCTTAAAAAAGAAATTTAAAAAAAACAAACTCTAGAAATGACTGGTATTGAACCCCAACCATGAGATTACAAGTTCTACACATTACACTCACAGCCACAGAAAAAACCTGATTGGACACAAATTCATGAGGAAGAAATCCTCTCATGATATTGATTTTTGAAGACAAGCAGGTTTCTTCCTCACTTTCTGATCAATATTCTCGGTAATCAGGTCTCACCAGCGCAAAGTGTTAGGAACCTCGGAGAGGTGTTCGACTCAAATTTCTCATTCTCAGACCATGTGTCACAGGTCATAAAGTCCACCAGAGTTCATGCGAGAGACCTCTATAGAATTCGTCCCTTCTAGACCTTAATACATCAGTTCTTTTAGCAAATGCTTTGGTGAGCAGCAGATTGGATTACTGCAATTTCCTATTCTTGTCACTTACAGACCTTGAGTTAAGAAGATTGCAGTTAGTCCAAAAGTCACTTAGTAGGGTTGTCACCCGTTCCTCTAAATACTCTCACATTACCCCTCAACTGAAAAAACTACACTGACTCCCTGTCAAATATAGGATACAATTCAAAATTGGTCTCATTACATAAAAAATTCTCAACCAGGGTCAACCAGTTTACCTAAGAGAATTAATTCATCCCTACACCTCTGCCAGCAATACAAGGTGAAGTACCCCTAAACTCAAGTTCCTTCACACCCCCACTTTTGATCGTAAAGTTTATAAATCAGTCAAACTTTTCTCCAATTCTTTCAGTCACTATGCCCCGGTTCTTTGGAACTCTTTCCCCTTCCAAATAAGAAATAGCCCCTCTGTAGCATCTTTCAGGAAACACCTCAAAACCCACCTCTTTAATTAAAGTTTCCCAACTTAGTTTCCTTCCCTCTTGGTCACACCTACAATTTCGGATTTCTGACCTTGAATGCCCCTCGACTCTCCTTATGATTATGATTTTTGTTAACTCAGCGCACTGAGTGCCCCTTTGCGGGGAAGATATTGCGCCTGCAAAGCAGTAGATTAGATTAGATTTAGTGTCTCCATGGTGAAGTGTTCAGTTTCACTTTTGCCTGTAATTTAAATATTACAATTAGTTGAAAAATTAGAACTAGGAAAATTTGGTATCCAAGAAATTCTTATGTAGACAGACTGTACTATTTACAGAAAAAATTGTAAAAAGGTGCCTTGGATATATGAATTTAACAGGTAATTGAAATTAATCAAATATTTGTTGTTATCAATTGTGACATTCGAACAGCACTGCTGATAAACAAATAATGAATATCTTGGTTGGTATTCACAAAAATCTCAAACTCAACCTCAAATTTGATTTTGAGAATATACTTAGGTAGGATTTCACTTGAGAATACAAAATTAGGTTCATACTTATATAGGATTAAGTTTGAATTTGAGACTGTGAGTGAGTTTGAGATTTTTTTCAATCCTTGCCCAGGTATTTGCGTTTCAGTCTTTGAATACACATGTAATGAAGAATCTACACACAGCAGACTCTGTACATGTGGAACCAGTTCACCTTAACTAGAACCAAATCCTGTGGACACTGTACCTAATCTAATAAGGATTTTTATAGTGCTTAATCTCCATAATCCAACAGACTCTAAGGCAAAACTATACATATTGATTTTGTCGTAGGTTCACTGACACAGCCCAGATATGCCAGAGAAAACAGGGGTGGCAGGGTGACTAAGGTGGATATGCTTTTGCAAAAAGGCAAGTTTCGAATTTTTTCCTAAAGGTGGCAATAGATGTCACATTGCGTACACTGTCTGGTAGGTCATTCCTAATCTAAGGAACATCAAAGGCTAGTCTACTACCAAAGTGTTTGACTGAGTTGTAAAGTGAAGAATAAAAAGGATGATCTGCCACGTACCTACGGTCAGTGTGACTGTTTCTGTAGGAATAACTGCTCAGAGATAAGGATGGTCCAAAATAGCGTAATTATATAAACTATTCATTTTAGTGCATAGACTGGATCACATTACCCCTTTCCTGCATTAATTTGATAAGCTTTTGCATTTTGTATGTAGTATATACAGAAATCAATTACAGAACAAGTGATTATCCAAAATCTGGTTAACAAACATAATTGTAGGCATTCGATACTTCTCAGATCAAATAAGAATTAAGTATATACTTACTCTTTATTGTATATAATTTTCCAAAAGCCAAATAAATATATATCAATGCCTTTAAATATACATCACATTTTCAATTACAATATCTTGTTGACAAAATCAAAAAGACCCACCTCTGATACATACTGGAATACAAGATTTCAAAAGAAGATAATATGAAAATTTATTGATAACATATTAAAACAAAGGTGAATATTTTTACTGGCAGAAAGGTACAGAGTACTAAATACTATTAAGCCTTGATTAAATATTATCACTTGTTGTCATTTATTAATATATTAAAGTGATATGCAATGCATAACAAAAGTAATGTTGAAATCAAAATATATTTGAACTGTGTCAATGTTGTTTATGTCCTATACAACTGCCTCTGTTGAAAATACATGTACTTATTGTTAAGTGTTAACTTGAACACAGGAACAAGCCAGTGCATTAACAGTATGAAACAGATATGAAGGAACAAAATGTTTAGAAGCAATGTTACAAAACAAATACTGATAGGTCCTTTGGCCAGAAATAACAAAAATTTGCACAATATATATGTTAATATTTAAGATAGAAAATATGGAGTAAGATAGAAAATAGTGAAAATACATAAGATATTTGTTAATGTTTAAGACAAAAAAATATATGCTGACACCTAAGTCTAAATCTGGGTTTAAGCCTAAGACCCTTTGTGAATCTGGCTCTAGCCAACATTGTTTCTAATGTTATCACACCAAGACGTGTCTGAAGGGGAATAAAAGCAAATGAAAAAGTAATATTTATTTAGCTACATTTCCATGCAAACAATCTGTGATCAATGAATCCTAATCTTATTGTCTCCACCTGAAGTGTGAACAAGTCTTTCCCAATGACACTGTCAACTGGTTACAGATACTGACCTGGAGACAGGCAGCAATTTTCTATGTTTATTTTACCCATATTAGTTGAATATTTATTTCAGACTCACAGGGATTGGAAAATCATTGAACTTTTGGAAACAATTTAACCACAGGAGAATATGGATATTACAAATGATGTAACATTCACATTCATGGAGACATGGACTAAACTGAGTCAAGATGGATATAAACAAGACAACTGCTGTGGTGGTTACTCCAACTAGGTATTGAGCAAAAGTGGAAGTAGTGTGACCTTGAAGCTAGTGAGTGGAATTGCCTCAATTTTCATGGTCAATTATTCATCCATTTTTCCGACCGATGATCGACCCATAATCGACTTTTTCACTCCACTGTTGGCTAATATATCATAAACACTTTCCGGGATAAATTATATTTCATTCCGGTAAGAATAACGGTGTTTCCGAAATTTAGAATCTACCAAAAGCACCCACTTCCGGTAAATATGGCGATAGTTATAAACAATCACAAAATTCATGAGAAATCTACTGATTTATTAAAGGAAAGTTTAGAAAACTGCTTAAAATATAAAAATTACTTGGATATTGAGACACATAAAAAAGGGTAAGATTTAATCAATTTCTAGAAGTTGTCAGTGACCGAACGTGATTGTACCATGACACCGACGATTGATCAAGCATTGGTCTAATCGTCCACCCACTACTTGAAGCAGGTTTTAAAGCCCAAGGAATCAATACTAAGGGAGATACATGTATAAGGCCTTTTTAGTATGACCAAACTCAACCTTGAAGCAGGCTTAAAGTTCAAATTAGACACTTGGAAAAGATATGCAGGCCATGATTTCCTGTAAATTTTTCTCACATTTTTAAGCTCTGGGACAAATAATAAGGGAGATACATGATTTTTGAAAAATCAGCTATGGCGGCTATTTTCTTTTTCAAATGAGGCCTATTTTTTTCACGGACATGTTTTTATAATAACAAAAAAAACCCAACAAAAACATAAATAAAAAACCCATGTGTTGTACTCCCATAAATAGATTTTTATTTGTTTTATCAAAACCACTCACATTTATTTCTAGATAATGTGTAAAGTGACATAAATGCCCAACAGAGGGCTGGGTATATTGTGAGAAATATTTGATTATGTACATTGTATAAATACATGTCACTAAAATAAATAAAATAATAACTTTTATAGCCTTAAACAATTCTCTACAAACTTTGTGAAGACATCTCAATAAATTAATGAGATATCAAGGTTTATGTAAAAAAATTGCAGATGTACACGCAAGCACACACTCACGCATGCAAGGAAGGCATTTCATAATCTCCTGACTGGGCCTTTGGTCAGATGAACATAATAGAGGATTGAAATATATTGGTGATATTCAATGCAGTGGTGTATCATTTCCAAAATTCAAAACAGATTTTCTGGGGCCTTGAAATGGACAAAATACAGTATTTCACTTGCTCGTCACTTATTTTGGTCAAATTTGGATGACTGTATGCATACATATAAGCCACAATTTGAAACTGTTAATTTACAGAAAATGTGTTGCAAGATCATAATAAAACATTTAATAAACTCGATTTTCACCCCATAAAAAGTAAACATGTGAGATATTTTACTAAATTTGTAAGTTTTTATCAGTTTCTATGAAGTAACAGTCATATAAAGGTGTTAACTCAGTAGACACTTTCAAAAACCAGTTTTGCACAGTGCATAGCAGTTTTTCATTTGTTTCTACCACATTCAAACATTAAAAGTGCAATACTGGTATTCCATACACAACATTAAGTGTGTAGTAAGTGAAAATAAACATGAAATTACATTACAAAAAAAAAAAAAAAAGCCCCCAAAAAAAGATATAATACTAAACACAGATAGGGATGACAAGAGGTATTCCATGTATTTTCAGATATGACACATCTTACTGAAATAACACAGATAAGTGAAAATGTTCAAATTTTATACTTGCCTTGCTGGACTGGTTGGTAATGTATGGTTCGTGTCTCAAGTTTGCAACATAATACTTTATGTAGCCCATCTCAATGAGTTTCTGCAAAAGAGTTGCAAAACAGCATTCATTACAATCAGTACCTCCAATGTTAACCTAACTTGTCTTATTTATTTTTCAAAAAAATAATAAATTGATACAAATTAATTAAACTTATAGTTATTACGAGTTTACGTGTATATATGGTGATTGACCTTTAAATGCAAGATTTCGACATTTAAACCAATGTCTTAATTTTCAGAGCTGGTGCAAGGACAGACAACTAACTACTTCATGATGTTGCACACTTACACCCCCTAACCAATGTCCTACAAAGTTTCAACATTCTATACTTTATGCTCCATTCACACTGTAGACAGTGTGTCCCGTAGTTAGAAGTTTTTCTCGGCAGTGGAACCGCCCCCATCGCGAAAAAAATACCCGGTCACATGTCAAATTAAGGTCACACCATGATGTTGTATATCTTCACTCTATAATAAAGTTCCTACCAATTATCAACTTCCTACACCTTATGGCTTCTAAGATACTGCCCGGACAAGATTATTGTTCTCACTGGACGGCTGCTGGCCTGCCCGTCCAGCTACATGCCGTGGGTAAAAACAATACCAACACAATCTTTAAAGACTGTGTTGTAAAAATGTGTTGAAAACCATAATGAAAAATAAAAAATATAAAATCATTAAAATGATCATATTATCAAATATTTAGACAGCTCTTTTATATTTTGATTTGATTTATTCTGTTTTAACATCACTTTCAATACATATTACAGGTTATATCACAGCAGGTAGTTTTATGAGCAGGGAAAACCAGCACCCACTGGTTGGTCAAGATTCTGTACTGTAAACTGCTAGGCATTGGCAGGTAACTACCAAATTTCTCACACAGGGAGTTTGAATGGCCAACTTCAAAGATGGGAGACGAGTGTGTTAACTACTACACCATCGAGCCCCCTTGCTCTTATATAAATATCGATATTGTGGAAGTGAAACATAAAGGAAGATATTTCTCTACCAACCTGCACTAAGGGTTCTGAGGCATCTGAGAAATTCCATATGATACTTAATGCATAATAAGTTGGAAACCAAATAGCATCAGTCTGGAAGACACCGATAGTGTTTGCATACACCAGGACATTTTTCAGGATTACTGAAAATAAGAGAAAATAATAGAAAAACAGTTAATCTATAGCACATTTTAAAAGTAGCTTAAGAATTGTAATAAACCATATTAACATGTAATAAAAGACTACCATTTTGCAGACTTTTATTACAACTGTGAGAGCCTAGTTGCTTCTGGCTTTTCTGACAAGATGGCTATTGTAAAAACAATCCCATCAACATGTAATGAGGAAACATGATAGTCCTCTACCCGAGGAAGCTCCATACCAAATTTTAAAAAAATCGGTGCAGTAGTTTCTGAGGAGAAGAGGCTGGAAAAATTGTTGATGACACCAATGCTGACGACACCAAACCATGCTCCATACTATGTATCAACTTATCTTAGTCCTAAATCTTACAGTTTCCGAGACATAGGCTGGACAAGATTTTATAGGTCAAGGTCACTACAGCAAGGTCTAAGGTCAAATCAAGGCCATATCATGATGCTGGACACCTACACTCCCTAACCAATGTCCCTACCAAGTATCAACTTCTACACCTTACAATTTGTGAGATATAGTCTGGACAAGATTTTAAAGGTCAAGGTCACTACAGCAAGGTCAAAGGTCAAATCAAGGTCACATTATCATGTTACACACCTATATCCCCAAAACAATGTCCTACCAAGTATCAAACTTCTACACCTTCCAGTTTCCAAGATATAGCCCAAAAAAGATTTAAAGGTCAGGGTCACACCATGACGTTGCAAACCAGCATTTCCTAACCAATGTCCCTACCAATTATCAACCTTCTACACCTTACAGTTTTTCGAGATATAACCTGGACAAGATTTTCAAACTCAAGGTTAATACGACAAGGTCAAAGGCCAAATCAAGGTCTCACCACGATGTTGCAGACCTACACCCCTAACCAATGTCCTATCAAGTATCAAACTCCTACACCTCACGGTTTCACAGATACAGCCCGTACAAACTGCCGCTCAAAAGCCCGTCCATCCATCCAGACGCCATGAGTGAAAACAATAGCCCGACACCCCTTACGGATTGTGGGGTAAAAACTGGAAGATACTGTCTGAAGTCTGTAATCTAATATAGAAGTAACTCTGAACATTTAAAACAGATGGAGTAGTTTTGGTGAATTGGCAGGTCTTTTGGCATAAAAGTTTGAGACAAATTGCCAAAACAAAATAAAAAAGCAACAGATAATATGAAAAACATTTTACATTATTTACCCAACATCTGAGAATCAATCAAAGACTGAGCCACTTTATTTCTCCAGGACTTGCGCTCCCAATACATTTTACTGATTGCCTTCAAAATATACAGTGTGTTTGCATTGTCATATTTTTCCAACTTGGAGAGAAAATCATAATATTTGTTCAACAGGTCTTCAGCATCTTCAGCACTGGTCAGTTTTGGTTGTTTAAGTTCAATGTTTAGAGCATCTTTCTTTACTGGTTCTGTTTCTGTATTTTCTTTTTTCTCTGTAATAATATATGAACAAATTATTTGTTTTGCATTGTACATTCATATTTAGTACAACATCTCCTTAATTATAGGACTTTTAGACCAATGGCGGCTGTACAAAACCAGCCCAGGCTCTCTAGTGACTGACATTCCCCTGACTGAAAGAGTCCCAGGGATGACCATTTATCAACATCCCAAGTGTTCTTTGTCCTGCCATTGGTGATAGCACCCAATGACAGAGGTACATTACGGTTCATATGCCAAACAGTAGAACATCTATTACCCAAAGTTCTATTTACTAATTACTTTAGTATATGAACTAGTTTTCCTTCTCACTAAATTACTCTTTAAAACTACTGTAAATAATTGCTTATTAGTATGGATTTATGTTGATTTACTTCTTTTATTTCTGAAATTTCTCTTGTCCCTCTCCCAAAAGGTTTGTAAAAATGAAGTTCTGCAACACACTTTAACGAATCATTCATAAATTTATTTTATTCTTTTTCTGGTTTTAAGTCACATTCAACAGCCAGGCTCATATTGCGACAGGGAGTTTATCAATATTCTGCAGTGTGATCCACTCGGTATTGGCAAGTAACTACCAATTTTCCAACATGAAGTACCCGGGCCATGATCCGAACCGGCGACCTCAGAGGTTGAAGGCGAGCACTCTAACTGCTACCCCACTGAGCCCCCTCAATCATTCATAAAGTAAGAATGGATGATACAACAGGAAAACTTCCCAAATGACACACAGAAAAAGAAATCATGAATGAAGATAATAATATTGTATGAGTGCGTAGCACAAGTATTTGTGATATTGTTAATCATCAGAGACACATTTTTCTGTATATGTCTAATGAAGTATGTTTTTCTTTTATTATGCATTAAGTATAGGTTATTGGCCAAGTAGGCGTCCAATATTATAAAATAATGGATTGTTTACAAGGTCCCAAAGGGACCAAGTCAACAATCCAATATTTTCTAATGTTGGACACTTGCAAAGCTATTAACCTATTTAAATTACACAAAAAATTTTTAAAATGTTGTTCAACATCATTACTCTTCATTTATATATTTCAATTATATTTAAATTACACCTGAATTTTCATTTGTTAAAAGTGCCCAATATCTTTCACTAATGGGCAGTTGTTACAGTCTGTGATTTAGCCATATATAGAAGCCTTTATAACACATTTCCAAAGAAGCCCTCCTCTATATTTATTTCAACTAAAATGATCATAAAAACCCCAAAATACACACCACAAATATAGGAATGAAAAGTAAGAATGTGAAATAACATCTTTACAATTACAAAATAATGAATGGGTGTACTTTAGATAGGTTAATCGCCACATAAGTGTCCAACATTTGAAAATAATGGACTATCGACTCAATCACTTCTGGACCTCATAAACAGTTCACTATTTTCAAATATTGGACAGTGTCACTTACTTGGTCATAATTTAAAACCTATATGTATAACAATCTCCCAATACATGACAATTTTGTGATGTATAAAATATTACAAAGAGGAGAGTACACTTGTTGTTTCACCATATACAGAAGAACCTTTTTGTCTGAACAAACTGCAAGTGTGAGATTTTTTTTTCAGCTAATAGAAGGCTCATAAATAAAAGAATTTCTGTGTAAACCATTAAAACAAGAGCACTTGGAGAACAAAAACCTCTGCCAAGACCCAACACCTTCAACATTGCTTATGAGTGCAAAGATAAAAAATAGCATCAGAGATGCCCGTACCCCACAGCCTAGGGAAATATTTTCAACACCATGAGATAGAGAAGTACTGAATCAGTACAAAGTTCAGGATAGTTTCAGAGCAGTGTCAGTTATATAACGGTCCAAACAATGTTTAAATAGGGAAAATAATGTCTAAGAGAAAGAGAATGCATGTAAAGATGAAGTATTAAAACAAGACAATTCAATAACAAGATGACAGCATTAATCAGTAAACTAAACATTACGACACTGGTCTCTTTATCTACATCTGGCATGGCCGAATTATGGTTTGGATGTTTTGAATATTACCATGCACACAGAAGTAGTAATACATTCAATGAATGCTTATGTGTGGTGTTGGAGCAAAATCTGTGGCTCACTTGATGAAATTCCATCTGTTACAATGGGAAGTTGTAAAAGTGAAATTCTTAAAGAATTTTAATATGACTTTAACAGTGCTTAATCTGCATCAAAAGACAGACCCAAAGGTGCAACAAGATTTTAAAGGTCAAGGTCACTACAAGGTCAAAGGTCAAATCAAGGTCACTCCATGATGCTGCACACCTACAACCCCCTAACCAATGTCCCTACCAAGTATCAACTTCCTACACCTTACAGTTTCCGAGATATAGCCCGAACAAGATTTTATAGGTCAAGGTCACTACAGCAAGGTCAAAGGTCAAATCAAGGTCACACTATGCATGGCACACCTACACCCCCTAACCAATGTCCCTACCAAGTATCAACTTCCTAGACCTTATGGTTTCCGAGATATAGCCCGGACAAGATTTTATAGGTCAAAGTCACTACGGCAACGTCAAAGATCCAGTCAAGGTCAGACCATGACGTTGCACGCCTACACCCCCTAACCAATGTCCCTACCAAGTATCAACTTCCTACACCTTACGGTTTCCGAGATACAGCCCAGACAAACTTTTTCCCACCGCCCGCCTGTCCACTCGCGCATCCGGACACCATGGGTGAAAACAATACCCTGACAGCCCTTAAGGGCTGTGGGGTAAAAATCTGTTAAAAATTTCCTGGATTCAGATGGTGATCCAGATCACCACCAAAATGTAATCACCTGTTCCTTGAGCCATTTACAACATCTCTTGAAAGTTTTATTAAAGTCAATCCACAACTTTATGAGTAATTTTGCAAACAAAGAAACACACAAACACACCGCGAATTACATAACCTCCTTGGCAAAAGTAATAATACATTTGAGAGAGCAGAAATGTGTTCATATAATGGAATATTGCAATAACAAAACTTAATGATTCAGGTTATACTGCCTACGTTTGTATTTGATTTCTAATTTTTTTGTCTTTTTTGGCATTAAATCTGACATTTCTATTAGTAAAAGAGTGTACACACAGGAGTGTAGAGTACTTTTATGCTACACCAAGCATAATCAATATTTTATTGCGATGATAAATCAGCAAGTCTTACAATATGGATAATGTAAAACACAACAACTACAACAACAGAAGTAATTTTGTGACATATGTCTCAGTTTAAAGAGTATAACCTGCATAAAATATGTAAAAAATCCCACATATATGTTAGATATAGATATGTAACATTTATGTTGAATAATCAAACATTTGAAGCTGCCAATGGTCAACCACTGTTATTGATGATTAATCTATTTTATGTCTAATCACAATTGCACTAGAAATGAATATTCTCACCTTCGCTACCTCCTGCACAGTCTTGCTCTTTATTAACCTCTTGCTTTGACTCAGTTTCATTTTCCTTTTGCAAATCCTGCTGTGAGTCTGCTTTATCTTTCTTTTCCTCCTGTACATTAGTAACATACTCTGTGTGGTCTGAATCATTTGGTGTTGCTACCTGTTCCTGGATTTCACTTCGGAGCCCTTGTTCACTGAATGCTTCACTGTTATTCATACTTGTGTAGTCTGATCAAGGCTTAAAAGTTGATTCTAACTTTAATTTTTTTCATAAACACATAGGCTTGAAACCTTAACTCTGGTGGTTAACTCTGCAACATACAACAGAATATAATGCAATAACATTTGACAGGCATCATGATCATATATAACTATGTCCTTTGAAAACCACAAAGGAAAATGTATTGGCTCCAGTTTATGTCTTTCTCTCTCTTATTATAAAATCAGGATATTACTGAATTCTGAAACATATTCCTATTTATAGACATACACAATGATCAAATTCTACTGACACTGAGAAAACACTCAGTAGTTCAGCTATTTAATAACAGGGATTTGGTCCTCCAAGAAACACAAAAACAACAAAAACACAACCTTGTCATTAACTCAGCATTCACAAATACAAATCTCTGATTCACAGACAACGCCAGACTATAGAGTAGGAAATATGAAATTTTGTAACTGTATGTAAAATTCACAAGTTAGGAAATATAACCCTCAGCCACCTTGACTTGTGGGACATTCTTGGCACATTTGTCATTTTTGAGACAACATTTTTAGGCCTCTCTCCCCCAATACAAAAAATGCCACAAATTATCAATACCGGTATTTTGTCTTACTTATGAAGGGCAACCCGAAGTGGTAAATTTATCTACTATGACAAGTTTCATATACCTTACTGTTAAATGGAGCTGCTTGTTTATTGGTTAAATTCTAAAATACAAAGAAGACAGTCAAAATCATTACTTTGAAGGGTACATGTGTTTCATTAGAATATTTGTAACAAATGCAATCCCACAATTATGATAATGGCTATATGTGGTTGGACAACTGTCCAGATCTGAAGATATTTGGGTTTTGAATCACCATAATGTGACAGTTCTTAAAGTATATGGATCTTTAAAATAGACACTAATGCCCTCTTGACCTCACATAATGACACAGATGAATAGAGTCAAGTCAAATTTATTCTTATATCATGTACATGCAAAGGATTATAACATCACTAAGTTTCTGAGTTAATAACAGTGTTCTTGTGCAATTTATATTCCAACACACTTCAACTTGTGATAAAACTACCAAGCATGCTATTTGTTGGAGCCATCCAACCCAATGGCCAACGCAGAGATGCGATTTTAAGGTTATGTAACAACCTTAACCAAGCCATTGGGTTACAGTAGTCCGTCCTCCCGCCAATTAGGTCACATGACCACCTTGTTTACTTCATTATTTTTGTTGCAAGTAAAAGAATGACTTGCGGGGAGGCGGGAGGGAAATTTGAGTGTTAGGAAATGGTAAGTATTTCTAATAAAAATTTAAATTACTATTAAATTTTTCAATTTTATAGCGAAATACCCTTACCATTTCCTAACAGTAGCTGAATTCAGCCTTGTAGGATGGAGGGAATTCTTTTTAAGAAAACCACTACCTAACCTACAACTAAACATCATGAGAACTTCATAATGGAATTACATGCATTAATGAACATATAACTTCCAAACATTCACAACATACAACTTCCAAAAAATGGCAGTATGTAGTTGTAGTTCTCACAACTGCTGACAATGTTGGTGTTGCAAAAGGATGTAATAAATAGATAGCCCATCTACATTGTAACATCCGACCCCAAAACAAGGTCAAACCAACCTGTAAGTGTTATCAGCATAATGCCAAATCCTTCCCAAGTCAGATTTAGGCAACATTGATATCTAACTACAAATACATCCAGCATTGCAGACATACCAGCCACAACCTGCAAATGTACCAATATAAGTATGAAACACATACTTATAAAGTAACAAAACTGTAACTGCAACTGTAGGACCCAATTTCAAATCTGACCCTATGACAACAGAGGTTTTTCAGACAGAAATTGGTATACATACAATGCAATTTCCAATAACATGTATCAAGAAACTCATGTAAGGAAATCACCTATAAAACTAAAGATGCAATCAAAACATACATCAATAGCTTCTGTAACTCAATCTTGACTCAGTCAAGATGAAATAGGTGCCAAAAGAGAAGTCCTTTTAAGAACCTTTCTTAATGGCAGTAAAAACAAAGGATCTGTTCTACCCCAAACCTTTTGATCATCAAACCCCTAACAAGAAACAGACAAACCCATATTGAGTCAAACTGTTGTCCAAAGAGGCTAAGAGCTGGCATGACCACAGGCTTATTTGCAGTAGGCCCATCCAAAGCCAAATGGTTCTGGCAATTGAAGGGGCCAGAGTTACTTGTGACCAATTCTCCTTATAACTAAAGGAAGAATATGTCCCAAGTATTAATGTAATCCACAGATACAAAGACCACTGGCTCAATTGCAGTAGGCCCATCTGAAGCCAAACTGGTTCATGGCCAAAAAGGCAGTTAATGGGCCAAAGTTACTTGTGACCAATTCTCCCTATAACTAAGGGAAGCATGAATGTCACTACTTTACCTGAAGCCAAACCCAAAAACTGTCTTGAAAGGTAGTAACTTCAAGAAAGCCTTCCTCACAAGCTCAAAGGCTGTTTGATAAGAGCATGAAGGACCAATAACAAAATCCAAAACTATTGGTTTGTCTCTTTCTAAAAGTTGCTAAACTAATATTTAGCTCAACTTTTAGATACTTTTTGACCCTTTAAGCGCCAAACCATCCGTAATTGCTGTTCTATAGCCCACAATAGCAGATGGTATTAGTATGTTCCTTAAACTAGAATTTCAGGAAATTTGCTCAATGTGGAATAGTGGAGTCTGAGATATAAACCTGGCTCTCTTCACACCACTTCTCAAAATAGAACAATTGCTTCTCAGATTCTCCTTGAGGAGTGCTCCTTCATTGTTTCACCACTTCCTCTGGGAACCTTCCATAATATTCATGCCTGACTCCAGATGCCAATCATGAAGATTCAAGTAAGCTAGATTGTTGTGAAGTCTGTTGCTGAAAAATTGAACTAACAGATTCACCCATTTAGGAGTTTTGTGGAACAGATTCACCAGATACAAAACCAAGATATTCCTGGCCACCCAATCATGATGACTCTGCACCTGTAGGTGGTCATCTATTGAATCACCTGAGGGATGAGGGCCACTGGACATAACTGACCAGACCCTCCCCAGAGACGTTCAATGCATCTGTTTCCCAAGACTGACTGTCTGGGACATGAGACATATACATGTTACAACACTTGCAGGACCAAGACCCTGGGCAAAAACACATGTCTCTCCAGACCTTCACCAGAGATGTTGAAGCACCTGTTTTCAGAGCCTGACAGCAGAGCCACATAGGAAGCTTGTGATTCATCTTGTTGCCAAACACATCAACCACTGATTGATGGCAGCAATGTCTAAATTGATTGAAAACCTGACGATTCATAGCTCCTTTGGTCTGAAATAACTTATCTTCCTAGACAAGGAACTTGCCAGAACATGTAGATTCCCTGGGATGTACTTCCCTGAATCTGAATCATTCTGGTATTCAATTAAACCATGATTATGCAGATTAAGGTACATATTACCTAAGAGTGGATGCCTCCCTGGCTGTTCATATAGGCAACCACTAGAATGTTATGTAATGTGGAGTTTTGACTCTTCCTGATGCCACAGACCAATGGCTGTGGGTGACTCAAGAAAGCACCCCAACCCATTAGGGAAGCTTCTGTGAAACTGTGCTCCTGAAGGAGTGGTGAGTCCTCCTTCAAAATTGAACTATTGGTCCACCACTGAAGATGATCCCTGAACCAAAGACCCAAGAACTGGGATATCCAGAGACTGAAGATATCAGCAGTGTTCCCAGATACCATTGAAATGACTTCACGTGCAGATCACCCAATGGTATAGTCTTCTCCATTGAAACCATGCTTTCAAAGTGACCTGAGCTTCCCTGGAGATAAGTGAGACCTTCCAACATGGTAACCGTCTTTCAATCAATTTTCTTTGAATTGAGAAGACTAGACCTACCCTGAGGTCGAATTGTAACAATAAATTGATTACAAGAGTTGGAAATAAATCTGATCTTTTGAAATTTGTGATCCAACCCAGGCTTCGACAAGATGCACCAACCAGAGGGTGATATCTTGGCATTGCTGCTTTGAGTTTGTTTTCATTAGCCAACCGTCTATATACTGGCGAATACTGATGCCTTCTGCACGAGCCATCAGCTTCACCTCTTTTGTTACCTTGGTGAACCGGAGAGGAACTGTAGCCATATTGCAGGGTAAGGCAGTGAACTGGTAGAATCTGTAGCCTCCACTGAGGCGAAGATACTTTGTTAGCTGAGTCTACCGGTGACGAGTGTGTACCCATAAGGGTCGAGTGACGTCATCCACTCTCGTTATATAGACGAATTCCAAATATTAAACAATTCATATTGAGTAAGGTACATGCAAAGCTTGTTTACCTGACCTTAAGTATACTGACAGTCATTTCTTCTTCACTAACCCCAAGAAATAGACTGTAACTGTAAACTTCCAGCGATGTGACTGGTGATATCGCCCTTTTGTCAATCATTTCATAAACAGCTTTTATCAAAATTGCTGTTTCTCCCGGGTTTTTTTTGGTTTTTTTTTAACTTCTGCCAACCTCACTTCTAAAAAGTCTGGCTGAATATTCTTCTTTCCCAGGACTTGTATAGTACCAAACTGGTTCCTTGAAACCACAGGAAGCCAGGCTGAATATTCTTCTTTCCCAGGACTTGTATAGTACCAAACTGGTTCCTTGAAACGACAGGAAGCCAGCTATCATCCCTGCTTCCATAGGCCTGTATAAGTAAGATCCACTCCCCTTTTAACTAGCTGAGGAGTAGGAGGCACTTGTAACTCTATTCCATGGTTTATTAGACCAGAACTAGAAGCATGCTCACTTCTAGAGTTACTAATCCTTGTTATTTCCATGAAAACACTAGATGAAAATCCTCTGAACATCTAGTATGTCCAGCAAGAGAACATCATTAGGAGTGAAAAATGCATTGTAGGTTTGCTAAAGACATTTACATCCCTCCTGTTGAGTCACATGTTCTTAGACATGGGCAAACTGCAACAAGAAGATTTGGACACCAACTGGTTGACTGGACTAGAAATGCAAACATCATTGCACCCAGTCCAAAGCATATTGAAGTCTATAACATATCATAGTTATCCCTAGGATCCTCTAAATATGACCTGAACTGAAGGAGTGAGAATATACACGCTTCTTCTCTCTTACAGTCCCCTACCAGGGACCTTGTTTGCAAAGTGTCTGAAAGGTCATGTTCCTCCTACAGACCTGATGTAACTAAGGAGCTGTCCAGGAAAGTAATGTATGTAAAGAAGTCCAAGCAAAACTTCTTCCTGTATAGCTGCTCTTTAAAACATCAGAGGCTTCAAACTCCTTGAAACCCAACATAAAAAACACATTTCAATGCTGGCTGTTCACCCAAGGAATGTAAATGTGACCAAACAAGGGAGCATTCACAGAAACTGTGCCTGTTAAATCAATCCCTAGCCACTCAATAACAGTCAACCAAAAGTAAAATAAGGAATAGATTCCTTGTAATGAGATGAATCATAATCACCATCTCCTGACAACCTGAATTCTAAACCTTTTGAGAGGTATAGAAACCCGATTGTACTAAATTATTGTGCAAAACCATTGAATCAAAAGCCTCTCCTTGTAGATATGAATGACACTCCCGGACATCTGACAACCCGAATTCTGACCTTCTGAGAGGTATAGAATACTCGATTGTACATGGATGACTTCACACAGGTATTTCCTCTGGTGAATGTTTTGACTGGACCTCGACGGAAGTGTTTTCCGAAGAAGTAGTATTTCCTGCATTCAAAACTCCTCCACGATGCCGTGTCCATGGCAACGTAAATGGCTGCCCCCAAGGGAGATTCCTTCTACTGACTCGTCGACAATCAATTCGACTGGGATGTATAATGTGATCAAAAAATTGCTTTCAACGCCTGGCTATTAGAACCCGACGTGAACAACAATAACGGCCACTCGAATTGTCATTCTCATCCAAGATGGCGTCTTCCAGATCGCTTCTGTTATTGAAGAGTACATTCTTTCTAAACATGTATGCTGCAAAATTATAGCTTCCAACGTCCAGCAAACTGAACCGAACGACTGGCAAGCTATATAAAGATATTATTGTTGCATAATGACCCTCTTTATGTTGATCTATTTCCTCAAGGTTGAAGACGATGAAACCTCGAAGTCGCCATCCAAAAGTCCTTTATTTGCAAAATATAATGCATACCTTCGAAGATTTAACAAAGGTATAAGTTCTGTATGATATACATATAAAATAACAAGTGAGATTGACTGTAAAATCTCAAAAAATAAATAAACCCTTGACAAAACTTCTCCTAATTTCCAAAGACGTCCTTACTGATGATGGCCAACAAAAATAATGAAGTAAACAAGGTGGTCATGTGACCTAATTGGCGGGAGGACGGACTACTGTAACCCAATGGCTTGGTTAAGGTTGTTACATAACCTTAAAATCGCATCTCTGCGTTGGCCATTGGGTTGGATGGCTCCAACAAATAGCTACTGTTAGGAAATGGTAAGGGTATTTCGCTATAAAAAGAACATTTTACTGTAATTTAAATGCCCTTTCATGCATGCACACACAAATAATGTATTACCATTAGTCTAATGGCATTACAAAAGGTATCTGAATAACCCTTCCACTTAGTACTTACTATTCTAATTTTTTTCGCATTAAACAATTAAGGGTGAGAAAAATCATTGAAACTTAAGCATGTTTTGCAACTACTTTCTTATCTTCGATTTACACAACATTTTTTCAACACTGGGGCCAATATACAATAACCCACAAATTATCTATGGGTAGGGGAGAATGAATGCGATCTGTGAAGAATCTTCTACCACTAAGGAAGAATCAGTTGAGAACAAGGAAGAATATCCAGCATACATACTGAGAACAAGAAACTGGTAAATTCATTGGTGACTGCACTACGACATAGAAGAATATTTTCCCATAGTGGTGAACTGTCATGACGAACTTAAAAATTGATGAATACTGGCGATAGTTTTGAACATCAGATTGCTGTCGTAGCAAGGGGGACGAAATATGAAGAAGACTGAAGACAATGTAAGAACAATGAAGAATACACCAACGCTAATGAAGAATTTAAGATTTGTGAATATTTAAAAACATCAAACATCGCCACTATGGGACCTGGGCATTACATGCTTTATAACTTCAAATGTTGCAGCTAGCTCCATAAAATAAAAACAAAAGATATATGGCTAGGAAAGCTAACATGATAGTAATTTTGGCCTAGTTTCAAAAAAGGGCCTCCATATCATCTTTTTAATGTCAAATGAGGTTATCCATATCAAGAATGACTTATATTTCCCTTACCATTGCTCCTAGGGGTTCTGAATGTGAAAACAACTTGGAAGTCATGGCCTTGGACCCATTTAGTATGGGGTCATCATATTAAAATGTCCTTATATCTTCCTTATTATTGCTTCCAGGACTTCAGAATGTAATAACGGCCCATCTCTTCACCAAATTTACACAGAATCTTTTCGGCTTTCAAAACATGTACATAAGAAAATTTAGGCCTCATTTTGAAAAACAAAATGGCCCCATTGCCCATAGTTCTAAAATCAGTAACATGTTCTAAAACTTAAAAAATGCAGTAACCTTCATCAGATTTGCACAAAATGTATATGACTAGTAAAGCTTGCCTGCGAGTAATTTTGGCCTGGTTTTGAAAACAAAATTTTTAACAAATTTGACCCTTGACCCCTGCTTCAAGGTTAAGTGGGAGTCATCACACTATAAATGTCTGATATCTCCTGTATTATTGGTCCTATGGCTTGGTAATATGAAAACAGCCTATATAAGCTCATGGCCTGGTTTTAAAAACAAAATGGACACCATGTCACATGTTTAAGGTCAAACAGCCCTGTCGAAATGAAATTCATATTGTTATGCATCATTATGAATGATTATGCACATTATGAATATCTGCATATCAAAATGCATAAAGTATTCATAATAAACATTATGAACTTGGCTATTATGAATTTTTCTGCATGTTATGAATAAATGCATAAAAATATGAATTTACTGGTTATGCATTACGCATTATGCATTATGCTTTTATTATGAAAATGAACTTATTCCTGACTGGTTAAGAAAATGTTCATAATATTATGCATTATGTATTTATTGACTTAAACAGAATGAGATTATGAATCTGTTATGAAATTATTCATAAAAGCTTTCCATTATGAATATTATGAAGTGAAGATCAATCTATTTTTATCTGCCGCCAGTGAAAATGAAGGCTGAGGTTGGGAGATTATGAAATGCCTTCCATGTGTACGTGTGTGAGTTTGTTTGATCTGGAGTTTTGGAATATGAAAACAAATTATAGGCAATCATATACTGCAATCATATCTTGCAAATCTTTCACTTTCATGATTGAATGCTTTGTAAGAGATAGATATTGTGGCTGTGTCTTGTCTACCTCTCTGAAATTATGCATGCAATAAAATTACCAAGTTTAGGTTTATTTAAGCTTGCCATTAATATCCAGTTTTGAAAAAGAGTTCAATTTCCCCTGATTTGGATCCATGTTTAAAATCCAATTTTCCACATAAATAAAAAATTTAAAACATAATCAAATTGGCCATTATGTTGAACAACATTACATACTCTATTATATATACAACCACAGTATATCCAACACTGCATGCCGTTAATCTCTGATTATAGACAAGTCACCTTTAATGTCTGTGAGTTATCTCAGCATTCCTACTTTGTTTAGGTAAGACTCTAGCCTTTCTTAAGTGAAGTTTGTACTAAATTCTCACATAAACCACTGGTACACAATAAAACAAACCTCCCTGCATATAACATACACATATCCTGGCTAGATTTCAATGTGTGAAGTTCTCAGTTTGTTTGCTGTAGAGCTGTAGACAAGCTCTGAAGAGGGTTATTTAAGTAAACCTGAGAAATCTTTTTCCATGTCATTTATGTGCATCTGTGCTCTTGGGATCTGACAAACTTAAGAAAGGCTAGTAGGACACATTTATTCATATAATTTGGAAACACTGAAATACAGACTGCTTTTTTCCTCCAAAATTTGTGTGTACCCATGGTGTGGGTGTTATCACTGATCTAAAGAAAGCAGAATGTTTAAAGTAGCCTTGTCATAATCCGCTATTAAAATATTTTTTTCCTTAAAATTTTGTAAATTTATGATGTGCTGAAAATTGGTCTGGGGTCAAGTGTTTCAGAGGTTACACCAGAGAATCATCTTTTTAACTTTAAGTACATTTGCACCTATTGAGTTTAGACTGGTTTAATTTTAGTACCATCAGAAATAAATAACTTCACTGAGGAGAGGACAGGCTATTAGTTCAAAATTCAAATCCTTGAGGATCCATCTGTGTTACTGGCCATCCAACAACAACAGTAAATTACTTAGCAGAGACATATGAGCAAATTTGACAACACATTCTGCAAACTACTAAGTAAATATATTCTTATTGTTCTCTCTCTATAAAACAAAGTATTATATCATTTTCACTTATAATAAAATGTAGATTGTATCAGTTTTGTGTTTTTCAGCAAATATGCTTAATATTTGTTTTAACAGAATGTTCGAGTTTACTGTAAGCATTATAGACTATAGCATCTTATGGGTGACTTATCTGTTACTTTCCCACACACTCTCTTTGTTATCCATGTGCATGTGCTTGATTTGAATATATCCCGCCTTTCACTGCTTTTGAAACATATCACTTTTTACTAACGTTTTTAGCTTAATTTGAGTATTTGTGCAATTTGGATTCTGTAAAACATGGATATTCTACTAGTTGTATTGGATTGGATAGTCATGGCAGAAGATGGAAGCTATATCAAAGAGGGAAAAAGTAGTGTAACTAAAATGTCAAGTATTGTGGCTCCCAGGAAGGAGTATAACAACTATGAAGTTGGAGAAGTCAGAGCAAGGTTTTATGGCAGAGAGTATGAGACTGAAATAATTGCCATTGGAAGAACAGGTAAATGTTTAAAAGTAATTATCTTTGCATCTTTAGTTATCTCAAAACACAATTTCTATGGTGTAGGACCAAATCTGTCCTGACAGAAAAATTCCCCTCAGGGTAGGGCAAAACTTTTAAGAGTAATTTATGTTATATCACATTTTTATACATTAAATACAAATTTTAATAGTTTCTTTAATTATTTTAATTCTGTAATTATGCCAGTATCCACCAATATGTTATATTTTTATACATAAATATGGAAGATTAGATTCTGTCCTTGATGTATGTGTAAAGTGTACCTGTAAATTAACTGCTGTATAGTTTTTATATTAATTACTTTAGCTTAATGATAAACTTCATCTAAAATTATATCTTCTCATAAATTTACAGACATGTTTCATTTAGGGAACAATTAATTTTCAAACTAATAACAATTCTTCCTTGAGGCCAAACTTTAAAGAATATAACATTATGAACACAATTTTAATAATTATTAATATTTGAAGAATTAAGTGAATTTCTGAAGCTTTATCAAAATACAATTTGAACTGATCACCACAAAACAAGATCTTTAGGATATTTTAACTTTTCTCTTATCATATGCCAGGTTAACATTTCCCAGGTTCTGAAATATGACTATTTTTCATGTGAAGAAACCAAACTAGATTTCACTATTCTATTTCATTATTGTGAAATTAGGACTGCTATTTTTGGAAAATGAAACACAAGTCCCACAAATCTGCTTTAAGTTAGCCTTTAAACCTGTTTATATTTACAGGAGGAATGGTAGAAAATACATCTGGAATAATAGAGCCAGTTGTTCAAAAGGAGACTGCTACTGACCTTTCCAGATCAGGTAACAGATACATTAAAATCTGATTTTATATTAATCTAGAATTCATGAAATTATTACCTGAAGTTCATGGTTACATGCGGTACATGAACCATGATCACTCGTGGATTATTTCTGCAACAAGCTAACCAACTTGGCTACTAAGAATACAGAGTATTCTAGAGCAATATGCCCAATACTCATGAGCAAGAGCGGATTATTCTTATTCTAATATGACATTTATTGAACATTTAATCAGATTTGGAAGGAAAGAAAGGTATTTTAAGTGCTTTTACTTGGACAAAATAGTCCCATGTAAGTTTGTTTACAGAAGCAGTAACCATGGCAACAGGTTGATGTAACAACGCCTCGTATATTTTGTTTCATCAATATGTTTGGTAGTATATACTAAACCCTTTAATTTCACTGTATAAAAGTTTTTTCCTTAAATTTAAATTTATTACACAGAAAACTTACAAAACAAAAATCGCCATGCGGTAAGAAATAAATTGTGGCCAGTAGATTAGCTACAGAATACCGGAAACTGGGTAGATGTAAAAGATATCTCAGCCATGGATTGTTGTCCCAGATAAATGTGTGCACATACAACGAAAATTTGCTTCTGCCAATCTTGTCATGTTAGAATTGGCATTTAATCACAGGATATCACCTCTATGGGTTTGATTCCCACAAGTGACAGAAGCTGAGGGCTGTGCCCTATATGACTCTGGCTGTTGTAAATGATGTAAACACCAACTTTGATTTTAACTTTGGCTATAGACTTCTCAATTTTTAAAAATTATTTAAAATTATTGGGTTTAAAATGATTTCTAATGCAGTTGATCTGAATAGAAAGTGACTACACTTTTGACAAATCTTAGCAGTCAATTTCACAATAGAGTGACTGATTGGTTTTGTGTGAATATGAGAGAAAATCCCTACAACAGAGGGTTCATAAAATTTTTAACACCCCATATTACAAAGCCAACATTTTGTCAGACCATTGAGAGAAAACCTACACCATTTTTAAACCATGGAGAAAAGCCTTACATTAGATTTTAGATAGTACAATGGGCATACACTATTTCAAAGTTATGGACAGTCCCACTAAACATTTGAAATTATTTTTACATTTCTTGTGTTGAAAATATTTATATTTCTTGTGTTTTACCCCACAGCCCTTAAGGGCTGTCGGGTATTGTTTTCACCCATGGTGTCCAAATGGGCGGGTGGCAGGAAAAAGTTTGTCCGGGCTGTATCTCAGAAACCGTAAGGTGTAGGAAGTTGATACTTGGTAGGGACATTGGTTAGGGGGTGTAGGTGTGCAACGTCATGGTATGTCCTTGATTTGACCTTGCCGTAGTGACCTTGACCTATAAAATCTTGTCTGGGCTATATTTCGGAAACCATAAGATGTAGGAAGTTAATACTTGTTAGGGACATGGGTAAGGGGTCTTTTCTTGGGTGTATTTGTACACACTGGGACCTTGAGTTACAGCTACTTGAATAATGTTATCAAAGTTTAAAAACCAAGAGATCACACTTAATATGCTGCAAGAAATTTGTACATTGAAAACTTGAAAAAAATGCAACAGAAATAATATTTTCCTTGTGTTTCTTTTTAAGATATCAAGGACAGGAAGAAGAAAGTTGTAAGCTGAAAGATGACATGTGTCACCTGCAGTGAAAGGTCCACCGGATTGAGAGGATGGTGAAAGACCTGAAGAAACAAAGACCTGGTTCTGAATCAGCCACAGCCATGACTTCAATAGTGCAAGTGCCATTGTCATCTGTGGTGACACCACCTGGACCAAAGCCTCAAGTAGTGCAGAGCTTACACAGTGGGCTGTCAGAAAAAGACCTCAGGAAGAAGGCAAAACTCCATGGCCCAATAGCAAAGCAAGAAGCACTAAAATGTTTAGCGAAGGCCATATTTACCGAAGAAATGATTTCTTGTCCAGTAACTAGAAAAAGAACGGGTAAAAGTGGTGATACACCCCATCCACCATTGGACAGTGGAAGAATGTCTCTCCTCAAGAGTGTGCTTGCTGAAGTAGAGCCGGGTATCCAACAACGTTGGATGACAGAGGACCTTCAAAGTATTCAGAAGGTCCTCCGTGCAAAGCAAAAATCTAAAAAACTCTGAGCATGCTGAAGTTTCTCCATAGCAACATATTATTTTTAACATAGAAGTTTTTGCCTTCCATCACTGATCAAAGAAATGTATTGACCATGTTTGCTTATGATGTGTCTACCATATAGAATTAATTGCCTGATCACGTCCCAAGTTTGGTGCCTTTCTGATATAATCAATCAATTTTATGATCCTGACTGTTCTTATAACTTTAATGGTGTTAGTAGTTATTCATGTTGTACTTTAGAATCTGTAATTAGCAGAGATAAGAGCTGTAAAAAGTTAAGTAGAAGTGAAAGACAACTTTGTATGTCTGGTCGTGTTAAAACAAAGAATGAGAAATAAATATCTCAGTATAGAACATTCCTAATTTTATTTGCATTTAAATGCAAAAATTAGCCTTTTTAATATGCACATATTCATAATACTTTTAGAAATTTACACATCAGGATATGCATAATGATGGCACATTTTATGATTATTATTCATAACTTAGAGTACTTTTTTCATAATATTATTATGAATTTTTTTCATAATATTCATAATAAATGTTATGAAGTTATGCATATTATTATGAATTTATTATGATGAAATGTTAAATGGGACATTTTTTTATGCATTATTATGAAATTATTATGCTTTATATTCATAAAAATTCCATCTTTTATTCTTAACATTATGAATTTTTTATGAAAATTATTATGCATTATTTTATGCATTTATTATGAATAGAAATGCATAATAAAATATTCATAATATTCATAATAAATTCATTTCATAATAACTTCTTAACACATTATGAAATCGTTTCATTTAACGTGCATAACATTATGAAAATTCATAAAAATTATTCAGAATAAAGTTATGCATTTATTCATAATGTTTCAGAATAAATGCATAAACATTTCGACAGGGAGGTTTTGTTGTATTAAAGTGGCTAAATATCTTCCTTATCATTCGTCCTAGGGGCTCGTAATGTGAAAACAAGTAACAGAAAATCGTGGCCTGTAAAACTTTTGCAAGTGCTGAATTTGACCTTTGACCCCTGCTTCAAGGTCAAGTGGGGCCATCATTCTTAAAAGGCCTTATATCTCTCTTATTATTAGTTCTACCACTAGAAAAAATGAAAACAACATAAATGCAGTCATGGCCTGCAAATTTTTTGCAAGTGACAGATTTGATCTCAGCCCCCTGCTTCAAGGTTGATTTGCAACATTATACTAAAAAGGTCTTATATCTCCTTGAAAAGGTCAAATTTGGGGTACTTCTTCACATTTTGACCTTTCATGTGCAAAAACTTAAAAAAATATGTATGTCGACCTGCAAAATCTGGTTTGTAGGTATGTATGGCTAAGTCCTCAAACCCTATTGCTGTTTCATGTTGCAATATTTTATACATGCATGCAAAACTTGGCATGTAGGTATGTATGGGTAAGGCCTCAAACCCAACTGCTTTATGGTCTTGGTCTCCCACTGCACCACCAATAGCATTCTCCTTGTTAACAATCTTTAACTGTGAAATAGACTACATATAAAAGGTCACACCATGAAACAAATTTCATTTGTCAACTAGTTGACTGAGTTACAAACATTACAAGGTGAACAAATTGGATCCAAGCATCAAATGCATGGAAACATAAACACAAAGAAAAATTAATTCTCTTGAAAAATAAAAGAAAAAAAAATAACAAGAAACTATGGATACCAACTTAAACACAAATAATTAAAATGAAAAAAAAAAATTCTATTGGAAAAAGATGGAAGCCACTTCAAGCCAACTTAAACAGGAAACAAAACTGGGCAACATATATGAAACAATAATACTAGACATGGTTGCCTCAGGTCTACTTTACTTGTACGAACAGTCATGGCATGAACCCACTTAAAACTGGCTGGAGTGCTTAAATGACTTTCTTGTTGAATACAACCTAATAAATTATAAAAAATGCCCTTAAGTAGTTACTTATTAACAAAGCAATTAATATCGATCCAACGGCACAAATAATATGGCATATAAGCTATTTAATATAGTATTTAAAAAAAAAAAGATATTTTAAATTATTTTAGGAATCGTGATTATAAACATAGGGAAAATATAATTTCTTTTGATGTAATTAATGTTTGCATGTTAGGTGAATACAATATCACAGTTTCATGAAAACAGAGGTATATAATCTACATCTGTATGGTATTTCAAGCAAATCTCCAGATCCTAGTAGGTTATGTCACAGTTCTACACACAGGTAGTGGTACTACAAAGCATACATAGTGTATAGGTGAGGTCAATTTTTTCCCCTCAGCTTGCATGCTGTATCAATGAAAAGCTCAAATTTTTAGTGTTGATGTTTAATTCTACCTCAATTCTATTACAATAATTGTTCAAATTAATCTAATACTGTCAAACGGTATAGATGATGTACATGTTTTTGATACATTTACGTGTCTGATCTTTTTATAGGTTTACAGTGTCATTTTCAGAGAACACAAGGCCAAAAGCAGTTTCGGTCCCCCAGAACGAGCGCAAAGCCATCAGAAACACGAGTAGTGTACTGATGCTGTCACCCATCCCAGTACTAACATAGCCCATCTCTGTTTCACTTCTGTAAAAGTTAGCCATTGTGGCCACGTTACAACCTCTGTTAAATACAGACAGTCATTGTCGTCATGCCACAATTCATAAAAGTCCGGAGACAAAAAACAACAAGGCCAAAAGGTGTTTTGGTCCCCTAACACGATCACAAATCCATCAGAGACATGAGTAGTGCACTAGAATTTACGTAAATCTCGTGACATAAAGAAATTCCAACTTAGATACATCCCACAACTGGTCCCGAACTGAGACGGTCACCCATCCAAGTACTAACATAGCCCATTGCTGCTTAACTTCAGTGAGCAGAGAAATAGTCATCACTCTGTGCCACAATTCATGAAAGTCTGATGCAAGAAGGACATATGTATGGAAAAAAGCCAAAAGGACATGTGTCCTTTTAGCTATTGGAGAGCAAGAGAGCAAATTCAGAATGCACAGGTGTTGTCAATTTCATCAAAATCCGGAGACAAAAAAAGTGATCTGTAGAAGCGCGACCTCTAGCGAGTCTTGCGCTTAAAAAAAAAAAGATCTCTAGAAGCGCGAGCTCTACCCAAGGCTTGCACTTAAAACAGTGTAGCAACACAAGATAATAAAACAGAAATTATGAAAGTCTAATGGTTAAAGGCTATTCACAGTTCCATGTCCATTTATACCACTCCAGTATGGTTTATTACAATTTACAATCCCATACTCCTCCACACACTCTCCACACAATTGAGGAAACCATGTCTATGATTATACATGAAAAATTAACTCTCATCCAATAGTTTGGTTACCAGCTCGATTGCCAAAAACTGCCAAAAAGTGTGCGAATCGACTGAGAATTTAAGAAATGACAGAGCAAAATGTCTTTCTTGTGAATGATCTGGTATTGACTCTACATCCTTCAAATTCCGGAATTTCGCTGCCCAGAATTTTCACTATATGGAAGTTTTGCCACAATTTTGGAATTTCTGCTACTTGTCTTCAGAATTTGCAAACTAAGGAATATAAGTAATAGAAAAATATTAGATTGGAGTCAAGTCCTATGTAATATTAATAGATTAAAAATTTTAAATGTAATAGTAACAGATTAAAATTCTACCTGTTACATCTATTACTTTTCTATTAAACTTCTAATTTTGTCATTTTTCATATCTTCTGAATGAGGATGCTACAGGGAACTTTTAACTTAATCCAAATGGACTTCAATATTAGAAACAGATAATTTTGCAACTCTCATGAATTGGTTGTTACATACATGCAGATTTAAGTTTAATTTATAAATTAATTTAATGAAAAAGAAGTGACAGCTTTAGTGTCAGAATACCATTTCTGTTAATTAACAGTGGTTCACTGCTAACAGTGTTAATTTGAAAACATTAACAGAACCTGGTGTCCTTAATTTAACAAGTTTCATATGCAGATTCCAAAACCTTCCTTTGAAAGTACTTTTAACAAAGGGTGAGTAATATTTTGAACTAAATTGTAATATGATCTAAAATACATGAAATACTGGGTC
This sequence comes from Sabellastarte sp. h YS-2021, assembly GCA_964017235.1. Taxonomy (NCBI): domain Eukaryota; kingdom Metazoa; phylum Annelida; class Polychaeta; order Sabellida; family Sabellidae; genus Sabellastarte; species Sabellastarte sp. h YS-2021. Next base: position 167,002,349 of record OZ024929.1, on the reverse strand, counting down.
AATTCAACTGCCTGTAAAACTTATACAAAATGTTAAAGTTTAACATCATTTTTAACTTTCTTGAAACATTTCAGGCAATTAATGAGAAATGTACTTACAGACTGGTTAAAATAATTTATGCAACTGTTATTGTCTCAACTTTCTTCATCAAAGAGTTTCATGATAAAATATATAAGTTTTAACTATCAAGTGACCTTTATGTTTCTCCCTTTGACTAATTGGGAGACATAACTGTCTAAAATACCTGTTTCTTTGAGGGGGGCATTTTAAAGGCTTAAAGTAAAATATAGCATCGGAGATGCCTGTACCCCATAGCCTGGGGAACTAGTTTTCAACACTATGATGCATACCCCATAGCCTGGGGAAATAGTTTTCAACACTATGAGATGTCGAAGTGAAACAGTACAAAGATTGGGATACTTTTAGAGCATTGTCAGTTATATAAAGGCCCAAATAATGTTTAAGTAGAGAAAATAATATCTGAGAAAAAGAAAATGCATGTAAAGATAAAGTGTTAAAACAAGACAATTCAATAGCAAGATGACAGCATTAACCAGTACACTAAAAAGTATGAAACTGTAAAATTTATTAATTGGAGAATAGCTGTCAATAGAAATACCAGAATTATGTAAAAGTGCACACAATAATCAGTTGCAGAATGCTATATATCTTTGTCATACGAGAAAGATGTCTCAAGTATGGCAGGTGAACACACTTTGGCAGAGCCAAAGTTAAAGGTCACACCATGATGGCACACCTACACCCCCTAACCAATGTCCCTACCGAGTGTCAACCTTCTACACCTTACAGAATCCAAGAAATAGACTCATGGTCACTACGACAAGGTCAAATCAATATCACACCATGATGTTCCACACCTACAATCCCTAAGCAATTTCCCAACCATGTATCAACTTCCTACACTTTACGGTTTCAGAGATATAGCCCCGTCAAAACTTTAAAGGTCAAGGTCAGTACGGCAAGACCAAAGATCAAATCAAGGTCACACCATGACATTGCACACCTACACTCCCAATGTCTCTACCAAGTGACAACTTCCTACACCTTACGGTTTCTGAGATATAGCCAAGATAAGATTTTATAGGTCAAGGTCACTACAGCAAGGTCAAAGGTCACATCATGGTCATACCATGATGTTGTACACCTACACCACCTAACCAATGACTGTACCAAGTATCAACTTTCTACACCTTACAGTTTCTGAGATACAGCCTGGACAAACTTTTCCCCGTCATCCATGAGCCCACCCACCCATCCGGACACCATAGGTGAAAACAAAACCCTGACAGCCCTCCAGGGCTCTTTGGTAAAAAAGGACAGGTCAACCAATTTGGCTTTTGGAGAGATTAACTAAGTGCCCCTAGGTAGGTAGCTTTACCTGCAATTGTGAGACATGAAAACACTTACACTGGTCCCTATTGTGTATGAATAAGGGCAGCATTGTGGCATGTGTCAGTTGTTCAAAGATTTACATTTGAATGTTATTTGATTTATAATTTTCAACTAAACATGCGTTTTGTAATCATTTGGAAGGTGAAAGGGAAACTAGTTTTTGAAAGCTGTTTGACAGAATTTGACAGAAATATACTTGTAATTACATATTACACAGCACTTAAAAGCTTCTCGTTGAGTTTTCATGATTTCTTCAAATTCTACAAACCATACTTAAAGTGAATATATATGGTAATTGATTCATTAAAGTGAAAAATCCTCAAATAATGTTATTTATGTGTCATAACATATTTTCACCACTTAAAAGCCTCTCATAGAATTTGAGAGAAATATTGAAATAAATAATTTTACAGGCCATGTCACTGATAAATCTACATAAAATATTTAATTTACATTTATGTAGTACCTCTCAAGTTTACACCAAATTGTAATAGAATGTGAAAAAGCAATGAAAGTAATAGATGCCAAATAGTAATAATCTTAATGGATTGAAAATTTGCAAGTGGTAATTTAGCAATAGATTAAAAATTTGAAAATGTAATAGCAATAGACTGCCTGTAATATATTACAAACTGTCTTTCAATATATCCTATATGTCTTGGAATTTTTGCTATTTATCTTGGAATTTTCACTACATTGGGTGGAATTCTTGCTATACATGGCTTCAAAATTTTATAAAGTTATCTAGAAATGAAAAGTGTTAAACATTATATCCCTAGTATAAAATTCAAAGTGGCTAACGAACAGGGACTGGAGTGACAGAATAGGTTGCTAACAAACTTGTCGCGTTTTATTCTATATACAGATCTGTACGTAGGCATGCTTCAACTAGCACTTTAATTTCATTGGTTCCTTATCTCACTGGTTAATTTAAGTAGTACTAATTAAATTGATGAAATTGTCAGTGCGGCTAGCCTGACTTTGTAAATTGCAAGATCTGCAGATAAATATGCATCAATTAGCCTTTTAATTTGATTGGTTGATAATGCGAGTTGGTTAATAGTTACTATACTAAATGATCAAATTGTCTGGCCTCACTTAAAGTAAACTGCATCCTGACCTGATTACTCAGAGGGGTAAATATCAATTCCGATTTCAACATATTCTGACATGATTACTGATTCTAATATGGGTAAATTATCAAACTTGTCTGCAATTATTTAAACTTAACCCCACTTCTTTTAATTTATGTCAAAATAAATAACCTTCATATACAAAGTCATTTGTAAAATATTGCAGGGGGCACAATCGATAGCTAGCATTTCAAATGAATGGGCACCTGATCAACAGACTCTTGCAATAACATTTGACATATATTTAAGACATTTGGAAATTAAATTGGGAAAAATTCTAGCTGCAATAACTATAGACAGGTTCGGTATGAAATTAGCCATAATAAAATTCTTAAACTCAAAGACAAACTAGATTGGGCCAACTCGGCGCCAACATATCCCCAGACAGGTCATCACTCACGCCACAGGTTTTGATCGGGAATTTTTTATTTAATCCATTTGTTGTATGCCATAAATATTGGGAAAAGTTATATGAACTTCAGCACATCAATCTACTAAGTTTATATCTTCCCAAGGAAGATGGTGTATCCCCAGACGTCGAATACATAACTCAACAGATCATATTTTCAATCTTCCTGCAATGATAACTCTGAACCTATTTTCAAAGTATTTAAATGATTGATGATTGAATGTCCATTCTAAATTAATAATCTCAAAAGAGCATATCTGTTTCTATATTTGTTGACAAATAAAATATTATTTTTAACTCAACTCATCATACTTTTCAATCTTCCTGCAAAGGGTAACTCTGAACCTATTTTCAAAGTATTTAAATGATTGATGATTGAATGTCCATTCTAAATTCATAATTCCAAAAGCGTATCTCTGTTTCTATATTTGTTCACAAATAAAATATTATTTAAAAATCATATATTATTTATATTATTATTTTATTATATTATTTTTAGAATTTGCATTGTTTTTCAGTTATTCATTTCCTCAATTCCTATATATGTGGTCCATATATATGCAACCTAAATATGTGACACAATCTCAGTTCTGACTCCCTTCGTCGATAATTAGATAATGAAGCAAACACCACCTCCCACCCCCACCCCACCTCTCTCCCCTTCTCCACACCTCTCTCACTATTACAGAAGATCTGTATACCTTTGTTTATTTAGTGTCACTCAATAGCTGGAGGTCCCAGAGGTGGGTGGGGGATGGGGGTGGGACTACAAAGAGATGGAGTGCTGCAGCACAAATGGTAAACAAACACTTATAATATAAAAGGGGTAATCAAATACAAAAAGCTCAGTTAATCTTATCACTAAAATAAAATCAAATATATAAATAAGGAATGTCTATTAAAGGCCTAAATTTTGGAGTACATACAAGAAAAACATATTGATATATTCTCAGATGATATTTCACTTAGATGAGAGACATAGTTTGAAAGCTACAGTGCTTGAAGATGGCAAAAAGTCCATAAATTGGGTCTCTGTGGGCAATTTTGAGATCTTAAGTCGGCCTAACAGGTAAACCTACAGCCTTTAAATTTTTCACAGACAAGGATTACATATAAGAGTTACATCTAGTGCAGTTTGAGACTCATCAGAATTACCACTTCCAAATTATAGGGCAAAATAAGTTAAAAATATAGGAAAAAAAGTCCTAAGTGGGGTCTTTATGGGCCTCAAAGACAATTTTCTCCTCAACTTAAAGTCTTGATTTTCGGCACATGTACTAAGAATATATTAATGTGTTCTCAGGTAAAATTTGAGGCAGATAAGCCTCATAGTTTGTGACCTAGAGGGCTCTAAGTGGCCAAAAGTGCAATTTCTGACCTTAAGGTGGCCATAAGTTCTTTATTATTGGGAGTTTAAGGTCACCTTAAAATAGGGATCTTCCTTTGGACATCCTTAACATGTGTACCAAGTTTGAAAAGAAAATATTAATCCGTTTTTGAGTTATCGCGTACACAAGGAAATTTCTATGGCGGCGCGACGGACCTGAATCCAATATATCCCCGACTTTCGTCTGGGGATATAATAAGAACACTTGATAACATATCAGAAGTGAAATACAGTGAGAACGCCACCAAACCACAATGACGCCCCATAACACAGGTTCAATGTCACAACTGCCAAAAAATGGATATTATGCTGTATTTATTGTCTTTAAGTGGCTGTTACTTTATTTACTGTCTGATCCAAGATTCTCTATACATCTATAATTTTCAGTGATGTTTATATAAGGATAGTACATTATATCTTGGTAAACTATTATCTTTGTAAAGTATAATTTTTGTAAATGGAGACACACAAGTCTATGTCATTGTGTACACAAGTTGTAACAATACATTTGTATTGGTAAGCTTTTATATGTATTTAAAATGATTTTATAAAGTTTGGTTCCCAAATAAATCAGATGACATCTGTTCATTCTTAGAAATAAATGAAATAAATGCATTTTATATATGGCGGCATTAAGGAGGCGGCGTTTTGGTTTGGTGGCGTTATGACGTCTGGTTTCCTCAGAAATATCCCTGCCCTAAAATAAATATGATAGCATTATAGTAAAACAATAAATAAATAAGACCAAAGTTTTAAAGTTATTAAATAAATTTTATAATAAAAGACGGATCTCCATTATGTGTTTGTCTTCCCAATCAGTCTCCCTTTGTTGAATTACTCCATACAGTGATTAGACTTGCTGAAGAGGATTGCTTGTTGAAGGCACTGCAATGATCATTAAATGTAATCATTTACAGTAACTGCATGTATAATGATGCCAAATATATAATTTCAATTACGGTTTTAAGTTTTTTTTTATTTTGAGGGATCTTTTGTCACATTTTATTCAATAAGCCTAGTCACGGTTTCGTCTGTGCATGCTCCAGCACACGTCCTTGAAGGGTCAAGTGGGTAAAAAATCTAAACCAGGAACTGATTTTTAAATGATAAAAAATGACAATAATATATGTTTCCTTGCATAACACACATAAACGTATATTTTTATTAAAAATATACATATGGATCTACAAATACTGTTTTGTCACCAGGAAAAGATATTTTAAAATATTGTTTTAAGTCATCTAAGGTGGGCGAAAATAGGGGGTTTATTGTGGGATTTGTCACTACATGTACTGATCAAGTGGTGTTATAGTATTAAATCACGAATATGCATGCGTTTTGGTCTGGTGCCATGCTTGTGAGGATTTTTCAGAGAGTGAAATAATGAATATTCATGAAGGTCAGGCTTATTTGTGGCTTGAGTAATTTAACTTGGCTGTATAAATGTTGCTAATTATGTAGAGAAGGGTTATTTTATTCAGACACGTGGTAAAAATTTACCAACCCCTCCTGTAACCCATATTTAAAAAAATATTTTATTGTTGTTGACAGCCCCATTTATTTCTGAACCATGTTTGTAAATATGTTACAGTTTGTACCAATATTACTAAAATATCTAATATGCTGAATGGTAGAAATAAATGGTCTGAAATAAAAACATTCTGTTATTTCAGCAGCTGGGGTTGTCATATCTTTCATATGCTGATACAAATGTGTTACTGTGTCTGGCTTTGACCTTGGGGGTTCTGGGCTTGAGCTTGAGGAACTCTTAGAAGTGGTGGATACTATGGTTTATGCTAGATACACAATTTTGTGCCGGTAAGAACAACTTTGGGGTGGACTATGATCGGTGTGCTTCATACTGACCTTTGCATGATCTCCAGGTTGGGTTGCTTCACAAAAACCTCAAATTGACCTTTATATGACCTCTGGGTCTTGGGTTTGAATTTACGTCTTTGCTGCCCTTGTGATTGTTTGGGCTTCATATCTAAAGTAATTTTAGAATTTATCAGATGTTGTTAAATGCAGCCTTGCTGGGCTAAGATTATAAATGCTATGGGTTTTAGTTGCCTGACCTATAACATTTATGAAATAGGTAAATGCCAAGTTGGGTTACTTCAAAGATTTTGGTTGATGGAAGTGGCATTGAGTAGTTTGACCTCTGACCTTTTGACAGTGTGTTGATCAATGGGAATTAGACTGACCTAGTTTCCATACTATCTGTTGGTTATTTTAGTAACTTTAAAATAGCAATTGCAACATTGGTCCAATGTTGGCACAACAGAGGTCAAATCTAGAGATATGCAGCTTGAATAGTGGTTAGAAAGGCAGCTACATTTGGCCCAATATGTTGGCCCAAGTGTTGCAAAAACTGCTGACCATAAGTGACCAATAGCCATTGTTGGTTCAATGGTGTAATATGTTATCTGTGTAAATAAGGATACTCAGAGCAAACAACCCTCCACCAAGGTTCAATGCCTCCAATACTACTTTTGAGTACAATGATAAAAAATCCTTTGAAAATTTAAAAAAAAAAATTAATGGTACCATTATAAATTTATAATTATTTAAAGAGTACAGGTAAAATTATGAGATAAAGCTAAAACCTTTGTCTTGGGAATCTAACCCACTTAACATACCCTTCATCTTTTAAGTAGTATATTTTAAGTGCCATCAAAACTCTGTTACTTAAATTTGGAAATCTGCCTATGTGGCATAGTGTGAGGAGTACCCATCTCAACACTGAAGTTAAGCAGCAATGGGCTTGGTTAGTACTTGGATGGGTGACCGCATGGATTCTAATCCAGGTATTAATGAATATCTTTAATGAATAGTCTTTTACCTGACCCTTGCAATGTCCCTGATTTAACGATTACGATCTCTGATTTCTGGCCTTATGCATCTTAGAGTCTGTCAATAGATAGAGATTAAATGCTATAAAAGTACTATTAGAATTATATAAAAATCAAGAGAATTTTTCTATAGGACCCCCTTATATAGAGTCTTGAATTGCAATAAATAAAATGTGATTTCTCCTCAATTTCTTCATGTATTTTGATGCAACCAAAAATGAGCAAAAGCTCTATAAAAATACCTTTCTATTGATGTATGTAATACATTTTTAGGTTCCAGGAATATTAAAGAAAAATCAGTACTTGTTGATAATGCTAGTTTGACAACTAGCAGTGGGAGAAAATAGCAGATATTGGCTGAAAACTGCTCAAAATAATTTATATAAATTCCATAGTGTAAACAAAACTAATTTATATAATTTATTCCTCCGTTTCCAATAATAATTTCAAAATATATCCTCAATGGACGGGTTTTCGATATGACAATGTAAACAGACAATGATGACTATCAAAACTAACGCAATCAAAACGATCAGAAATATAACAACAAAATTAAATCCACAAAGTCTCTGATTCAGTGTGATTGCATATTCATTCGAAAATATTATAAAAACATCGTCCAAAAACATGACACTTTGAGGTTTTACTTTGATCAAAAACGTGAATATATCGAAAAACCCGTACATAGGTTATATATGCTTTACTATAAAGTATCCACATAAATCATATGCTGCATTCAGACGGAAATTCACGAGCGGTGCGCACCACCTGTGAGTACAGCGGACAGTTTTGACCGTTCTGAACAATTCACCGCCTGTGTGTTTATGTGTGTATGTAAACAAACACAAATCACAAAGAGAAAAAAGTAAAAGAAATCACAATATTTCGCTATCTGCCATGCAGATGATGCACATTTCATTTGTTAAACCTTTTCCAATATTATTTATCAAAATCCAGAGTACCAAAACACTTTATTTAACATGTTTTTATAACGAAAGCACATGTATTCTGCATCTTTGTTGTCAGTAGAGGTAAAGGTCAAAGTTTGGAAAGTCTCTGGAGGTACCCAACTCACGAGAGACCGTTCTTGACCAATTTACAGACTGTGAAGTCGTGTTTACGGCCGGTAAGAACGATGCATTACTATGCTGTTTGCGAAAACGAGGCATTTGAAACTGTGAATAATCCTGCATCTCTGTATACACTACACAGGTGTCAATAATGTTAGATGTCATTAATGTTAGACAACAGAAATCCAGATAATATAATAACAACTTGTCTAACATTAATGACGTCTAACATTAATGACACCCGTGTACTGTACAGTACGTAGCCCTGCAAGAAACCGCTAAAACTCACGGGTCCCACTAAACACTGTGCAGAGGCTCCGCACGGTATCTCCACACGGTAAATGTGCAGAGTTTTAAATACTCCTAAAAGTGCTTTCTATGCAAATTTATTTCCTGTCAAAGATTTAAACTTGGTACCAAAAGACTTCATATTGTGAAATATGTATAAAATTGTTGGAAAAACTGGACATATCATAAAAAATTTAACATTGCAAATATGCTACACTGTGGAGTTAAATGGTTAGGCTCTTGCTCTGAGGTACAGAATTTTTATATCTTTATTCCTTTGCAAAGGCTATTATAATATCATATAAAAATATTATAGCATAAAAGATTTAAAATGCATAACACATAGTGGTGGTGGACCAGTTCACGTCCATGTACCTATTCACGCCACCCTCAATTTTTTCAAAGATTTATGATTTTTCATAAAGAAGCTGTTTACCACAACATAGATAATTATCAAATTGATCATACACATTGATAATTTATTGTATAACTGTGATTGTTTTGGAGAAATTAGGGGGTGGGCGTGAATAGGTATGCAGGCATGAACTGGTCCACCACCACTTGTAGATATGACATAAAGTGTCATGATGTCCAGATGTTTATTTATCAGTAGAGATACATTGTGAGGTATTTTATCAAAACTTTATTATTTAACAAGGTCAACAAATATTACACAAACATAATACACATAATAGTATAAAGTCCATATATAGTCCATGGCCTAAATAATAACCACATAATAGTATACTGTCACAAAATAGTACGTACAATGTCAAATATATATGTCACTGTATTATTTCTACAACCCCCAAGTGACTCTCAAAAATTCGATTCTGATGCTTCTGCAACTCCATCTCTCAAAAGATTCTATTCTTGGGTTTATATAACTCAATCTATATAAAAGTGACTCCACACGTTTACCGTGCGGAGAGTACTGCTAGTGGCATTCTACCAGTGAACGCCAGCCTACCAGTGAATGCCCGCATTATATCTTTGTTAGAGGTCAAGGACAAATGCTTCTATTTGCAAACAAACTGGGCGTTCACTGGTATTTCCGGTTTTCCGTAAAAACGGCCGATAATAGAGATATATTTATTGTCAAAATACAACACTTTCAAAGAAATATTGAACAACATAAACAAATCATTAATTGTACTGCATATCATTTGATGATTTTGTTTAAGAAGAATGTAACCTAAATAAACTAATATAGTGTAAATTTTAAATATTATCTAAAGGACGGGCGTTCACTGGTAGAAAGCCACTACCCTTCATAAGTTGGCCGCAGTCATAAGTTGGCCGCCCTCACCACAGCTTCACAGGGCTTTAACATGAGTGGCCTACTACACTCTGAAACCAGGCATTACTGCCTTGCTACCAATTATCGCCGGGTACCAATTATATCGCCAGGCAAAATTTAAATAGACATAACTTGACCAAAAGTACATCCCAAGTCTAGAAAATAAGGTAAAATCATTTCAACAGTGAATAGAACTGATACACAATGAAAAGCTTACAAAATGTCTGGACATTACTGAAATATGAATGTTTTATTTTCCGGTGGCGATAAATGGTACCCGGCGATAATTGGTAGCAAGGCAGTATTGTTAAACTTATTATATGCAACAGTTTTTATTGGTATACAATAACCTATTTGTCTTTCTGGAGCCTGTAGATGAGCCGCGGCCAACTTATGCAGGGAAGCAGTACCGTGTGGAGCCCCGAACGGTGTTTATGTTACGGGCCGTTTCAGCTCCATGTGCCGTTTCGACCTGGCGCACTCAATATGTGCGCCGTTTCAACACTTGATAGATCTTCTATTTGTAAAATATGACTAGAAACCCAATCGTGGCCTCATATTTCCTAAAGTCTGTATGTGCCAAGTAAAATATTGCAATAAAACATCATTAGTAGTTGCAGTAAGAATAAAATATTTGTCTTGAGGGAGGTTTCAGTAACAATTATTTTCATTGGTTACTTAAATTAACATTAACATTGGTGGCTTTTGTTTGTAAAATATTATTACTAGAAAATCCATCGTGGCTTCATATTTTCTTAAGTCTTTGTGTGCACTGTGCAAGGACTAGCATTTGATATTTTATTCGTAAAATATTGCTAGATTTTCTATTTCCCCCATCGTGGCCACATAAATTAACCGTGGTGTTGAAACGGCGCAGTGAGCCGTTTCGACCCGGCGCCGGTGTCTAAACGGCCCGATACATTTAGACGGACCGAAACTCACTCGACAATTGACCCTTTGCATCTTACGTCACAATGTTACGTATTATGATTTGGACGGCAAAACATCACGCTTGAACGGACATGTCTGTGTTAACATATGGGATGTATAGGAAGATATACCTTGTTTTAAAAATTAATTATAAAATAAATATGCATCTTATTGACTTCAAAATTGCACACATTAAAGTACAAGCCCTTGCCTATCCGTTACTGTTTGCAAAATAACATTAGGACACAGGATTGTCGAGGTATAGAGCACTGAACTTTTAGTAAAATGCAAAATATTCGTTTTTCTGTAATGTGCGTCTTAAGTACAGGCAAATATAAAAAAGTTAGGCCATAGAAGAATTCCTTATTTTCATTTTACCAAATTGTTGATAACCTTCGCATCAATATACTTTTTACAGAACAAAAATGGACAAATTATTCAAGGAGAAATAATCATTTAAAAGTTGTGTACTTTTGATATATATTTTTAGTGCAAATGTTTCTCGACCGCAAATGAAAACTAACAAAAGTTTACATAAATATCAAAATCATAATTAAAGACAAAATAGTATTTTTTTCAAAAGCTGTGCCTTCATTAAGGAAATATATTTAGAATGATTTCCCTTATTACAGAACTCAAATATATGATTTTTAGAGGCATAAGTTTAATTTTTTGTCAAAGTACAGCACTAATAATCCGTGTTTTGCCGTCCAAAATGGACGTTGTTCACTGGAAACGTCATCCTGACGTCACATTATGACGTGGATGCAAAGGGTCAATACCAACTGGTTTGGTGGTGATTTGGATATAGATAAGTCATTAGTGTCTTAGCTGAAACCTCTGTTTAATTTTCTTTCTGGGCTATCATGCTTTTAATATTCAAAATTGTTGATAATATTCTAGAAATAAAGTCCGAGGTTTTGTGATTTATAACCCCAGATAATTCACAAATTTCCGCAATGCTACTGATCCTGCTTATAGTATTTGTTTACATCGCTACCAGGTTCTTTACCGAATGCAAGTTATGTCGGTGGTTTCTAAACCACGGAAAAGTGACGGAATTCCGTGACGGAAACGGAAAATCGCCTAAAAATCGCCTAATATACAAATTAGTCATAGAAATAGAAAAAAAACGAGTTCTATGCATATTAGTACATAGATAAAGCTTCAATTTTCTGTAACCATTTTTGACTGCACACAAATACTGATATGCCTGCTATGCCTGTTTATTTTTCTTGATACAATTGTTATTCAAGGGTTCCAAGTGAAATACTATTAGGACACTGTATGGCTAGTTTTATGTTATACATGAGAATTCTGCAGATAATAAGGAATACTTTGGTGGTGGTTTTATTAAAATCGCTCCATTATTAAGCATTTTACAGGGATTTTAACATAGCCTTTGATTTCCCAGTGTTTTTAATTGGGCGATTTTTTCCCGTGGATTTGCTCCAAGAATATCTTACTTTTAAGCTATGTCATGCAAAGTTTCCAGTTTAATTATCTATCTATGAGTATTCCCCACATAATAATGAACAATTTGGTGGTTGTCTTATTAAAATCAAGCAAATATTGAGTATTTTACAAGGATTTTAACATAGCGCTTTTAATGTACACTTACAAGCACACAAAATAAATCTCATATTTTAAAATGATTTGTTGTTCTAGAAAGGTCATGTAATATATTCTATCTGTCCTTAAGACAGCAGTTCTATCCCAGATATCCATCAGTCCGACATTGGCTGCCAACGTTGCCTCAACGGCTTTTGGGGCGGCGGTCCAATGTTGGCCCAACATCGGCAAGCCACCGGTAAAAAAAATTTTACTCAATGTATAGCATCAGCCAATCAGATTGCAGCATGGTGTTATGTGGCCATTGTTTAACAGAAGGCAAGTGATAGACAGATTGTGGGAGGATATTAGTTAAGGGAATCCCTGATAAGTGAAATAACCAAACATTAACAATGGTGGAACAGTGTCATAAGGTGATAGTCCATAATACAATGATAAAATTATAATTTTCACAAACACCTTTTTCAGAGTGATTTTACAATGAGAATATTATAATGTTAGAATGTTAAATAGTTAGTTAAAGTTTGTGGGCTCACTGAAATATGATTTTTATACATACCATAATAAATAATTTTTCACTAAATGTCACAAAATCCCCTATTATTGCTTGCTGCCATCTTGAATAAAAATCCACCATTTGCCCAACATTGGCCCAACGTGGGCAAAATATGGAGACATCTAACCTGAGTTGTAGTTGGCAAGCCACCGTTGGGCCAACGTTGGCCCAATGTTGGAAAAATCTGCTGATGATGTGACCAATAGCCAATGTTGGCCCAACGTTGGCAAAATCTACCGACCATGTGACCAACAGCCAATGTTGGTCCGATGGCGGAATGCTATCTAGGATCTTGGCTAATGCGGCTAATTCCACATTCAATTTTCAAAAAAATTTGAAAGAACAGATCTTTATTATTATTACTTTTTTATTCAAAATGTAATATATCCGTAACTGGCTAACTGATTTAACTGGCTTCAAAACCCTATTATTGTTTTCTGTGATTGGACTGATTATGGGAGTCTGTTCCATTCAGTGGGAGAAGCCAGTGCAAAACCTTGCCTACCAATGGCCTTCTTGGGACGAACTGAAGAAAGAGAAAGCCGATTTCCACGAGTAAGGCTACTGGTTTTGATTAAGGATGATAAGTATGTGGGTTGGGAGAATTTAATAGTCTTGAATGTAATAAGATTGTATTTGAACAGGATACGGTATGAACTGGGGAGCCAATGTAGTTTTTACAGATAGCAAGTAACATGGCTTGTTTTATCAACTCTGAAAGCAATTTTACAAATGTCTTTTGAATCTTTTGGTTTTTAGCCACGTTATATTTGTTGCCAATGCCAAAATGTGGCCAATACCAGAAAATATTGGAGAGCAAGGCCCGACAGGGTGAGATTTTCAATATTTTCTGGTATTGGTTACTTTTGAGGAGTTTGGCTGTTGTAAACCCTACTCTATTTTCCTATATGATGCATTGTCCCGAGCTATATGATACTTTGTCCCCAATTTCTGTAATTTCTCTTTTTACAGGAATAAATTAATTCCCAAAAAATTCCCATGAAGAGAAAGTATCCAGTACCGATTAGTATTGGACACATAAGTCAATAGTAAAACCTGAAAGTGGGGTTTACAAGTGGATATTAGTTTTCAGATAATAGTGATGATGAGCTGCTCCAAGGAACTCAAAAAATAGAACAAAAATACTTTAAAAGTAACATCATCATAAAAAATTAGGAAATTCCAGAAGAGGGGTACAAGAGCAAAGTTAGTGAAGAACAAGCAGGAAAGCTGTCAAATAGGTAATTAAATTTGGTAATGTGAAGATTTTTATGTCATACAACTTTCAACAAACACAATAAAGGCTATAATATATGTGCATAAAATGTTGATCCTTGTGGCACTATAGCTAAAAAATACTATCTGTATGAACGCTGATGATGTATTGTATCACATTAATCTTTGTATCATCCAAGAGGATTTAGAATTTTGAATATGGCATAAACAATTTTACATAAAAAATATTATTATATTTAGGTGCAAAAGATATTACATGTTGACTATAGAACATGGAATAGTTTATGATCCTCTTAAATGGTATTTTAATATGATGTCATTAAATTATAGAAATAAAGTAAACTTACAGTGAAACATTTAAACATGAATGCAAATGGTAAAATATTTTCAGATATGCTGACTATGCAGAGAAGAAAATAAATAGTCCAAATCCCTGTTTCATGACTCGTTTTCCAATCCCAACAGAAAAGCTCCCAACAAACCTGGCTTGAGTATAAATCCCATTCTGGTAAAACTTGAGGATATGACTACAGATTAATTAAAGTACAGAATTTTTTGTTTTATAACAGAGGTTTGACATGCAGATAAAGCAGAATACCCACCAGCTACCTTAAAATCATTGGTGCTCACACAGAGATTTATCTATGAAGCTGTATCTACACACCCTGGAATTGATTACCTGTTTTTACTATCTTCACCTACCTCTAATGTATGGTACAACAGGCAACAATTCTGGAGGCATAAACTGGGAAGCATGGACAAGAATATCTGTAGCAAAGGAAATATTGGTGGCTATTGCACAAATCACTCCCTACAGTTAAGAGTTGCAACATGTTTGTTTAATGCAAAATTAGAAGGACAGTTAATCACGGAGGTGACTGGTCATAGATCTTCGGTTGTTTGCAGTTATGTGTCGGTGACACAAAAAGTGAAAATGTAAATGATGTCATTCAAGGAACATCTTCAAATACAGCTAAGAGTGTGGCAACTGTCACAAACTACATCCTCCTTTGAGAGCAGTGATGGTAAACTGTCATTTACAATAAATATAAACTTAAGATAAGCACTTATTAATGTTAGTATTTCATGGGGATTACCAGCTGCAGCTCTTTATTTTTAAGGATTTTGTGTATTTTGCCAGGTCATTTTACTTTTTATTGACATTTAATTAATTTTGGGGGACTTATTTTGTTGAAATTGTAGTTTCTAAGTAAGTTCAAGTGGTCAAAGATCATTTGTTTAGCTGTATGTTTGCTATCAGTACGTTTGATAAAAATGTCAATTAAATGAAGTCAAAATATATATTTTTACTTAAATATTACTTGAATAACTTTGCTAGTTTGCTACTAATACAGTTAAATTTCAAAAAGTAGCCAATACCAGAAAATATTGGACAACAAGTAGCGATAGGGCCAAGATTTTCAATATTTTCGGTCACAGGGCAAGCAGGGTAGCAATTACTGGTTGCTTTTAAGTTGTAACAGGAAAAGACAAAAAGTTTAACTTAACAAAATTATTTAACAATTAAAGATAGTGATTACAGTCAACTGGTATGCTCTCAATAGTACATACAATGACACAATAATGAAACTAATCTGACCTGACCACTGTAACTGACAGTTAAGTTTGTCCACTGTATCCATTGATCTGTTTTGTGATCTGTCCAGTGTCCACCAATACACAGATATCTGTATCCTGTGATTTGTTCAGTGTTCGATAATGTTCCTTATCCTGTTATCCCCTTGATATCCAATCACATAAAATGTCTGTGTAGAGATATTCAGAGTTTGCACAACTGTAGTGTCTGCTCCAAGATATGGACAATGTCGAAAATGTAGTAAATCCACTTTCTGGTAGAATTACACACTGTATATAATAAGTAAGTAATGTCCAAAGTACAGCAAATCTATCCAGACGCTGTAGAAAGTTCACTCCAGTAAAAGTTCACAACAACACAAGTAATGTATATCCACTTGTTATTAGTTCTAAGACACAAGTAGCCTTCCTTGTAGCCAGCGAGTACTATGTTCATGTGTGGTCAGATGTACAGTCCTAAAATTTACTTACAGAAATTCTAGAATCTTATAGAACATAACAGCTGTCACCAGAGGCAGTGAGGAAGTTCTAGAACCTACAGGTAGCTTATAGGGTTTCTCCAAATCTATTAATAGCATCACTGGGGTTAGCTTAGATGGAACATCAGTACCACATAACACATAATCAATAACTCCCTTACTTTAAATGTTGACACATACATATACAGCTTAAATTTTTCACCAAGTTTCACAAAATCCCCTATTATTGCTTGCTGCCATCTTGAATAAAAATCCACCGTTTGCCCAACATTGGCTCAACGTGGGCAAAATATGGAGACATCTAACCTGAGTTGTAGTTGGCAAGCCACCGTTGGGCCAACGTTGGCCCAATGTTGGAAAAATCTGCTGATGATGTGACCAATAGACAACATTGGCCCAACATTGGCAAAATCTACCGACCATGTGACCAACAGCCAACGTTGGTCCGATGGTGGAATACTATCTAGGATCTTGGCTAATGCAGCTAATTCCACATTCAATTTTCAGAAAAATTTGAAAGAACAGATCTTTATTATTATTACTTTTTTATTTAAAATGTAATATATCTGTAACTGGCTAACTGATTTAACTGGCTTCAAAACCCTATTATTGTTTTCTGTGATTGGACCGATTATGGGAGTCTGTTCCATTCAGTGGGAGAAGCCAGTGCAAAACCTTGCCTACCAATGGCCTTCTTGGGATGAACTGAAGAAAGAGAAAGCCGATTTCCACGAGTAAGGCTACTGGTTTTGATTAAGGATGATAAGTGTGTAGGTTGGGAGAATTTAATAGTCTTGAATGTAATAAGATTGTATTTGAACAGGATACGGTATGAAATGGGGAGCCAGTGTAGTTTTTGCAGATAGGAAGTAACATGGCTTGTTTTATCAACTCTGAAAACAATTCTACAAAGGTCTTTTGAATCTTTTGGTTTTTAGCCACGTTATATTTGTTGCCAATGCCAAAATGTGGCCAATACCAGAAAATATTGGAGAGCAAGGCCCGACAGGGTGAGATTTTCAATATTTTCTGGTATTGGTTACTTTTGAGGAGTTTGGCTGTTGTAAACCCCACTCTATTTTCCTATATGATGCATTGTCCCGAGCTATATGATACTTTGTCCCCAATTTCTGTAATTTCTCTTTTTACAGGAATAAATTAATTCCCAAAAAATCCCCATGAAGAGAACTGGCACAGTGCCTATATATGTAACAGGGTATTGGCTACTTTTGAGGAGTTTGGCTCAACCCCACTCTATATCCTATTTGATGCCTGATCCCAAGAGTTATGATATTTGTCCCCAAATTCTGTACTTTTCTTTTTACAGGAATAAATTAATTCCCCCTGAAATTGTCATGGAGAGAAAATATCCAGCACTAATTAGTATTGGACATATCAGTCAAGAGTAAAAACGTGCAAGTGGGGTTTACTTATGTGTAAAACCTCGTGTGGTTTGCTACCCTGCAATGGTTGGTTGAATGTTGTGAAAAGGGCTAATAAAATATATTGAGAGGAAAAAAGTTATAAGTAGATTAAATGTGAATGGAAAACAACTGTGAATCCTGCTGAAATACTTTCAGAACTGAAAAAGTACAGTAGAAACATTTACACCAAAGTGTTAGGCAGCATTGCTAAATATAATAAATTTTTAAAAGATGACAACATTGTAAAATTAGAAGCACCTGGTCAAAATATATGTAAAAGACCAATTTCTGAACATGAGGCAAAAGAATTGGTCAACAATATGAAAAGCAATAAACCCTGGGAACAGATGGCGTCCCAGTGGAATTTTTCAATTCTTTTGGTGTGATATGAGCACACTTTTGATAAATAGTTTTAACAAAACTTTTTTGAAAGGTGAACGATTTATGTCTCAAATCAAGATATAATCACTTGTTTGCCAAAAGGACATAAACCAAGATAATTTAGGAAAAAATAAAAGACCAATTTTTCTTTCAAATATTGACTACAAAACCTATCTGGTATTTTACCTCTAATTAAAGCTGATACCAGAATTGGAAACACAAATAGGATTTTTATAAGATAGATATATTAATAAAAACATTAGATTGGTCTATGACATTATATTTGAATTATATGCTCAAAAGGTCTCAAAATATTTGCTGGATTTTGAAAAGACTTCAATTTTTTGGAATGGAAATACATAAATAAAGTGCTACAAACATATAATTTTGGCAATAGCCTTATTGGGTGGTTCAGTACTCTCTGTGACGAGTCCTGTAGCTGTGTTATTAACAATGGGTGCTTTTTTAATTCGTTAAACTCGCTTGAACATGTAAGCAAGGCGAGGGGATTTAGCTGGGGAAATTAAATTGGATAAGGATGTGAATGGAATAACTATGTGTCATAAAAACTTTTGAATTGGATTATTATGCTGACGATACCTGTTTACTATCAGATGGATAAAACATCTTTATGGAAGAGTTTGGCAATTTTTAAAGAATTCCATCTCTGCTCTGGTCTCAAATTGAAGTATGAGAAAACAATTGCAGTGTGGATAGGGGCAATGGAACTGTAGAATAACACTTTGAACTGGTCAAGATTCTTCACATTATTTGGTATTTCGTTTAATGTTGATAAAGGTATAAAAATGAGGAAGGATTGGTCAGAAGAAACATTCTCACAATAAAATTAATGCATGTTGCAAATCAGAATGGGGACCCACTCTTTTAAATGTCTCAGTCATCCCATTTTCAATTAAGTTTGGTAAAATGACATTCTTAATCTATACACCAACTTTGATAAAATCAAAGAAATTATTGAGTAATTGGAATTTGGACCAGAAAACGTATACCAGCTTTGGAATAGCCAATTCAAAAATTTTAATTCATTCACTAAAATTAACATGGATTAAACGAGTGTTAACACTCGAGCAAGCCGAATATCTTTCATTGATTGAAAAAAAGACTGTCACTCATATCATAGTTTCCCAAGCTATGTTTGGACTAGGCAAAATTGAAAACACAAAAATATACAAATATATTTTGGAAAGAGGCCCCAAAGAAGTCATGGATATACTTTGTTCAAATTGATAATTTGGATAGGAATGCAAATATTTTGCCTTAACCTGTGTGTCCAATAATTTTAAAAATGCAGTGTTTTTACAGTGGTAAAAATCGGTGTTGTTACATTTGAGGATCTTGTCAAAAACTGAGGATTTATTTTGGAGCAAAATAAATTTTAAAAAGCTTTCACCTGTATTCAATTAATCTGATTATGATCACATGGAAGTTTTGATTTGTGACTTTTTAAAGACACATAAAAAGGAGGATACTTTGATTTTCGTCAATTATGCATTCTATAAGATTTGAGCTTTCTTCTATCAAATAAGTTTGAAAGTGTATCTACAAATATAATAAAATTGATTTTGAAATTTAGATATAAAGAAAATGGGACCAGGACATGGATGTGTTACTGAATAGAGCTTCTGTCTATAAATGTTTCTCAATATTTGGAACACAAAAAGTGTATTTCTCAATTTTTCATATTATTGTAATGAATCTATGCAAATTTCAAACTAATCTATTTCTATAATCTGATATGTAACCCATTTTTTACGTAAAAAATCATGATGCGTTCATGCATAACATGATCCATTTTGAATCACGAAGTTGCTGATTACATGTAAATTGTAGCACTATGTCAGCTTTTCTGTCAGAGTGTCGAAGCCATACTGTGTAATGACAGTACGATTGTGTCAAATTATTTCCTCAAACAAATCTTCCCCTTAATCTATTTTTACAATCTTCTCACTCCTCATAGATTAATTCAAACAAAGAAAACGATTATGAATATAATAATTATTTGCATGGAAAATCTTTATAGCTATGTTAAATTATGTAGAATACATCAGTATAATTTCCCCTTATTTATGTTTTTTCACACAATAAAGTGTACCTACCTTTCTTGTAATCAATTTATAGAATTCTGTCCTTATACAAAATGTGATCATCATTTATCGCCGAAAACTGCCTACAATGTTTTTATGCTTATTCAATTTTATTTTTGCTTCTATCTGAAGAGTCTTCAGAGTGCACACCTTTGATACGCTCAAATAAGCAATACAAAATTAATTCTATTTTCCGAAAAGAGTTTCAAATACATGTATATGTACCAGCTTTGAATTATCTGAAAATAGAAAGGTTTTAAAAGCTGCAACAAAATTTGTGTTTCCATTGAATTCTTTTTAGATAATCCCAATAACATAAGAAGTTACTGTTTTCTAAAATACAGTCCACTAGTCAAGATAAAACTATGGAACAGTGGACAATGTAGAAATGATATCTAAATATTTCATTTCCTCCATGCAACAATTGCATAATCAATCCGGCTATGGGTCAGATTAGATACAAAACATCAATTCTATTTGACGTTGTTTAATGTAGCATGCATAAATGTAATTAAGCATTCATTTATTTACTTCCTTATGCGTATTCTCAAACCTATGAGCTCGCTAGGATAGCAGATATTGACAAGACAGCCGAAAATAAGAAAAAAAAAACCATAAAAAAAACCCAACAGAAATCCAAACATTGGTGGTATAAAAAACCTATAATGTTTGTGCTTTTGTTTTCAACCAATGAATATAAACACTCCTATTTTAGACTACTTTTAGCATATATACTTATGGCCAAGAAAATAAAGTAGAAACTTTCCCAGAGACCTGCCTATGTGTCTGTTGTTTTAATACAAGGTTGCTGAAATAGGCAAAATTAAAATCACACAGATTGAAACCTATATGGGGGCCTTATGATTCCATTTACGTGCACAGTAATGGTTTCATTCTAGCCTGTGATAGTTTGGTGCATGTTTTAAACAGAATCTCCATACTTCCTAAATGGATTCCTTTGATAGGATTTGGCAAATGAAAAAACCACAACAACAACAAACAGAAAAACTCATACACAAAAACAACAAAACATTAAATCCTTTCTGTGCGACCTTCAAAATAGATCAGATAAACTATGCACACTGTAGTTACAATGTAACTGCTTTTTGATCCAGTCTCGCACAAAAAGTAAAGTAAGTCCAAGTTCATTACTTTTACCGACTCACCAATGTGAACTTAAAACTGATCTTTGGTCCACAAAAAGTTTTTGTTTGTCTGCACTCTTCTTAAACTCTCACACACAAACATGCTCACCCCATGCAACGTGCCTTTTAGTTTATATCAAGCGAAATCTAAGAAATGTGTCATTCATTGCTTGCCGTGGCAATCCACACAGAAGTTTTGAAATGTTTTGGAATATTTCCACCAACCATAGAAGTGATATGTCATTCACCGCCCATAACTACCGAAAACTGCAGGGTAACCTTTCATTTCTGAGCTGTTCTGCTGCATTTCCTGCCAAATGTATGTGTTATTTGTCTATTTCCGTGTCTCCAGTGATGTTATATGTTTGCAATAATGGCACTATATCTCTTTAACATCTTTTCTGTGGGATACCATGGTCACTGTCCTGTACAATTCTGGGTTTCTGTTTAAAGCTGGGTTCCACACAAGGTTCAGCATTCAGCCTCTCCTTTTCCTGTAGTCTAGTAGGGGTAGAAACAATTCCTGTAGAATGACCTGGGCAAAATCTGTGGGCATCTGCAAAATTTCAACTCTAGGATAGGCCAAAGATTCAAACCTATGACATTAAATGCAAGAGGTGAGGTTGTGACCTACACCATCAGACAATCTCTTGAGTCACTGCCTTCAACCATTATAATGCTATCACTGAAATATTTGTAGATTCTTTTGTATTTTACTGCCGTAGTTTTGCTTTTAGCCAGCAGTCAGTGCAAAGTTAATTATCACAAGCACATGATTTAAAAAAATATTTTAAGAGGACAAATTGACTGAAGGTGACACTCGATGCTCCAACCAGAAACTGAAATACCTGGGGATTCTTTTTGAACCACGTGTCCAAAGAGCTAAATGTCATCATACGTATTTTACAAAAGAACCTTTATGAATGTGATGTGACTTGAAACTTCAACTGATCTCAAATATTTGTGGGTGTGTTATAGCCTATTCACACTCTACTTTGCATTAGTAATAACTAGTTTACAATCTTGTCATTATTGTTCCTTTTAGGAGATCTCACATGTGGATAATACATGTGTAGAAACAAGCTGTCCGTAAAGGGATCCTATGCCAAACATTGTTGACCAACTACCAACTTTTCCACATAGGATTCGGGGTTTGAACCGCTAATGTAAGAAGTGGGAGGCGAGTGTGTTACCCACAACACTGAGTCGTTCCCCCTTTCCCGTTGAGATAGATTATATAATGTTTAATGCAAGTGTGTGGTTTCAGTTCAAGAGTTATAACTATCTTATTCAAAGTCGGTTCAACTGTAGAACTTTAATGAAATAATTTCTGTGTAGTTTTGAGTGGACATATACAATCTTTAATAAATTTAGTCATCTCAAAACACTCTCGAATCTTAAGTAAAACTAAAAGGCATTTCACCAACTAAGAAACAAAATATGAACACATACTTCCTCCAAGACCTCCAAATCCTTTAAAAACTTCTGGATACAGAATTGATTGCGGATGATTCCCAAAATAAGATCAGGGCCTGTATTCACAAAGATTCTTATTCTTAGAATTAGTCTTATTCTTAGAAATTTTCTTAGAATTGTCATTTTTCTTAGAAAAATTCTAAGAATTTTTCTATTCACAAAGATTCTTATTCTTAGAATTACGCATATTCTTAGAATTTTCTATTCACAAAGATTCTTATTCTTAGATTATTCTAATAATTGATCTAAATCCAAGACTGGCACATAGCACGCTTAACTTAAGAAAAATAGTTGTTTTGGTGATTAAAGTGCAGCAACTGATTGCAAATCGACATCCAGAACAGAATGTTACATATTAAGTTGTCTATTTTGTGTTCTGTTATGAAATGCAGCCTCTTTATATTATTTCAAAATGTTCAACTTTCTGTTCACATATGCCAAGATCTGAATTCTTAGAATTTTTCTTAGAATTACGCTTAGTCTAAGAAAAATTCTAAGAATTCCATACATTTCCTTTTACTTCTATTCTTAGAATTATTCTTAGGTAAGAATTGTTTTTTGAATAGGATTTTATTCTAAGAAAAAGAAAATTCTTAGGACAGAATGTTTCTTAGACTTAAGTGTAATTCTAAGAAAAATTCTAAGAATCTTTGTGAATACAGGTCCAGTTCTGTCAGAGTGTTGACACATGTAAGACCCAAACTCAGCTTCGGTGAAAATTTGATGTAAATCTTTGCAGTAATTTATTCCTGGTGATCTTCACAAACAAACAAACAGACAAACAAACAGACAGACAGACAGGCAGACAGACAACTAATAAATCTACTTCCTGCTTCACTCAGACTAGGAAAAGAAAATAATATTTGCCTTACATAATCAACTGTATGTTAATTGTATTTCGACTGTAAAACTAGTTGACTCAGATTCATCAGAGGCTTTGAATTATCTGCATAAAGACTCCCTGAAGTACTTTTTTGGGTGTGTTGTTGCACCTCTGTTTTGCACCGGTTCTGCACCTGTGTTGCACAGGCGCAAGACTTGATCACAGGATCAGTGGTGCTGTACCTGTGCATGGACCAGGTTCACTCTATTTTTGGGAGTCTAGGTAAGTAACACCCTTAAAGAAGCCTGAAATTGTTTTAACCGTTTTATTAATTATGTTTAAGGTTTTTAAGGTAGACTATTCTTGTTATCTATATATAATAAGTGGCGAGTACATGTGCCTCATTGCCTAGTTTTTTTTTGTTTAAGCATTTTAAAGGTAACCACTAAATATGGATATAGTCTTTCTGTTATTATGATTTGTTTAAATGTTTAATCTGATGTATTAATAATTGATTATAATTATTTATCATCATTATAATACACCGGACTGTTGGGTCTCTTTTATTTATCATAATAAACATCTATTGGTTGTATTGTACAAAGTAATTCAAATAATAGAAAAATGTCTAAATTTGACAGTTTTAATGTACTATTGTTCAGTTTGAAAATGAATCAACCAACACAGCCAGGCGAAGGAGAACTGAATTGCCTTGGATACTGAAATTGCACACTCTAACCTCTACTGGCACCAACCAATTTGTGTGATTCTTTATGGATATTATTCAGACTACATGCATTCAGTAGCCCACCCTTTTTCTTTGTTAAACAAACAAAAATAACAAAAACAAACAGACCAACAGAACCCAGCGATCACATAACCTCCTTGGTTGGGGTAATTGAATCAAATACAAAGGCATTTTACACTTAAATTAATTATCCAAGAAATATGAAGAAATAATGTACAAAAACAGTACTGTAGTTAGAAAGCTACTATGATTAGTTCAGTTCAAGGTGTCACAAAGGCTAACCAAAAAGACTGGATTCATAAAGTAACGGATAAGTTAATAAAGTGTCTAATACTGTTCCCTTTAAGATTTTTTTGTCAGTGTCAATTTGGGTTGGTGATGCTTATTATTTTTGGCGTATTGAATACAATGAGACAAACAGAGACCTTGAAGTTGACAGGTGGAAGTCCAAGTGTCATAGCACAACAAATCTCAAGTCTTTGTCTGGAAAAGCTGCAGCCAATATCATTCCATCACGACACAGGAGATTGCTCGGGGTTAAAACACATATACGTATGGACTGACAGAAATCAATGAAGATATGGTATTTTGATTTAATTACCAATGAAGCTAAGGCAAAGGTTTGTAAAGTATCAAAACTTACCTATAGGTTGATTGGGATGCACACCTTTTCATGTTTAATTCATAAGGGCGGAAAAATAATGCGTAGAAGAAAAGTTCAGAGGTAAAATCGTTAAGACAAGCCTTTCTTCCCATCCCCTGTTTTACTGAATGAACCTGGGGCCTGCAAATGAAAGCATTTGTGAAAGTAGCAAACTGACGAATACTTAACGACAACGGAACGACACATTAGCTAAAGAATTCAGAGAGTAAACAGAAGCATTCTTTGTGTAGTGGTTCCATTGTCAGTGGTCATTACATTGTCAGTAGACATCTGCCCAGGTCACTAATGTGAGTTGAAGTGTCTCAATTACTGTAAAACCCACGTAAATTACCATGTGTATTCACATTACCTTACCGAACAACACTCCAGTAAATTTATTTTATACAAGTATGATAATTTTTATATTTATTTTGATATAAAGAACTGAAGTTTACTTAATGAATAGTTAAAGACAGGGTCTGAGTTATCTTTAAATTTGAGGGTTTTTTGCAACCAACAGTAAACTAAGGTTTTGATTTAGTAAGATCCGCTAACTGAGAGTTAATTAATAACTGAGGGATTTGTTAACAGAACGAAGGCTTGGATTTACAAGCCTGAGTTGTAAAAGTAAGCAACCAATGATATACAAATAAGTCTAAACAATAAATTCAATCAATCTAAAGGTCTTGTGAGTAAGCAAAATAAATAAAATGTGAGGCTAATGAGAATTAAGGACAACACTCAAAAGTGGTATTTTCAAAATGTGAAATAAATATTTTCTAAAGTGATAGAGTCACTGGTCAATAATGGGTGGTAAATAATTCAGGAGTATTGTTATTTTTAGGGTTTTTAATAAATGAGTTAAAATAGCAACATGCAATAAATATACACAATTTGGCCATGCCCTAATGGACTTACATGCCTCTTCAAAGTAATTATTAAACACACACTTAATATTAAATTAAATATGTGGCACTACTACTACTACATTTTAAAACTTAGGACCTGCAAGCTAACAGGCATTTTACTACTGTGTCGCAAACCCGACACAGTAGTTGAAGGACAGGGGTGTTTCACCCAAAGCAAACCCTAAATTTCCAATCTTCTCCTGCTTTCTCCACGGTGCTGACCCCTGCAATGTCTCTGGTTTATGAATATTGAACAATGTTTTTGTGTGATGCGCCTTAGAGTCTGTCTTTTGACAGAGATTAAGCGCTATAAAAGTGCTATTAGAATTAGAACATTTGAGGGTTATTCCACCTGTAGTGTCAATGGAGTTTCAACAACACTTGGACTATTTTATAAATTTTAAATGTTAATAGCTCGAATTTATATATGTGTTATCCCTTTATAACGTGCAAGATATTATACCCTAGTACTTTTTCTGTCTCCTTTTTCTGTGCAAGATATTATACTCTAGTACTTTTTCTGTCTCCAATGTCTGAAAACCCTGTCATCAGTTAATGGATCTATTTTGAAAAATGGCAGACAGTGAATGATTTCTTTACCTGGGTAAAGCTTACCATATGTACTGCGATTATTTGTGGCAAGTAATCAAATAATGAGCCTATTTTTGTCAAATCAAATGTGACATAGTATCCCTGAATCTTTTTAAATGTAGAAAGTACTTAAAGTGCTGTTTGGTGTATAGTTAAAATGTAGACATAGATGAGGTCTTGGGTTACCATATTGTTATTTTATGTACAAGTTAGACAGTGATATATGTTAAACAAAATATCAAATATGGTAGATCAAAGTAACATTAAAAACATATGATTATTATATACATTCATCACAGTCATCTTATACTTGTTCTAACTGTAATGCTACATCAGTTATATTGTTTGTATGATAATTATAAACAGTTACATGAAAATATCTTTACTAGATTTATTTGAAATAATGTAACTTCTATGTACTCTGGGGTGGTCTTAAATATTTAAGACATGTCATGGTTTTCCCACTTCAAAGCTTTATATGGCTAAAATTAAGTGTAAAATACTTACCATATCTCTGTAAGTATTTTATTTTATGTTTTAAAGTGGTTTGAAGGTTTTCAACCACAAAACTTATCCTTTTCTGATCCATGTCTTGAAAGTATTGAGAGAAATACATATCTACAGGTTTGCTGTATATAACAAATAATTGTATTTAACATATATCCACTGAAAAAAAATCTACAACGAACACATTGATTAATGTACATATGCCACTATGAAAGTTTTACATATCCCTTTTATTTTAAAGTTCTTTTACATTTGGTTCCACTATGTATATTATTATATAACTCAATATATATAAGATTCAAAAATATATTTTAAGCCTCATATTAATCACACGTCTATAGTAATTGTCATTTTAATTTGAAATTTACTTTGAGCAGGTAAAAATGAAATGCTTTAATCTGTGCTTTCAGTGAAGTTACATGTGTGTGTTTTTGCCACTGATGTAGCTGAGAAAATAAAGTATAATCTTATAATAATAATAATAATAATAAAAAGAATCCACTTGATCAGTGAAAAACCTTTCTGTTTGCTGAAATATAAAATTGTCAGCCCCACATTTTGATAAAAAAGTCATTCAGTCCTCATATACGTTTACAAATATGTATGTGTCAGTAAAATATAAATTATTCAAGAGTTATTGCATGCCATTATATGGCTGTGTTTTATGGGACTTTGATTCTGTAAATATTAACCGATTCTATGTAACTCAGAGAAAAACTGTTTAATCTTTCAAATAGAACAGTAGATACATTCACTTAGTATGCCAGTAAAAGTACAATTATACAAAAGATTTAACAAATTTATGAACACCTTGTTAAATAATCAACCTTAGGAAGTACTTTAAATGTTAGTAAAAACATTAATATTATATCTAGAGATTTAAAATGTAACTACTCTAATGTACTTGCATCCCTGTGTGTATTTACAAAGTATGTACAAAGTTATAAGACCTCTTGTAACAGTGTTGGGGACAATAGAGTATTTGGAAATACATGTGATCTAATGTATATAAGAGACAGAAATTTGACAAGATTTTGTTCCAATGAAATGTTAGAGTACTTATGCACTTCTTAACCTCTTGTATATATTTAAACTATTGTAACTGTATATGTGTTCAAAGTATACCTTTGTGTATAAATAAATAAATAAAATATAATACATAAGACAAAGGAACTTGAATAAACTCTTATGATCGTGGTATGTTACTACAGTTTTGTCACAAATAATATCTTATTTATTTATTTATTTATTTATTTTGGACAACCATTGGGTATTTATGAAATTAGCCATTGTTGATAAATTGATAAATGAATCAATCATGTGATAATAAAAAAAACGAAAACTATCTGAAATTGACTTTTTCTGCAGAAAATATAGTAAAATTAAATGCATACAGATAAAGAAGAGTTAATTATTCAAACCAATGCACCCATAATTTAGATGGACCAGTATGTTATAAATTGACTTTCCTAAATGAAAGCGTTAGTGAAATAGTACAAAGATTATTATTTGTAGAGAATCGGCTGATAGTTGATTCTTGAATGAAAATCCTATATAAAAAAGTATTTACATGAAAAGTGTATAAAATCTGTGTTTATTCTTTCCAAACTCCAGTAGATAAACTAAAGACTAACTGATCTGGGCCCGTATTCGCAAAGATTCTTAGAAATTTTCATTGCTAAGAATTTCTTATTCTTAGAATAAAATCCTATCCACAAAACAGTTCTTAGCTAAGAATAATTGCAAGAATAGAAGTAAAAGGAAATGTGTGCACAGGTTAGACTAAGTGTAGTTCAAAGAAAAATTCTAAGAATCATTGTGAATACAGGCCCAGAAGTGACTTTCTCTATATGGATGCACTTTTGGTGTCAAGAATAAGAGTTTTGTGCATATAGCAATTTCTTAAGCGTAATTCTAAGAATAAGAATCTTTGTGAATATAAAAATTCTTATTCTTAGAATTTTTCTAAGAAAAACAACAATTCTAAGAAAAATTCTAAGAATAAGAATCTTTGTGAATACGGGCCTAGATTAAAAAAATAATAATCCACAGGGAATTATGACAAATGTAGACATATTTATTGCTTGAAAACAGCAATGACTGGTGTTACATGTAAGATTTCACAATTCAATGTACATTCTTTAATGTTAGATCAAAAGTTAAACTGTAAAATATATATATAATGTAAATACAAAACAATTCTAAATAATCTGACTTAATAGGCAAAAAAAAAAAAACCAAAAGAAAACAACACAAAAACAAAAAAACAAAACAAAAATAAAACCAAAAGAAACCCCAAACAAATAAATAATAATAAAAAAATGCACACATAAAATATCCACAAAAGTGAGTGGTAAGTTTGAAACAAATGTAACGGCAATTAAAGACAAACTGATTTGTTTTAAATATGATTAACTCTCCACAATAATGGGAAAGATTGACACAGTTTTTGTTGAATCATCAAATGGGGGGGGGGGGGGGGGGGGGGGGGGGGGGGGGGGGGGGGGGGGTACATGAGGATATGTTTTATCCTCTGTCATTATATTTGTCACACTCCTTTTCCAAAATATTTCTGGAAAATGGCTTGATGTACTGAACTCACATTTGGCATGTGAATGTAACTGTTGACAGAGATATTCCCTATTATAAAATCAACCCTAAACTCCCAGTAATAAAACTGTATTGAAAAAAAATACACCTACATAATCTCTATAAAATAGGTAATTAATTGCACTTGTCATGTAACTGACATAAAACATATGAATACTTGAAGTTGATTTCCTTTTTCCCTCAGAAATATGTTTTGTTTACTGACCTTTACACAATGAAGCATTGCTATCACACAATTTTCTCAATACAGTTTTCTTTTATCAATTTTTATCAAAGTGGTACACGTAGGGTCAAACCAACAACTCACTCGTGTTTACATCCCCTGGCATAAACCAGTCACATCAACTGAACTCAATGAAAGACAGCATGTCGGTGTTATGTGTAGTGCAAACTACACACCGAAGATATTAATAGCATGAAAGTAATTGTCAAACAACATGGATTATTTCAATGTTTGTGTGTTCTACAAAATATCACATAATAGTTAGTTAGTTTATTATAGTGACATGTATCTTTACAACAAAATGATACACTTCAAAAAATACCAAAGAAATACCCAGCCCTACATGGGCTTATATGTCACTCTAAATATACAATAAGATTAAACAGAGTGGAAAATAGAAAATATATAAAGCTATATGTAGATATGAGCAGAACATCTTTCTGAATTATATTACTAAAATGTGCGGATGCATGATAAATGTGTTATGTATACACTTTGAGTCTCCTTTCTTGCCATAAATCAAATACAAAATTTACAGACCAATTCAAGTTACCATTAGACACTATTTCAGTAAATTTGTGAATAAGAGATGGTGATTCTAGCCTGTTAAGTACATTTGAATATTTTAGTCTAGCACAGTCTAATTCAGGACAAACAACAAACAAAATGAATTTCATCCTCTATGTCCTGTTTACAAAATTTACAAATTCTCTCCGAGAACTTAGTACAAACTAGAAAGCACTGGCAGAGTATAGACCTCTGCTGAGGCATTCGGGTAGGCAGAGTATGATCCAGAGCTAAGCAGAATAAATCCAAAGTCATGGAAAATTGGACTGCTGGAAAATTAGGAGTTTTCTTTGTCCCCAAACTATGACCTTTCCTAAATTTAATCACTTTCATCAATGTAGCCATTCCTCACCCACATAAAAAATCCATAAAGATCCATTCCTTAGTGATGGAGTAACCATGAACACAGACAGAGGTTGGGGTTTTACGTCCCGTTCAGCAGCCAGGGTCATATTGGGACAGGCCCTCAGCACTGTCACTTGTGGAAGTTGAATCCACATAGAGATGGTAGGCAAACTTTCTAAACTTACTCACCACAAGGCCATATAGGACCTGACAGACAGATAAAAACAACAACAACAACCTGCAAAACACACATGCAAAACAGCACCTCCTTGATGGAGGTAAAACAGGTTCTTTGTCAGGTTAAATAGAATAGAATAAAATAGAATAAAAACATTTATATAACACAAAATTGATGTAACATCCTCTTATGTGCTTGAGGTCAAAAAGGTAAAGTCCAGGAACATGTAAGATAGAAATCCAATTACACGCCCACCAGGGGAGATATACTATGGTGGAGGGTATGTTAGTCTAAACAAGTAGGATTTTAACTGGCTTCTGAACCCTGTTATTGTGTGCTGTGTGCAGACTGATTGTGGGAGTCTCTCCTATTCAGTGGGAGAAGCCATTGCAAAACCTCACCTACCAATGGCCTTCTTTGGACAAATTGAGGAAAGAGGTAGCCGATTTCCACAAGTAAGGCTACTGGTTTTGATTAAGGATTGTAAGTATGTAGGTTGGGAGAAAATTAATGGCCTTGAATGTAATGAGATTGTATTTAAACAAGATGCCGTATGAAATGGGGAGCCAGTGTAGTTTTTGATAGGGAGTAACATGACTCGTTTTATCAAGTCTAAAGACAATTCTACAAAGGGTATTTTTATTTTTTTTTATTTTGGGTTTTGCGTCGCTTTCAACACTGTACAGGTCATATCACGACGCGTAGTTAGAAGTGCAGAGGAAACTAGTACATACAGTTGGTCAAGGTTCTGTACTGTAAACTGCCAATCAACAGCAAGCAACTCCCAGCTTTCCCACTTGACGTAGGGCCGGGAACCAAACCCCGATCTCAGAGGTGGGAGGCGAGAGTGTTACCACTCTGCCACTGTGCCCCCCTAGAAGGGCATTGTGAATCTTCAACGAAATCAAGAGAGAATTATGAGAAACAGATTGATACAACAAAGTCTCTGTGTGGTCAACCCCCTATTATTGAAACATAATAGGCTCATGATTTGATTGTGAGACTCAGGAAACAGGACTATATATGGCATAGTTCAAATAGTTGATGTATGTAGTCACTCTTTGTTAATTTTGCAAAATAGACCCATTAACTGATGTAGGGTGTTTTAGGAATAAAAGACAGAAAAATCAATATTTTTAATATTTATATAAATATTAGGGAAATAATATTTGACACAATTCCACAAGTATTATTTGAGCTATTAAAAAATGCATGAAATATTGCATGCGTTAGTGAGGTTCAAAGTCCAAAATTCCTCAAAGTTAGACGTATAAATTGATCATCATTTCTACCGTTAATGACTTTTACCAGCACAGTATTGCTAGGCAAAAAAGACTTATTATTATGTTCCATGTAGCTCTCAAACAGCATTACAGTGGTAATTTGCGAGGCAAGTCTGTCTGTCCGGAAATAAGATACATCTGTTAGAAAGTAATAACATTCCATGTTCTGTCCAGTGGCTCATTATATTAAGGGACACACCCCGGTTTTGTGCTATCGATTAATAAGCACCAGGTATATGCAATGAAGTGGTGTGTTTTGATTATCAAGTGTGCTACACATTTTTCCATATGGCCAATGTACACTATACTGCTTGCCAAGCAATTATGGTCATAGCAGAAATTATGGACACCCTAATTTTTTCTTACACCAATCTTTTAAATTTTGAAATGTACTGTTTTGCAGTGGCAGATCAATTTACACAACAGAAATAAATTTTTGACACGGACATTAAACTTCAGAGTTTTAAATTTAGGAATAAACTTAGAAAACATGTGTTGCACTGACCAAAACTACTTGGCAAGTAGTAGGGTCTTTTGGGGTATATTATTCAGGTGTTTGCATAAAATTTACTGAAGAAATAATCAATCTGTTGCATAGCAATATAAATTACTGTTATTTAGCAGTTATTTATCTATATACATTTGTAACATAAATTGGCTGTGCAATAATCAGCATAGTTACACGTGTATAACAAGAACAATATGTACTTTGAATAAATTGGCATGAGAGAAAATGTTAATGTTGACCGTACATAATATGCTTCATATACAGAAGTGCACATATTTCAGAATCCACCATTGATAAGTATTGCAATGTATTTAGCTAAATGTATGATATCAACAGGAAATATTCAGACATTTTCCGTTATGTGTTCCGTTAGATTTCAAAGTTCACAGTGACTTTAACTGTTCTGGGATTTGTCTCAACAATTCTTAAACTAATGAGATATGTTTGTTTATTTTGAATGCCACAACAGCTGGGGCTCCCAGAAATATACACAAACAGGAGTTTCTGACTTTTGACACCTTTTCTCAACTAATTAGAAAACAAGTTGCCTAATTTGTTTTAGCATTGCCCATGACAACAAGGAATTTCCCCCCCCCCCAGAAAAAAACTACTATAAATAAATACTAGTCTGGTTTTCTGAGGTGGCACCACCTAAGTGCTCATTAGTCTGGCTTCCTAACCCACCCTCCTAAGCTTTGTGGTAGGACTGACAATTGGGGTGCCTAAACACCCCAAAAGAGTTGCTTGAAATGTTTTTAGTTTTTGAAACCTCAGATAGTGAAAGGAAATTTCTTTATATTATGACAAACCATCATAAAATTCTTGGCAATTTTATTGTGGAACTGTGGGAAACCAGAAATGTGCTATTGTTCAAATGGTATTTCATATCATTGATGGTTCAAATTGTAAATTATGTTGAGTATTAATTTAACAATTATTATTTCATTATTTTGTTTAGGTGAATTAAATCCAACATATGTTAAAAGTTATGTAAATTAAACGACTTATAAGCCATAACAGACTGGTGTTAATTGTTTCACTTGCCTGGAAAAACTGTTAATGTATAACGTGTAACTGTAACATATAAATAAATTGAAAAGACAATCATTATTTACATAGTTAAATCAAAACAAAAGGGGATTGACAGACAGTGTGCTGGGAGGAGAGAAATTATTGATTGGTTCTGCTTGGAGTCAATCCCACGGACTTTGGATTACACACAGATATAAACACAAGTCTAGCTCTTTAACCAGCTGAGCTAAAGGAGAATTCCCGGAAGCCCAGGTGTTAACTGAACTGATATATGTGAGGATATTACAAGTGTGAAGATGCTTGGAAAAAAAGGAATTGGGTGGTACGATTTATTTTGCACATGGTTCAAGCGGTAGTAGAGGTGTTGCACTACTAGTCTTAAGAAAATTAATTGTAAATGTCAACCTTCAGTCCACAGACACAGCTTCTGAGGGAAGGATTCTTGTTATCAATTGGCAGATAGGAAAACATCCAGTGGCTGTTATTTGTATTTATGCCTCTACCAAGGATAATATTCCCTTCCAGATGTCTTTTGTAAAAATTATCAAAGAAAACGTAGAAAAATATACTGATAAACTGCTAATTATTTGGGGAGACTTAAAAACTTACAAAACCCTGACCTAGAGAAGAAAAGTGGGATATCGGAACAAATGTCTTGCTACCAATCTAGTCTACTTAATTTTATTTTTATTGATGAATTTTCATTGGTAGACATTTGGAAATAAGAAATAAAAGCAAGTTACAATTTAGTTGGCGAGGAGAAGGTAAACCAGTGGGCTAGACTTCTAAGCCTCGCTATCAGTTGGAAGTGACATATACAATACTGCAATTATGCCTAGTATTAGCACAGACCATATTGTAAGTTTTTAATTAAGCATATCCCAGATACCATCAAGGGGAAAGGGCACCTAGAAATTCAACAAAGTTTATTAAAAGACAAGAATTATGTGTATATTGTGAAAAAAAACTATCCATGATATTGTAATTCAAAATGTAATAGCTAATAAAAACTTGCTCTGGGAATTTATAAAATGAAAAAAAATATATATGGAGAAGCGGAAGTGCTACATAAATATGTGAAGTCAATCCTGAATTCAGAGAGCTTTATAATTAATAACTTAACAAAAAAAAAAATAGAACAGGTTAACTTTTTACAAAAGCTTTATTTAAGTAGTATAGAATTAAAAATCAAAACTAATCAGTTACATAGGAGTTTGTTCAGAATATTCAGACTCCAAAACGTGGCCCTGATGAACAAGCTACTCTAAATCAACCTATAGCTGTTACAGAAATGTCTAATGTGTTAAAGGAAATGGCAAGTGACAAAACGACTGGCTCAGATGGCTTTACCACAAACTTCTACAAAGTTTTCTGGCCAGACATAAAAGAAAATTTTACACGCTCATTACATATGTTCCTTTTAGCAAGGAGAGCTTAGTAGTCGACAAAGAAAAGGTGTCTTATCATTGATACCTAAAAAGACAATGATCTCATATGTCTTAAATTCTGGCGACTGGTTTCTCTTTTAGCAACAGATTATAAGATTCTTGCAAAACATTTTCTATAAGATTACAAATTTTTTTTGCAAACTTAATAAATCCAGATCAGGTGGGCTATATTAAAGGTCACTACACAAGTCAAAATGTCGGAACAATAAAGGACATTGTGACCTATACTAATAAATATGAAATTCCTGGGTTGTTAGTATTAATAGACTTCGAAAAAGCATTTGATATGGTTGAATGAGATTTCCTGTTTCCAACCTTGAAACAATTTAATTTGATCCCACAGGCATAACTGGATACAACTGCTTTATACCAATATGTCTTAATGTACTGTAAATAATGGGTATTTCTCAGAACATTTTACTTTATTGAGATGGATTAGCCAAGGTTGCAAAATTTCGGCTTTTTCTTTCTTGTTGTTGAAGTGCTATCAATTAAGTTGATAAAAAATAACAAAATAAAGGGAATAAAAATAAATGGTTTTGAGTATAATATCATTCAATTAGCAGATGACACACTTATATTTCTAAATGACTCGAATTCATTGAAATTGTTTATCAGTGAATTTTTGCAGTTTGAAAAAATTTCAAGTTTAAAACTTAATCTGGATAAAAGCGAAATTATTAAATTAGGTTCAATAACACTTAAACAATTTGATGTACCAAAGCAGTTAGACCACATTAAAAATTAATGAAGGCCTTTTTAAAAATTCTAGTTATCTGGTTTGCAAAGGATCCAAAATGATGTATTGAACTTAATTATGATGAACGTCTTAAAATAAGTTATAAGTTACAAATCTGGGAAACAAAGGAATGTTTCTTGGAAGGGACATATTATGATAATTAAGGTATGAATGTTATCACAAGTCGTACACCTTTTTAGCACGACACCCCTATATTTTTAGAACAATAAGATAAACTAATTTTTATCTTTTTAGGGAATGATAAACCACCTCGAGTGAAAACAATAATTCTACAGTAGAAGATGGTGGCCTTAGAATGCCATATATTTTATCACCATGAAAAATTTAATAATAGGCGACAAATGTCTTAATCTTTTTCAGTCAATGTGTGGCATGAAAAGCATTTGTAAGATCATAAATGATCAGATATTGAGTTAGAAAAAAAATAATCACATATTCTAATTTTATCCAGCAAAAACGGAAATGTTGGTTTAATTTTAAATCAAAATCTCCTGAAAGCTTACAAGATATATACTCAAGGAATACATTTTTTAGCAGACAGTAACTTTATTCATCTTAAAGATATAGGGCTAAATGAAAGCTACTTAAACTTAAAAATAATAGATCTATTGAATCAGAACAATAACCTTATTACTTGAGAAGAATTACTGTTGCAGCTGAATTGGAGCACCAATATCCTCCAAACTAATTCCCTTTTAGCTGCTATACCAAAACTGTGGAAGTCAAAGATAAATTAGTACATTTATATTTCAAGGAACACCATGTTTTGGTTGAGTAATAAACAAGAGTATAACACCAATTACAAAGGTCACCAGTAGATATGTATATTGGGATACAGTAAAAGGTAAAATAAAGAAACCAACTTCATTCGAAACCTGGGTAGATTTGTTTCCTTTTCTTGAAAGTGAAAATTGGAATTCAGTGTACAATTGCGTTTATAAGATCTCAAATGAACCATACTTACAGCCATTCCAATATAAAATTTTAAATAAAACAGTTACTTTTAGATATAATTTATATAATGGAATAAGATTTCCTGTAATAATTGTCTTTACTGTTCCAATGTTGATAGGTAAGAACATCACTTCTACTTCTCTTTGTCAGCTAAATTCTGGTGAAATAAATATTTTTTTTACAACACAATCACTGTAGAAATAAACTTTTCAGTGTATGAAAAATTGTTTGGCATATTTAATTATTTTAACAGCAACAATTGGTCTATTTTTAATAATAAATTTAACTATAATGTTGGGGAAATGGTTCGTTATAGATGTAATCAAGTGAAAGACCAATCGTCTTCTCTGATTTTGTAAAAAATGTTAACAGAGAAACTGGAAAGTATTGGAATGTGTCACATACTCTATGATCGTTAAGAGACTTTTGATAGCAAATTTGGAATGCTTTATGATAAATTGGCGTGAGAAATAATGTCTACTTATATACAAAGCAACAACGGAATACTAGTGCAGATATTATGTTTGATACTTTAATAGAAATTTTATTTGTTTTCTTCTTTTGCTAATACCACAACTTATTTAAATTATCATAGGTGCCATCTTTTTTTCAAATATGTTATTGTAACTGCCATTTTTATCACATGTATTGTAATATAACATACATGTATATAAAAAGAGGCAATAAAATAAAGTTAATATTAAGAAATAAATTTAAGTATAATATTGTCATCTTTAAATGTACTATAATTTCCGTATATGTCATTCAGGAAGTCTTCCTTCAATATTTACCTGCCATTTAAAACATATGGCATATTTTAGCAAGTGACGTCATTTTGGGTAATAATCACATTTTCTTGCACATATTACTTTGAAAATCACTGAATTTGTCCTCAGAAATTTTACAATGAAACTAATAAAGGTAATGAGTTGTCAGGGGTCTCTTAGTGGACACATTCAGTAGATATAAATGAAGTGGATCAAATGTAACCCCCAGAATAGATTAAATGGCTCAAGTGGTCCCATCTATTGATTGCAGCTCCCTCTACCCGAGTAATTGCATTCACTGTAACCACACACACAGATATATTCTCTGGGCTTTTCACAAGCCCTTAATTTTTGAAGCTTTCTGGACACTCTGAAAACTAACATTTTAGCACCCACATAACCAAAACACAAGATGGTTAATGCTTAATTATTGCAAATGTTTGTACATCTGGGAAAGAGTATTTCAAAGGTAAATATAAGTGCATTCAAATATGGTAAAGCTGTTATAAATGATATGTTTATAATGATATAAATATAAATGATATAAATGTTTCACTTAAAGCTGTTTAGACATTGCAGATCAGGTCCCCTAGACTCAAGAGAAAAAAGGTGTTAGCAATCAGGTCTACTATAATGAGATAGAAAACTGGTGAATGAAGAAAAATATGACCAGTAACTGTTGATTTATAGCTTTAATCCATCTTCCTTTAGAATGATGTCATTTATTTTTTTGTGAGTTACTAAACGTTGTTTTCAATCCATGTATTAGCAATAGCCATTTATACCTAGATCATATTGCTCCAGACTGGCTTCACAAGCTATATGTGAATGTAAGACATTTAATCTCATCAACTCTCATTTCTGGCTGGATGCACTCTGTGTTTTCGTAGTTTCCGTACGGTGCAATAAGTCGGGATTTACATTTGGGTAGGATGCATTCGACACAGAATAGATAGCCTTTTGCAGATGTAACAACTTTTACAAAATATTTTTAAAAAACTGTTACGAGCTCTTACATGCTAATTGAAAATGTACATGCTGAACAGGTGGGGGAATGCTCGTAAAAGTGCACTGCCCATATTTGAGGCCCATTTACGAAGCATCCCACCTCTGAGGTGAGAGTTTAAATCCTGCTCTGACCTCATGTTGGAAAACCGGTACTTGCTTGCCATTGGTTGGCAGTAATGTATGCATTACCTACATATATAATACACACAGAGACCTATTTTGTGTAAACATGTCTAAAGATGAATGGAGGTAAATTAAAAAGAATAAGACCATTTGAAAATATACACTGCTTTTACTGTAAAAGTTTGTGTTCAGTTTTTAACTGAGGATTTAAAAGCATTAATGGATTGGAAATATATAATTTGTCACAAATAATTTACTAGTAATAAAATACTTAATGAATTGTTAATATTATTTTATACGGAACAAGTTAAGTTATCCAAGTGTGTTATCAACAAAGTAATAAGAAAAAACCCACTAAGTAATAAGTAGTAATTACTCCTTTTTCATCATACTCTGCACGCTTAAATGGGTTTATGTCAAGATTTAGTTTATACTATTCTACCCCCAAAAGTCATTTACCCCAAAAGACATGTCATCTTTAATGACCTTATCTAGGGCAAAAATAAAGTGACTGAAAAAAAATCCAAGAGAGAGGGACACACATATTATCAGGGGACGGACAGAGGAGAAGATATTTTCTACATAACACTCCGTGTGTGTGTGTGTGTGTGGGAGACAGAGTAGTGTAGGATAAATCAATAAGAGGCTAGCTGGCATTGGTATATTGCCATTCTTTAGGTGTCTCTCGTACTGTGAGTAAACTGTATTATCCTTAGCTGGGGTTGACTCTCTTTCTCATCTAAAACTTCTGCCTTTTTACAGGACAAAAATGCAATGTTAAGTGCTTGTATTTTATTATTGAGGAGAAAAACAGCTTAAAGAAAAAACACACATACGGTATTTGAAATAAACTCAATCCAAAAATATATACATGAAGAAGGTCTTTGAAAAGGATGCAATAAAATATCTTTCATATACATATGTACGTTTCTGAATTCTAAACTTTATGGACTGTTTGATAGTACATAAATTTACAAAGTAAATTGATTGAGAAACAAAGGATAAAAAACCACTCTGTGAAGCTTTGTATGAAAGGAAGCAACTGGATATTGCAAAGTTCTACTGCTTCTGAAGTCCTCTAATAATGTCCACAGTATTTTCTGCAGTGTTTCTTTGCACTTGTCTGTTGTGCCAGCAACTTACTGCTCATACACTTAACAACAAATCGTGGCTGCGAGCATCTATAAAGGACTTCTATGGCTCTGTTTGTTAATGGTCACACACTAGAATAATATCGAGGGTATCAGTGTTGTTGGGAAAACTGACACTTGGGTCACAAACACACACACATAGATGAATAGTGAAGATGGCAAATCTGGCTAGAAATGTTTGTTATTGCAGTAAATAGATAGTCTCTTGCAGAAGGGTGAAAATAAGAGGATAAAGGATAGTGAATGAGGTCACATTCATTGTGATATATTTGCATCCTTCGCAAGGAAACTAAGTAGACAGTATTGTATCAGGTGGCATATTTGTTTTTCCTTGTAATTTTGTTGTCGTTA
Source organism: Sabellastarte sp. h YS-2021 (assembly GCA_964017235.1). NCBI lineage: Eukaryota > Metazoa > Annelida > Polychaeta > Sabellida > Sabellidae > Sabellastarte > Sabellastarte sp. h YS-2021. Next base: position 166,962,069 of record OZ024929.1, on the reverse strand, counting down.
CTGATACAGTAATATATTTTGATATAGTGAAATAAAACCTATTGTATATATATATGCAGTTGATGAACTTGATATGCTCTGTCATTTGCAAATATGTGGGGAATACTAAAAGGATATGTCGGCAGCCCTTCTATTGTATCAGTGCAAAATCTTGATGATTATTTCTGGGTTAAAGAAAGTTTAGAATATGGATAATAAAACATCAAACAGGGATACGGTCTGCGGAAAAATGTACGTATAGGATTATCAACTGTGACAAGTGTTTCATCTGAGAAAGCTACTTTAAGTGCTATGATTAGTACTTATAGGACAGGTGCCATATGGTACAGTACCAATCTAAGTCACTATAAAAACAGAAGCATTATTCAGTCTATGCAATGGCAGTGGCAATAGCATGGCTGTACACTGCTGTAGTGTTGGTATCCATATTCTGCTACCATACGCTAAGCCAACATCTGGACAATTCCACCTCCGCTCTGCTCTCTTCCCCCACCTTGGTCACTGGTCAGACAATTGTCCAAAATCATTCCATTCAACCAGTGTCATCTTCACTCTTACATCTCCATGTCGGTGCCATGTTCTGTGATACTTTTGACTATTTTGAAAGCTGTGTACAAGAATTTAACCGCTCGCTCGCCTTGCGCAATGGGTCAGAAATTCAAGGGGACATGGTCCTGTCACCAGTAGCCCTTCTACCACTGAATAGTGCACATTTAAGTATACTGTACACATGTGATGCTGTCCAGCATAAAAATATCAGTGTTTTTGTGGCAGTTGGTAGGAAGGATATGATTAATTTCTTGAGCATTGTCACTGAAGATACTGGGATACCTCTTCTCGGATATACCACTGATTTAGACTCCTTGTCTTTCAAGGTAAAGTATTTTTCTATGTATGTTTTGATAAATCCAGGTTGTCATCACTGTGTGGCATTCGACTCCCACAAATGGCAATGCTGAGGGCCTTCTTAATATGACCCTAGATGTTGAACAGGATGTCAAATCCTAGCTCTGATGTTTTGAGAATATATGGGTTTTGGACATGCTTTTATCAATACAGTAGATCTGTCTTTGTAGAACCAATCGCACTATGCTTCTAGTTGTTTGAAACAAAGAAGAGCAATTCATATAAACAGTCCCTACCCTGGATATCACCCTGGATGTAATATACCCCATTGACAACCTCTTAAAAGTGAATGAAACTATTTCATCTGTTTCAGTTATATTCTGCAATATACTGCAATAGTAAAAATGCTAGCTAGACGAAAAAAATGACACATGTGTACTTCACCCAGTTTGTCTGGTATTGTGTTAAGCTTTATCCCTTGACAATGTCAACAGCAAATTTCACTCTAACACACAGATTTACTTACACTACAAAATGTTTAATGTAGGACAGGGTCAATTTTGTAGCACAATCACAGTGATAATAAAACTACCTATAACAAATTTCCTCGGAATAAAGCATTTAGTTTTAATACATTTCTTTGTATCAGTCTTAAGTTATTGTTTTTTTAAGTATGGGCTTTGTCCAACTTACCATTATAAACAGCAAAGATAAATATGTGAATGCATATCAGTGATAAACCATTACCAGCATTTTGGCTACACCAAAGTGCATGGTGGCATGGGAACATAGTGGGTGACATAGTCTCCCTGCCATTTCTCTGGTTCTGGCTATAGTTCCACATAGATCCTGAAGTTGGAAAGTTAGAATTGTTGCAGGTGTCTGATAGTTGTCAGTAAAGAAACTTGGTCAAATAGTATGTACTGTTTTTCACCATCTCCTCAACTACCTGATATTAAACTATCTAACAAAAGCAGATGCTCCCCCACTCAGAAGTGTGACTGATTTTTATCACCAGTCAAGTGCTTTATTGCTAAATAAGATGAAACAATGATAACCAGCTATTGTGACAGAAACAAAATTCACAGAAGCCTGTCTAATGATCAGCATAAAATTATATATTTATATAAAAAAGCAGCCAAAAAATGGCAGGAATATAACACCTAAAAATATTACTATGTCATATAAAAAGATTTTATTAGATACAAGTTCATTCTAATTAAACTTAGATACAAGTTTATTTTAATTGTATTTTATATATATATATATATATATTATATATACTATTGTACAAAATACTAATGTCTTTGAGCTTTATCACTTTAATCAATAAAATTAATTATATAAGTATGGAAGTCAATGTCATTTATATGTCGTGGTAGAAATTCTAATCTGGAAGGGATTCAAATTTAATAATAATAATAATAATTACTACTGCTGCTGCTACCACTACTACTACTGTATTCAAGAAACACTACTGATACTAAAGGTGAACATATTGTTTTAAACAATTTACTAAACTAGTTAAGTGATATCAAATTATATGTTGCTGCAAAGATAAAAAAAATTAAAACAAAAACATAATAATAGTAATCTATTTGCCGAGGTTTGGAGTCAGACTGTTTAAATGTGTACAACTGACATCTGTCAACATACACTTGCTAACAAATGTAGATCGGTGGAGTAAACTCCCATGTTCACAGCATCAGAAGAGCAGCTGTTACAGTCTTCTGAATCTATGAATAGGAGAAACTCTCAAAATTAACAACAGTTGAACAAAAAATAGATGTCACATTTAGCATTGATTTCCTTTTGTTGATAGAAGGCATGTGTAATTAATGTGTGTCATCGTTTATTGCCACAAAGCAGAAAATACTGAATATTTATACTGGGAAGCATAATAGTGAAAATACTTGTCGATTCAACAGCCTGTATGGCCAAAGTGTAAGCAGACTTAATAGACATTACGACTCTCTTATTATTGGTCCTAGAGGTTTGGATGTATAGCCATCCTGTAGGAATTCATATGTAAGAAATCTTTTATGTGGTGAGATTTGACCTTGAACCACTTTTTCAAGGTCAGATGAGTGTAGGAAAACTGGAAAGTTCTTATAGCTCTATTACTATTAGTCTTGGTGGTTTTGAATGTTTGATTAACATATAGGAAATCTTATGAGGTCTCTCAGGAAGTGTTACAGCTACATTAGTTAAAATCAATTCAAAGATTCTGCAAGGTCACCTAAAACTTGATTTTCAATAGTGTAAATACTATTAAAAAGCAGTCACTTAACATACGTTCAAAAAACTACAAGTTAGTTATGTGGCACAATTTAATGAGCTTTCTGCAAACAAATTCTCACAATGATGAAGCCCTGAGAAATTTTCCAAACCCTAACTAAATCATAAACGAGCACTATATGATGAAGCATAAACCATTGTCCAAGGATTTGGAACCAGGTAAAGGCAAACCCCCTAAAAATTCTGGAGTCCAAATGGGGATCCTGATCATGTTTGTGGAAGACCCAGCCATGGATAGGTCACACCTTGTGTAAAAATATGGCCCTGATCCAGTGTCTTGTTTCATAGATAAATAAAAACAAAACACAAACAAATGGACATGATTATTGAGGGCCCCCTTCACCCTTTCCTTGTGGGGCTGGAGGGTGGTGTAGCTAGCATGGTCGACATGTTAAAATATGTAATAATACTGCTTGTTTACACAATTTGGCACACAAGTCAAATTGGTATCAAAATTAAGTAAGAGGTGAAATCAAAGTCAGGTCTATCAGGATCAGTGATACAAAATTTATGATTTGTAAGGTGTATAGTGATTGGTCATATTCTAATTCCAAGCTCTGATTTCAAGTATAATTTATATTATTCCCTTGTGAAAAACACTCAAAATGTTAAGTAATGTGATAAACTGAACTATATTTAGATACCAATGTATCCTATCCGCTCTCTGAAGCTCCCATGGGCAATGTGAACAAATATTTGCAGAAGTTGGAAATGGGCGCTAATGACAACGAAAACCAGCCGGGCATTTAAAAAAGTCCAAATCTGGGGAAACCACATTTTAGCACCCACCAACTTGAAGTAAAAATATGTGGTTGATAAACAAATTTTGTGCCATAAAATGTGAAATAATTGCTAAAATAAAGAAAATTTTGTTGTAAAATATATAAAATCATCAAATTACACCTATTATTGGCTTTTAATAGAGAAAGTTTATCCCAAAAGGATATATTAGCAATTTATTAGTGTTAATGTAAGATTGTTGAAGGGTGCTTATAAAAAGAATGGGTGATAAGGTGCATGGCACTGGTATATCCATGACATAAACAGACATCACTACCTATCATGGATTATCGTCTAACATTAGTGACATTGTGAAGTAAAAATACTTACAACAATAGAGTGATGGAATTCTCAATAACCATTAGAAAAGCCATCAGCCAAAAAGCTACCTAACACCCAGGATACACTAGTTTTGTTATTCTTAGAATTTTCAACAGAAATTTGTTTTAGAATTTCTGAAGATAATAAGGTCAACTTCAATAAAGCAGCAGTTTAGAAAGTGCCTAGCCACAAACATTTGGCTCCTGATGTTCACGAGTTAAAAAGGCATATCGTCTCCACAATTATACTCATAAAGTTTATAATCTTGGGAAGCAAATTCTAGACAGTGAAACAGGGGACTTAGGATTTTACAGGCACTTGATGCACTAACCCATTTAAAGATAGCATTCAAATCATGGCAACAAGAAAACAGTTCATATGTAGAGAGTTGCTAAGTTAGAAGTGACCTGGCTTATTGCTACTTTTCTGTTCAATGAACAATATTCTTTGGAAACTATCAAGTTTTGTTCTTGTACGGGAAGGAAATAATCCCACTTTGTTTTTGTTGACTGATTTCAGCTATATATTCCACATGAGTACAAAGGCCCTTGGGAAATAAGAAACACCAATGGAGGTCAATTAGACAGCTCATCTAGCTGTGTAAATATAAAGGTATCCATTGCAGGGCCTTACTCTGCCAACAAATCCTTCAACAGATGTATCCCTGTCTTCAGTTAATATCTGTTCATTGCTAAATCGTTTTGAATTCTTGCTGGAACTGATGGCAAATACTTGTATAAACATGCTTCACTAAAAACCCTACAGTCACAAGTATATAAGGTTAATTTAGAAGTTAATGAAACTGAGAATGAAGGAATTGAAAAAGTATACGGTTTCTTATTTTTATCACATGTTTTTGTGAACATTAGAATTCATCTAATAGTTTTAATTACATTTAAATGTAGTCACGTGACTAGTTTTGTACCTATTTGGATACATAGAGTAGTCATGTGAGGTGGATTTCTGTTTACATAGAATAATATGGAAAAGTATATAATAATATTTATTTCTGTGACAAGTGTTATATTTTTTATATAAATGTTACTGATAGCCTCATTTATGTTAAAGGTGTAAAGGCTATACTGTATATCCTCTGCTAAAGATCAGACCCCTCCTCTCAAACTTATATAATTGTTTAAAGAGAACAACTCTAAGAAAGAACAGACCAGGGAGTATGAAATCTAGTAGTCTGAGACCTTTTCAGAGGACAATTCAGATCAAATGAAAAAAAATTAAATTGTGGGATAATTTGTCAAACCTGTATGGACTGACTGTCTCATAAAACACCAACATCAAAAATACCCCAGAAAGTATTTTATCAGTGAAAAAAGCTTAATGTCATTATCTTATTTATCTCTTGCATGCCTGTAAAATCCATAGGGTCAGTTTTCCATTGGACTCCAACCCATAAACTCTCGGCCTACAGACCTACCCTCTAACAGGTGAGCTATCAGGGATATCCCTACTGGCCAAGTCAGTAACAGTACAGAGGTTTGAAACAAAGTTTATGAAGCTTGTAAGTCTGTTTTCTACTATGTTAGACAGCAAGCTGTGTATTTTGTCATTAATGTGAACAATGTTAGCAAACAGATTTCATGTAGAAAATGGCTTTGCCATGTTGATTTCCTGAGAGATATTCTTTTCCAATTTATCTTGCCTTTTTGTGTTATTTTAATGAAACATTATTCGCAACCACTCTGGCGATTTTATCACTTCATGGATTCTATCACATGTGAATACAAGGTTGAATATGTTTTCTATTTATTTTTGTCATTCTTTTTTGAACATCTTCCGTTTGTATGCACCACTATGATTCCACATCCTTTTATAGTGACCTAGTAAGCCAAGTTCCAGCATGGACACAGTAAGTGACCCACTTCATTAATATATCTCTACAACCCGAATTAGACACTTATACCCCATTCACACTACAGGCGGTTATCACCTGTGGTAGGCCGCGTTTGGGGAATCGTCCCTGTCCTTGGATCACCGTCTGAAGTCCGTGTGTGACCTTGGGAGTCAGTGGCAAACCATCCACTACCTTGCGAGTCCTATGAAAGTTTTAAACTGTTTAAAATTTACGCCTCTGATTTTGATACTGTGAGCATGCGCAGATGATTTCGCACATGCGTGTATGAATTTCTAACTACTGTAACCGAAGGTATGGTCCATTGTGTACATATGGTTGTGATTCGGTCATCTTTCAGTGTAATAGGTATTCGACGTTTCGCCGAAGGTGAGTTAAGGTAATGGAGGTCGCTTCACGGTGACCAACATTTTTAGTACTGTCATCTGACTGTTATTGATGGTTAAAACATCGTGTCCAATCAGTGGCTGTAATGTGAACAACTCAGATGAAATGGTGTGAATGGGGAATTAGACACTCTGTGGACCCAGATATTTTGTTCAACCATAAGCCTAAAGCATCTCTTTGTACTGCTAAAATAAACACCAACATTAAACAGGAACATCTAGCACATCAGCAAACAGTGGTTTTTTGTAGTGAGACATTAATTCTTGCAAGGGAGCAAATGAAAAAGGATGCATGTATTTGATGTTGGCTTGCATTCATGTCAATCTATATTTCTGTTTATTGTTTGTGGTTGCTTAATGGAGTTGGTGGCTTCATAGCTCAGTGTGAGACATCTCACTAATGGGCAACCCCTGGAAAGGGGTCTCTGAGTTATCATGTTGATTGTATACTGCCTAAATGCTATGTGGTGTTGAGGTCATGTTATATTCATATCTGCCAATATATATTATACACATGTATGTATCTCTTAAAATCATATGAAACATCTGTTATGTTCAGTAAGAGAGAAATTTCAAGAGAACGATTTAGCATGTCCAATTTGAAAATCCTATTGCTGACTTTCAGTTTTAGTTACTTTGATTCATTCCCTTTCAACTGACCCCATCTCTTCCCCGGATCACTATGCTGAGAAAATACAAATGATGCAGATTATTGTAAACATCAATTGATTTCCAATCCACTACAGTTTTTGGAGGCCCCCACTTAATTAAAACAGTGTCCTCGCCTTCTTCTGGCCAAAAACTGAAGAGATGGGATAATGGATATTTCCTATTTATAGCAGGTAGAATATTTGAGGCATTCACCCAAGCAATAAGCAGTAATGTTTACACTGTACAAAATGATAATAGATAAATTGATGTGCCATAAAATACCAATGTCTTTCATTTTAATTAAATAGAAGTATCCAGATTAAACCCACTGAGTCAAAACTTAGTTCACCAGTAAAAAATGTAATGCTTCATAATGTAAATCTATCTGTTGAAATACTTTGCTTAAACACAATATAATATTAACAATATACAGAAGAAGGTGTTGATAAAAATACACAACATGATAATCAAAAACAGAAGAGGGTGGTGTTAAAAGTACAAACAGCATATTAATAGATAGTAGTTTTCATACTGGAAACACAGTACTAATGCAATTTGTTGAACTATGTACAGCTAACATATATAAACGGTCAAGGATTTTTCAGAGGACTTTATATCATTGTATTCATGAGCATTAGTAGAGGTGTTAGGCCTTGGCGGAGGTATGCACTCTCTGAGTACTTTTGTATGTTCTGTGCACAAAAGACAAGAAAAATCGTAGTCAAAAGTAAGGCTGTGACCTGGGGAGAAGGAAACCGGGACTGGGCATAAGACTGGCAAGAACTGGTCCGAATTAGGGTAACTGCAGTTTAGTTTCAACCAACAGGAAGTACCAGGGAAACAATTATAGGGATAATGTAAACAAATTTTTAGAAAATACAATGATAAATATCTGTGAAAATAAAGATAAATAATAATCAAAAAGCAATACCATTTCTACAAATCTGACTGTAGTAGTACCCAAGTAGTTTACTAAGTTAAACAGAGTCAACAAATGTAGCCTAAATATTATATTCAAATTTCACACAGCCTTTGGACATCGTAATATACCTTATGTTTAGTGTCATCATTGCTCAGTATGATGGAATAAACACACAACAAATAAAAGCATTCAACCAGCATATCCCTCAGTCAAGGCAAAAAAAATCCTATAAAAAATTCCTGGATCTGAATTGGTTGCAGATCATTCCCAAATTAAATCAGTTCTATTTTAGAACATCACCCATCTACTCTGAAAATTTAATGCAAATCATTGCAGTAGTTTTTTGTTATCTCTTTAATGCCCCTGTTCCACCACATGATTAAGGCTCCTGATTAAGGAGTTTTTGGAATCGGTTTCCTAAAAGTGTGGAGTACCAGAGAGTCTGCTAGAGTCTGTTTGGATCTGTTGGGGTTGGTTTAAAAATCAAACATGTTTGATATTTTTCATGACTGTAACCGATCCCTTTCGCCCCTTCCCACCAATGTCACAGTCTCAGGCTCCCTGAGACCTCCTCAGATCTATCCCCGACCCACCATGCAAAAGAAAAAACAAAAATCGGCCATAGCAGTTTGAGGGAATCTGTTATTAGTCCCAGGAAGTCTGAGGAGGTCTCAGACCAGTCTGAGACCCAGTCAGTATGTCCCAGACAGGATCGGTGTTGAATCCTACCACAATCATGGTTTAATCGCCTCCTAGTCAGGGAATGATCGTGATTTGTCTGAGAAGGTCTGATGCTTAATGAGAACAACCGCAGAACTGGATCCAGATTACATTTCCCCTCCCATTATTCATGTTTTTTGCACAGACTCTCAAGGATTGAGGGTCCCAAGACCAATCGGGGTTTAATCCTACAGTGGAAAAGGGGCATATTTAAACAGAATTCGACGATTATAAAATCTCCTTAAAGGCGGTTATAAAAGTTTATACAATATTAATATGAAGCAAGGCATTGAATATCATTTTAAATCTATAAACAAATTGAGCTCTTTTGTTCCATAACCCATAAGCAATAAAGTTAACAAGAAAATGAAAAGTAATCATGCACATAAACTTACTGTCACCATTTTTAGATTCAAGAGGGACATATTTACATATTACATATTTTATTATTGATCCAAGACTGACTGCAACATAAGGCACATGCAAAGACAGTGAATTTTATTTATTTATTTTTTATTTGATAGCTGTAAAGATTTAGCTGTAAAATATACAGTAACATAATGGAAAAGGTTAATTTGCATGTATTAATTTCACACTACAAATAAAATAGATATATTATTATTGTTTTAACATAGAAAAATGGCAGTGAATTTTATATTAATAGCACCAGTTCCTCATTTCATATTGCCAAGGATTAGAATTAGTAAAGTACCTTTATTTCTGTAAGACAAGGAAATAGTATTGGCGTTGACATATAATTGCTATCTATGTCTCCACTTTTTGGGCTCGCTGTTACTAAAGACACTCCATCTAATAGAGACTGTTCATTGAGCATTTATTTCATCCAAATCAGGATATAAGTCCAGGGATGACACTCCTAGATCAGGGCAAATCAATTTATCTGTCACCAAGTCAGTGTTGCACATTAATCCTTTGTCAATTGATCCAAACCATTGCCAGCTAGTCTACCATTAGTGTCCTAAGTAGTCATCTGAGTTGTCCAGATTTGGTCTAATAAAACTCTGCCCAGTCGTTGTATTTTCTCTGTGTAGTGCTCAAAGTGTGTAATTATTATTTTGCATTCTGAGCAATTGTGTGAAATATGCCTAAAACTTTATGTCACGTAGTTAATTAAGAGCTAAAAGCAGAAACAATTAAATGCAAAAAACAACAGTAGCAGCAACAACAACTAAAGACACAAACAATACCCCCTCCCCCCCCAAAAAAAAAGAAAAACATAAATAAATTTTAAAAAGGCCATTCTTGAGATACTGTGTATAATGAATCAAGCTATGTACTAAAAGATTACTAAAATATTGTTTAAATTCAACATATGATTTAGGTCAACCTTAGTATTCAGTCACACTTTATAATCGTATTATTCTACATGATTTTCTTGTCTTCACAGGTTTTGACTATTCAATTGCAATTAATTAGTTGACATTAACTGCCCCATATTTGCTACTTTGTGTCTTCCTGTTGGTTACTACTAAAACATGGTTATCTTTAAAATGCTTAAAAACAAAACAAACAAACAAAAAACATGGTTACCTGGATATAGGTCAGTTCTTACCAAATGCCTATTTGTTTTTGCCCGGAACTACAGTTTTAAACCAGAACACCTCAGTTCAAAACCTCCGCAAAGAGAGCTGAGTATCCCCACGTTGAAATTTCACCCAAATGCTGGTTGCTAATGCTGCTCTTGAGGCTGGCGCTTCTAGAGATTACTTTTCTTTTGTCATTGTACTTTCAAAGAAATTTGTGCCTCCAGCGAGGAATCTGCCCTCCGAGTGTGCACTACTGGTTTTTGTGATTGCTTCCAAACTACCATGTCAGTGCCCTACACATGACTTTGTGGCTCGCACCTGTAGATCAAAAGACTTTTCAGCTCTAGAGATCACATTTTTGTGTCTCCGGACTTTTGTGAATTGTGGTGTAACATGATGAGTACCTGTCTCTTCACTGAAGTTAAGCAGCAATGGGCTACGTTAGTACTTGGATTGGTGACCGCCTCAGTGACCTACTCATGTCTATGATAGCTTTGCTGCTCATTCTAGTAGACTGAAACCCCTTTCAGCCTTGTTTCATTCTAACCCTCATAATCAGAAGCACGGCAATGAAAATCATTAGAAATAGGAATGTTGAAAATTCAGGATGTTTTTGGTATCCAGAATGTGATCTGGATGTTTCCCAAACTTTAGTCTCTTATTCAGTTGATCAGACCTTACCCAAATAAAAATGTTAAAGATGGTGTCATTAGTTTTGGAGTAATCACAAACAGACAAATAAATGAACCAACCCCACAATATAACTTCCTTGGCGGGGATAACAAGACCAGACAATTACATGTGACACAAAACATTTCTCCACATTTCTCATCAAGCAAATTTATTTACTGGAACAATGGCTGGGGTTTATACAAAACATGCACTATGATTTTAATGTTTCTAAAACCTCACTATTTCTGCAGAAATCAAACAGTTTACTTCTATTTCGTCTCTGATTTGGTGCAAACATTTGTCAATAAACAATTCAAAGAACTGATAAGCTGATTGATTACCAAGAACCCAATGTCGTGCATTCCTTTTGGCCATCCAATTACTGACCCCTACCCAACATCTCGCTCACCTTAATTAACCTGAACTAAACACTCCCACAGAAATGACCAGCATTTAATAAGCTGTGGATCAGATACAATCAGCTTTGGTTGTCTCTGACACAAGTAGAAAACCAACAGAAAATCATAGTAGATATATAACAGGAAACCTTCCCAGATGATATATGTGAAGTAAATATCACGAATGAAGATGTAATATGAAAAAAATATGTCCTGTTCTGTATGGCTCAGTATTTACAGGGGCGGGCAAGTCTTACGGAGATGACCGTTCAATGGACAAACAATTAGTTTTGGATCTAGGATATTTTTAAACAATTAGTGGCTTCGGTAGAGTGCTCTTACCAGCTTTGTGTTAATTCTATCACATGCTGCAATGATTTTACTAAAAAGAAATATATAAGACATTCAAAGGCTATGGGATATTTCAATGTGTTTTTTTTTCACCCACCATGGGCCGTATTTAGCCAGTACAGGACTGCATATTCGATTGGCAAGAAACTATCCCAATAAATAACAAAATTTTAAATATCTGTGAAAATAAGCAAAATTAAGTAGGTAGACATATCTGAATGTATACTATGGTTTACCTAAGTAGTTTTATGAATTTAAATTATATTTTAATAGTGTTTGGTTACTCGCTCCGCTACTTTGTACTCAATTTCTCAACAAATTTTATCTGTTTTCAGGTAACCTATCACAGCTTTATTGACCTATCACACCTTTATATAAATTCTACCACGACACAGCTGTGTCAGTGAATCTGATTTACCGAGAGCTATGATAAAATCCTTTGTATGCATGTTGGCTGTCGATAACCCCTTGCAAAGTACAATGGAGAAAACAGCCTTGCTTTAGAATCAAAATTTTAGTTGTTTTGATAACATATTTTGTCACGCTAGAATTCTGTCCAGAGATCTCACAACCAATCTTTTTGGCCACAAGGCAGTTATGGACAATCCTTACGCTGTTATGACTTATTTCTAGGATATTACTGATCTTTTAGATGCTACAACTTATTTTTGTAAAAACAGAGGTGAGTGATCTTGTCCCAAGAGTTGACTAGTTGTAAGCCAAAGTCAAAGTTGGGGTTTCACATCCCATTCAACAGCCAGGGTCACATTGGGACAGTTCCTCGAGATTGCCACTTGTGGGCTCGAACCACACATAGGTGAGAGCCTGTGATAAAATACCAAACCTGCTAACTACTAGGCCAAAGAGGACCTGACTAGTCGCAAGAGTCTCTGGATTACTTCACAATAGTGGTTTGGGCTTAGTGTTACGAGTGATATATAAGAACTGTAGTAGTCATAAATAGGTGGTAAGATCAATATTTTTGGTCGCATTATTGAGCTTTTGATTTTTGAGACTAATTGAGTTGTTTGTTAGTTTTCTGACTATTTTGGACTGTATCAGTTGTAGCTACAAATCCAGTTTAAAACAGACCAGATCTTATGAGTAATCGCAACCGTGGAACAGAGGTATTAGAGGAACTGTTGTTAAATCTTGGTAAAGAGCTGGTGAACTGTAGCACTAATCAAATAAGGATAGATCCTGTTTGAAGTGCAGATGACTAATGGGGCATCCCAACGGAGGAAATAGAGGGAATTTGGTTAATCTCTTTAACAGCTGTATTTATCTTAAGACTATTGCCTGTATGACATCAGCCCCAATATGTATGGTAAAAACTTGTGTAGTTCTAATGGCCCAGTCACATCTCTCCTCACAGCCATATCTGTATCTATTTGCTTTTTGGCTTGGCCACCTTGTTCTTAAGGCTCCAAAAGGAGGCCTCTCGTATTAAAGAACGAGATGCCTCGTATATCCATCCCTCCCACCTTCACCTCTCCAGGCTCTGTATTTTTTGCACGGCTCGTGTAGGCTCATTTGCAGCCATTTCAAACATTTAAGAGGGGCCATGGTGGCAGAGTGGTAACACGCTCACCTCCCACCTCTGAGGCCAGGGTACGGTTCCCGGCACGGCCTCAAGTGGGAAAGCAGGTAGTTGCTTGCCATTGGTCGGCAGTTTACAGTACAGAACCCTGACGAACTATATGTACTGGTTTCCTCTGCCCTTCCAACTACCCGTGGTGATATGACCTGTACAGTGTTGAAAACGTGAGCTGCAAAGCCATCAGAGACACGAGTAGTGCCCTGAAGCAGTCATTCATCCCAGTACTAACGTAGGCCATTGTCGCTTAACTTCAGATAGATACTCATCACACTGCATCCCAGTTTATCAAAGTCTGGAGACAAAAAAAAAGTGATCTCTAGAAGTGCGAGCCTCACTAGACCAAAAACAGTGTATGGGAGGGGCGGAGGGTTAAAATTGTTACAAACATGTGGAAGGAATTATACGCCCAATTAAATGTATATATACTCAGAAATGGTAAGCATTTTGGTTTTGAGGCCAGTTTTAAGTGGACAAATGTGTAAATGTTAAAACTATCTCTGTGAATATGTTGTCTCACACCATTTTGATTGATACTTCCTGTTTTGAGGAGCTTCGACTGAAATCAATGACCTTTTGTGTGTGTACTTCATTTATCAATTGCTTTCTAATATATTTCCTTTGAAACTCATTATTTAGAGAAAGCTCACAGGCGCCAAAAATCCCTTGATGTGTACAGCTGATGTATCAATTAGCTTTGAGTTTTTTTTGCAGAGAATGAAAAGTAGATAATTTTTAAATTGCTCCTTGATTGTATTGTGACAGTATTTTTATTTTGGCATTTTAAGGAAAAAATATTGAGAAAATTGAGGATGAAATATACAAAGATGTTACAATAAGATGTTACAATATCCAAAAGATACAAAAAACATAATTGGATTCTGATCTTTACATATACACAATCACATCAATTGAAAATAGATACAAATGCATTTAGATTCTGTTTTAATTCTTAGATGATTATCCGATCAAATTTTGTCTTATTTCTGTATCAGTGCTTTAAGTACAATTATACAGTGGAATTGTGTTGATGTAAACAAGAGGTCTTGCTCAATACCGCATTATGCTAAATAAGTTCTCTCATATCTCTCCATATTTAGAGAAGTTACACTGATTCTTAATAAAACAAAGAATCCTATTGTAATAGTCTTTTTGGTTTTACAAGTCTGCAAAAACTTAAAACAACCACTAATGATCATAAAACCGAGTCATCTCATTTGTGCAAAATGACTTACCATACCCTCCACTGAACAAAAGAAAATAATGACTGGCAAAGTTTTCCTCATGTGGCACCATTCGAATGGAACAGACCCCCAGACTATCAGACACCAAGAAACTGTAGTCAGTTTCAGAAGGAAACTCAGGGCATATATCTTTGGATTAACATACCCCTTTCCTAGCCATGCCTTGGTCAATGCTTCCTTTGCTGATGACATTTTGAACCTGGATAATCAAGTCTGTACTTATATGGTCAATAGTAGATGGTACTGACCATGCCATTTCCCATGGTATGTGCAAACTTTGAACAATTTCTTTGTGTGTGGTCATGGAAAGGAGAGAATATAACAAAATGATAACTTTACTGACAGAAAGTCTAGCACTACATACAGGAATAAGGAGCAATATAAAATGCCTACAATTTTAGAGGGGAGGGGGTATTGAATGTAGTGTGTTCAGAGCATAAAAAAACCAATATGCTTTGGGACATAGGGCAGAAAATTGGTTCTATATTTACAGAATTGGCATACCAATTGGGAGTATAATTATAACATCATTCACTTCCTTTTTATTCTTGAACACAAAATGGCATACAATTATGGTCAAAAAAGTTTTTTGTTAACTTTTGCGTCTATGGTGAGCTAGCCTTGCTTCATACGAACGCGAGACACTTTATAAGGAGACATTAAATAGGGAAACTTGCTGAATGACGAGTACAAAACAAATATCAAGAATGAACGTGGTGATATAATAGCAGTGTGTAACACAAAACATTAGCTGTCAAATACTTATATGTACTGTATTCAGTGGCACCAGTGTTTATCAAAACTGCAATTTTAAAATGAGATTTCTCTGCTATTCCTGCATATATTTTAATGCAACATGAAGAAGCTAATGATTAATATGACATACATGTTGCTTACATAATTAATGAAACCTTCATAACAATGTCACTTGTTTACCTATTTGTAACACTAAGTATCCATGCTAATGGGCGCCAGGGAATAAAAAAAATACAGGTCTGTATGGCCAGGTACTTAGGTCAAATATGTTGTGTTGTGTATAATAAAATTCTTTATCTCAGTCTTGAGTTGTCCTTGCAAATATATCTAGTGTTAATTCTTGTTGAAAGTTTAAGGTAAGAACTCTATGCAATAAGTAACAAATCTGTTCCAATTGTGGTTGGTTAACCTGGAAGCCAGACTTCCACACATCTGGTGCTCTGGTAGACAGAGGCTTGCAAATGCAGTATCCTCTGCATTGGATTAGATTACCACTTGTAATCAGATTACAAACAACCACAGCTTCTTTCAGAAACAAATTATAGACTCTTTCCATACTTGCCATTCCACTAGTCCAAGTGCCTCTCCTCTGGTAGATCCTGTTTTGGGGGTTGTCCTCCCTCTCACAATTGGACTATCTATTATCCAATTACTAGAGGTTCAGTGGATGTTCACATTAATTTGGAACATAAATAATTTATTAACATTTTTCAAATTATTAAAATAAATCTTATTGTACCTGTTTGATCCACTAAAGGTAAAAAAAATTCCTCAGATCAATAGTGAAGTGACATTTATTAAATAAAGCTATTCTGAAGTCTATGAATAGTAGAGGCCTTTAGTTAGATATATAATGTTTCAGATATCTTGGTAACATAGTCTTTATACACTCCCACGACTGGGATGGTTTCATCAATGTATCACTGACACAATATACATTTGCAGTAAATCTCACTTTTCCACACCATCCTCAAATCCAGTAAGTCCTCAAAAATCTGAATATGTTAGTAAATATTTTGGTAAATGTATGTATGTTTAATTTCTGAGCAGAAACTTTAACAAGTAATTTGAGGTCACCTCCATAAATTGACACTTTTCTGAAGTAAAGTAAAAAGGACAATAAAAGTAACCTTAAAATAAAGTAGCAAATTATAAATTTATCTGAAATTTAGCCTTACACAATTGCTTGGTTTGGATTAATGTCACTTGTAACACATTGTCTATATAATATCACAAATGTTAGTTGAGGGATGGGAAGAAAGTTATGCACACCTGTTGAATCAAGATTCCACACCATAAACTGCAAAGGCATGGACAAACAACTGCCTATTTCTTCCTGGTTTTAGGTTGGATTCCAGCTGACATTCAGGAGTTAGGAGATGGTGTATTACAACACTATGCCAAGATGGTATGGTAGTGGAATGGATAGCAGGCCGGTTCCACTATCAAGAACTGGTCTTCTGACTAAACTGATAATGTTGTCCTGGGTGTAATTTTGATGGTCATATGACTTATGTTTCAAATCGTCAAGGCCGAGATTAGAGTTGGTCTCCTGACTGCTCTAGTAATGTTGCCCTGAGTTTAATCGGTTGTACAAGTTATGTTTCTAAGTGTAAAGGCCAGGAACAATATATATCAACCATAATAGCTCATGATATTTTAAAAAGATATTTAAAAACCGTATGACTATTGCTATGCCGTGACGTTTCTTTATGGTGCCATGGCATATATTTACCATATAACAACACTCTTATGTGACAATGAGACTGGGTAATTTTGTCATATGAGAAGATTAGTGCTAGGAGTAAACCAATTAATACACAACATAATAATTACAACAACAGAACCATTTGTACTGTGCAAAATTGATGAGAATCCTCTGATGTGCCGGAATCCTAAAAGAGACAACAGAATCCAAAACTGGGTAAAAGTCTTAACCCAGTAAGGGGAGGATAACTATGGCGATGAGTATACTAAAGTAAATAAGTAAGTATTGAGTTGGCTCCTAAAACTCAAAATGGTTTGTTTAACATTTATCAGTGCTTTGTGTTTTGACTAATTTCTATGACTCTTCACAGTCGAGAGAAGGTTGTAAGATAGTCTTATTGGTCGTGTGACTTATCTTTCTCACTCATGGCAAATGGTGTCTTTTTGCTAGTTTTACCCTCTTTTCAATACCACAAGTTGTAGCTGCCTCCTAAGTTATAAATCAGAAACTTCTAACATTAACTATTGAAACTGAAATCCCCTAAGTCTAAAATCACAGAGTTAGCCTGAATTTAAAACAAAGGTCATAACTTACTCTTGAACCAACATGTGTAGCATACAAATATAAAAGTACATTTTTGATATTCAAGTCTGTGCTTGTCATTGGCTTATTCAAGTAGTTATCCACTATTATGCTAATGACAAAAATGTAATATCTGATACTCACTCAACTGCCCTGCTCTAATCTTGACCTTGGGTAGAACTGAAAAGTTTCAATTAGAATGATTAAAATCAAATTGACAAGCTAGTACAAAGTTTCAACTCTTAAGGTTGACTAAGGAATCAAACACAAAATTGGTGTAAATAAGTTGGTGAATAATACACAAAGTTTGGGCAAGAGACTTTTATTTACAAACAAGTACAGAAATGTCATAATAAAGACTAGAATTAGGGCTAAAAGCCACAAAGGCATGACGTAAAAGGCCCAAACCCAACTAAGCAGTTAGTAGCTGTTGCAATGTGGTAAATAACTTAATCTCAGTCATGTAACCAGATTCTAAATAGCATGATCAAAATGTTAAAATATATATAAAACATCCCAGCCAAATTGGAGACATCTTGGAGACAAGCAATAGGACAGCATTTTTCAACTTCTTTCTAAAGGAAAAAAGAGAGGTGGCAGGGTGAAATAATAAATGCAACAAGCAGTTTCCAGAATTCTTAACTGTTTCTGACAGGGTTTGCTCTCCTTAAAAGCATAGTCTCCATCATTTATATACTGAAAAATACATGATGCTCAAGCACTGTGAGTAGAGGACAATATTTAAAAGATCTACTGACAGTAACTTAATCAGATTCTTAGTCAGGTTGAATATGCCTCTGTACACAATAACTAGTCTAATGTCCACGTTTTTAATTTACTGCAAAGTTTTATATAAGCCAAATGCAGCATACTTGAAACAAGTGGAAGGCCTTCACAAGTCTTTAGTTGGAGGTGTCATGTTTCAGGATTCTTTGTTACATTATCCAATGCCACCTCCCACAACTATAATGTTTTCATCAAGGTATTATTTACATACAGTACATAATGCCTAAGTCACACCTATCTGTATGGTATTCTGTATGTATTTGATATCCGCTTCACAGCCTTGTCCTTATGACTTGGGAAAAATATATTTATTTAGATTTATTCTTTGTTTTCAACAGTCAGGGTCATATTGGGTAGTTTACAGATGGAGGAACCAATGCATACTAGTTGGTCAAGATTCTGCAATGTAAACCACCGGGCATTGGCAAGTGACTACCAACTTTCCAACATGAAGTGCCAGAGCCTAGATTCGAACCAGCGATCCCCAGAGGTTGAAGGCAGGCACTCTAACCACTACAACAACAAGCCCCCAACTTCAGAAAAAGACTGTGTATCTCGGTTGTACATGTTGCATAATGAGATATCACATAAATCCACCCTCCTTCCCTCCTTCACCCCCTCTAGGATGTAGAGTTTAATACAGCTATTGATAGGATGTGTCAGGCCTTTAAAACTTTAAAGTGGTCCTGAATGTAAGTAGCACTTTGTATTGTGTTAAACATATCCTACCTGAATTCCTACCATGGTCATTAAAGGGGACTCCCTTAAAAATATCTTTGTTTTTTTAGAAATATTTTGTGTGTACTCACTAATGTGCATGACCTGTCCCAGGACTTAGAAATTGAACTCCAGTTTTAAAAAAATATATTTATATGTGGACTTCAGTATGCATGTACTTTCCGAAAAGGATGTTAAAAATGCAACTTCATTTTTTTAACTAGAATTTTCTGTGCAATTAATATTGGTCTCCCTTTACATGGAGTTTATCTGAAGCATTAAGTGATCTCTGTAAGCTCATGTAGAACCCAAAACAAATGACCACACTTGGGTAGTTGATTCGATAAACACTGTACAGTTGTGTTACTGGTGGCTTCATTCAACCAATGGACATTACAGGCTAGACTTATTTATTGCATTAGATGTGCTAGCACTCGGAAGTCCAACATGCAGGGGGAAGCTGTCCTGTGATTGCCTATATTGGTTCTGGCTGCTGTTCCAATTATTGCTATACTGTACACCATCTTTGTATTTTGTTCTCCATGCTGCTGACCAATTTTTCTTATCATTTGAATTTTAAATTGCAATTTGTTGAATTAGCAAGAATTTAAATTAATTTTACACTGGGCAGCTGGCAAGCATATCACTTATGGCTGTACATTGCCACAACTCAGAACACAAATTGTTTGTTTGTAATTGCTTTGTGTGACTTGATTTGCACTTATTTTGTATTAAAATCACTCCATATGAATTATACATTAGATCAAAATATTATGACTTATTTACCTTTTACAATAATTTTCAAATTTAAATAATATGATTTCTACTCGAAATAGGCGCCCAGTTTGGTACATAACCAATCAAAATACAACTTACTAAACTCCACAGATTCAGTTTCTTGTTCATTTCAATTTGTAGCCCCCCAACCAAGCCAGCCAATTCTACCTTCTACGTTCTGTTTGGAATATTCTTCTTTATGAGATTAGAGCCTCCCCCTCTATTGACTCTTTCAGAGAGAAGCTTAAAATCTATGTCTACACCAAGGCCCACCTTAGTATTAATCTCCCCCTGACATTCCATGTGTTTTTTCTGTCCCTGGATACTGAAATATGGATGTCTGTTTTGAGCTATTAATCTTTAAGAGTGCTCTTACTAACCGGAGATTAAGCATTATAAAAGTACAATTATAATTAGAATTGCATATGCAAGGTGTGACCTGCAACTTGAGACAATATGTTGTCTCTCTTTTTCAATTAAGATTAAGTACATTTGGAAATTATATACATGAACACTATCACTGATATTGCAGGGAAATAAGTTTGTGGTATCATAGGAAACCATGACTTAACTTTGTAACTTGAGACACATCTAGACTGGACACAACAGCTAACAGAGACTACCATTTAACAGTTGGTTGCTATGGGCAAACACTCAAACATTTCTGTGTGAGTATATAGTCTAATCTAAGAACTTTAATAGCACTTAATATCCATCATCTGACAGACTCTAAAGGAGAACTACACATAAACAGATATTAAATGTAATGTAACCAGGTCATACTAGAAAAAATACAGACGAGGTGCAAAGACTGAGGCTGATAGACTTTTGGAAACAGATAAGTTTTGACCTGTTTTTAAGCGTGAGCTCTAGTGAGGCTCACTTTTGTTTTTGTTTTGTCTCCAGGACTTTCATAAATTGTGACTATTTTGGCATAGTGAGATGAGTGCCTGCCTCCTCACTGAAGTTAGGCAGCAATGGGCTATGTTAGTACTGGGATGGGTGACAGCTTCAGTGCACTACTCGTGTCTCTGATGGCTTTGCGGCTCGTGCTTGTAGACTAAAACCCCTTTCAGCCTTGTTCCTGTAGGAGGCAATAGAGGTCACATTGAGTACTTATATGGGTACAATTTCCAATCAATACCTAAAATAAATACTGGGGTTTTAAGTCCTGATCAACAGCCAGGGTTAGCCTCTTGAAGGACAGGTTCTGAGCATTACAACATGTGGGAGTCAAACCCACACAGAGATGACAGCCTGTGATTAGATGGTAAATTGCTAACCACTAGAACACTGAGAAACTGTCACATATAATTACCAAACATGATCAGACCAAGTGACCACAAAATATTAAATTGAATATATTAGGTTTCCGAGTTTTGTAATAATGTGTTTTACAAGCAGAAATTCAATTATTTAACCTGAAACGGCACTCTAAAAAGTTAACTAATTTGATGTTTTGTGCGTAAAGGTTTCGTAAAAAAACTAGCACTTGAGTCAATATATATTCCAGTCAGTGTGTAGGTGGTAAACATAGCATGAAATTTGTATTCATGCAGCATAAAACAATGTACATATGTATTATACCAGTCATGTCATTTTAAAATAGGGTTGATCACATAAAAATTTAAAACATGGACAACCAGTATATCTCAGTGAAAAACTCCATCTGTACACATTACAAAAAATGCCAGAGACAGCTGTCCAGAATTGGACTTCCTTCAAGTCCCCTCTTGCAACTATAGAGTTCACAAACCGCACAAAGATTTTCCAAGTCCTTCAGTCATAATTCATAATGCACCAACTTTTATCAACTCTATTCTTCATATAAGAACCAGTCACTTAAGTAATATCCTTTAGGAAACATTGCAAGACCCACATCTCAACTCAACCTTCCCTTCCAGTATCTTGACCCTGATACACACCCACAATTCTGAATTACTGACCTAGAATATTCCTTCACTATCTTAGTTTAGCACCCTGAATTCCCCTTTGTGGGGAAGATATTGCACCTGCAAATCAGTAGATTAGATTAGATACCAGTTCCAACTGTCAGATAGTATTGTGTTGGATCAAATTCTTTCCTTATAAGTTTGTACTGTCATAGCTTGATTGTTAGCCTTTTGTGGTGTAAAGTAATTAAAATTGATTGTAATTTCTTGCCTGGAAGACAAAAGACATTTGCATAGTCTCTCAAAATATGTTGTTTTAGGCATGGTGGCCTTTAATTCCAACCTCTATCCCTCTTGGTGCCATGTCAATAAAAGCTTTTTCCAAATAAAATCGCCAATTCAGCAAATAGCATCATATGACTCCCTGATATTTGCACAACTGGTGCAATAAAGGCTCTACGTGTCAACATCAGCCAAACTTGTAGATGAGGTGTCGTGCTGAACAAACAATAAAGTCAATTTCTGGATTGAGAAGCACAACAGACAACCAGTGTGTGTCATATGTCACACTCTATTATTCATTTACATAACAAAGGCCATGTTTTATCTATGTTAAGTTTAGTACATCTTCTATGCTTGTACAGTGAAAGTCCATTTCATATGTATTCTTATGGAGAATCATCTGTCCATGTATTACCATATGTCATTGTAAAAACTCCAATCTAGTAGAAAGTCCAATTTGAGTTTTTGCACTGGTGGAAATTGTAACTCTAGCATGACATATAAATTCTAATTCTAATTTGACTTTTATAGCGCTTAATCTCCACTGAGTAGTGGACTCTAAGGCGCAACAAGACAATAGTAATATGCAAATTCAAAGTCC
The DNA here is from genome assembly GCA_964017235.1 of Sabellastarte sp. h YS-2021. Taxonomy (NCBI): domain Eukaryota; kingdom Metazoa; phylum Annelida; class Polychaeta; order Sabellida; family Sabellidae; genus Sabellastarte; species Sabellastarte sp. h YS-2021. Next base: position 166,939,368 of record OZ024929.1, on the reverse strand, counting down.
AGGGACAAAAACAGGTCAGCACCACGGAGAAGCCAACAGAGAAAATGAGCTAAGGAGGATATGCCTTTGCATAGAGATAGGTTTTGAGCTTCTTTCTAAAAGAGGCAATAGTGGGTGATGCACAAATGTCTTCAGGAAGCGAATTCCTAACAGTGGGAGCATCAAAGGCAAAACTGAAGCCAAACTGCTTAGTGGACTTGTGAATTGTGTATATATTTACTTATAATTCATTTTTTATCTACACAGCAGAAAGGTATGGGACATCAAGGTCCGAAATGAAACAAAAGCACTCAAAGAGTGCACAAATACGTCAAGGCATACAATAACAAGTAAATGGGAAAATATGGATAATTATTTGTATCCAGATGGTGATTTGCATAATCCTGCTAACACAAACTTACAGATAGGGAAACATAACATAAGACTATACTGCTTACTGTAACTGTATTCTTATGGCTATCACCTAACATAAGATTTTATCGCTTACTGTAACTGTATTCTTATGAATATCACTCACATAAGATTTTACTATATCTGTATTCTTATGTATATCACCCACGTAAGATTTTACTGTTTACTGTATTTTTATGTCTATCATCTCACATGGGATTTGGCTTTTATGTGATTGTTAGAATTCTTAAAATTTCAACTTACAACCTCTTATGGGACATATTTAAACTTTTCCATCTGTATATTACGTTAAGACATAAAAATTACATTTATATACAAACTATTTGCATTAATATTGTAGCATTTTGAGATCTGCTTTATTGTTTGCAATGTTTACACATACAGCTCATGTGCATCTGATATTTTGGTATTTTCTCAAAAATACTATACATTGGAAATAGTGAACTGAATATTTGACAGCCAATGAAAGTAGTGAATCTATGACCAAATTGATCTGATAATTTCACCTAACTTTACATGTTTAATAAAATCGTGAGTGCCCCAACATTTGACGGTTAATACAACATTTGGACAGCAGTTTTCCGGTTAAAAAGACCTATTCTAGCTGTTGACACAAAACAACACCCCACCTCACCCCCAACCCCCTTCCAGACTTCAATCATATTTGAACAGAGTGTTGGTTTACTGAGCTCTCAAACACTTCAATGAGACCCTATTGATATTTCTCCAGGTCTTGAGTGTATTCTAGTGGCTGATCCAATTATTAGCCCTATTTCCCTACCCTGTCTTTAAAGTGGGGAAAACGCATAGCAGGCAATATCTACAATATTTACACTGCATGGAGATTTGTAAACAAGTGTCCATTCTCTGATACTCTGTATAGTGTGTAAGGCAGTTTATGGAAGAAATCAGGAGATACAGTTCCCTGTGAAAATAAGGCTACTACTGTGAAACAAAGACCAAAAATATGCTTTTAACATTTTATAGGACATAACTTTAAAAGGCTAAGTAAGCACAAATTCAGAAATCAAAAGTAAACATTTAGAGCAAATGCCCTTGGAGAGCACATACATCCGCCAAGGGCAAACACTGCCATTATTGCTTTTAAAATGCTGGATCCAGAAGTAGTTGAGAATAATAATTCCCAAGGTTAAACCAGTTTTTCTAGTCTAGACCAAGAGCCATTAACTGTGAATATTTGATGTAAATCCATGCTGTAGTAGTTTTTCAAAATCTTGCTAATGAACAGACAAATTAGCACTCAGCCACAATCTACCCATCTTCTGCATTACATTGCAGAGACTTGCCTAAGAATCTGAAATGGTGCCATTGACTTGTATGGAAGCATTTATTAAAAAACATGTCATAGCGGAGACAAAATCAAACAGATTGGGCCCAACAATCAAATTACCTGTGCAGCTAGGCTTGGCACAGGTAATAAGAAACAAAACCAACAATCAAACTACCTGTGCAGCTAGGCTTGGCACAGGTAATAAGAAACAAAACTAACAATCAAATTACCTGTGCAGCTAGGCTTGGCACAGGTAATAAGAAACAAAACCAACAATCAAATTACCTGTGCAGCTAGGCTTGGCACAGGTAATAAGAAACAAAACAAACAATCAAATTACCTGTGCAGCTAGGCTTGGCACAGGTAATAAGAAACAAAACCAACAATCAAATTACTTGTGCAGCTAGGCTTGGCACAGGTAATAAGAAACAAAACCAACAATCAAACTACCTGTGCAGCTAGGCTTGGCACAGGTAATAAGAAACAAAACAAACAATCAAATTACTTGTGCAGCTAGGCTTGGCACAGGTAATAAGAAACAAAACCAACAATCAAATTACCTGTGCAGCTAGGCTTGGCACAGGTAATAAGACAAATATATATATAAGAATTTTGAAGAGGACTTATTCCTACGAATTATTATAATATTTGATCAGCTACCCTTGTACATTTGTAACATTAGCTAAACAAAAAGATACTGGATTGTCTCTGTAATGCTGTAAATAAAACATCAACATTTCAGATAAAATTGGATGATAATTGGATATTTTTTTCATCACAATAAACCGAGGTACATTAAATCAGACCATAGCATTATTGTACTCATATTTTTTCACTAATTGCCATTACTTTCTACGCTTACAGAATATCAACTAGCAGAAAAATAATAATAAAAAATCTATCAAAACATTTGTTCATGTTTTGTACCACTTGCATTTACGTATTGATTTCAGCTTTTTTGCATTGTGGGTAATACGCTGTCACCAAAAGAAAAATAAGTTATTAATTTGAGACTTAAGCTCAGGAAATCATTGTTTGAGCAGTTTGCTTTCTTTATAAAAGATAAAGTAATAAGCGGCAAAAACTGTAGAAATGCCCCTTTGATGGTTGTATTAAATCCAAGTTAATCAGACTGTGGATACAATTCAATTAGTCTTGTCATGAATAAAATAAAAAGTACATACTTGTGAGAATTCTCTTTTTTCAAAATAAGGATTTCCAAAGAAAAACTTTAAATAATGGTCACCTGCCCCACGCCATCACTTGGCACAACTGGACAATAGAACCTGATATGAGCTTCTTTTATGTATATTACCTTAGACTTACATTGATTAAAATAAGCAATGACGCAGGCACAATCTATAAACAGAGTTCAAAAAATGAAATCAGTTAACCTTTACATTGTTTTTAAAGGGGTGATAACATAATTATCTATACAAAGGAGGTATTAAATTCATGACTGTTTATTACTTCGAAATCGAAAGATGTTGGTCAGTCGGTTTGTATGTTTGTTTATTACCACATTCTAGGTCACAATTTTGGAGCTAGAATTCTCATATTTGTCCTATAACATTGTCATAGGTCAGAATAGAGAAGGACCGAATTTCGAGAAAATCGGTAGCATTTCAAATAGCTATGACCATTTTGGTTACTCTGAGTAAATGACTTATAACTCGGAAATTATTGCATTTAGAGTATTTCTCTTATATATGTTGGTCAGGTACTTTATCTTTAGCTATAAGATGGTACATAGTTTGGAGCTCTGTTACATTAGCTAAGTGAGTAAAAGCTGTTTTCTGATTTATAGCACAATTTAAAAAATGAGAATATGTCAAATTTGTTCAAAAGTGTTCCACATAGTGACTTTCTTTGAATACATTATTTACCTATCTAGGGGGAAGTTATGACATAATGAAGTTGCAGACTTGTAGCTTTTGTGTCCTTTGCAAACTAGCTGATTTTTTCTCTGTAACCAGGACGTACCTCGATGGGATGTAAGAGAGGCTTTAAGAATAAAAATTGCCTTGCCATCAGAAAGAAGAATGTAATGACATCTTTATCTACTGCAGTTATGTGTGTCTTTCTATCAATTGTCTCAGCATTATTTTGATATTATTTTACCTAATTTTTATCTGACCTTGATTTTATAAACTTGTACAAATATATCCACCCCTGTATTTGTAAATTTCCTTGTATCGAAATTAGAAAAACAAAGCTCTTTAAACCTGTGTGTCTTCTTCATAACAAACTAAACAAATATTATAATCTTACATGTGGACAAATGTGCCAGATAGCATTAGCAAGATAACAGGTGTTATATAACATTAATAAGCTGCTTTGCCAAAGCATAATTAGTTTCAGTATTTTATGCCAGAAGCTAGTATGATCTATTTTATCAGTCTTGAATGTATGGGAGAATGGTTTAAAAGTTTAGCAATTAATCACCATTATCTGGATCCCACTGTTTTGGCTGGCCTCACAAGCTACATAAGAGCTTATTTAACATATTTAACTTTTTAGGTCTGTGGTTCAATGCATTTTGTGGTTTAATCTTACCCATTAGGTTTAAAAAGTAAGATCCATATTGGGGCAAGATGCATATGACACAGAATAGAAACATTTTTGTGAAAAGGAATGTGAAATCGCAATTGAATTTTGTCACAAGTGACAACTTTTTCAACTTGCCCAAAAGGGGTTTCTGTCTTCTTGCACGAGCCGCAAGCCATCACAGACACACGTAGTGCACTGAGGCGGTCACCCATCTCAGTACTAGAAAGGCCCATTGCTGCTTAACTTCAGTGATGAGACTGGTACTCATCACACTACGCCACAATTCACAAAAGTCTTGAGACGAAAAAAAAAACTCTGAAAAAACAGTGATTTCTAGAAGCACGAGTCTCAGTAGAGCTCATGCTTAAACAACCTGTCAAAGCTCTCACATACTAATCTAAACTGTACACTCTGGAAAAATGAGGAGGGGGTGCAGAATGGCTATACAAGGTGGCTCATTTCTAAATGAACACTATCCAAATAGGAGGTTTATTTAAGGAACAATAAGGACAAAGTTGCTTCTATTTCTAAGTCCAGATTTATGGCACTTAATCTCTACAAACTAAAATAAAATTAAAGCACAACATATCCATTAAACAGAGTCCTAATCAGATATCAGGGGCGTAAAAGAGCAAATCACAAAGAAAATTTCACATACATGTCAATATGATAATATGATATGGAACAATGTGAACAGGCTTTAACTCTTACCTCAGTGGTCTTTAGTTTGAGCTCAGTTCATGATAATATATAATAAGTCTCTTAGATATGGCTTCAACTTTTAAAGGTATGTGAAATGCCAAAACTTTGACATTTACTTGAAAAGAGGTCATATAACACGCAGACATTTCTACAAACAAGGCTGAAAGGGGCTTCGGTCTACTTGCGCGAGCCACAAAGCCATCAAAGACATGAGTAGTGCACCAAAGCGGTCACCCATCCCAGTACTAGCCTAGCCAATTGTTGCTTAACTTCAGTGAACAGACAGATATACATCATGCTATGCCACAATTCATGAAAGTCCGGAGACAAAAAAAGGGGTGATTTTTAGATGCGCGAGCCTCGCTAGAACATGCAAAAGGTTTAAATGTACATCTCAGCATGCAAAAGGTTTAAATGTACATTCACAACACGTCTGTACTATCATTGACCATCAAGCCAGAAAGTAAAGGCCAAGTTGGAAAATATTATTTATTAGTAAAACCACATTTACTATTTACAAAGTACAACTATGCTAACATCAAACTACTTGCTAAGCACTACTATATGATTACTTATTTTACTTCAACAGTTATATGGCAATTATTAACATTGCTGCTTACTATGCAATTGCCACGAACATATTATTGCAATTGCCAGACATTGAAGATTAAAACCATTGTAAAATTACTAAGACCAGTACATGTTAATATGCATTAACCAAAGCAGCAATTACTATGTAGTAACACTGAGGTTGTGATTGTTACTGACTAGAGTTACTAAGTTTAATTTGTGAACAGGTTAAAGTATTTAAAATTACAATTGGATTGTTACTGTTACACTAAAAATTACTAAGATAAGATTGCTAAGTTACTTCATGACTAAAAATGTACTTTAATTACAATTACACTTACACTTGAGAGGATCCCAATACTTGGGCTAAACCTGTACACACACAGGGGTTACCCTTTTTCCCATTGACACAAAGGGGGGCTGGAAGGTAGAGAGGAAGGGGGGACTATTGTAATAGGGGCAATGGGGCCATAACAGAAAAGAGGGCAATCAGGCAATGTTAGGGTAAGGGTGGGAGGGTGCCAATACACGTCCATTCACTTCAAACTCTCAAGTGTAAACAATATTCCCGCCAAATGCCATCACATGGGACCCAACCTGGCTCTATTTACTGATACAAAATTGACATTAAGGTAGAGCCAAATAACTCTCAGGCTTGAGCTGCATAACCCCTATAGGTTATGCTAACACAAGCCAGAAAGTAAAGGCCAAGTTGGAAAATATTATTTATTAGTAAAACCACATTTACTATTTACAAATACAACTATGCTAACATCAAACTACTTGCTAAGCACTACTATATGATTACTTATTTTACTTCAACAGTTATATGGCAATTATTAACATTGCTGCTTACTATGCAATTGCCACGAACATATTATTGCAATTGCCAGACATTGAAGATTAAAACCATTGTAAAATTACTAAGACCAGTACATGTTAATATGCATTAACCAAAGCAGCAATTACTATGTAGTAACACTGAGGTTGTGATTGTTACTGACTAGAGTTACTAAGTTTAATTTGTGAACAGGTTAAGTATTTAAAATTACAATTGGATTGTTACTGTTACACTAAAAATTACTAAGATAAGATTGCTAAGTTACTTCATGACTAAAAATGTATTTTAATTACAATTACACTTACACTTGAGAGGAGCCCAATACTTGGGCTAAACCTGTACACACACAGGGGTTACCCTTTTTCCCATTGACACAAAGGGGGGCTGGAAGGTAGAGAGGAAGGGGGGACTATTGTAATAGGGCCAAAGGTCAAATAGGGTTATTGTTGGAGTAGATGTTGGAAAGTAGAAGCAACAGAGCCTGGATTATGAGGGTTTGAGATGATGTATGACCAGACTGCATCAGAAGACCAGGTGCCATGTTGTTTGATAGACTGGAGGCTAACATTACAGTTAAAGGCCAGGGAGGCACCTGATCTTCTGAAGGTGTGGAAGGGGTGAGAGGAGGGGTCTATATTAAGGGAGGCAAGGAGGGAGGACAAGGTTTTCCTGACCTTGCTTTCTGTGAGGGAGACGTAACCAGGGCCCTGAGGGATAGCAAACATAGGGGCGTTGGCAGGGAGGGGAAAGGTGGAAGACATGGCAGCCACTGCAGCCAGGGGACAGAGAGGAGAGGACCCCAGGCACGGAACTTGAACAGTTGCGAACTGTGATTGCTTTTGAAGAGTTTTTGACCATTTTACTACTATAGTGGCAAAGGAGGAGTGAGGGATGAAATCTCCTCTACAGAGATGAACTAAATGACAAAAGGAGGAGACAGAGGGAGGGACTAGATTTGATTTGTACACAAACCCCAGGGGGAAAGAATCACACAGGGCCACTAAATTATGGAGTACTTGAAGGTCAAAGATGCCTTTTACTCTTCGAGGGGCAGGAACATTGATAGCTATGCTCTTAAGAGCAAGGGTGACTAAATGATGGGACAGGGGAAGAGGGGACAGGCCAAAGGATTTGAACTGGGACCTGAGGGAAGAAATGTGGGCCTGAATATTGGAGGAGGAGAGACGATTGAACTGAAGAAACTCAATGAAAGCCAGAGTGGTGAGATGAGACATAGCTGTAATATCAGTGTTGATGAATTGAAGAAACTGGAGAAGGAGGGTGAGATGGGAGGAGTGGGTACTGGCTGTTTTAGGGCGAAATGCAGTGTGAATCCTAAGTCTGGCCCGACCCATGAGGGCTTGGAGAACAGGCAAGGAGTCTACAAATATACAAAGAAACTGATATTCAAATTTCTAGGTTTAAACACAAGTGCTCTGCTTTGACTTCGCACCACACAGGATTGTAGACATATTTACTCAATTTCGCAATGTTATTGCTAACCATGTGCCATCTGGATAGTAAATCTGCACACTCATTGTTCTTTCCTGGTATGTGAACTAATGTTAACTTTATATCACTACTGGCTGTTTCCAGCCATATGTTCCGTGCCATTGTTGACAACACATTGTCCTTTGTGACCCCAGTGTTTACAACACTGACAACAGCTTGATTGTCACACTTTATTGTTACACTTTTTCTAGCCCACAGGTGACCCCACACCTTGAGGGCCACTAACACATTCCACATTTCAATGTGTGTGATATTGAACATTGTTGACATTTCACCTTCCTTGAATTGATAATGGTACACAAAAGAGTTATAGCATGCCCCTAAACCTGCTAAACATGCATCCAATTCTATTGTTTCCATACATAATACGGGGTGGGGGTGGGGGGGGGTGTGAATATATTGACACGTGCTATTGAATTGTTCTACAAACACACAGAACCAATTAATGTCCTGTTCCACTTGTCTTGACATTTTACATGATTCACCCATTTTACGAAGGGTGTCTAGTAACCTGTTAACAAACAGCCTAGCAGGCTTCACAACCTTATGAATGAACATAAGTTTACCAATGATGCTTTGTAACTGTCTTTTACTGAAGTATTTTTTATTTTTGAAATTTTTACATTCTTGAAGAATTTCCTGTAACTTGTCCCGAGGGACAGACAAGGTAGCTTGTACAGAATCTACCTCTATACCCAAGCAATTGATCTTGGTGGTTTGTGGAGTGAGTTTTGACTGGCTTATAGGGATATTAAGATCCCGTAACAACTGAACCATACTTTGAAAACTACTCTCAGCTTTGCTATGGACTTCAGCCCCTAGAAGGTCATCTACGTACGACATGGTGTAGAAACCATGTTTGGCGTGTATGTAACGTAAGAAATCACTCAGTGCTACACGCCATGGATCCTGTACGATGGCCGAACGCGTAACTTGCGTCTACATAATAGTGATCTTGCCATTCAAGGCACAGAAGGGGGAAGTCACAGGGATCAACTCTCAGTTGGCGAAAAGCGCGAGATAAGTCGATTTTGTGCATCAGAGCACCCCTACCTAACTTCCTGAGTCTATCAGTATAGGTATCGATGGAAGGGTAATGAAGTTTGAATGCTGTACCCAGGTAGCAATTGCTACTGGTGAAGTGATTGACACTTGCCTTGTCCGGCCAAGACAGATCTATAATGACCCTTCTTTTATTACTATCAGGTTTATGTCGAGTTATGAAGGGTGATACGTGGGTAAATTCACCAAAAGGTTTACTGTCAAAAGGACCGTACATGGCATTATGATGCAATTCATCTTGAAGGTAAGCTGTTACATGCTCAGAAAACTGCAAAGCTGAACTGTGACTGACCGTAGCATTCTCCAGATCCGTACTGTTACCTTTGAAGTCCATAGGAAAACCGTACCGAAGCAATAAGGGGAGTTGCCAGTCCCAGTAATCCTTTGCTAACACATCTAACAGTTCAAGGTTCATGGTATGGTTAACCTGAACCCGCGCCCCCCAAAAATTAGGGGAACCAAAGCTTTTGACGTACCTGTACAATGCCACAGGATCTTTACATAACTCCTGATCTATAGTACACTTTTTACACTGTCTTATAGGTTTAAATTGTAAAGGTGACAGGGGAATGAACCCAGTGTGTTGGTCCTGTTGTTCCATGAAATCTAATAACTCTTGACATTTGTCCCCAATATCTTTTAATTGAAGACGACTAAAGTCTGATTTTGATACACATTCCCAATTGTTTTGACCTAATTGTTCAATAACCCAGGGTACATTATGCCCCCCTGTCACATTCACACGCTTGTGTGGTGTCCACCTTGACACTTTTAACCTGAAATGTATCTGACTGATGTTTAGGTTCACTACTAGTGTTGATAACATGAAATTTGCTGGTGGAATCTGTCTTGTCTAAACTGTCAACACCAGGCACACCCACTGACACTTTAACTACCTGATGAATTCCTGCTGTTGTGGGTGTGTTTGCTGCCCGTTTTTTGAACGTCTTATATTGTTACATACGTTTTCAGCATGGTTGTACATTCTGTTGAGTGTATACAGGCAATATGCACATATGTGTTTGTGTGTTATCAAACCAACCTCGTGATCCTGCTGTCTGTTACACTTTCCTTCTTGAAACTCTTTACAAGGCATACTGCTTGCCTTCCTACCTCCCTTCTTTGACATTTGATTATATGTCTCACCAGTGAAATTATTGCTACTACCTGAGGCTCGAACGTAGGTCTTCCTGATCTTGTTCACCTTTTTAAGATCTGCCCAGGTGACCAGCCCATCCTCCATCTTTGTCATCACAACTAGATGTGCACCCTTGGCGGCTGGCCACCCGAAGTCACACACATTTTGAAATAACTCAGTTACATACTCTATCATGTTACATCTAATATAGGGGTTCACTTCCTCTTGCACTGACCTCAGGAAACCTAACACAAACTGTGACTGGGTAAGTTGCTCGTACGTGACACGTGCTCTCAAGTGGCCCACAAAGGCACAATCTTGAGGCCATACTACTTCAACTTTCTCTTTCTTGGCTTTCTTTGAGTTGTTGTTAACAAAACTCACTTGATTATTTGCAGAAAAGTTTGTCATTTTACCTGTGTCCTGAGGTATAACTTGCTGTTGTAGTTCTTGTAGTCTCTTCTGTACTAGTTCCTGATTCACTGCTGTACTTTTGAGAGCCTGAATACTGGGAATGATGTTGAGTTCTTGCGTCTGCTGACTCGTGGGTAAGCCCCCAGGGATGCCCCATTGGTGCTGATGTATCTGTTCCTGACCATGGGACGGCCCCCTCAGTGTTGACAAGCCTGCATTGACACCTGAAGCAATATAATTGACATTGCACTGTGGTATTGTGTTTTGTAGTGGGATGTTGTTTACAGTCTGTGACCCTAACGTGCCCTCAGTTCCCATAGAAGTACCTTCAGTAGGTACCCTGTGGCCTTGTGTACTCTGAATTATCATAGGTGCTGATTGACAGTTACTGTTGAGCATAGCACTACTCTGCTGGCTACATATGCTACTCTGAACACCAGTGGAAGATCCTGACCACATTGTCATAATATTAGTCGTAACCATTGGTATGTGCTGCCCCGGATGTAGGGACTGACATGTTGAAAACACCACTTGGGTCTGGGCACTTGTGAGAGGAACCCTGCTCTGCTGAATTGCTATGGGATTTCTTTGACTGAACAGACTGGTTGTGGTTACGGAGGTGGTACTAGTGCTATGTTGAGTATGAACCGGTATTGAGACCCGGCTGTGATGTAAGGCAGAGGTAGCAGTGTCATTGAATGTGGTTTGGGTATCTGTTAGGTTCATGGTTGTCCTTACCACTGAATTCTCCCCCCTTCTATTCCTAGCCTTGGATTTCCGCCTTTTCCTGGGAGTGGAGGTTACGGTATCTGCATGTAACTCTTGTTCCATGTTGGACATACGGGCGGACAATTTCTGAAGTTCGGTTAAAATAAGTTCTTCAGGTCTAGATGGTCTCACTTGTGACTCTTGTGTGCTAGTTGAAGGTTGAACTTCCAGCCCATTTACATTGTGAGAGGTCCCTGGTTGGGCAGAAGAGATAGGACTGAGAGGCCCTTCTGTAGCACTACTGAAGAGAACTGCCGATGCCGCGGCATTAGCTTGACTGGATGTTATGTTAGTGGCCATACTCACTTTCATACACCTTCTCCCCACTGGTCTTTCATGTAACAAGTCACATTTATTACAAAATTGTTCCATAGATAGTTATACCGTATGTGTGAACGTTTATACTGTGCATATGTTGTTACTAAAAACTGATAAAACTAAAACCAGGTTGATTTCATTAGTATTTGCCAATACACGTCCATTCACTTCAAACTCTCAAGTGTAAACAATATTCCCGCCAAAGGCCATCACATGGGACCCAACCTGGCTCTATTTACTGATACAAAATTGACATTAAGGTAGAGCCAAACAACTCTCAGGCTTGAGCTGCATAACCCCTATAGGTTATGCTAACATTATATTGACATTAATCATCATTGAGGCTGCAGTGTTTAAACAGCTAAGGCATTTGGAAAAGCAAAACATTTGCCGTTTTTTTTTTGTTTCTGTGTCGTTGACATTTCGACTACTGTTCTACTTAAAATAATTTTTCATTCTATTTATTTTGCTTATAATATAAGCTTTATAAACCAATGATTTTATTGACATATCTAATAAAGTAAGCCATGTAGCCATCCGTGGAAAAACCATTGACTTTCTACCTTGATGGCTGATTTAAATAACTTTGGTCAGTTTTACACCCAACATTAATCTGACCAGAATGGGGATCATAAATGTATCATTGAAATTTGACTTCTTATTTGACTGGTTTGTAAATAAGTCCTTACAGTAACAAATTTTATATTGTCCGGTATTGAAATGATTTTCTGAAAGGTTCCATTTAAATGTTTCAACAGTGATCTGGCTTGGATTTTACTGAGTCATGTAAGTTAGACATGATTTATGCTTGGATTATACTCAGTGATATATTTTAGGAATAGGTTTTAGCTTGGTTTTACTCAGTGATATCATTTTAATCTTGGTTTTACTTTTTGATTGTACTCAGTCATATGGGTTTAGATGAGGGTTTATTTCGATTTTACTTAGTGACGTGGTTTTACATTAGACTTTACTTTGCTTTAACTTGGTAATGTGGTTTTAGACTTGGTTTTACTTTGATTGTACTCAATGATGTGGTTTTAGACCAGATTTTACTTTGTTTTTACTTAGTAATGTGGTTTTAGACTTGGTTTTACTTTGATTGTACTCAATAATCTGGTTTTTAGACCAGATTCTACTTTAATATTACTCGTTCTTGTGGTGTTCGACAATATTTTAGTTGTGAATGTGATTTCAGACTTGTCTTAATTTGATTTTATACTTTCGTAAAGTTTCAGTTTGGTCAAACATTGATTTTTCTTTTTAGCCCCAGCTAGACGACACTATCTCTTTAAACAGTCTATATATGGGGTAAGCCACAGTAGGAGTTACTTTTTTTTCTTTGAATTCATTTCAACTACCTGATTCTTTGAAGAATTTACACCACTCTCGCCTTCCACCTCTGAGGTCAGGGTTCGGTTCCCGGTACGGCCTCAAGTGGGAAAGCTGGTAGTTGCTTGCCGTTGGTCGGCAGTTTACAGTACAGAACCCTAACGAACTGTATGTACTGGTTTCCTCTGCCCTTCCAACTACCCGTTATGATATGACCTGTACAGTGTTGAAAGCAACGTAAAACCACAAATAAATAAATAAATGAAGAATTTACACATATCTCTCATGCCCAATAAATACACTTCTGTACAAGATACTTTGTTCTCTTCTTAAAGTTGTCTTTGATTTCACTGATGTAACTATGTTTTTGCTTTATATGCTCCAATGCCTAATGATAGTATCTTTTACTACAGCACTTTATGCAACATGGCTTAATACCTCCGTTCTCCCCAACACAAGCTAGGCTTTTAACACCAAGTGACTCGCTGACAGTGAGGCCATTTTTTTGCTTTATTTAAGAGCTGGCCAAGATTTATAAGGATATGAAATCAATGCTACACACACGGAGTGAAGAGGGTAAAAGTACCCTCAGACCCAGACACTCAGCCATACAATCAGCCATCTTTACACAATCTGCTCTCATAAAAATAACACCTTCCTCTTGAAACAACTGATGATTTAGAAAATGTGAACATTTAATTTTTTTCTTCAGAAAAAACAAAGGTTGGAGTTATCTGGTAATTTCTTGTGAAAATGAGAGAAACTTGTAGATCATCAAGTTTTCTTATGTTTAAAATTCAACCTCATATTCAACCTACTAACATATTAGTTTCAGGATAATATATAAACTGTAAACTTTTAGCTTCTTTCATTAGAAAAAGGTTCAATTTACTGGTGTTCTCTATGGAAACTGAGAGAACTCCCATAGCTCATGTTCTCCTATGTATGAAATTCAACCTCACATGCATCCTACATAGGTTGAAAATTGAGAGCTGAAAAATCTGTGACCTTAATTTGCATTAAAATACCTAAGTTTTTTCTTGCTAACTTTCTTCTCACAAATGTGTACTTTGTTAATGAACTTGAACTGGTGTCTGGAAAATAATATAGAAGATTGTGGTATTTGTAAATTTTTAACCTAAAGTATTTATAATATATTAAATCTGAAGGGTTTGCATAAGTTATATAGATTAGTATATCTTGGTTAGTGTGAAGAACCGCTGACAGTGACTTAGTTGTGTAATGCTCTCTTCAACTGTCTGTATGTTATATGCATTAATGACTAACTTAGATATTTGTGTTATCGTAGAAAAAAAATTAGAAAATAAAATTGTTACAGTAGTAAAAGCTGGCACCATAAAAAATTAAAACTACTGCAGCTATAAAAAAAGGTTTTTGTAATTTATTGAAGCAGTATAAAAACAACAGCAAAGAGAATAAAAATGTAAAAAAAACATAAAAAAAATATCACGGCAATCCAATTAACCCAGAGCAAAACAATGGTAATCATTAAGTTCAGATTTTTCTGTAAGACAAAACATTCAACTACTTCAAGATGCACAGGTTATCTGTCTTAATTGCAAAGTCTAACAAGTGATTGTTTAATTTAATAGCTTGCAGTTGAAAGCTTAGCTTTTAAGACTTTTTCCACTTGTACCTCTCTGTTGTGTAAACGATTATGGCAGATATGATAAAAAGGCTGAAAAGAAGAGTCCTCTAACATTTAAATGTTGCTGTTAGAGTCTAAATTGAGTTTAGTTTCCTGTAACAGCTGGAAGATAGTAACCTGAAAAAGAGAAAATTTAATTCTTACAAAAATATCAATATCCATGTTTTTGTGCTGTGCATTTAGGCTCCTGTTATTTTCCTACGCCAATGGGGTATCAAATTCATGACCTCTTACTTGTCTGTTAAGCCTCTCTTACATCCCATCGTACGTGCATGTACGTCCTGGTTACAGACAAAAATCGGCTGATTTGCAAGGGACACTTAAGCTACAATTGCGATTTTATAACAAAATATCAAGGTTACACAGACCCCGCAATGAACATTGGCATGTACATTTTCTGTGTGTGCACGCAGTATGTTGTTTGATATTCAAGTAGTGACAGTCTTGTTAAAAGAATTTACCTTGTTTTGCCAGTGTAAATTCCAATGCAAATTCTCTGCTACCCCACTAAAAGGTTAAGCTTGTATTTTCAATAATATTTGTAGCACACGTACGCGTGTATACTCATACGATACGATGAGAGAGAGGCTTTAACAGGATTATGCAAATATTACTGGACAGACCTTCATGAGAAAAATGAGAAGATGAGTCCTGGTCCAATTTAGATCCCATTATATTTTGAGAGTGTTGTGCATCACGGTCTGGATAAAACATCAAAGATCTGGATTTCCAATTTACTTATTATTGAGCCGTTTAAAAATATCATACATGCTTTGGTGGAGGTATGAACTCTCCAAGTGCTCTTGTTTTTTTGCTATTTTACAGTATAGAATTAAATATGTTATTTCTCTTAGCATGCAAATACTGACAAGTAAAAAAAATTACAATGTTAAAAATATTGACTTGTAAGTCACTTTGTAAAGTAATAGTTAAATAATGTTTTCAATAAAAATATAAATGGACAATGGTTTTGAGTGAAACTAAAAAAACCCCGCAGATATATAATTATCTGCATGATTTTAACAACATATAAAGTATGAACAAAAGAAGCACACTTCATTTTAAGGTTGTGTGTAACTTATGAGATAATCAATTTATGACATTTTGTCTAAATTTCCATGAATCCCAAATAAAATATATGCATTCATTTTCATATGATATCAATTTAGGATTAACTTCATTAGAAAAAAAGGAACGTCTCAATCTGACCCTGGCTGTTTAACACAATGTAAAACAAAAAACTAAATTCAAATCTAATTGTCCATATTGTTCCATAAATAGACGCCATATGTGGGTAGAGCATCTTTAGAAATGAGTCGCCCCATATTGCCATTGCACTCCCCTATTCACTCATTTAACTCATTTAAGTTTAGGTTTATGGCAGGTTTATCAAACAATTTGAAAAAGCTGTCATATCCTGAAAAATGCTGTAATTGTTGTGTCGAATGTGTCCTTGCCAAATACGAATCCTGACTTGTTAAACCTTATGGATACTACTAAACCTTGAAATACATTGAGCCAGAAACAAGTCCAGATGGGTAAAATACCTATGTAGCTCATGAGACCTGCACAAAACAAGTGTTATCTAGGTATAAAAAGTCTATATAGATACTAAATAAAAACACAACAACAGCAGCAGCAGAGCAGCAGCAACAAAAAGTAATATGATGGATGCTTAACAATTTAGTGGAATTATTTTAAGAATAAATATGTTTAAGGAGTTTCAATTGAAATGGATATATGTTTAAGCTCGCGATTTAAGAGAGAGGAGACTTTGATTTTTCCGGAAGTTGAGGCGGAAGTTGTGGCAACATAACACTATTCTTAGAAGATTAACAATGGTACAAGATTCTAGTTTGACGGGAAACAGGGGGGTCCTGAGGGTTCTATAAATGGGAGAAAAAAGGGGGCAACTCATATAAGAAACATGGGGTTGAAGGAGGACAGAGAAATTGGATTATAAGACTTGAGAGGTGATTTATTGAGACCCAAGATTGCAACTGATACAATCTTGACAAAACCGTTAAGGTGGATTTTTTTTCTCTGAAGAGAAAATATAAAAATAGTGTACATAATATAACCTGAAGTTGATCTGAGGAGTGTTTATTTTTTAAATAAGGTTTAAACACATTAATGTGAACAAACAAACATTAATTGTAAGACTTATAAACATCTAAAAGAATAATAGTAAAGTTATGGAGTATCTAATCAAAATTTTACATTTTTTGTGAGAGATGTTTTGAAGGGAGTCTGCAGTAGGGGTGAATATAGAGTAACTGTAAGTTGTGTTCACTGAAGTGGATTTGTAAGAAACACAAGCATACAGCGAGCACATATCTCTGCCAAACAATGTAATAGTAAGTAAATGGAAATGTCAGGATTATTGTTCTTTTTTGTATCCGGACAGTGATCCAGATCACTCTCAAAATTTAATGGGATCTAAGTGGGGGATATCCCGGAATAGTATTTGAGTTACAACGAACAGACAGTTGTGAAAATAATACCTTCTTGGCAGAGCGAATTAATTTAGCTAAACAATTTAGAAGTTTAAACCAGTGAGTTAGCAGCCTAAAATAGCATTATAGGTTACAAGATATTTCAGTGGACTTACCAGGATTTATGGCGCTAGGAAAGATCAATATATTGATTGATCTGCCTGTGGGCCATAAATATTATATGGCCCTCGCACATATATTGTATTATATTCATTATACCCAATAAATTACAATCTACAATCCAAAATTATTAGGATGCATTTAAAAGCAATTTATTTTAATAATAACAATTAACTAAGGTTACAAGATATAATTATAGGTAACAATTTAATTGGTCAAAAGTGATTGAAAGTGGAATATATGTATTCAGATGGCATGTTAATGAAATGACAATCATTGCAAAATGACAGTCACCATTGTACGATCACTCATAAGTGATCTAAGTGATCAAACTGATTGGCCTAATGAGATGTTTTTATAAAATATTATTCCATTTTCTCATCAAAACCGTCACAATGATACACATATTGCATCAAACAAGCCAATATTTAGAAAAAAAATATTAAGGGGTGTTATGTTCTAACTGGTAGAAGTAATAGGGACCCTCACTAGACTAGAGGGTCAAGTCAAAGTTATACAATCGTTGGCCAGTGGTGTGCTATTTCTAAAGTGCAATATGATCACATTTAGGCATATTTATATATAACACCTACTGGTTCAGACATCCCAGATAACAATGCCAAAAGGGGCTTCGTCCTACCAGCGTAAGCCGCAAAGCCATCAGAGACATGAATTGTGCACTGAAGAGGTCACCCATCCAAGTACTTACGTAGCCAATAGCTGCTTAACTTCAGTGAAGAGACAGATACTCATCATGCTATGCCACAATTCATGATAGTCTAGAGACCAAAAAATGAAAGAAAGTGAAAGCTCGTGCTTAAAAGTTTTTAGACGGGGGTTTCGTGTTTCAAATGAGAAGACAAAGGTGCATCTCCGCCAGAGTGAATGGCAATTAAAAGTCATACAGCCATCTGAGCAATTATAGCCCTGGTGGAAATGTATTTGTAAAGGGTCAGGTGATCAGATTTTAGCCAATCACATTGACATATTCAACAGTGAGGCATGATGATAATTGTTATAAGGCCTTGGTTACTACCATAGCAATAAAACAATATGCCCATTATACCTGAAAAAGAGAAAATTAGCAAGCTATATATCATTGCAAGTTAAGACAGTGCAAGTATTGTTACAACTACCATGCAATATTTGTCCACA
The DNA here is from genome assembly GCA_964017235.1 of Sabellastarte sp. h YS-2021. Classification (NCBI taxonomy): domain Eukaryota; kingdom Metazoa; phylum Annelida; class Polychaeta; order Sabellida; family Sabellidae; genus Sabellastarte; species Sabellastarte sp. h YS-2021. The sequence continues at coordinate 166,921,020 of OZ024929.1, read as the reverse complement.
TAAAAGGCATGAAAAAGTCCTTAAACTCTTAACTGCTTACAACATGACACAGCCATTATAACAGATGGCTTTGAGGTGGTGAATTGGGATCCATCTCCGGAGTATAAATCCCTCATATCAATCATCTCACTAATATGGCCTTATTGATTAGATGCTACTTGCTCCCAGCTAGATTTATTAGTCTACTAATGAGATATGTGATAAAAACACACCAGGGAATACCCCACTTTATCTGCGACTGATAGCACCAAAATAAGCTCTGCCATGTTTTAGTTCAAAACTTTTTTCACCTTTTTCATTGATTGTCCATTTGTGAAACAGATGATTGTTCTTTTTTGTTAATATGATTTATGTAAGTTTCACACTTTATTGTTTGACACACTAGAGAAAATGGCTTCTTTATTTTGATTTATTTCATTTCTGATGCATGTATTTAAAAAGTTAGATACAATTTTTATGGGACACTGAAATGCAACAAAAGTGCCAAATGTAGATTCCCTGGAGGAAGACGGGTGTAGAGGTACCAGGCAGCCACTTAATAATGAAGAAAACCTCTCCAATTACAAGCTTCATTTCCACAACACAAATACGTACTATCTTGTGATTTTAAGTATATCTTCTCACCTAGATCTGCAAGCATTTTTATTTGATTCAGATGTGAGTATGCTATGATACAAAATTCAAGACAAATTTAATAAAATCAGATCCTTTCATAAACAGATGGTTGACAGAGTCAACAGATGCTATGACATTAACAGAGCAGTATCAGATGCTATTTTCTGAAGCTGAAAACATACATCTTCTAACAGATTACAGGGGCCATGGTGACACAGTATATAATACATTGATGTATTACCTTCCAGGTCCCGGATTCAAATCCAAACTAAGTAAGTAAGTATGACGTATTTATAAAATGCCAAATTGATGAAGACATCCTTTAAAGCACCAATGTCCAAGAAGGAATAATCCAGAAGGAAGCCAGTGTCCTTGTTAGCATCCTACAGGAGAACAAAGGCTATAGTAGAGGGTAGGCTAACCTGAATAAGTAGGTCTTCAGATGTTGTCTAAATCCAGTAATACTCTCCTGGGTTCTGATGGCTTAAGAGAACTTGTTCCATTCAGTGGGAGCAGCCACTGCAAAACTGCGCATCCCCATGCGTTTGTTTGGTCTGGGTAAAGAAACTGAGAGGTGATTGTCCCATGTGAGGTCACTTTTACCTTAAGAGGACAGATATGGGAATCGGCTAAAATTTGTTACGTTCGTAAGTAAGAAGGTTGTATTTAAAGAGTATATGGTACTGAATAATTCTAATTCTAATTGGACTTTTATAGCGCTTAATCTCCCCAAACAAGAGGACTCTAAGGCGCAACAAAACAAAAAGCAGTCAACAAAATTCTGTGTCCAGGGACATAACAGGGGTCGAACACCACGGAGAACGCCAGGGGGATGATTCAGGCTAGGGTGGATATGCTTTGGTGTACAGGTAGGTTTTAAGCTGTTTTCTGAAGGAGGCCAGGGATGGAGAGGCACGAATCGCATCAGGGAGAGTATTCCACACAGTAGGAGCATCAAACGCAAAACTATTACCAAACTGTTTGACAGATTTATGAACAGAGGGGCAGAACTTTGGAATAACTAGGAAATTACCACCATTTTGACTACGCCTGGTACTATAAGAACTGCTGTAGGAAGAAAGATGTGGTGAAAAATACCTGGGAAAACCTGTGTGAAGATACTTATAAACAAGTGTGACTGTCTTGAACACAATGCGCTGTTCAACAGGAAGCCAATGCAGTTTCTTTAGCACAGGAGTTATGCTGGTGTATCGACTGGTGTTTGATACAATTCTAGCTGCACTATTTTGGATGCACTGTAATTTGCGTAGATTGAACTTGGACAGGCTCCTGAAAAGTGAGTTGCAGTAATCCAACCGACTACTAACAAGAGCGTTGGCTACAAGCACAGAAACATCATGAGTAAGAAACCGCCTGACATGTCTGAAGTCACGGACTTTAACAAAACAACTTTTGCAGACATTCTGAACATGCTTGGACAAAGAGAAATCTGAATCAAACCACACACCCAGATTTTTTACTGAATCTGCAGGGCAGAGTGAGTTGCCCAGGATATCAATTGGAAAACATGCTTTCAACTTATCCCTTTGTCTCTTCGAACCAAAGATGATAAACTCAGTCTTATCAGGATTCAGTTTGAGCTTACTAGTTGTCATCCACTCTTTAACATCATTTAGGCACTTATTTAGCTTTTCAAAGGCAGCAGATGCATTCTTCTGGGATAAATGTATATAAAGTTGGCTATCATCTGCATAGAAATGAAACTTTATTCCATTATGTGTACTGATAATGGAACTGAGGGGGGTAGTGTACAATGAGAACAACAAATGACCCAGGACAGAACCTTGGGGAACACCAAATAGGAGTTTACAAACATCTGACAAAGTGGAACCAATTTTTACTGATTGGTAACGGTCCATTAGGTAGGATGTGAACCATTTCAGAACGGAGCCACTGACCCCAAACCAGTTTTGGAGGCAACCCAGAAGAGTAGAGTGATCAATGGTGTCGAAGGCAGCAGACAAGTCAAGCAATACCAAGGCAGTGGATTCACCTCTTGACAATGATAAGTGAACCTCATTTTTTATGTAGAGAAGAGCAGTCTCAGTTGAATGGCCTGCCTTATATGCTGACTGGTACGGGTTGTCTAAGTTATTGGCATTAATAGGGAGCCAGTGTAGTTTATCTAAGAAAGGTATCACATGACTAAGCCTGTTAAATTTGCACATGATGCGATGTAGGGTATCTTGAATTCTTTGAAGACTACTAATATATACCTTAGGTCATACTATAGTTGAAAAGTTTACAGTTGCTTACCATTGTACAGTACCAGACTAACTAATATGCATTGCTTCATGTATGAGAAGGTTGCATTTGAACAGTATATACATTACTTAATGGGACACTGGTGGAATATATTTAAGAATGGTGTCACATGACCGAATCTATTCGGCCTATACAAAAATCAACAGTTTGAATTCTCTAGATCTTTACAGTATTGTTTCTGTGTCCAACTGTGGCCATTGTCCTAACCAGTTCTGATTATCTTCTTAAGGAAAACTGTCGCTAGAGGCGTAGATGTACAGTTCACAGGAGGTGAAATCTTGTGTCTCTGTTTTTCCTGGGCCCCGTATTTATAGAAATTCGTATTTTATAGAGATTTTATAATATAGAAAAGCCTAAGTTTAAATTTACATTAAAATTTATATATAAACTCTTTTTTCTAGTTTATAGTAAAACTCAAAAAGAAAAGTTGGCTGTCTTGTTTCCTTTGTTTTTGATCTGCATGTGTGTATATTTACAAACAATCCCCCCATTGCGCCCTGAAACCAGACAAATATCCGACAAGAAATAAAAACGTACCCATTGTGCTGTCGACAAACACTAAGATAAGCATAAACTAAGATGATGAATTTATTCTCATATGAGATTACTTTTAACAACACCAGTTTCAACAATATCTCAGATGAGACAAAACTGAGATTATGTGTCTGAGATTAAGTACGAGTTTAAGAATATCTGTAAATACGGGGCTATGATGTCATTCACTGCCAGAAATACCACCAACAGTGTGACCGGGGCTTTACAGGATACTTTTTAAGAAATAGTTTTGACAACATTACCTTACATGTACATGATCACTCCAGAAATGGAGATACCATTTGGAATCACTTCCTGAATGAAAAATACAAAGATAACTTAAGAACCAAATTACACTTTTATCTCTCTCTTCACAGTTTCCCTAATGCCACCTAAATTTACATGGATTTGCTAGCATCACCAATCAGGAATGGACTTTGCTAAATGGCCTCTTTGAATCTCAGGCGTTAAACATACAGGACCTATTTGCCAAAAGGTTCTTGCCTTAATTCATAGCAATCTTGAGTTGTAACACTATGTGTGTTTGTGTGCTATTTACTGACTGTAGATTGTTCTTTGGACTCCCTTTGTGAATGACCTTGAGTGGGGTGGACTTAAAACAGGACAGTTACATAAGATTGTAACTGAAAAATTGCTTGGCTGATGAAACAAAAGATACACAAGTCCACAATAGTAGCCAAGTTCCTTTGTGGTAAAAACATTTATATGAAACACACCTGATAGTATTCTGTATTGTATAGTTATAGTCAGAGCAATATCTCCATTACAACAGGAATGAATGCACTATTTGACCCATCCTGACTGTAAAGGTACAGCCAAGGCAGTGGCTGACTTTCTCCAAACTGAAAGAATTAACAATATATGTGATAGAAGTTTGTACTTACTCCTCAAATATGTTTGCTAAATCATCAATGGCAACTTTAGCATATATACAGAAACTGATGACGTCTACAAAGCTAAAATAACATATACCATGATGACTGTATGATGTTTTAATTCCTTCACTGTTATAGGACAATTGGACTCTCTACCGGTAGACAGTCCAATCTGGGAGATATGGGTATTGCCCTGGGGTCCGAAATCTAATAATCTTGATAGATATTCAAATCTCAGAGATTTAGGTATTGCTGTGTGCTCCAGAATGTAAACTTTGTAGAAACTCAACATAAGCTTGAAAGAAAGTCCAACTGAAACACAAAAACTGGGCTTTCTATTCACATAAATCTGTCATTTAAGCAAAGTGCAGCTTTCGGAAATGATGCAAATGCATATTGAAGAAGATATTTTATGTTTAGTTAGATATTTTAAAACAACATACCCTAAAGGGCTCTGTACATTACAAATTTTCATATAACACCTGTTAACACTTAAAAATGCTTTTTAAATATAATTTCCCAAAAACATTTTGTTCAATCCAAAAAGTATTTGACAATGCTTTACTCTCAAAATCTGCATATTACCTTTTAATATTGCGATACATTATGTAATAAATTATGACATTTTTTCATCGAAAACTAGAAAATAGAACTCGTCATTACAAAAAAAAAAAACAACATCATTATTGTGTCAAATTTTACAAATTGCTGGTCTTTTTGTACCAAATCCACCAGTTTCTACATGTACAGACAGAACACCAAATTTCAATTGTGCAAAGAAGGATTTTAAATTAAGTCTTCGATTTTGGGTGACATACTTTTCAGGAAAGTAAAAGTTCTTAAATTTTTGATAAAATTTAATTTTGTTTATGTAAGTTGTCTCTCCAGTGGGTTTCCTTTATATCTGAGGGTTTTGCCTCTATAAAATGAAGGTTGCACAATGGCTTTCTGTTTCATAATTTTGCTGTAACCTGAATTCTGTTAAAATCTGCTTCACAAAATTACAACAGTTGTTCAACCTCAAGTCATATTCCCAATTAAAGGTTACTTTAGTAATTCTCTCATTATCCATAATAACTCTACTCCAGAATCTTATTATTTCTAAGTTTGTATCTTGTGATGACTTATCTAACCCATATCCCCATTTATAGCCAGAATATTTATAAATGCCAAGAGACTCTCTTGTTATCCTATTCTGCATTTTTTCTGACATTTGACCATTATACTCTACACCATAATTTAAGATTACGGCAACGTATGAGTTATATAACTTTGCATAGGTTTTTTCATACCTTTAAAGTTGCCAATAACATTCCCTAAAGTAATAAACATCACTTAATATCTACATTAATAAGCTGGCATGCACACTATGTGCACTTTCAGTGTGACTTATTTTATTTCTTACCATGGGTATTAACCTTGGGCATTATTATTAGACTAGCATGCGGTTTTATGCACTGCCCGTTTAATTGCCATCACATGTAATTACGTGTTTTAGTGGGGGTGTCTTCTTTGATTGCCAGATTTTGAAGGACATTAATTCAAAATTATATCGGAATACACTAACTATTTTACTGGTCAACTTGCCTCACTTACTACAAGGTTGTCGGGGTTGGATTTTGACCATTCTTTGACCTTGCAGGTAGTCTACCTTTGACCTTGCAATTCATTCCCAATAATGGTCTGATAAGGCTTAGTGTTTGGTTTGACAGGTGGATTGAACAGAGATATTTATCACAAGCAATGAACTCTAAAATTAATTATAAATTGCTGCCCAATCTGTCTGATTTTCTGTGGCATTGGTTGTGCGTGGTCCTGACCTTTCTTGAACTGTAGGTCATACATGTTAACCTTGGATTTGACCTTAAGATTCATGCTACTTATGGTAGCTTAGTTTGGGATGTAGCTTGACCAGCTTAGGTTACACAAATTATATAAAAATGATAAAATGATAATAAATATTTTGTATTATGTGCTTTGTTAAAAACCTAAGTAGTTTTAAAAGTTAAAGAATAAAATTTTATATCCCATGTTACCCTTTCTTGTCAACTTCCTGCTTTAAATTTGGCAATAACATTCCCTAAAGTAATAAACATCACTTTATATCTACATTAATAAATGTGATAGTCTTTCAGTCGGTCTGAAGCCTCCAGCCAATCAAATCCTCACATTTAGACCAACACATGCCCAATGAGTTGTAATAACTGTACTGATTTCTGAGAACTTCAACTACTTATCTGTGTTTGCTATGGGCATGTTATATAATGCAAGAAATGTCTGATTCCGTACTATTCAGTTGTATACATCAAAATTTAATGAATGGTCCTGAAAAATGATCATACATACATACAGCAGATTTCTATCTTATACTTTAATTAAAGTTTCAATATGTACTTGTGAAAGATTTTATACTTTCATTTTTAGTGTTTTATTTGGTTAATTAATATTAAGCCGTGTCATTTTATTTCATTTGCAAATTCATTATGTACTTACTGGTTCTTATACTTCTTATAACAACCCTCCACACGAGCTAGCTTCAAATTCCCCCAGGGAATGTGGCTTCTAACCTAGTACTATCTAATCAATATTACTATTTTAGTGGATCTCTATGGGTATCAACGCCCCGCAAATTTGCTGATGTGGGTTTAAATCCTGACCTAGGTGGATATGTTGGTAGTGTAGAATGTTGACCAATTAGTGTGCATAGTAGTCCTGCAACACCCCAATGTGAAAACAATATTTTAAACAAGAGTACTCAGAGAGTACATTCCTCCATCAAGTGATACATGCTTTTTTTTTTTGAAAAATAGCAAAGTAATAAGTAAATGTTAAAATCTGGGTGTTTGATGGTTTTTGTATCTAAGTGTATAGTTCCCGATCACTCAAAAATTAATGGGATCTAAGTTGGTCCAAGACTAATCTTCTCAATTTATTCATGAAGATTGGACCAATAGTATTTTTGTAATTCTGCTAACAAACAATTGGACTAGCAGACAAACAGACAGATAAACGGTCATGAATTTGACACCTCCTTGACAGAGGCAAAAAACCCTGACCTTTGACCCAATTCATAATGTAAGCTCAATTTTATGTCATATACTTGCAGAGTGAACGTGAGATGTATGTGGAGTTGAACCCAGGATTCTCCTTACTAGCAGATGCCATCAACCAGCTGCTGGTTCGCAATGACTGGGAGCTGTGCTGCCTTCTTGTGCAATATGACTATGCAATGGATATCTTTGTCCAAGCCTTCAAAACAGTGGCCAAGACTGCGCCTTGGTCTTTGGAATACTTCATGCGCTTTCATAAGAAGTCCTCATTTATGGATATACATTACAAGATGTTAAAACTGCAGGAAAATCAGTGCCGGATATTAGTCCTTCATGCCAGTGTAGATCTGGCTGAGAAGATTTTCCGCATAGCCACTCAAGATGGCCTGTTTGGGCAGGGATTTGCATGGTTTCTTACCGATACCGCGTATACCTCATCCATTACCAAACTCTCTGACTTCCCTATGGGTGCTATTGCATTTAGAACCAATGACCCTAAGGATTTAAAGCATCTCATTGCGGCCATAGGCTCTCACTTGAGAGATAGTATTATTGGCTTCAATCAAAACCATCCTGGTGTATTGGAAGTGCTCAATAAAGAAAGGAATTGCTTTGGAAAACTACTGTCCTCAGACAAGAAATTGGCTTCCTTATTAGAAGGGTAAGTTTTGTTGATAATTACGGTGTGCAGAGGACGAATCTGTAGGTCATTGATTGCTAACACCATTCCTTGAGTAGATTGCCCAGGGATACACTTCTATTAATTGTGAATCTCCCAGTGTTATTAATACAGGGGAGTGAGGATACAATAGGAAAACTTCCTGAATGACATACATGAAGAAAGATATATCACGAATACAAATGCAAATATGATACAAGCGCCTAGCCTAGTACGAGTATTATATAGTTTATCTTCATGAATGATATATTTTTAGGGGCCATGGTAACGCAATGGTAATTGTAGACCAATCTGTATTGTAATAAAATCTTAACATTTTCCATGATACAAGAAAACTTTTAATTGTAGCTGTACTTCATAAGTTTGATATTTTGACTTGTACAGCCATTCTTTTTACCTTAGAAAAATTAAATGGATTATTTCAGTTTTACCAATGCTCCTACTTTTAAGATTGGTTGTGTCTTATGGTCAATCACAAAAGTGGAACAGTGGTATTCCTAATGTTTATTAGAATCTACTTTGAGTAATCTGTTTATGGGATACCATTTGTTATATTTGGTCTTGTGTTTTTTTTTTCAGTTTATTACCTCCGCCGAGTAAGTTATATTTTTGCCTGGGTTTGTTTGTTTGTTTGTGAACAAGATAACTCAGAAACTTAAGGATGGATTTTGATAAAATTTTCAGGGTATGTCTGAAAAGGAAAAAAAGGAAGAAATGATTAAATTTGGGGAGTGATCCGATCACTATCTGGAATCCTCTGGATCCATGAGGTATAATCTTTAAAGACAGATAACTCAAAAAGTTATTGACGGATTTTGATGACATTTTCAGGAAATGTCTGAAAAGGTAAAAGGAAGAAATTATTAGATTTTGGGAGTGATCTGGATCACTGTCTGGATCCATGAAAAATATATTGGGAGTGATCTGGATTGAGCTCCCTTGGTGGAGGTCTGCGCTCTCCGAGTGCTCTTGTTTCAAAAATTCTATTGGTTTATGTGGTGAAGTGAATTAGCATCATGTCAGTTGAAACCTAATTAACATCAATTGTGCCCAGGTATTTCACAAAAGTAACCAGGAGAATCTCCACTTAACATCACAAACAGTGTATGCAAATGAGGCAAAACTGACTACCTATGTGGCGGAAACTTCCAAAGCTGAGAAATGTCCACTGGGACAAAGACTATGGAGTGGGAAGCCGGTCTGAACAGGAAAGTGTTCAGCTGTTGGTGATAATAGTTTGTAGAGTCTTTTTGTAGACAATTCAAAGTTGGTCAGTAGTCTATTTTAATGACTTGGGTCATTTAGGGTCATATATTGACAAGTCATCAGAATATTCCCACATGTTATCATGGATTTGTCTTTTGATGACTGAGGTCAAATAGGGTCATATAGGTGCAAGTCATCAGAATATTCCTACATCTTATCATGGATTTGCCTTTTCAATGAGTGGGGTCATTTAGGGTCATACAGGTACATGTCATCAGAATATTCCCACATCTTATCATGGATTTGCCTGTTTAATGATTGGGGTCATTTAAGGTCATACAGGTACAAGTCATCAGAATATTCCTACATCTTATCATGGATTTGCCTTTTTAATGAGTGGGGTCATTTAGGGTCATACAGGTTCAACTCATCAGAATATTCTTACATGTTATTTGGATATGAACTCAAGATCACAGTTGTCACAGCCGCATGATCAGGTGCCAAGCTTGATATGCAACTGGATCAGTAAGGCCCCCTATCTTTGAGGGTAAAAACAAATTGTTGTGTTATTAGAATGATTCAGATGATTAGTTAAATTTAGGCCTTATTATGCTTAATTTAGCACTATTAACCTTAACTGAATGCTTTTTGTATTAGTAAAAGTGTTGTATGAAACTAGCTTTGAGAAGTGGAAATTTGCCTGAGCACTAAACACGGCAAATAATATCAGTATATCAATTTTGTTCTGGACAATTAAGTATAAATTGGGCATTGTTCAATACATTGGCAGATCATTACAACAGATTAGTTAATTTTACAAATGATTTAGCTAGTTTTGTAAGAAAATTTATCAATCTTTGGAACTAATTAGTATATTACTATGAACTGATGAATTAGTTCAAACCATTTTTTTGTAAACCATTTTGTCATTTTGTAAATTGTTTAAGAAATTTCACTAAAATGTTGCACTGTAGAAAGTTTCTGTTTATATATTATATGAGCAAAACATTTCCTTGATTATCACCTCTTGTTTACAATGATCATGCTCTAGCATTAATACCCCAGTTCCCACCAGCGAGATTCCGTCCATACCACCCCAACAGAAAGTCAAAGTTTCAGCTTTACTTTCCGTTAATCAGCCAGGGTCTAATTGGGACAGGTACTCAATATGGCCACTTGCAGGAGTTGAACCCACACAGAGGTGACAGCCTGTTATTAGATAACCTGCTAACCCACTAGGTCACTAAGGGTCTCTACCACCCAAGTAATCTGGGCCGGAGAGTTATCTTATTAGTCGTATAACTTATTTTTTGGCCGTGAAGGCCAGATGCATAATTGCAGTAATGGTATATATGCTCATGTTATTTGTAAACACCTTTAAACAATTTGTGAATGAACTTTCCCGAGCAGTGACAACTGATCTTTTCTCTCATAAGTCACATTCAACGTTTATTTGTGGTGCTACATCTAATGTCTACGAATCTAGTCAATAGCATGTTATAAAGGTAAAAGTTTTGGTTGTACAAATCATATGCTTTGCCATTATTGTTACCCTTTTCAGGAGGACTAGACAAAACAGTCTCACTAGTTATTAATTGACTAGCTCTCAGGTAATAATAGGTCGTGTGTATGGAAGGGGGGCATAAGATGCTGCATGCCGCAGTTGAAACACTGACACTGATCATAAACTCAATCTGTGACAAAAGTGATATAAAATCTTCAGTAAAAATATGAAATCTTATGATATATATGTAATGATCTTGAGTGGTTAGAAGTGTCATATTATTACACGTGTGTTAGCTTAATCAAACCCTTTAAATGCAAAGTTTCTCTGTCGGGCTACTAAACAATACAACTGGCTGCAAAAAACATCAATACCTTGTGTAAACAGATGAAGTTCCCTTGTAGCATCTTTGAGGATCCTTTGAAGCAGCACATTAAGCACACACTTTAGAGATCAGGGGATAAACACTGGAATCTGTACATAAACCCTGAGAGTCAATCAGATGCTGTATTAAACTGAAATAAGTTAAAATCTTTTCTCTTCAATATGTCTCTTATTCTTCTTAATCACCCTAGTCTAATATTCTCACTGGCCTAATTCTAATAGTTCTAACTGAAAAAGCCAAAATGATGAGTAATTATATATTTTCGAAGGTAATTAGTTTTTGGAATGTTAAGGTATTTTATTTAGAGCAATGGAGATTAAGGTTAATACACAGATACTGTGTTTATAATGAAAAAACAAACAAACTATGGTGGCTATCAGGTAGATTAGAAATACACTTTAAACAGCTGACATTCAAATGCTTGCTCAGTCTCTCTTTGTACCTGCTAGATATTTGTTTATGCTGATGACACCAGCTACCTGTATAAATACTACAGGGCATATGCCTAAGTCAAGAATCAAACCTCTTGCTTAAACTGAAACAAAATAACCCTCCAAGCTAATTCATCTTCTGCCTGAAATAATCAATAAAACAAGTGACCATTCAAACCAAGATACTTTTGCAAATTGGTTTTCCGTTTACAGTGATATAATTTTACACATATGTTATATTGTAAACTTAGTTCAGATATAACATAAAGATCAACAAGACTGGCTATAGAATTTATCCTGTCTATCTTCGTTTTTCTGGCTCTCGGCACTGATGTACTTCACAGAGCTATTCAGATCCATTTGTTTGTGTAACAGCAAGGACAATAATCAAATTTGGCCTTGTTAGCTGTATTTCTTTATTGCATGATTTGCTGATTTTAGGCTTCAAGACAAATGTATCTTCTTGACAGGTAATTACGTACAATAAATTATTTATCTGTTTGTTTGTCTGTTTCTTCGGTTATGCGACACATGTGAAAATAATTGGTTTTCTATGTTAGTGTATGTCCTTTATGAAGGTAAATCTTTGACAGTTTTCCCCACACAAAATGCTCCCCAGCCAATAGATGGTTTATATTGGTATGTTAGAATAAGACAACGAATCCATACACGTTTTGTCCTGTTAAATGTTAAATATTTTGTGTTTACAGTGGCTTTCAACATATTATGTAAGAAATATCATTCAATTTGTTTGAATAAAACAATGTTTATTCATTATATCAAAACAAACAAATGTAGAAGCATTTAGATCACAGTTTTGCCTCACATTCTCCTACAGTCTAGAATGAACTGCCCATTGTTCATTCTGGCCCAACTGTGGAATACTTTACAAATAAGCTAAAATCATATCTGTTTGCCAAGACCTTCCTACCATAGTTTTTTTACTAGTCTCTTTAGGGTATTGACCTCCCTTAATAAATTGTCTTTGGGAGTCTCTCCCTAGAAAGGGCATGGTGGTAACACACTCATCTTCCACCTATGAGATTTGAGTTCGAATTCTGGTCCGATTGGAAGTGGTAGCTGGTAGATGCTTGCCGTTTGTCAGCGGTTTACAGTACAGAACCTTGCCAAATTGTATGTACAGGTTTCCTCCTCCCTTCTAACTATCTGTCACAGTACAGCTACTACAAAGGCACAAGGCGTGACATAAAACACTAAATAAATGGGTAAATTAATAAATATATCTTGACTTAGAGGCAAGTGGTAACACTCTCACCTCCCACCTCTGAGGCCGGGGTTCGATCCTCGGCACGGCCTCAAGTGGGAAAGCTGGTAGTTGCTTGCCGTTGGTCGGCAGTTTACAGTACAGAACCCTAACGAACTGTATGTACTGGTTTCCTCTGCCCTTCCAACTACCCGTCGTGATGACCTGTACAGTGTTGAAAGCGACGTAAAACCCCAAATAAATAAATAAATAAAATAAATGTCTCTGTGCAGGGATTTAACACTAAAAGTCTAGAATATGATAGAACATAGAATTAAGATTAAAATCTAAACCCATGACACTGCAAGTGAAAGGTGTTTTAACATCAATTAACAATTCACTGAATTCACTGATTTGAAAAACCAAGCAAAAATCAGTTGATTTTTTTTCTTTGCATTAAAAAGTAGTCAGACAGTTAATCCCAATCCAATGTGACCATTCTTAGTAGTGTTGAGCACATATTGATTGCCATTGAAGATTTGTACTGAGATTGGTCATGTCAAAAGAAAGAGAGGTTCACTAACTATAAAAAGAGGACTCATCCCAGGGGTAAGAAATTTTGATGTAAACTGCAAGGGAACCAGGAGAAACCTTAACAAATGATACTATTTTTCAGAACTAACATTTAAAGTTATTTTTTAACCTGGATGTTCGTTTAATATACCTGAGAAAATTGAAAAAAAAAGAAGTTAAGCACTGTCACAGAATATGATCAACCTTTTGCAAATTAAGATGCAAGTTTTTTTAGGGCCAAAATAACAACACAAGAGTAGAGCAGATCAGTTTTAATTGATCTCCTGGTCTCATGGTTGGTAGGATTTTAAGGACACATTCACACAGAAAACTCAGGGATGTAGGGACAAGTTTATGGCAGGGCACAGGCAAACATCAATAAAAGCAGCATCGGCTCGCCCATAAAGTTTATTGCCGCAGAATAAACAGTAAATCTCTACTTGTCCCCTTCATTCTATATACGGGGCTGTCGCACATGTCCGGGTGCAAGGATCTTTGATGAAATGGTTCCGGTTTAATGGAAAGCATCAAACAGGTCAGCAAGGTGACTGAAAGTATACAAACGTGTCCTTATTTTGTAACTTTAAGTTTTGATGTCTCAATAGAAATTGAACAGAATGTAGTTTTGATAAAATGAAAAAAAAAATCACGATATAGTTAAAGGGAAAAGCGGAGAGGTTAAAGACCGCTGATCACTCATTTTCTCAGTCAGATTTTAGTTTGAAGAAAATAGCCTAACATGGTGACATAAATAATAAACATATCATAGCACTGTTATGAATATAATGGTTTATAGATCATGTGTTATGTAATACTTCTACAGTCAGTTGGGTTGGTTTAATCTTGTTGATAACAACTATTAAGATTCAAAAAATGAAATTTATTGGGATTTTCTTCTAAAACGTAAATTTTCCCCTTTTAAATGGGGACAATGTATTAATCACATAACACTTAAAGAACTACTAGAGTATTAAACTGGAGCCCTTGCCAAATCCAAATCTGACCCATGTTTCTAATACACTTTAATAGCTCGTTCCATTTCAGTTGATTGATCAAGTTGGATTCAACATTACTGTAACCTTACTTTAATCACATTTTATCATGGCCTTTAGTTGAGTGGATGGAACAAAGAAGTGTATACTAAACTGAAAACGATTAGGTCCCAGTAAGCAGGTACTAACTGTCCCACATCAGGTCAAGGTTGGCAGTCAAACCTAGGATCCTCGGAAGTTGGTGGCGAGTTTGTAATATCACTGTGCCCCCCCATTCATTTCAACATGATCACATCTCTGAAAAAAAGGATCCAAATTAACCATGTTTAAATCAACCATGTTTCAAGACTCTATAATTTGCATAAAGATGGAGTAATAGTTTTCTATGTTTTTAAATGGGAGTGGATGGGAGTGCTATTGAACAACATCCGAATGGAGCAATGAGACAGGGGATATAGTGTTTCTCTGTGACGCAGATTGTAAGCTGTGATATGCCCCCACCACTTCTGTTCTAGATACACACACAGTGACACAAACATTATCTGATTTGTCCAACTTTATACCTGTATATTATGAGCAACTACCGATTGCCTTTCTCTGTCTATTCCATGAGATTGAATTGCATTATTAGGGAAATTGTTAGCTGTAAACTGACATTATAAGAGAAAAAAACCCAAAAAAACAAACAAAAAAAACAAAACAAAACAAAAACAAACAGTCACATATATGTGCATATGTATATTTTTTATTTGCATGTGTAATTTTTTTCTTAAAACTATAACCTTAAATTAAGCGCTCCTATTATGACATTAATATTCATACTGTGAAACCAGTTATTATGCATGTTTACAGAAATGACCACTTATTATGTGTAGAGGCTACAATTATCAGTCAATCTAGTCATTTCACATGACGTCCAGTGATTATTTGTAATGGCTAAATTGAGATAAATGAAAAACAAATGCATTATTACAAGGGTTAAAATGATTGCTATATAAAATACTTAAGGAAATCTAATATTGTTATAAGAATAAAGATTGTACAAATGTTTTTATGCACGTTAATCTGTCTTTGTTTTTATATGACAAGCTGTTTTGTCAACGACTGGGACATTTCATTTTGTTCCTGAAACACTTGCATAGGTTTAACTGGCATTTTGTTACTGCCAGCACAGTTGCATTCGACATACCAAAAGCTGATTCTTTACTGGCAGAAACATACAGATTAATGGTTTGGGTCCAGTTAGGAAGGAACAAATATCAAACTGGTTAAATGAAAAATATCCCTTGGTCCAGGAAGAGCTCTATTTTGCACAGTAACTTTGGTAAGATCACTATCAACTTCTGCCTTTCCTTTGGATGGGGTTAACATGGCAGACAACAAATCATCGTCACTTTGAAGTCTTACAATTATTTTAGTTGGCAAACAGAGCTGTACAAACTTGATCCCAACAGGCCAGTCTATGGTGGTGTTGTCAGGAATCCAACCTACAAGCATATATTTAATGTTCCCTTTTGCCGGCTCCATTTAACCCTGACCCTGTGGGTTCTAGGTTTACCATTAACCATCACAAGTCCTGACTAGATATCCTTCAGTTTTCTCATCACTTGTGCTATATATTTACTACCATTGTCTACAAACAAGAGAAAATATCTGGAAGTTAATGTGTAACCTCTACAGTCCACTTTTAGGTTCAGTGCTCTGAAAACCATAAAATTTGTCAAATGATCTTGATAGATCATTATCCACTTGTATGAATTCTAAGACATTGAGACTATGTACTGACCAGGTCCACTTGAGCTCGTGAAGTAAACTCCTTTGTGATGACAGGTCTCACCACAACACAAGTGGTTATGGGACATTTGAGCTTCTTTTAGCACTCCTGCCAATATGAATTGAACAGATCCATGCTATCCTGGGTAATATCTGGTTTCTTCTTTTTGATTTCCTTCTTGTTGATTACCATCCTGTCTCTTTCTCCATGATCAGTAGCTACATGAGAACATGTGGCATCGTGTCTTCGATGCTCATATAAAAGACAGGGTCATCCTCTAGTAAGACTGCCAAGAATTGCATATCTCAAAAACACAAAACACATCAGATAACATTGCAGTAGTACATTTTCTCTGCTGGTTCACCTTACAGGTTACCTTGATATTATGTCATTTACTGACAGATACATGCTTAATGTGTGTTTAATGGTTTTTGTGTTATTAAATCATTCTGTAAAGGTTATATAATGACTTTTAAAAGTAGTTATTGTGGGAATCATTGGCTACTTATTTGGACAATAAGCAGTATCCATGTCTATTTGGGGCTTGATTGTTGCTTGTAGCAGTTTTTAGATTCTATGTCACAATGAAGTTTTGCTGATTTAGAATGAAACTTTTTTGCATACATCACACGTCCTGTAAAGCTCTGCTTTAAATTGCTAAATTGATCCTTATTAGACTCATTCATCATAAATGGTAACTTCTGTGTAACATATATGTGTAACTCAAGAATATAAATCATATATTTTGGAGGTTATTTTATAGATAAAATGGTACTGAGGTTTGAGTTAGAGCTCAGAAATTACCATACTAAGGCTTTATGCAAGAATGGATCAAGTTGTCCATGTAATTTTACAGAGAAAACGTAATTCCGCCTGTGATAACCAGACTCGTTGTGTGGATAGGTCAAACAACAGTAACATTCTAAGAACATGATACAAAAAGCTACATTGCAGTAAGGGCAAGTAGTACTGGACAAGATTCCCTTCAAAGACTTCATGGGTTCCTGGTTCCTAACGACCTGTCACAATAGAACATAGTATTTAATTCACAACATTAAAGGCAAGTTGCATTAAAAATTATGAAGGATTTATGTGAATTAGTCTTCAAAGACATAAAATAGATTGAATTTTATTTGAAAAGACCACAAAAGATGCTTTTTTAATTTTACATATTGTGACAAAAATGGTTAATTATTAAAAGTCATAAATATGAATTTATAGTGACACATATCATTTAAAAAGTAGTTGAATACATCAAACCATTAAATATTAGAATAATATTTTTGAAAATAGCAAGTGGCTAGCTGGTAGCTAGTTTGACATCTTTTCACAGGTGGACACCCTGAGTGTCAGTTTAACTGGCCATCGTGGAGGGCTGAATCAACGTTCTAAATGAGAGAATTAGACTATGGGTTTCACATGGATGGACGAACTGACAGACGTTCATAATTGTATATTTTTATTTATTTTTGGTTTTACATCACTTTCAACACTGTACAGGTCATATCACAACGGGTAGTTGGAAGGGCAGAGGAAACCAGTACATACAGTTCGTTAGGGTTCTGTACTGTAAATTGCCGACCAGCAGCAAGCCACTACCAGCTTTCCCCCTTGAGGCCATGCCGGGAACCGAACCCCGGCCTCAGAGGTGGGAGGCGAGAGTGTTACCACTCTACCACCGTGGCCCCCTCATATTTGTATATAAAGAAATAGATATTTACTATTTAAATGTTTTAAGAAAATGCTAAAAGACGTTGCCATATATAGCACTGTCCGCTACAGCCAGAGTAAAGAGAGGAAAGTCAGAGACAACAACTTTAAACAGAAATATTTTCAGAGCAATAAGTACAAGGATGTCAAGCCAAAAACAAGTACATAGATACAACTGTAAGGGAAGGTGTGACTGTACATGAACAGGACAGTCAAAATGGAAACAATGAGTCAACTTCTGACTCAACTCAAACCTCTGAAGTGAAATAATGCATAAAGATGTGTGATTGATGGAAGACATATATGTGTATGCAGACTACTGATAGACAGAAGAAAAAAAGAATTGTTTAAACTGATACAATAGTAGCTTTATAACTACATCCATCTTCACATATTGCAAAAAAAAGGAAGAAAGTTCCATGTGTGGCTATGCATTCTTAATCAACAAATAAATCTGGAAATAATCTGATAAATCTGCTTGGATGGCAATAATTTATCAATACGTTTGACTTATCTCCCAAACTACTTCATTGCCATTCCTCGGTTGTAGAACTGAAATCAAATATTCTGTTTTGCGTAAATGGGAGATGGAGAGGCCATTTCATCTGTCTCAATCAAGACCCACAAGAAGTGCCAAGCTGGAAGTCTCATTTTAGCCAAAGGCCATGTCCTATTTTGGAGCTAACTGTTGCCCTGCCACTGCTAAATGTCCCAAATGTGAATTTAATGGCAAATTTCACTATATGTCTGCATATTTTTGTTAAACAGTGTTTTGTCCCTTGTTTTAATGACTGCTATCTTAGTTGACGTTCTTGTTTATGTTACTATTGAGACAAACCGTTTGTTTGGTCTTTGCCCTTTTACATCTAAAGTTGTTTGTATTAGGTCTAGTGGCATTAAAATAATGACCCAGGCACACTACAGGTAGTACATCCCGCGGTTAGAGGTTTTATTTGGTGTATCCATCACACTACAGGCAATATAACCAGCAGTTATACGCGATGGGCAAAGCGCCCTTGTCCTTCAACTACCGTGTGAGGTTTGTATGTGAACTTGTGACATAGTGACAAAACATCTATTTACCTCCAGTCATTTTATGTCACTATATTACACCAAAAGAAGACCAAGTCACAAACTTATATACACCACACCTTCAGTTGTTTTATCAGAAAAAAATTCATCTCTGCATGCTCACTGTGAGACAGTCAGAGGTGGAAATTTCATACATTTTCAAACTTCCATGGCATGTTCAAGGATTGGGATAGTGGGCCACTGACTTCCAAGTTTGCAAACAGATGTCAGGAGGTACTCATAGGACAGGGACGTTTTACCAAAAGTGTACTACCGCAGGGTGTACCGCCTGTAATGTGACTGGGGTATTACAGATGAAGAAAGGGCACCTCCATATGTGTATTAGTTTCAGTATTTGGACTGATGAATCATCATTGTTTTTCACCAATTATTACCTCAAACAAGAAGGTTATGTTCTTGGGTGCATTTGTTTGTTCATCTGTTTGTTTGTGTTTGTGATGACCCCTAAAGTAATGAATGCATATTTATGAAAATTTGTATGTGGTGTTGGGTCTTGCCTAAGGAAAAAGGTGATTCTATATTTAGGAAATATCTTAATTATATTCTGAATACAAATAATCCGGAATTTTCAACATTTTTAATGATTTGGAGTTTTTGGTTGACATAGCTGAGAAATTAAGAAAATTGGAGACACTTTTTCTCCCTCTGATACCTTAAATGAGGTTCACTCTCCTTCAGATCCCCCAAAAATTACTGTCTTTAGGCAAGTTTCCGAAGATGATGTTGATAAAATAATTAAAAGCTCACCGACAAAATCCTGCCTGTTAGACCCCTGGCCAACATTTCTTATCAAGGAATGCATTGACATACTGCTACCATCGCTTACAAAGCTGGTCAACTGCTCTCTCAAGGAGGGTTGTGTCCCTGATGCCTTCAAAACTGCTGTGGTCACTCCTCTTATTAAAAGGAAAATCTTCCTTCAGACGACCTCAAGAATTATCGCCCTGTATCTGGTCTCAGTTTCATATCAAAACTGGTAAAACAAGTGGTTGCTAAACAGCTGTCAGAACATATCCATGTCCATAACTTAGACAACTCATACCAGTCGGCATATAAAGCTGGTCACTCAATTGAGACAGCTCTTCTCTCCATAAACAATGAAGTTCACTTATCTTTGTTGAGAGGTGAACCCACTGCATTAGTATTGCTCGACCTGTCCGCCACTTTCGATACCATAGATCATTCCACTCTTATAGTTGTCTCCATATTTGGTTCGGCGTCAGTGGCTCTGTTCTGAAATGGTTCACTTCCTACCTAACAGACCGTTATCAGTCAATAAAAATTGGTTCTACTTTGTCAGATGTTTGTAAACTCCTATTTGGCGTCCCCCAAGGTTCTGTCCTGGGCCCTCTATTGTTCTCATTGTACACCACCCCCCTCAGTTTGATTATCAGTAAATATAAATGAATAAAGTTTCATTTTTATGCTGATGTCAGTCAAGTTTATGTGCATCTATCCCAGAAGAATGCATCTGCTGCCTTTGAACAGTTGAACAGGTGCCTAAATGATGTTAAAGATTGGATGTCTACTAGTAAGCTCAAGTTGAGTCCTGACAAGACTGAGTTTATCATCTTTGGTTCGAAGAGACAGAGGGACAAGTTGAAAGCATTTTTTTCTATCAATATTTTGGGCAATCCAATCTGCCCTGTTGGCTCAGTCAAGAATTTAGGTGTGTGGTTCGATTCTGATTTGTCGTTGTCCAAGCATGTTCAGAATGTCTGCAAAAGTTGTTTTGTGAACTCCTTGATTTCAGACATGTCAGGCAGTTTCTTACTCACAATGTTTCTGTACTTGTGGCTAATGCTGTTGTTAGTAGTCGGTTGGTTTACTGCAACTCACTTTTCAGGAGTCTCTCCAAGTTCAATCTACATAAATTACAGTGCATCCAAAATAGTGCAGCCAGAATTGTATCAAACACCAGTCGATACACCAGTATAACTCCTGTGCTTAAGAAATTGCATTGGCTTCCTGTTGAACAGCGCATAATGTTTAACACAGCCACACTTGTTTACAAGTTTCTTCACACAGATTTTCCTAGGTATTTTGATCCATATCTCTCGTCCTACAGCAGTTCTTACCGTACCAGGCACAGTCAAAGTGGTGGCAATTTCCTTGTCATTCCAAAGTGCTATCCTTCTGTTCAAAAATCTGTCAAACAGTTTGGTAATAGTTTTCCTTTTGATCCTCCTACTGTCTGGAATGCTCTTCCAGATGATATTCGTGCAATGCCCTCCATAGCCTCTTTCAGAAAGCAGCTTAAAACCTACCTGTACATCAAAGCATACCCACCTTAGCCTTGTTCATCCCCTGGTGTTCTCCATGGTGCTTGATCCCTCTTCTGTCTCTGGATATTGAAATTTGGATGACTGCTTTTATGGCTTTGTTGCGCCTTGGAGTCCTTTTGTACAAGGAGATTAAGCACTATAAAAGTCCAATTAGAATTAGAATAGCTGGTATTTGGTGGTGTTTGGGTGAACTTATAATTTGATGATACTCAGCTGCCTTGGCGGAGATTTGTGCTCAAGGAGTGCTTTCTAGATTTTGTAGTATTCAAATGACTGTGTTTAATGAAACAAAACATCTACTATCTCACCTTGTATTATCCAAATATTTTATTTTGTGAACTTATTTCCACTCTCTTACATTTTTTGATTTTTAAAGTTAAAAATAATGTCCGAGGGTGAGTGCTTAATGTGTGCTATAAAGGACAACACTTCTGGTAGAATAATGGACGAAAAAAACATTGTGAGTCCATGGTGCCTAAAGTTCTATCTTTTATAGTGCACAAGATATGAGAAAGTGACGACTTTTTTCTATTATAAAGACCAGTTGGACTTTAGGATACAATAAAATGTACCATTTTGCTGCACAATAATTTGACCCTATATTATTGCTACAGATAACGCATGGTGAAAACATGCGCATTGCAACAAGCCTCATTAGACATCTATGAGAAAATAGATCACTTTTGAAGATTAACAATATAGTACTTCTACTTGTTCCATAGCGACTCATATTATTGTTTATAAGTTTCTTCACACTGGGTTTTCCCAAGTATTTTGCTCCATAGCTTTCTTCTTACAGCAGTGCTTACAGTACCAGGTGCAGTTAGAGTGGTAGAAATTTCCTGGTTGTTCCAAAGTTCTATGCTTCTACTCATAAGTCTGTCAAACAGTTTGGTTATAGTTTGGTGGGCAATGCTCCCACCATTTGGAATGCTTTTCCTGATGAGATTCTGATGTCCCCCTCCCTAACCTCTTTTACAAAGCAGCTTATAACCTACCTGTACGACACCTTAGTCTTACTCATCCCCTGGGGCCGTATTCACGAAAGGTCTTAGCCAAGTCTTAGCCTTAACTTTTGTATAAAAATACAGCCAACTTAAGCCTAAGACTTTGCTAAGACCTTTCGTGAATATGGCCCCTGGTGTTCTCTGTGGTACCCGACCTCTTTTCTGTCACTGGATACTGAATTTTGCTGACTGTCTTGAGCTGTTGCGCCTTACAGCCCCCTTCTGTTAAGGGGAGATTAAGCGCTATAAAAATCCAAGTAGAATTAGAATTATATTGTAATCTTTATGCATGATACTTTTTTCTGATATGTCATTGAAGTTTTTCCTGTTTCATGATTCATTATGAATTTGATATAATAAAGAGCAAATAATTCACATAACAGGGAAAACTTCAAGGACGTTGATAAATGGTCTTCCTTGAGCCTCTATCTTCCAGTTAGGGGAATGTCAGTTACTTGTGAGTTGGGGCTGTACATGTGCAGTCAGGTGGGTTTAATAGCACTTTGAGTCCTGTGGTATATGGAGATATTGGGCATTGTATAAATACACAATGCAATACAATTATTTTATCTATCTCTGATCATGTTATCTGTTTTGTAATCACACATATTTATGGATAAATTTAGCTAAAATTATAAGCCTTCATTGAAATATATATTTGATTTTTCAGTTACCTAGAAAATGCTACCTATTCTGCCTACCATGAAAAATCTGCTCAGAACCCACTCTCTTTGTTGAGGACAGTGAAAATCTTGAACCTGGTCAGTACTGGCAACAACACCAAGAAATGGAAAAGTGTGGGGAGTTATACTGCAGGGAATCTCAAAACTAATGCCATCATCTGGCCCGGTGAAACAATTGCTGGACCATCTGATAGAGGTCAACGTTTACTGAGAGTTGTGACAAACATTGCCCCTCCATTTGTGATGGAGCACGAGGCTGCGGCAGGCAAGTGCTCCCGTTCCGTCCCTTGTTTACGGGTCTATACCAAAGACAAAGAAACACTTGACAACATCTTCGATGACTATGCAAAAGGTCTGAATGACTCCAGCCGGCCATACGAGGTGCATTGCTGCCAGGGGCTTTCTGTTAATCTCCTAGAGTCTTTGGCTGTGGACCTCAAGTTCAATGTTCATTTGTACATTACCAGTGATCATAATTATGGGAACTATCGGAATGGTTCCTGGTCAGGTATCGTGGAAGATCTTACTCTTGGTCTAGCACATATGGCAGTAGCTCCATTCAGTATTACACACAAGCGAAGTTCTGCTATTGACTACACTCATCCGTATTACTACTCTGGCTTTGCCATACTTGTATCTGAAAAGAAAAGACAGATCCCTATATATGCCTTCACAGAACCCTTCGATCAGTGGATATGGATAAGCATTGTGATAAGTGCAACCTTGGTTGCTGTGGTGCTAGCAATATTTGAATGGAAGAGCCCGTTTGGACTAAATCCCTGGGGAAGAAAAAGGAAAAGTAACTACACCTTGGGATCTGGGCTCAATATGGTTTATGCAATTCTGTTTGGCCACACAGTGAAGACCAAATCTCCAAAAGCCTGGCCCTCCAAATGGTTGCAAAACTTTTGGGCAGGAGCATCCATCTTCATCTACTCCAGCTACACTGCTAACTTGGCTGCTTTCCTTGCTGGCAAGAATTCAGACGTGACAGTGTCAGGAATACATGATACACGGGTAGGTACTAATCCAGTTTATACATTTTGTGCCATATTAGACACTGAGATTTTATATTTACTTGATTTAAAGTGTTAGTTTTGAATAAAGGATTTTGTTGTAACATGTGGATAGAAAAAATACTTTGACTCTCACAATGAGTCATAACATATTTGAAAGTGTGTGGTGGTGTTATAATTTTAATAGCATACCAGTTTGTAAACCTAATATGAAAGAATATGTGGCTTTGGGATACTGGATAGAATGAGTCATGCCACTCCCTACCTTGAAAAAAATCTTATCCTGTTAAAATATAACCTCCTTAGTGTTAAGGCTATAAATTTTAACAACCTCCCTATTTATCATCTTTAATAAAGTCTAGCAGTTTGACGTGTGGAATAGGCTATCAGTTTCCTCAATTTGTCCTGAAAAGGTAATTGGTAGGCGTGGTTCTGCTATGGCCACGACAGTGGAATGGAACAAGGTGCGACTAAACGTCAGATTGCAGCAGACCATCTCAGGTTTCAGGAGCCAACTCAAGACCTACCTACTCAGACTGGCAAATCTACCATCATAGTGACCCCTTGCTGGCAGGCACTTTCTTGGTAGCAATCTCTGCTTGGTTGTGGAGTTTCTCTTTTTGGACTCCAGCACATTAGATAATCCATATCATATTTGTGCTCTATCAATGTTTCTATTATTATAAGACAACATGATTAAAACATTGCCCAGTAGAGTGCATGTTAAATGTCATTGCAAATGAGACATTTTGCTACAAACCTGGGGTCATATTCATCAAAGGTCTTAGCCTGATCTTAGACTTAACTATGCTATGTTTTAATACATAAGTAAAAAACCTAAAGCTTGGCTAAGGCCTTTCATGATTACCACCCCAAGTTTCGGTACATAATATACAAAATCTAGTGCACCATTAATATAATAACAAAAAATAGGTTTAAATATAACACTGCTACTTCAGAAAAAGTAAATGGTTATGTATTACCGATGGTCATGGATAAAAATGATAAATGTGATTGTGTTTATTAGAGTTTTTATCATAAGTTACCTTTAAGCTATACAGTTACTTTTTTATCAATACATGTACTAGCAGTGTATATAAAATGTTTTTCCATTGTCAAGCTATGACATTATCAGAGAACTGTTACTGTGTTGGTAAGCCTGTGGTAATAATATAATGGAAATGCAATGTTACTAAGATACAATCACAGTGTGTCAGCTTGTTTCAGCCAGTACTTTGCACAGCCACTGTATGACATGACATGTTAATGGCCCTTACGGGTTTCTTTTACTCCTGTTCCACTGTCACGATTTGCCTCCTGACTGCCTTGACCAAGTAGTCCGAATGAAATCTTACTGGTCATACAATGTTTTCACTTACAAATGTCGGGAGTGCATTTTTTTCATAAAATATTACAACATGTGTTAAAGTGAGCAGTTTTGTACCACGACCAGTCTTTTGGGTGTTAGGAATGATCATTTGGGTGTTACAACCAATCTTATATTCTCATCTGATGATGTAACATCCTTTAATCTGGATCCGTGATCTCTGTTATCGTCTATGATGCCAAAGAGTGTCTGGTTGCTATGTGTGATCTTTACAAATCATTTTGGTTTGCAGCAGGTCAAAAGGCTAGTATTTACGTTGATACCATTACCTTGTCTCACTGGATATAAATCATTTGTTTTATCAGTTTTCCTGCCATTTTTAACATGTTCAGTAATAGCAGTACCTAATTTTGAAGTCGACTAAGTGACAGTGGAACAGGGCCATAGCACAGAGGGGCCAACTTGGACTAAATCACCCGAAGTTACCTCTCGCTTTGACAGGTATAGTGCTAGATTCTTTTAAACAGCAACACAAAAACGAAGGGTGATCGTTTTCATTCCCAAAAATATCGTTGCCAATTAGAATGGTGATGATTTTAATGCCTTATCATCGCTGACAAATAGGTGTATTTTTATATTAGTATCTATGTCAGGATGGGTATATGTAATCCTGGATTGGGTAATTTGTTTGGTCTTTTTATTTTTATCTGTCCATCACCAAGCTATAATGGAATTTATGTAACAGATGCATGGTAGAATCTTTGGCACAAGGAAGGCTGAATAAATCCAGCTGACAATTAAAAATAACCTGCTGACCAAATGAATTTTTATAGGGCATTTCATATTCTTTGGATGTTACAAACCGTTATAGTATCATAGAGTAAGTATACATGTCATATGTGGCTTACAGCTTTCAGCGAAAAAGTCAAATGGTATAATTAAAGAGATATATACATATATACAACTTGTGGATATGGCTTATGGCTGCAGGTTGGTGCTTGCATTAATTTTGGACCAGGGATACATATTTTGTCTCAAGCCACAAGCTACCACAAACAGAGACAATGATGAATTTTTAAAAATAAGGTAACAAATGCAAAAGTTATGACCATTTTAAGAAAGGCTCGTTAGCTATGTTGATTTATTTCATACGAAAATATAGAAACATAAATGCAGGCTGCATCCGCAAGGCCGCATCCATTGTAATACCTAGATCATACTGTACCTTACACACCTCACGAGCTACATATGCATGTAACACCTTAAACTTATCCAGGTTCATGTCTGGATTGATGCATTCCATGTTATAGTAGGGTCCGTTCAATTCAATATTTGGTTAGAAGACTATTAACACAACATGGGCAGCCAATTAGCAGATATTATTTGCATATTTGTAAAAAGCTAAATGTTAAAATGTACACACTTGGATGGCTGAAGGGGACAGTTGCTTTGCAAAGCTAGTGAAGGTCATGGGTTCAGATCCAAGGTTATGCAAGGTCAAAGAGGTCATGTAAGGTGAAGTTACAGATGCTGGTTGGGGAATAATTTTATTTACATGTTAGTAAGTAAAGTAAGCTTTAAAATATTACTGAGTAAGATATTTAAAAGCCCCCACTGGGGTTAGACAGTACCATAGGTAATAGACGTACCGTGGTAAAAAAAGAAATACCATACTGGTTAAAACATAATTAAGTACACAGTTCATGTCTAGCTATCTGATAACTACAACTTATCACAGTGATGAATGGTCATGGTCAGTCAGTCAAATCGGTAGGGGGAACCCAGGTCAGCTGGGACCAGCCTAATGGTGGCGAACCACTGGATTAATCCTGATATTGGGAGAGCCACATCAATCCGAAGAGACCTCCCCTTGGGTGGATCAGGTTCCAAGGGGGTCAAGCTCTACCTCGAAAGCGAAAGCTAGGAATTCCTAGTAAAGATATTTTTCACCCAAATAAAGATGGAGCCACATCAATCCGAAGAGACCTCCCTCCAGGCGGGTTATTCCTGGAGGGGTCAAGCTCAATCTCGAAATCGAAATCTAGGTCTCCCTAGGGTCAAAATTGGTAGGGGGGTGCCTGGGTCAGCCAGGTCCTGCCTAATCATGCTAAATCAACCCGAGCTATGGAGGAGCCACATCAATCCGTAGAGACCTCCCCCCGGGTGGGTTATGCCCGAGGGGGTCCAGCTCCACCACAAGCGAGATCTAGGATGTCCTAGGTCAAAATCAGTAGGGGGTTCCCTGGGTCAGCCAGGGCCTGCCTAGTTTCACAGTTATCTTATAGGATCAGGCCTATCATATCTGTGTTGCTTCAAGTGGAGGGTGGTGGGTGAAATTTTCCATGTATTCACAATGGCTACTGATTACAATGTGACCCCTATGCTATGCTACTAGGGCTACAAGGCGGGCTTACTTCTGATTAGTAGATCAAAGGTCAGTGGTTGAGATTGAGGCTACTATGTGGCTACACATACTTTTTAAGGTAGCAAACAACTGATAGGACAGGCCCCTCACTGGGCCATGTCCCGCACAGTTGCTTTGCAAAGCTAGTGAAGGTCATGGGTTCAGATCCAAGGTTATGCAAGGTCAAAGAGGTCATGTAAGGTGAAGTTACAGATGCTGGTTGGGAAATAATTCTATTTACATTTTAGTAAGCAAAGTAAGCTTTAAAATATTACTGAGTAAGATATTTAAAAGCCCCAAGCCCAGCTAGAAGAAGGTAGGGATGATGCGAGCAAATGTGGAAGGGACGATGGAGGGGGCCTGAGATGCATTCTCCAAGTATGTCCATACGGATGAACTTCTCCAGAGACCATGTGCCATTATGTCCTGGAGTTGGACATTATTGTCAAAGGCCAGGGTGGCCCCCGACCGCCTGAATGTATGGAATCCGTGACCCTTCAATGGAATGTTCATATGGTTTAAAATCTTTTTCAGGGCATCCCTAACATGGGTGTCAATCACCTGTGAGTTGGGCCTGAAGATATTTGCAAACAAGGGTGCTGATGGAGGAAGTGACCTTGATTGGAGAAGGGCTCTAAGAGCTCTAACTGGGCATAGGAAATGATTGTGAATCATAGGTAATTGGATCCAATGATGAGCTTTGTGGTGCTGGAGGGTCTTAGTCCACTTTATTAACAGATGGGCTCCAGGTGGTGCAAATATGAGGTCCTGTCGTAAAAAGTGATGGTTGTGATCAAATTTTTGTGAACTGTGTGGAGCTATGTTGGACATCCTTAGGAAGCCAAAAAAGGCTGTGAGAAAGATGGCCCTGAACAATATGGGGTCAGATAGGCTGTCACATGACAGAGAGATGCGATATAGGGTGTGAACATCAAATATGCCCCGAGGGGTAGGGGTGAAGTTTGAGTTGATGTTAATGCTACGTATGTATCTGATGACAGCAGGGTGGGAGACAGCTGAGGTGTCCCAGCTGTAGAACCTAGCCCTAGTTTGAATAGATGCTATGTAGTTTGAAATGACCCGAGGAGAAAGTGAATTTTGATATAAATATTCCATGAAGGCAAGGGTGTTTTGAACTGAAATGTCTATAGGAAGATCCATAAAAATCAGAAAAGCTACATATGTCCTAAAGTGCAGTGAGTGAGCCGCCTCAGTGGAGGGTCTGTATGCAGTGGTGATTCGATTCCATGCTTTTTGCAGTAAATGGCTGGATGTATCAGGTGAACCTGAAATTAGATATTATAGTTTAAATTAAAAAATTGTATGGGGATCCTGTGCCATATACAGGTATTTTCTAGCTCCCTAAGCAGTTTATGGTCCACAGGTTTGTCTGAGTAAAGTCGAGATAACAGATCAGCCTTGTTGTTATAAATCCCTTGGATATGGTCAATCTCGATGTGAATGTCATGTGTAGCAGCTATTAACCAAATATTTCTGAGACAGAGGGCCAACATTTGGTCTCTGGTCTTGCCAGTCCTGACCACTTGGACCACAGCCGAGTTGTCGCAATAAAACTTTACTGTGGAATGAGCCCATTTCTGAGACCAAAGCCTAAGGGCTATAACCAGATTGAGCATTTCCAAATGGACGATTTTTAACTCGAAGCCATATAGGTCAAAAATGGGTGTGGTATACACCTCCTGATTCCAAATGCCTCCCAATCCAGTCAGAGATGCATCTATTTGCAGTGAATGGCCATCAAAAATTTCAGGCTTGCTAATGTATGTTATTCCATTAAAGGAAGGTAAAAAAGCCAGGAACCAGTTAAGATCCTTATGAAATTCTGAGGTCAAGGTTATTTTTTTAGCTGTGGGATTTTGTCTCAGAAGGGCTAACATCCTATTGATGAAGGTGCGAGCTGGCTGCACACACTTATGGATATACAGTAGTTTGCCCAGAAGGGATTGAAAAGCTCTCTTAGTAAGTTGACGCTTGTTACTGGTTGCCAGACATTCAGCATAGATTGCATCTAATTTTTCAGGATGAATGCTTAGAGTATTGGCGTCAAGATCAATCTGTATGCCCAGACAAGTCAGTTTGCGACAAGGAGGATTTTGTTTTTCAGGGTTGCTAGGCAACCCTAATTCAGCCAAAAGTGACGCCAAGCGTTGGAAGTGTTGCTCAGAGTGACATTTAGGTGAGATAAGAATGTAATCATCTATATAGGCAAACATTTTTGCCCCAGATTGACTCATGATGTAAGTGACGGCGTTGCTGACGCGTTGAAACGACGCACTGCCATGGACCCACCCGAACGCGACCGAGATGTCAACAAAGACGTCATCTTTCCATTTTATGCCCAATTTGACGGCGTCGGCTGGGTCAACGCAAAGTTTGCGAAACGCTCTCGCCACGTCAATCTTGGCGATAGTGACGTCGTCGCCATGGAGACCTAATTCTTGAACAATATCATCAATGGATGGAAATTTTAACAAGAACTTTGAATTGTCAAATGCTAGTTTGTCTACCTGGTCATTTAAGGATGAGCCCTGGGGGTAGGAGAGGTCAAGTATAACCCTACGCTTATCTATGTCCTTTGCTCTAGTGAGAAGTGGAGAGCAGTGTATTACTGCATGTATAGGTTCACTACAAGTGGCCTTAATGGGGCCCAATATGGCCCCATGGGACCTTTCTTTTGCTAGATACTCCTCAATAGCCGCTGGATGTTACAATGCAGAAAAATGATTTTTAACTTCTTTGTTGCCTAACAGCTGAGGGTTCTTAATTGACAAAGGAAACCCGTACTGCAAATATTGTATCAGTTTCTGATCCGGATAATCCTTCAAGTGACTCTTCCAGGCCTTTATATTCAAACCAGATTTAATTGGAATCCTAACTTGCCTATAATTCGGCAGGCCCGAATGCCTGATGATTTCTGCTATTCGTAGGTACTGGTTAGTATTTATAGCGCTCTCGGTAGCCCTATCAGGGCCAGTAAAGCAAAAATTTGTTGGTTCCATGGCTATATAACCTCTGGTTTTGTTAGAGTCATTTACATCCCTGCATACAGCGCGAGTCAACTTCGGATCCGAAAGTAGTGTGACCTTGTTAGGTGGAGTTTCATTGTCCATTTCAGGGTGTACTACCTCCCTGAGAGTATTGGTCATGTCAACCGTTGTGCAGTCATGCTGTAAATTCATTAAATGTTCAATAACCTTGTCCATATGACTTTCATATGTGATACCATACTTGTCCCAATAATCACAGTCCTGCTTATAATTGTCACGGGCCATTTTGGCCTGTAACATATCAACACAATCATATTGAGTTACTGCGAAAACTATACCCAATTGCAGGGTAGAAAGAGCCCAGAGGGGGCCAGCATGTGAATAATTTGATTTATATAAAGCCATATGTCCTGTGAGACAACATTTCTTTAGGAAATAGAAGCCCGGGGGCTTCTGATGAATGTTTTTGTGTAAGTACACATAATAATTGTCTGAATTGTCTGAATAATCGTGATAAAAGACATTGGTAATATCACACGTGCATAAAATTATATCATATGGTTCATTAAACATAGGGCTGGTTTCCCCCCATGCGACAGGAGGAGGTTGGTTAAGAATACGAGCTTGAGCTTGCTGGTACCTTCTGGGTTCAATCCTGGGATCATTATGATCCTGGTAACAAGATCTACAGTTGTTAGTATTAGTACCATACACATTGTTATTACAAGTACTACAAAGAAATTGATACTGCGATTTTGAACTATTTACATTACTGTCTATATCAAAGTCACTTGCTGTTACAGCAACACTATTATTATCAGGCAACACCTTTGTATTGCAAGAATCAATTTGAATATTTTCATTTAACACATAATTCTGAAAGTTTCTAAATGCTCTACTATTATGTCCTTCGGTATTCCTTTCGAACTTAGGTCCAAGTGGCCCGGCATTGCCCTAGATGCTGGGTTGCTGTGCCCTACTGTTTGTCTTATGCTTATGATTACACTTGGTTTCTGGGTGGTTGAATTGCTTCCCTTGTCTATGGCAGTAGGAGCAGATGTGGGAGTATGCTCCATGGTGGCTCTCATGTGAGCAGGTGGATTCATTAAAGTATCTGCAGGGCCTCTTAGCTACTGATGTCGAAATTTGGGCTTGGGAGTGGGCCATTGCTATCTGGGAGGCACTTAACCGATTTATGGCCCATTGGGTTGACTCAGCCCCCCAGGAGAGATTACCTTCTTCCACCTGGTGCATGGACGAGGCCCAGGCGGTCCTGACTGCTGGCCAGGGCAATGACACTGCATCCCTCATAGCAAGAGTCATTTGTAGTATGGCTTGCTTTACCTGGGTCGGATCCGACATGACATGGATATTGGTGAGCTGGCCTGCCACCCACTGTGGAAGAGATAGCTCGTCATATGTGAGGCGTTTCTTGCCATTGGAATCATGAAACCCTTCGTTTGGCCACCTAAGGTGGGGCTGTACCGTTATCATGTCATGAGTATTGTATCTACCAGATCTTTTCTGCTTACCTTGTGTAATGTCAGAATGTGCCCTGGCCTCATATGTCGCTAATAGGTTGGTCACTGCCTCAGAAACAGTTGGGTTCGACCTTAGTGCCTGCAAACTAGGGATGACGGCGTCGTGACGGTCCTGGTGTAAGTGAGAGTTCATATGAGCTTTCATGTGGGCTGCCTGCGACCCCTGAGAGTTGCTTGGCCTGTGTTGTGGATAATGCACGTGACTATGCGAAGCCAAGGTAGCCTAACCCCTGTCCTGACTGGGTCCAGGCATTCCAACTGGGTCCGAACCTGCGTCCACCCCTTCCATCTGATGCAAGTTAGGTGTCGGTGATGCGAGTTGTGAAGAATGTAGCAGTGGGTCGGGGATGTGCGACCTGGGGTTAAGTGGTGTGGTGTCCCTAGTGACTGACTGCTCCACCTTGTCCATACGACGGGCCAGTGCAGCATTAGAGTCCTTGATTTCTTGTAACATTAGCAAGACAGCGTCATTATTCGACGGTACTGATGTTTCCGACTGTTGCCAGTTAGTTACAGTACTTACAGTATTTCCACCAGCTTTTTCTAAATAGGAACCGTCAAAATCCGACTGTTTTCCTTTCTTTGCCTTCCTAACCGAAATTCTGGCTCTAGCTGATGCCGTCACGCGTTTCCTTTCTTTGGGTAACATCTTCTTGTTGGATGGCATGTTAACTAAAAACACTAAAATATTATAACTTCTCTGAAATTTTCCATGTATTCACAATGGCTACTGATTACAATGTGACCCCTATGCTATGCTACTAGGGCTACAAGGCGGGCTTACTTCTGATTGGTAGATCAAAGGTCAGTGGTTGAGATTGAGGCTACTATGTAGCTACACATACTTTTTAAGGTAGCAAACAACTGATAGGACAGGCCCCTCACTGGGCCATGTCCCGCAAACAGATCAGCTCTATGGGGCAGCCATTTTTAAATGTGCACTTATCACATACAAGATTTGCCTACAAAACAGTAAGGGCAAGATGATTAACCAAAATTCAAATATGCGTTCATGCGACCACACAGGCCAAAGCAAGGCAAACGTTTTGCAATTGTTATATTAGTATACTTTATTGGCCACATGCTTGCATCAATAGACATAACATGTGTCATTTATATATTGCTAGATATATTTAAGAACATTTGCCAGAATGTGCCTGCAGGATAGAGTTGAAAGTAAAGTTTTTGCCAAGGCTATGGATACTTAGGTTTATGAGAGAGATAATTTTTGATTGAAACAGTATCTCGCGAGAGAATGTGTAAGTGCCAACAGTATCCAACATGCTTTGAAATGCAACATGCTTTGAGCAACAGCTATGGAATGATTTTTTTAAAAATTGAATTCTAGTGTTGCACCTTAAAGTCTGCCTTGCAGAGATTAAGTGCTATTAAAGTACAGAATAGAATAGTATTGATTTAAAGACCGTTGGGTGGGGGTAGCTGCTAGGACTGATCCTGTGGGAAAGGGTGATGAAACTAAAACATTCCAGAAACACTTGCGATTAGTATCAACTGAAAAGATTCCTCATACAGTTGAAAAAATGGTCTGGTCTGTGGTGTAGCTTGACCAGTTCCCATCTGATAACCGAAGTTAAGTAGCACTGGACTTGGCTCATACTTGGATGGGTGGCTGTCTGAATTCTGGAAGCAGGGAAAATTTACCTTCTTGTAATAACATCACTTGGCTCCAGTTTTATAAAATGATTGCACATACCATGGGAAGGATGGACAGGCACACAAAGATGGCTCGACAGATAGTTATGCCTGAAAATATTAATCGTAAGCACAAAGGACACAGACGGTCACTCGCAAAGGTTTTTAAACATGTTGAATATTTTCAATGGACATCTGTGATTGGTGTAATTTTTCTCCATATGGTGATGGTTGGACGATTGACAAAACTGCACTACTGACCACAAAATCAGAGTCATTTGGAGACAAACTCCCAACATACAATTGCAAAGTGGTATATTTGAATGTGACTTCAAAACCCTTATCTTGTGTATCTGTAATTAATATTTTGATGGTATATTTCTTTCTTTTGGGACGTGTAATCTATGGCTGATTATATTGACTATAATATTCATATGGTACTGGTATAAAACATATATAGCCTCTTACAGCTACTGCTGATGTTGATACAATTAGGCATGGCATGCCTATCCCTCTTCAGGATAATTCTAGCCAGTATCGACTACTTGTTACAATCTGTCTTCAGCCATTAGTGTCATGGGGTTTATATTTGATATATAACCTGTCTTTTCTTCTGCCTGTGTAAGTACATTAGTTTAAGTAACACAAAATACTACCCCCCATACCAGTTATAATGATTAATTTCCATTTCCATTGTTTCGCAAATTTTCTTTAAATATGATATGCGTTGAAAACAGCCTATATAGATGTGTTAACAATAATCAGCACTGTACTGTAAGACATTGTTTTATTGGAATTAAGAATCAAATTATTGACATTTTGTGTCATTATTAAATCAAAGATAAATAACATATTTATAATGACAAATCAGGCATTATCTCCCCATGGAAAATCAACAATAGGAGATTTTACAAGAAAAAAGTGATAAATGTTATTAAGAACAAATTTATCAAAGCAAATGGATCGAAAGACAGAATGGCAGAAATCGGTGCCATTTGTAGTTCAGAAGATATATTTTTAATGCCATTCAGCATTGTGTTATCGTGATAACCCGTGAATTTTGAAATATGTAGGATAGCTTTGTAGAATGAAATGAAAGACATGGCTTGTAACAACTTATTTTGTATCAACAACTTATTTTGTATTACCTGATTTATTGCCTATCAATTTTTGACTTATTTCGTATTACCGACTTATTATCTCCCGCCTGCGGCCGAAGGTTCCTTTTAAAGAAAGTGTGACATATGAATAGCTGGGAATGAAAAGTGGAGTGTGGCCAATTTTCTGATCCAAAATGACTGCCAACTGTTACATATACATTGCATATTTTGTAGTTTGTTAAATAATAATTTAAAACCAATTAACATGATTCCACAAAGAAAGTTTTTACCACTATTTTCTTATTTACTTCATTGGGATTGATCTCTAACATGCTAATATCAAACAGATTGTGGATTGCTGAATGGAGAGGAGAGAGAAATTCAGTGAAAGGAATTCATACAATGGTTTCGTATAAAGACCGACCCCTACAAAAGACCATTTTTAGCATTTGTCTTGGGTGGTCTTTATACACAAGTTTGGCATGAGTTGCAAAAGTCTTAATGTAACATAAAAATAATGAATAAACAAAGAGTTCCAAAGTTTTAAAAACAAATTTATTACACAGTTTGGAACTTTATAACCTGATAATACAAAATATGTCAGTGATACAAAACAAGTTGTCTATAGAGCAGCTTATTTTGTATTATCGACTTATTTTGTATCAACCTGAAATCTTGTCAAAATTCTGTGCACCATTTTGTAACATATTAAGTCAACTGTTGGTACAAAATAAGTCGGCCAAGTAATACAAAATAAGGCAATTTTACTACAAAATAAGTTGGTAATATGAAATAAGTCAAAAATTGATTTGAAATAAGTCAGGTAATACAAAATAAATCGTAGATACAAAATAAGTTGCTACATGGCCTTCTTATGACTCAAAAAAGAGAGACCTTGTATCCTTGTGGGGCACTTTTAAAAAACAAGCTGACCTGTAGAGTCCTTCTGCCCCCCTCATTGAGTCTGACACTTTGATCTAGTGGGAAACACACATACCTAAGAACACAGAGGACATGGATTCGGGCCCAGGTACCAGCAGATACAATGTGGCCCGGATGACCACTTAAAATGGCAATCCTCTGTCATTGTGTCCTGGCCGTAGTGACCAGCTAAGAACCCCAGACAAATTGATAAGTGTTCATCCCTGAAGTCCTGTCCTTTAGTTAAGGGAATATTAGTCATTTGAGAGCCTGGGCTGTACTTCTGCAGTCAGGATACTTTCTGCTGTTACTGCTGTCCTTGTTGTGGCGCATGCTTCCGATTCAAATTAGAATCACTTATATTCACTCATAGAACTGGGCAGATGCTGCGAAAACACAAACTGCATCAAGGTACAAATGAGACTGATAAGTTAAATATTTTGTGCTCGTATGTAGCTCGTTAAACCAACACAGAACTGTGTGGTATGAGAGTGAACACGAGCACCACACTTCGCCTTACTGTCGACTGTGGACCAAGTTAGACATGTGAGACATGCAATTTTCACAAATGCAATACATCTTTAGAAAACTGTTTAGCATAAATTCACTGAAATATTTCAACTTTAAACAGTTGAGAATTATTCATTTACTTTCTGAATAACTCAGCTGACACCAGATGCCCTGTATAACACAGAATCATTCAGCCTAATGGCCCATTTACACTGTTCCGTGCGGTCGTATCCACATGTATTTGAATATTTTGTTTCACTATCTTGTCCTTATTGTTCAATAAATTGTCCTCATATGTGGGTAGTGTAGATTTAAAAACAACTTGCCCAATCCCATAAAGCTCTCTCCCTTTACCCCTCCGGGGTGTACATTTTAGCTTAGCTCAAGAGAACTCATGGCAGGTTTATCAAACATTTTGAAATGCTGTCATGTCCTGAAAATGCCTTCTGTGTTGTATCAAATGGGTCCTACCCAATCATGAATCTCAATTCATTAAAACTTATGGATACCACTAAAACATGAAATACATCGAGCCAGAAGCGAGCCTCAACAAGTTAAATATTGGGGGACAGCATATAGCTTGTGGGGCAAGCAACAAAACAGTGTGACCTAGGTATTAGGATTAAAGGAGACCCCTTTCTAAGCAACAAAACAGTGTTATCTAGGTATTAGGATTAAAGGAGACCTCCTTCTAATTGGTATCATTACTTGTATATGTGAACATTCTGGTATATTACATTAGCTTTTACTTGAGCAAAATGATTCACATCTGCAGTCTTGTTTTGGATTCAGTCTCTATACATTTCAATTTTGTACTGCTGGAATGATGGAAAATTGAATCAACCCAACAAGTGACCTATTTCGAAATAGGATGCATCGGCAAGGTAAAACAAAACCAAGTAATATATTCCCCATTTTATTCCTCTATTTATAGTAATAAATCTTACAATATGTATGTGTTAATCTACAGTACTCACATAAATTAATTTTCGTAATTTTGTGGTTTCTATGTCACAAACAAAGTTTGTTTTTACTTACAAAGAAATGGTCCCGGATTTGCCGGACAGAAGAATGGGGTATAACATATTCATCACAAGATGAACTTGTACTAGTCTGCAATCACTGTGGCTTGGATATGTTGAATATGTCTATTTCCACAAGATTTCCCAACTCTTTCATGTAGACTTTCTCTTTCATGTGCCTGAAGGCTCTTTCTCATTTTCCCTTCTTAGGTATTTTCATGATAATGTAGTTTTTGTCTTTTGTAATTTTATCTGCCTTTTCAACTCTCTATCAAAGGCAAGGCGTACCAAAAACAGGGGCAATATATGTCTGGACAAGGGTATGTTGAATAAGAAACCAGCAGAATTAACCAGAAAGAAACAAACATTTTAGAGAATGTCTTATATAACTTCCAGAATATTTATTCAACATAAGAGTGCAATGACATTACGGCAGATGCTATATACAGTATATTCGTGCGTATAAAAACAGAACAAGTTAAAAGAAATCTCCAAAAAAAGGAAAATCCTTGCGTAACTGCAATTACTGTTGCATAAAAGAAACTGACTTCTGGGAGAAATACAATAAGAAGGAAAAAAAGGACCTTACACAAAAAAGTGACAGAGAGAAATGATGGGAGTAGACAATATATAGTGTTCACAGCTTAATGTTTGCGACACCGCAGCAGCTGTGTGATAGCAAAAATATACAATAGAGCAGAGCAGACTGTGTTGGGATATGTAGCCTTGCTTAAGGCTCAAATTTGTACCAATGTTTTCATACTTGTACACAGATATTTGGTCTTCATAAAGCACCCATACATGTTAGGAGACATAAACTGAGCAGATAAACTGTCTGTGCCATATTCGTGTGTAAAATCCAATACACATAAATATTATAGTACATTATGCCAAATGAACATTTTTTTCTGTATATTTTATCTTACTTACAAGGGTAAAGCAAGGCTATGGGATGTTAAACGTGTTGTTCGAGGGGTTAATACCTCTCTTCTACTGTCAAAATCGATTATTAGGCATAGCTACTTTAAACTCGAAGGATTAACATGGCTAATGCTGTTGAAAAGGCAGAAGCATTTGGAAACACATGTAATTTATCCTGAATGAATAAATAGGTTGTACAACCAAAAACAATTGGCCTTGTGAAGGCATTCCAGATGTCCGGAATGAATAAATAGGTTGTACAACAAAAAAGGATTGGCCTTTTGATAGTATTCCAGATGTCTTGAATGAATAAATATGTTGTATAGCCCAAAAGGATTGGCCTTTTGATAGTATTCCAGATGACTTGAATGAATAAATATGTTGTACAACCCAAAGGGATTGGCCTTTTGGTTGTATTCTGTATGCCAGATGTCACAATTTAAACAGATCATATGTAACACCAAAATCTTAATCACTCTTGAAAAGCATGTGAATATTAATCTCCAGGCTTGTGTGATTATTCTTCTATTTACTCCATTATTGGAAATTAGTTGTATCATGAAAAGAGTGGACAACATATATCTTGACACCTAAAAAGAAAGGTTGTAACACCCAAAAGATTGATCATAAAGCAGCTTGGACAGACAAAATTGGAAAATATGGATTTGGACAGAAATGTTCATTCTGAAAGACTTTTATTGATTTTCAATGGGTATCTATCTAATCTAATGTGGACTTTTATAGCACTTAATCTCCATCAAATGACGGAGATTAAGGGTATCTAGAATCATCACGATTATGCTCCAGACCTTTATGAGTGTAAAGATTGGTTGTATGACTAAATTACTCTTGTTCATATAATTATGACGTCAATAGGCAAACTTACAACAGTAAAACAGGGGTGTAAGAATACCGAACTGTTTGTCTCGAAAAAGTTTGCTCGATAGAACATATTAAAGAAACTAAAGATAAAGTACATATATATATGTAAAATTTGTTTTTAAATAGATTGTGTATTCAGATCATCATTTCAAAGGTTTCATCTTAATAGCCTTTTTGCTCATGGTGTAACTAAGCTGAGAAATCACTTCTCTCAGGCTAAAGACCAATTTGTTCATCACAACCCTTCCTAACCAACCCTTTGTCACACTGTATTGAACAAAATGTTGCCACCACTGTATTGATACTTTTTTATGGCAAATAACTAATGCTTTTTATATCAGCTAAAGAGGTTGTGTTTTCTGGTTGTGTCCATTTGTCTGTGTGTTTGAATGTCTGTGTTTGCAATTACTCAAAAACTACTGCAAGTATCTTTATCCATTTTTTTGTGGGTAGGCCCTGACCAAAGGAAGAAGTGATTAAGTATGAGGAAATATCCGGATCATATGCTAAATACAAAAAAAATTTGATTTTTCAACAGTTCCATTTTCAATGAATTTGATTTTGTGGTTGAGATTACTAAAACATGCATGGATCATTCTGATTTTTATGTCAATATGGCTTGACCAAAGGAATAACCCATTTCATTTCTGTAAAGATCAGTATCATATTTTGCATGCAAAATTATCCAGAATTTTTGCTTAATTTTCAATGCTTGTGCCTTTGTATTCAACATTACTCTTTAAATTTCATTGCCATGCAATCAGTATGAGGGGCAAATTATTTAGGTATAACTACTTTTCAAATTTATGCATACTGTTTTTAGATTACTTGCTTTTGCTTTGTGCTATTTCCATATATAAGAATGCATTTTAATTTACATAAACTGAACATTTAGAGAGAAAATGTACTCCATCTGTTTAAATGTGAGACACGCACCCATGACTAACTCCAGACTAGAACTTTCTCAGTGCAGGTTTAGGTATACAAGAAAGCAATGTAAAATATTTGGTCAGATTTTTATAGTGTAGTATTTCATTCACTGGCAAGCAATGTCAAACTTTCTCTTATTCTTGGAACATTAGATTCAAACCCACAAATTAAGTTGCTGGAGGTGTGTAGTGAAACCAAAACATCTCCCAACACCCACCTCATGAGGTTTTATATTTGCTCATAAGAAGCAAAGAAAGCACAGAACTGTTTGATTATGGGTACTTGTGGCACCGGAAACACATACAGTACCTTTAGGTCAGTTTTCCAGGGTCATTTCAAGCCAGTTTTCTTTCTGAGAGGATATTATTTTTGATAAATTTGCAGCTGTGCTTATCAGGAAATGTTCTCATGTGTATCGTGCACGAGTATAGAGGTCTCACAATGTCACTCAGTCAGAAATTGACTGTCATTGATGATTCATCAAACTCAATGCTGCCGGAAATCCCATACC
This sequence comes from Sabellastarte sp. h YS-2021, assembly GCA_964017235.1. Classification (NCBI taxonomy): domain Eukaryota; kingdom Metazoa; phylum Annelida; class Polychaeta; order Sabellida; family Sabellidae; genus Sabellastarte; species Sabellastarte sp. h YS-2021. The sequence continues at coordinate 166,880,368 of OZ024929.1, read as the reverse complement.
CAAATATGGGCTTAGCCTTAGATTGCATTAAGATGCAATGTAATTGTACTAGTACAACAACTGTACACAAAGAGGTGTTTATGATGTTTCAGGGACAGTTTAATGCTTATCATTATATTGCAAAGACATTTCCCTATTTGAAAAGTATATATCATTTTAAAAAATATTGATTTTTATTTTAAACATTAATTTATTTTATAATACAATTCCAATACATTTTTATATCCTTTTACCCTTTTATAAATGTTCAAACAAATCAACAGCAGTACATTTCCACCTCTGAAGTAAACTGGTGATTCTTATTGATTCTTACAGCTTTTTTAAAACTGAATTTCACGATTAGATACATCAAAGGCCACAGTTGAACGCTCGAAAGCACACAGCTATCCATCAGGTAGTTATAAACAACTGCATCTGATGTTGATAAACAATCCACCCATGAGAGAAAAATATTTCTGAGAAATGGCTTCACTTCAGAGTACAAAAATGTCAGATGTCTTTGCAGTACTCCAATCTTGTATGGTCTTTTGTGTTGAGAGCTTTAGCAAGGTCAGGCCTTTGCTTCCTTGAGTCAGGAGCTACAACCCAACAGCCTATAGTCTACTTTTGGTTGTGGTTTGATCACTTGGTATTTTGGCAGGATGTATTCAGTGTGATTCACACTTGGAGAGGATGCCTTTGGACCGCTTTTTCTGAAATACTTCGCATGAGCCTTCTTGAGCCTTACTACTGAAATATGCAAAAAATAAGTATGCACACCAGAGAGGTTATGGTCGGTGGGGGGAAAGCAGGATGGATATATTGGGCAGTTCATTCTTTAAAGTGTACTGCCCAGTATGAGATCCCTTTTTGGAGGGGGTCATAATGATGAGTTAATCAAGCAGAAATCAAATACTTACTAATACGACCTTAAGCAAATATGAACCCTAGTTTTATTAAATTGGGCATTGCTTGAAAGCTGATTGAGGTAAGGAATATTTTGGTTCAAATATCTTTTAATTTAAGTACAGATGAAATTGGTATCAAAGTATCTGCCTCCATCATTACCCTCTGCATTTGATTTTCAGGTTTAGGTAGTGTAAAGAAAAGCGTTAAACTCCAAAAGGCCAAATACAAGTAACCACCCAATTCCACTGGTCAGCTTGTTTTTAACTTTGAAACTCATATTTGTTGAATACAAGAATGTCACTTTAATAAATATTTTATTTTGTTCCATCCAAGGACAAGTTAGACTCTTAGGTATCGTGGCTAGATTGTGGAGCTTCGATTTTCGTGAAATGTTGCAAGTGAAATAAACTGTGGAATTCTAGAAATAATTATCAAAATCCCATTAAGAACAACTATAGGATTGTATCACACTATGGGATTTCACTGATAATTGTTATAACGCAAAACACAAGATATAAAGCAAGTTTACAAAATATGCTGACAAAAACCTTGTCTTTTTAGTCAGCTAGCTTATGAAAAGAATTAAGTTATCTCAAAGACCTGATGCCTATCTACCATGTAAATCCACACCCTGACTTAGATCTCATTTATAATTCACACCACCCAGGTTTCTCACCCTTCACTTAGCAGGGCTCCTGAAATTAAGAAACATTTTTCCAGTATTGGTTTTTAGGGGCCTTGAAAGATGCCATTTGTGGTCCTCACAGGAATATGGATTTCTAACATATAGATGAATTGGGCTGTGTTAGAACAACGACTCCTTGCACTATTCCCAGGCCGACCGTTCTCTTCACCGGCCAGAATTGCATTTTATTAAGAAAAGAGATTCAAAGTATACTCTGCTTCTCTATGACTTTAAGTCCATTTGAGAAATCAAGCATTCTTTGTTTTCATCAAAATTACCAAATACAATCATTTAGAAAATATATAAACATCTTATTGTCAACTATATAAAGTCTCAACTAGTACAAATAAACTTGTGCAAGCATCAACAGCCATATTTATTTTTCATTCAAAATTTACGTCAAACATTATACTGAAGATATTAAGGTCCTCACCTATATTTCTCCAGCCAGTGCAAAAGAAATAGAAGTGAGCAAACCAGCCCCTTGTAGCTTCTTGGGATTACTGTTTGTCTTTATGAGCCCCATGTGGATAGACCTTTAGCAATGACCACTGATTCGTTAAACTCCAATTCAATGCTGACTGATTAGCAGCTTGGGGGAAGGGCAAGTGGATTCAACGTCCCATATTGCTGTCCATTGGTTAAAAGCTCTGCACTTAATTAGATTGACCCATGTCCAGCATTTTTGGTGGAGGCAGTACCAGTAGCTGGGACAGTGTTTCTACAGCTGAAAGGACATGAAATGATTAGAAATGAGCAGTTCTTCTGATGTTTTGAGAACAGTAAGATTTATGGTGTTGTGTAAAATAAAAAAAATGTTCACGGGCATCTTTTTGGATTTTAATTCCAGTTGGACTTTTAGAGCACTTAATCTCCCCTTTTTTGAGGGATGATCTCACCTCGTTTCTTTAAAAAGTTTAATGATCCATTCACAATGTTCTGTACGGTCATATCAACATGTATTTGGAAATTGCTTCACAGCATTGTCCTTAATGCTCTGCAAATGGACCTTGTTTGGGGATGGTTTATGTTTAAAAAATGACATATGACACCATCACAGAACAGTGTGATTTAGTTATTTAAACCTCTGTCCCGAGCTATCATGACTTGTGTTTTCAGTTGTGTGTTGCTTATGGCCAGTCTTTTCAGTTGTATGTTGCTTGTGACCAATCTTTTCAGTTGTATGTTGCTTGTGACCAATCATTTCAGCTGTATGGTGCTTGTGGCCAATGTTTCTAGTTGTATGTTGGTTGTGACCAATCATTTCAGTTGTATGTTGCTTGTGGCCAATCATTTCAGCTGTATGGTGCTTATGGCCAGTCTTTTCAGTTGTATGTTGCTTGTGACCAGTCTTTTCAGTTGTATGTTGCTTGTGACCAATCTTTTCAGTTGTATGTTGCTTGTGACCAATCATTTCAGCTGTATGGTGCTTGTGGCCAGTCTTTTCAGCTGTATGGTGCTTGTGACCAGTCTTTTCAGCTGTATGTTGCTTGTGACCAGTCTTTTCAGTTGTATGTTGCTTGTGACCAGTCTTTTCAGCTGTATGTTGCTTGTGACCAGTCTTTTCAGTTGTATGTTGCTTGTGGCCAGTGTTTTTAGTTGTATGGTGCTTGTGACCAGTCTTTTCAGTTGTGTGTTGCTTATGGCCAGTCTTTTCAGTTGTATGTTGCTTGTGACCAATCTTTTCAGTTGTATGTTGCTTGTGACCAATCTTTTCAGTTGTATGTTGCCTGTGACCAATCTTTTCAGTTGTATGTTGCTTGTGACCAATCTTTGCAGCTGTATGGTGCTTGTGACCAATCATTTCAGCTGTATGTTGCTTGTGACCAGTCTTGTCAGTTGTATGTTGCTTGTGACCAATCTTTTCAGTTGTATGTTGCTTGTGACCAGTCTTTGCAGCTGTATGGTGCTTGTGACCAATCTTTGCAGCTGTATGGTGCTTGTGGCCAGTGTTTTTAGTTGTATGTTGCTTGTGACCAGTCTTTTCAGTTGTATGTTGCTTGTGACCAGTGTTTTTAGTTGTATTTTGCTTATGGCCAGTCTTTTCAGTTGTATGTTGCTTGTGGCCAATCTTTTCAGCTGTATGGTGCTTGTGACCAGTCTTTTCAGTTGTATGTTGCTTGTGGCCAATCTTTGCAGCTGTATGTTGCTTGTGACCAATCTTTGCAGCTGTATGTTGCTTGTGACCAGTCTTTTCAGTTGTATGCCACTTATAACTTATATTTATGTTGTTACAACTTATCTTTAGGATATTAAGACTTATCAGAGAGGACGTGGATTCAAACCCAGGTACAGGTAGATACATAGTGGCCCAGATGACAGCTTAAAATGGTGGTCCTCTGTCATTGGGTCCTATCCCCACTGGCAGGCTAAAGAACCTCAAGGACATTGATAAATTGTCATCCTCTGTCTTTCAGTTAGAGAAATGCCAGTAACTTGAGAGCTTGGGCTTTAATTGTGCAGTCGGATGAGTCATATAGCACTTTGAGCCATGTAGTGAATTGACATATTGTACTGAGTATAAATACAACACAATACAATACAATTAAAGGGTTTGTCTTTCCACGTGATGGGATTTGTTGGATTCCAAAGAGAGTTATTGAGGTTGTACGGCTGATATGTTTTTTTCATTTAACTTATCTCTTCATTTTGAACAAATCACATGGTCTTCATAATTTTCCCTGTCAGTTTTCAACAGCTTCCCAAGTTATAAATCTGCTTATTTCTTACCATAACATTTGTTATTTGCTTGCCTTTTGGTCGGTTTTTACAGTGCCGAACCTTGACCAACTGTATGAACTGGTTTCCTCTGCCCTTCTAAGTACCTGTTACAATATAACAAGTTAAAAAGTACTGCAATTCATATAAATAATACATTAAACTCTTATGATAATTTGTGAAAGTTGAACTAGAGTATTAGACACTAAAGTAGTTTCGTGTTGATATTTGGGACACCTTTGCTCAATGGCGTGATGATCTTTTGTTCTCATCTTGTATGATTAAGTATATCACCAGGTCAAATGGTCCATAAGACATGGTAACCCACATGGCATGCCACTGTAAGATTTGCATGATATTTCTGATATACTTGCATGGAATTATTACACCATAGCATCACCCAGGCAGGATCTTCTATAAAACTACCACAACACTTACTTTCACTGGCATGTCATTCCGGGCAAAAAGAGGTTGTGGTATTGTGGGGAGGGGGATGATCAATAGGCCATCAAGTATAGGAAATCACTAGTATTGTGATTAAGACAGCTAAGAATGATACTGTCCTATACATCATTATATAGGATAAAACTCATCCTTCAAACAAAACTGCCACATGACTTTTCTCTCCTTACAAAGTAAGTGTTTACTTATTGCCATCATTAATAACCACAGATCTGTCATTAATATAGTACATACCATAAGGCTAGGGTTATACTGTGGCAAATGTTTAAAATATAAAATGAAATTTTATTACAGCATTATTAATAATAAATGTCCTTAGTAGGTTTCAAACCAAAGTGATGGCATCAGTTACAAACATATTGAACATATTGGCATAGAGAAATTCTGTTAAACATAGGATGATGATTGAAAACAAGATGGCTGCTCAGTAACCTTGTAGTTATCAAGTTTGGCAAATAATTACTAGATCTTCACCTGTGTGGTTTTGGATTTGAATCCAGCCCATGACAACCTGTGGGATATAATGTTAATATATGTTAAAATAATATAATGTGCAATTCCAAAGATGTTTATTCAATAGAGTAATAATTGCACTATTTTATGTTGTCATTATATCTAAAAGCTAAAAATAGTTACTCATTTGAGCAATAGTTTTTGCAAACATTAAATCTCTATTATTAGGGATATGTACCTTATCTCCCTGACTTTAAGCAAAAGACAAAATCAAGTCTTCAGGTGGCCATCCAAGAAGCTTTTCAATTAAAAACAATCATCAGTCTTCAGACACCTCAGTGACTTTGTTGTCAGGTTTTTAAATGGTTGTTTAGCTCTCATCTTTGTGGCTGTGGTTTTGTGGCATGTCCCAAAGTGGTCCAAACTGTTATAAAAGGCCTAACACCTGAAAATGACTCACTTTGAATAGTTATACCTTCTCAGTAAAGGCTAAATGTTGTGGTATGACACTGAAAACGTTTGCATGGAAAATGAGCTGTAGATGTGCTATTGACTCAGTTAAATGTCAAAAAATGTATAAAATCTTTGAAAAAACGAAATGTTTAGACGGGAGGACCAAATAAGATACAGAAAAAAAGCTTTGTATATCTGTCATTAAATTACCACTCAAACATTCAGTGTTAATGATCAGATCATTAATTTACCATTCATTCATGTTATTGATTATTTCATTAAAACACCATTCAATCGTTCAATGCCCAGAACATTAAATTATAATCCAGTTATCCAAATGTACTGATCAAGTATTTCAAATACCATTCAATTAACCAGAGCCATCGATCAGGTGGTGGTGTGTGTCTGTTAGGCAAGTACTGGATCCTTCTGTTGTTCCTACAAAGACCTTCCATTGTTCCTACAAAGACCTGCACCACCTTCGGAAATTTCCTCATCAAGATATCCCTATACAAAGAATCTTTTTATTTGATGAACATATGCAGATACCTTTCCTCCAGTACTCCAACCTTTTTCGAACAGTTTCAGTCACTTTTGGAGGATATTCATCACACCACTGAAAATCTGTTTATCGTTGGCAACTTCAATTTTTACCTTGAAACAACATGTTCAAATTCCAAAACTTTTCACTTACTGATCAATTCATTTGATTTAATTCAGAAAGTTAATTTCCTGACCGACATTCATGGAAATACTCTATACCTTGTTTATAACCAAATCCAACAATGACAATATTTCCAATGTCCATACCACTGATGCTTTTTCCAACCATTTTTCAGTTAGTTTCACCCTCATTTTCTTAACCCCTAGATCCCAGACTAATGCTACTGTCACCTTTGATAAATACCATAAAATTGATAAAGAGAAAATGCAAACAGATCTCCTTTTTTCTGAACTGATTAATAATCCGTCCAATGAACCTGTTACTCTCTACAAACAATATCACACTACCTTGTCTACCCTCATCAACAAACATGCAACACTACACACCAAACACACCAAGGCGAAGTACATCCCGGGATGGGTTAACAAAACCATAATTGTGGCAAAAGAGACCAAGTGTTTGTTTGAACGCATTTGGCGAAGATATAAATCCACCTTCAATAGATCCCAGTGCATGCAGAAAGTCCACCAATACAACAGAATCTGCAAGCAGGCCAAATCACAATTCCTTAAAGCAAAAATTCAGAATAATCACCACAACCCACAAAAATATGGCATGTCCTTGGTGATGTGTTACACAGACTACCGGCCAAGATGCTAACATCAATAAAGCCCACTCAGCTTTTGGCTGACAGATGTGTGGAGTTTTTCACAGAAAAAAATTGAAAAATACGCTCACCATTCTCTACTTCCCTCAATTCACAACACATCACCTCAGACTCCCCCCCCCCTATGTTTTCCACTTTCTCAACTATAACAGAGGATCAAGTTACCAAAATTATTATCAACTCTCCAAGTAAATCATGTTCCCTTAACCCTTGACCCACTTTCCTTGTTCTTGATTATCTGGATATTCTCATCACCCCCATCACTTCAATAATCAATGCTTCTCTTGAACAAGGTAAGTGTCCAAATTTTTTCAAGCAGGCCCCCAATCCTCAAAACACCATACTTAGACAAAGAAGTTTTCAAAAACTAGGGTAATCAGGTCTCACCATCACAAAGTGTCAGGACCTCGGAGTGGTGTTTGACTCCAATTTCAATTTCTCAAAAAAAAAGTCATGCGAGAGACCTCTACAGAAATTATCCCCTTCTTGACCTTAAAACATCAGTTCTGTTTGTGAATGCTTTGGTGAGGAGCAGATAGGAGTATTGCAATTCACTCTTCTTATCACTCACTGATTTTGAGTTAAGGAGATTACAGTTATCCCAAAACTCACTCTGCAGGGTTGTCACCTGTTCCTCTAAATTCTCTCACATTACCCCCCAACTAAATAATCTCCATTGGCTCCCAGTCAGGTACAGGGTACAATTTAAAATTGGCCTCATTACATACAAAATTCTCAACCAAGGTCAGCCAGTTTACCTAATGTGGGTGTTCCACCACATGACCAAGCTTCAAGATTAAGGGTTTTTTGTAGTCGGTTTAAAAAATTTGCTTAGTCCCAGGCATTCTATATGGATCGGTAGTTGTTGGTTGGGGCCGTGAGAAAAATCAAACATGTTTGATATTTGTCATGACCCAAACCAATTTTTATTTCCCGCCATCAACAAAATGTCCAGTCTCAGGCTTCTCAGGCCTCCTCAGACCCAAATTTACACAGTCCTATGTTGTCCCAGGCCTCCTGCGACCCTTAGTCCCAGGCGTCCCTAGCTTAGTCCCAGGAAGCCTGTTGTCAGTCCCCAACTCATAAGAGATCTTTGAAGTTTCATGCGTGTGAAAAAGAATCAGTTTCATTAGTCCCAGGAAGCCTCAGACCATCTCAGGTGTCCTGAGACAAAGAAATCTGGGTCTGGGACTAAGCCCCGACTAAGAGAAGCTGATCCAAACTGATCCAAACCGATCCAAGCCGGCCTCCTCAGGCCACCTGGAACCACACAAATTTAGTCTGCAATGGTCTGAGGACGCCCCAGGTGGCCTGGGACTAAGTAACGATTAAGTACCGACTCTTTTCCACGCGCTTTAAACCAAAAAGAGGCAAGGGGGGGCCTGGCACTATATAAGCGACCGCGCACACATTTTCTGTGTTATTGACTGGTTGGCTACTGAGAGACGTGTGTCAATTTCTGCTAAGGGTTTTCAGTTTTTTTATATTTTACTTGAGCTTAGGGCAAATTTCACAGTTAGGCGACACATTTTATATTTTTTTAAGCTTTCTTTTTGATATTTGCTGGAGTTATGAGGAAAGAGAAAGGAGGAAAGAGAGGAAAGAAGAAGATGGAGGAGAGGCAAGAGGAGAGGGGGAAGGAAGGTGGAGAATTGTAGGAGAGGACAGAGTAAAGGACAGAGGAGGGGACAGAAGAGACAGAAGAGAGGATAGAGGATACAGAGGAAGGTTTAGAAGTTATTGAGGAAGCTTGCGAAGAAGATGAGAGGTGTGAGGAAGAATCAGAGTGCCATTCAGCAGCCAAGAAAGCTAGGGTTTGTACTACATTCACTGACAGCCAAGAACATGCCATTGTAGAGTTTGTGAAGCAGCACCCAGAGCTGTATGACAAGGAGCATGGACGTTTCCACGACAGACAGAGAAAGGAGGCTCTCTGGGCAGAAATCTCTGCAGAATGAAGCTCCAGCCCTTTGATGTGAGAAGGTGGTTTGAGTCCCAGAGAACTCATTATGGCAAGCTCTCCAAGGCGATAGTCTGGCCAAGCCCCAAGGGAGATGACCAAGAGACAGTCCTGGGTCTACCAGCAGATGGGTTTCCTTAAGACCCACATCAGACGCAAGGGGCCAACAGAAGCTCTGGGTTCGAGGCCAGTCCCAACACCAGCAGGCATGAAGAATCTCGTGGATCTACTACTGATACAAAACATCTAGAGACCAGTGTCCTGAGGGAGAGTAGGAGTCAACCAATACTTACATCTACACCAGTTTCTACAGATTCCAAGATACTCGAGCACTTTGACCAGATGAGGACACTGATCTCAGGTTTCTTGCAGCAGAAGTCAGACAGGCAGCCCTTCTTTGAGTATGTGGCATCAGAGGCTGAAAAGATGACCAAAGTTTGAGGACCTCAAGGACAGGATTTTTAGAGACATTAAAGCAGTAAAGAACACTCATAGACGTCAAGTACTACCCAAGAAATCAGCCACTATTACCAAAGAGTCACGGAGGGTCGGGATACTGCCAACAACCACTCAACAGGCATCTAGTTCCACCCAGGCAGCAGCAGGCAGCAGTTCCAGCAGTTACGTCTACTACACACCCAGCCCCATTGGCTTTAGAAACCCTCCATCAGTGGTCACAGTACAGGACGAAGGCAGTAGACACAACCTAAGTGGAATACTAAGCCAGCTACCAGATCTAACAACAACACAGATCATTGAGCAGCCTCAGCAGCACCACAGCACCGCCTCAACAGCAGCAGCCTCCTCAGTAGCCAGCCAGTCAGGGTGGGTCTCTGACCCCCCATAGGCCCTTTTCAGGGCCGCCCAAATATTCCAAAAACAATTAATAGCTATGAGTTGTTCAAATTCCCCTCCCAAAACATAACAGTTCAGTACAAATACTTATCACAACAAAAACAAAAAACCAACACACACACCACCCCAAACATGAAACAAATAACCCATGGTAATACAAAAAATTAGATAAATGAATATGGCCAATAATCTGCCCATTTGTAGCTTAAAATCCATGGGATTGGTTTAAATCTGTAATAAAAAAAGTCCAACACTGACACCATCCCTAGAGTTAAAGATATTATGCTATTACATAGCCACCAACGAACAAACAGACAAACCCAATACCAAACATAACCCCCAACCAATGGACTGACAAACCAATTTGCAAACATAACTCCCCGCAAGCAACAGACAGATAAACCATACTCTAAAGAGAACCACTTGGGTGCTTATATTTTCTAAATTTTCTTGAAGTAGAGAAAAAAAAAATTTATTTTGAGATTGAAAGGAAAAACTTTTAGTTTCAGTTATTTTTCCAGAAGACAAGAAAAATTTAACTCAAAATAGGGTGTAGCTTTCAAAATGTCTGCAATATTTATTCCACTTAGCAAGTTATGTTGGGTATATGGGGTTTGTCTGTTTGTTGGTTTGGGTGACTTATGTTGGGCATATGGTTTGTCTGTTTCTTGGTTGGGTGACTTATGTTTGGAAATGGTTATTTGGAACAAGCACAGCTGATTAATTGTTTTTGGAATATTTGGTAGTCCTGAAAAGGACTGGTTACTGCAGTAGCAGTTATATTGTGCCATCTTGCCAGGCCACTGCTCCCTCATTATTGAAGTAGACCTTGAGGTAATCCCTCAGTCTTTTGGCTTCTCTGGCAGGGTTTCTGTCACAACCACCATCAGCAGCACCACCAATCAAGCGTCCATTACCAGGCACATCATCATCATCATCATCATCACCAGGCTGTTGACCACCATGTTGACCTTGATACTGGCTTCTCAGTATGTTGTGCAGAACCACACAGGTCAAGACCACATCCCTGACTGTTTCTGGGGGTAGTTCAATAGTGGTCATAATCACTCTGAATCTTGAGACCAGGATGCCAAAAGTATTGTCAACAACTCTCCCGTCCCTTGATATTCTGTAGTTGGTAATCCTTTCCACTCTGGTTATCATCCTGCCATTAGCATTAGTTTCATTAGCCAGGTCTTCAGGGCAAACACATCATCTGCCAGGATGAAGAAGGGGACATCTCGACCACTCTGGGTTATAGGTGTTGGGTCAGGGAAGCCTATGCTGCCATCATCAATCTTCCTCTTCAGGTGACAGGTATTAAATATCTGGGCATCTGAGCAAGATCCAGCTGTACCCACATCCACCCATCTGAACTTGTAATGTCCATCAACCAAGGCCAACATTACTATTGAAAAGAATCCCTTATAGTTGTGGTACAGGGCTCCAGAGTTCTTGGGTTTCTTCAGGGTCACATGCTTTCCATCAAGGGCTCCCAGGGCATGTGGAACGTTCCACCTGATCCTGAATTCCATTTGCAGTTCTTTCCACTCATCTGGAGTAGTAGGACATCTGAGGTACTCTCTGGTGAACTCATCATGGATGGCCATGCAGACCTCTGGTAGAAATTTGGAAATGGTGGATCTGCCAACCCTGAACTTACAAGATAATGATGTGTATGACTCTCCAGTAACCAGATATCTGATGGTGAGGGCTAACTTTTCCCCAACACTGATTGTAGCTCTGTAGTTGGTGGCCTGCCTGGCTAGATGTGGTTCCAGTCTGGTCTTTATCATTTCAAAGAATTCTGGGTGCATCCTCATGAAATTGGTGAATCCTGGAATGTCTGTGGCATACAGTTCAGCCATAATGTTGTGGTAGGCCCCCCTCTCCTCTCTCTGTAGTAGCCATGGCCTGACCCACATGTTGTGCCTTCTTCTAGGTCTCTGTCTGGTTGGTGGTGGTGGAGGTGCTGCTGCTAGTGATGTTGCTGTGGTCGACATAGAAATACCAAATACATCATTATATGTAACTGAATAAAAACTAAAAAAGCCCTAAATTGTTGCTGAAGCTGTCTTCCATTGAAAGGTGGCATCCTGCTGTGTTCCTAGAAAAGTAATGATAATTACATACCGGAATCTATATATATACCCAGAAAATCCATTTTTTTTGCAAAACAAGAATCGGCCATCTTGGTCTGGGGAACACTGAGGAGGCCTCAGGACGCCTGAAGAAGCCGGGACTTAATTGGGGGTTAGTCGGGGCTTACTAGGGGACCTAGTCGGTGTGTCTATGACAAGATCGTGGTTCAAACCGACCAGAAAATGGTTTAATTGGTTCTTAGTTTGCAGAACAGTTGGGGACTGTGTGAGGCCTCTTGGGGCCTCCTCAGGCTTCCTGAGGCCGATCTGAACTTAATCCCAGGCTTTAATACCGATACAGTATTCCTGCCCATTTTACCTTTTTTCACCGATTGTCCACGATTAAGGGTCGCGGACGGGATCGGGACTTAGTCCTTTGGTGGAACAGGGGCTTAAGAGAATTAATTCACCACTACACCATTCTGTTACACCCCTAAACTCAAGTTCCTTCAAACCCCCGCTTTTGACCGTAGAGTTCACAAATCAATCAAACACTTCTCTAATTCCTTCAGTCACTATGCCCCATTTCTTTGGAACTCTTTCCCCTTTCAAGTAAGATACAGTCTCTCTGTTGCATCTTTTAGGAAACACCTCAAAACCCACCTCTTCAACTCTAGTTTCCCAACTTAGTCTTCTTCCCTCCCAGTCACACCCACAATTCTGGATTACTGACCCTGAACGCCCCACGACTCTCCCTATGATAATGATTTTGTTTAACTAGCGTACTGAGTTCCCCTTTGTGGGGATGATATTGCGACTGCAAAGTAGTAAATTAGATTAGATTAGGTCATTAAATTACCATTCAAGCATCCTGTGGCACTGGACAGGCCATTAAATCACCATTGAGTCATTCAATGGCATTAATCAGGACATTAAAAAACTATTCAATAATCCAGTGACACTGATCAAGGTAATGAAACCATCATTGAATCAGGCCGTGACACTGATCAGGTCATTTGGGTTTTAACGTCACTTTCAACACTGTGTAAGTCATATTGTGATGGGTAGTTTTGTGGGCAGAGGAAACCAGTACATACATTTGGTCAACATTCTGTACTGTAAACTGCTAACCATCGTAACCAACTATCAACTATCTCACATAGGGCCCGGGGTTTTGAACCACAGGTAAATTTTTTTTTATTTGGGGTTTTACGTCGCTTTCAACACTGTACAGGTCATATCACGACGGGTAGTTGGAAGGGCAGAGGAAACCAGTACATAAAGTTCGTTAGGGTTCTGTACTGTAAACTGCTGACCAACGGCAAGCAACTACCAGCTTTCCCACTTGAGGCCGTGCTAGGGATCGAACCCCAGCCTGAGAGGTGGGATTGAACCACAGACCTCAGACGTGGGAGGTGAGTGTGTTACCACTGTGCCACCATGTCCCCTGCCCAACTTGTCTGCAAAGTGACTATTTGGTAAATCTTAAAAAGTTAAAGTATTACATTCCTTTCCAACAGGGCAAGGTCATATCAGGACAGATCTTTAGTGCATTTCAAAAATTTGTATCAGGCAGACCCAAGTGAAAAAGGAAGAGTCTGAATGCGAAGTTGTGTATTATTAGTAAATAATTCCACACAGATAAAACTCTTTTGGCTTGCATTGAGCATTCGCATAAACCAAGACAAGAAATGAAAACTTGAAATAAACGTCAGATTAGAATTTTTACAAAAGAAGCGCCCCCCCTTTTTTTTTGGGGGGGGGGGGGGGGATTCTAAATAAAGATTCCAACTTACGATTTTCCAGAAATCGTTGGTCAATGCTCAGAATTCTCCTAGATCCTTTACAGGCCAGAAAGTAAAAATAAAAACAATCCCAGTGTCATGACGTCAATGAGAGAAACATTTGTCATCATAGACCTGATGAAGGAAAGTATGACATTATGGTAATGTCATCAGCACAAAAATATTATCACATTTACACTTTTACATAAACACCATAAAGCAAATTACTTCTATAAACACACGGCCATTTCGTCATAATATTTGTATATCGTATTATAAACGACTGTGGCCAAATTATTATTGTGTATCTGAGCATAAGTATGTAGTATTGTTATAAATGCATACGATATACAACAATACACAAATACACAAAATATAACAACAATTACAAAAAATGTACAAATATAAACACACATAGAAAATATACAAAGATAAGCAAATACAGAAGATAGACATCAGGCGATATTCAAATACATGTAAATAAAGAAGATATAAAAAGATATACAAATTGTCAATATACACAGTGATACAGAAACACAGGAGGCATGCAAAGATACATAAACATAGGACAGATATTTAAGGATGCATAAATACAAAAGATACAAGGATACAAAAAATATAAAATATATATAACTACAGAAGATATTCAAGATACAAAAATACAGGAGACTTAAGAGACACTGATATGAGTGATATACAATGTTACAGCAATTTTTCAGGCGAAAATATTAAAATATGTCGATATTATTGTTAAAAGTGTCCATTAATTTGCCAACGGAGACTATCATAGTTCTGACATGTGTTCAGATGAGCCAAAAATGTAGGTCACCAGAAAACACTATAGATCTACTGATAAGGTGTTCACTGAGTATCAAGAAAGTCTGAAGACGTGAGTCAATCACATGGCCAAAACAGCCACATTTTCTGTTTGCATCACAATAGTTTTCAACAGTCTAAAACATCCGGTGAGACTCTTGTCATGGATCTGAAAATAAGTAGATCACTCACTTCAGCAAGTGATGTGACAATATATAAGACCTGAAAGACAGGTCTTGAAACATGGTGCATCAGGATGTCTTTCCAGAAGAGAGTGAATTGGCTATTTTCAAAGAGATTTGAATACATGCAGTTGTATGTTTGCCTTTATGTGTTTGCATTTATGTTTTTAGCAAGGTAATTTAAGTAACTGGGTCAACGATCAGAAATTTTCTTATTACTTTCGCCAAGCAGGTATTATTTTCATAATCTTTACTTTGTCTGTTTGTTGGTTAGCCGGATTACACAAATATTGCTTGCTGGAACTCCCTGAAAAAAAGGATCAGAAGGTGGGTCTTGGATCAACTTAGATCCCATTAAATTTTTGGATGTGATCTGGATCACCATCTGGTTCTTATATTTAATTTACATACACATGTATATGGCTTAAGACATCTGATTTGAAACAGTGATTTTGTCACACCTTCTCATTTATGTTTGGGTGTTTACATGTGTGCAAGACTGATTTGCGACATCTGACGTTCAATTTGCAACAGCAATTTTTAAGCGCAAGTTCTAGCAAAGGCTCGTCAATCTAGAGTTCACTTATTTTTGTCTCTGGAGTTTTATGAGAATTGACATAGTGTGATGAGCACCTGCTTCATCACTGCAGTTAAGCAAAAATGGGACACATTAGTACCTGGAGTTAAATTTTTATTTCTCTGATCGCTTTGCAACTTGCACAACTAGACAGAAACACTTCTGGACCTTGTTTTTAGGCTCTGAGAGGGGAACAATCAGATGAGAACTAACTCGCACTTCTACATTGCTTTTTCCATGTATTTTTAACTGATTCAAAAATTTGACGTGTATGTAGACTTGCTTTTGTTCTTAGAACCTTCTGAATTGTTTTGGAAATCAAAAGACAATACTTAAAAAAATTAACAAAAAAGTGTTGCCTAGAAAATAAATTGCATTCATATTCTTAGTTGTTGTCTTTTAAAATACACTTCCAAAGGTGAAAACTTCATAGTAATAAAATTGAAATGAAACAGACAATTAAAATCCAGGTACTTTGATCACATGACATGTAGCATTTTTTATATGTCATTATTACCGAATGGAACATTTTGCATGATAGTAAAATAACCTTTTCCATGTCAGATGTTTGATGCTCTTTCCCGAAAGACTCATTTTAAGTATTTTTTACACATATATTTATATCTTTTGCCTCATCAGTTTGTATGGATGTGTTTATAAACAATATAATTTTATTTTACTCATATAGTGGTATAGGTGCATCTGTTATCACAACTGATGGAAAGAAAATATAACTGTATCACCCAAAGTCATATACAAATAACCATCAGAAATCACTCTATACAAGATATATATAGTCAGTTTAGCCTGGCATCTTCCATGTGTTAGGTTCTATAAACAAAAGAATTTGCTTTGATCAGATACATCCAGAGACCCAGAGAAATTATGGCTCTTATGGGGTGTTCCACTGGAACCGACTTGTCGGTAACTAGGTAATTTTGGAGGGTCTGCAGCAATGTTTACAGAGTTGGTTAGGGTCAGTTGTAGTTTCCTTATTTGTTCCTGTGGATTGGCAAAATATTGAACAAGTTTGATATTTCACTGACCCTCCCTGACTCTGTATCCTGATCTTGGCTCCCCCCACCTGGAAACCATCCTGTCGTGGATCTCTATGGCAACACCACACAGTGTAAAAACAATGTCACTGACAATCTTTGGCCTTTGCTCCATTGTACCCAGTAGTACCCTGAATCAGTTCACTGATATTCCAAAGGTGTTTTCAACCACCCCCTGCCTCTGGAAATCCAAGAGATGGCAATTCTTTCCTTGTGAGTTGTCTTCTGCTGTAGGGTTTCACCATTCATGACATCAAGGCAAAGGTGTCGTCACCCAGGAAGAAATAGTGCAAATCTAGCCCCCCATCCCCTTGGGGTTCAGGCTGCCATCCTCTATCTTTTCCCTCAGATCGCCTCTGTTGAAAATCTGTGCATCTGATGAAGAACCACTTGACCCACAGTCTATCCACAGTAATCTGTATTCTGCATCGGCAAGGGCTATCAACACCAGGGAAAAGAATCCCTTGTAGTTGTAATAGTCACTGCCAGATTTCTTTTGCTTCTTTATTGCAATATGCTTCCCGTCTAGGATGCCAAGAGTGGAAGGACATTCCATCTGTTTCTGAACTTCTCATCCACCATTTTTCACGCACCTGAGCTAGTAGGGCAGTGCAAATATTCGTCCTGGAACTCAGCAAGGATGGCTGGGCAGACCTGGGGGACAAATTTACAGATGGTGGTTCGGCCAACCAGCCAGTGATTCTGCAAGGAGGTGTAGGTCTACCCTGTTGCCAGGTCTCTCAGCGTTATTGCCAGTTTCAGTCAAACTTTTAATGGCTTCCTAAAATTGCTGACTGACTTCTTGATGTAGTGATGTATTCATTTTTCGATGAGATCTAAAATAATATTATGATTTAATATAATTCTGGTATCCTAGGATATCAGTGTGTATTAAGTCAGCCAGAAGGTTGCTGTAGCATTCTTTTTCTTGTCTTTGAAGGATCCAGGGGATGCCCCAGGGCTTTGATGGCTTTCTTCTTTTTTTGGGGGCTGACTGGGGCTGTGGTTGTAGTGGTGGTGGCTGTATGGCAGGTGCGGGTCCTGGTTTCGTGATCATGATGAAAATCAAATATTAAACTCAATAAAAACAGAGGTATCCTTAGCTTCTGTAGAAAGTCTCTCTGATATTAAGCTTGCATCTTTGCAGTGACAAATGATGCTTTATGACAGTCAGAGGGGGTTTATTCCAGGATTTAATCAGTCGGGGTATGTCGGGAAAATGCTCCAGTCCTGTCTGTTTGTCAGTATGGCTTGTCGGGGCTTGCTACGGCTTGTCTGTTAGAGGTTTACAGCTTGTCCTGGTAGTTTCCCATCTTGTTGTGAAGATAATGATCCCAATCCCAATTCAGGTTGTAATCTTAATTCAGACAAGCCAGGATGTACTACATCCTGTCAGGGAGATGTGACCAACCCAACATTTTCGCGTGCTTTTTTCTGTTTTTCGTCCCTGACTCTCCGACTTTTGCAACCGACCCTAATGTTGTAGAGTCAGTTACAGGGCCGGTACCAGTGGAACATCCCCATTCAGTCGTTCATGATGAATATTTGTTATTTAAAATTTTGTATGTCAATTTATGGATCAGTTATGGGATTATAGCAGTAAAGTTTGTAAACACTTTCTTAATTGAATAGAGAAAAAGTACGAGGCTTTATTTAAACTACGAGATGGCTCATCAATGGAGAAGGAGGTGTTGAATTTATTTATTTATGTGGATTAGTATTTAAAGGAAGTCAATCATTTGTTTGCAATTTGTTGATTTATAGATATAAGGCTCTACAGATATAACATAAATTACAGTGTATTTAGCAGATATGTAATTAGTAGATTGTAAAATGTTTATAATAAAAATACATTTATGAGAAAAAGTACACTAGCAAATTTATAAATCTCATAGAAACAAGTTATGCCCATCCAAACATGATATATATGATATTACAGAATATATTAGTACCATAAAAACTGCAAATACTTTATATTTCGTGTAGTTTGAACACTCTGAGCTTTTTAGCTACAGGTGTAAGAATAGATAAATACATAAATAAATGAGTAAATTATGTGTAGACCTTAAAAATCATTTCACCATCTGCTTCAGAGTAACTATTGTATTCTTGAATCCCACCATACATATCCTTAAGGTCTGTTCACACAGTTCTATGTAGCCATAGCAACTCATATTTAGTTTTCCTTCATGACCTTGTCAGAATGACTCCAAAAAGACACCTTGTATCTTGATAGTTAACGTTGAAAAAATTAGCAACCATACATAGCCATTTAATTCCTCACCCTTCCGATGCTAACATTTTAGCTTAGCAGAGGAGAGCTTATGGCAGGTTTTTCAAACATTTTACAATATCTATTATATGCTAAAAATGCTGTTCTTGTTGTGGAGAATGCGTGCTACTGGAATATGAATCCCAAGTTATTCACACTTACAAAACCTGATAGGTATTACCAAAATACAAAACGTATCAGGCCAGAACTGATGAGAGCACGAATAGTTAAATATCTTGTACTCATATATTGTTGGTGAGGCCAGCAGAGACTGTATGATCTAGGTATTTGGTTTCTAATGACACTAGAGGCTAATAAATGGCACATAGCCTTTCCAATGTCTGTCAATGTGGTTTCAAATCTTGAACCTGACAATATATTCGTTTGCTTGTGTCTAGTATATGCTATTGGCCAATTCGTGGGTCTGGTTTCATCCAACATAGAGAATGCCCCTCAAAAATTAATCCACATAATGTGTTAAAAGTTTACTTAGCCTTCCAAATTCGATTCATCTGAATATCTCCTAACCCAAGTCAGGAGCATAATCTTAACCAATCTTTTCACTTTTAAAGGTTGTCAATATAATCCAGGAGATCTTTTTAAAGACACATTAAGTTTTCAATTGAAATTGGAATCAAGTGGCTGGACCTCAAGAAAAGCTTAGTAGAAATAGATGTCTGATGAATCTTTCACGCTTCCAGAGAGTGATTGGTGATATGAGGGATCAAAATGAATTATGGCAGTCTGTTGTTGTAGTATTTACTTATTTATTTGGGGGTTTACATCGCTTTCATCGCTTTCAAGGTTCTGTACTGTAAAATACCGACCAACAGCAAGCAACTACCAGCTTTCCACTTCAGGCCGTGTCGGGAACCGAACCCCTGCCGCAGAGGTGGGAGGCGAGAGTGTTACCACTCTGCCACCGTGGCCCCTATTGTTGCAGTAAAACTACCAAGCCTTCGTTCTAACAAATCATATTTTTTATCGTAACTTTTCAGTTTTCCTACTGTTTTGTCTGGCAGTGACCAGAGTCACTTCTTAAAGAACTCGCCATTAATTGCAAATGTGACATTTAGGTACAAATCCACTGAATGCGTCATCCATTTCCATTTAGATTGAAGGTAGTTTTGTATATATATAAGTAACACTAATGCTGAGGGTGAAATGAGATGCCCTGACCTGACTCCAAGCAGACTCCAAGTGTATGTGGTTCACATCATAAAGCCCCAAGCAAGTGTCAAACAGGTCATATTGCTCTGCTACCCAAACACCTCATAACACCTCCCCACTGTCCTCATGTATTCCCACACTGGGTGCCATAAAGTGTTACCACATGGGGCACATTGTTGGCCAGTTTGAACTTGTTTATTACCACCATATGGTGTCATTTATAACACTAATGTGCCATAAATTACACTGGACTGGTTGTGGGTGCAATATTATCACTATTAAATCTCTCTTATTGCAATATTAGGGTTTTTGTTGTGAATGCATTTCCAGAGAAAACTTAAACTGTATTAGTGTTTTTAATTACACATGTTTTGTTGGCGAGGTGTTACCAAGGTGTTACCAAGGTGCAATCTAAAGGTTTTAACACATAACCTAGCTTGGAGGATAACTATTTGGATAAAACATCAGAAAAAATGGCTGAAATTTGTGGATCACTTAAAAATGAAGGAGTGTAAAACCAGAAGCTCTGGTTAAAAAAAACTGCTGCAAAAATATTTTGCTTCAGGGAGTTAATTTGTTAACAGCTGAACAAAGTCTGTTCACAGTTTTTTCATTGAAACACATTGCAATATTTTTTCTTTGCTTTGGTAAAATAATCTATCTGTTTTTTTCTCACAGGGTTGCCCTCAATTTGGCATATATATGTAGCTTTGTATATGAGCCTACATTATTGCAATATTTATCCCCAAGCCCTGTATAATTCAAAAGAACACTAGTAGCTTTAGGCTTGAATATAGTAACTGTCACATTAGCCATAATATAAGATAAAATAAGATGCCAGAAAAAGGTAGTCTATGAAAACTGACTCAGGGCAGTTTTATATTATTTAAACTCTATTCTTGCTTTCAGATTAATAATTAAGGAATTCAAATATAGAACTTAAATTTTAAAATGTGCCTTAGCTTAGATTCTTGACTTAATTGTATTGATTTTATAAGTACTTAAATGAGCAATTATATTACATTATATGACTTATTTACCAGTGACAAATATAGTTCCCCAATTCCACTGTCTCCAGTTTGGCACTAGACCTTCACAATAAAGCAGTTGCAAGCATGGTCTTCTTACATCCACTAAACAAGTCACGTGATTGATGTTGAATTTTGTTTGTTTGTTAGTAATATTATATAAAAAAGACTATTGCACGCATTTGCATCAAATTTTGACAAGAGCTCAGTCTTGGCCTAACATAGAACTGACTTCATTTTGGGAATGATATGCAACTAATCCTCGATCCAGGATTTATTTAATGTATTTTTATCATTGTTCTCGTGAGCAAATAGTGGAGATATTGGAGCTTGGCCAAAGTATGCCCTCCTTGTATGCTCTTGTACGTTATATGATCTATCTATGAGCCTGGAAAGCTAGAAATGATGAAAGATTCTTTATAATGTGCCTTACAGTCTACTGATACATAGATCAAATGTTGTGGAAGTATTATTGGATAAAATTAGGAAAAAACACTCAGAGAGCTCAAACCTCCTCCAAGGCACAATGCCTACAATATGGTCAAAAACAATCATCTGTTCTTTGAGAAATTGATGACAGATCCTGTAAATTTCATCAAAATCTGTCCAAACATTTTGAGTTATTTTGCCAGCAAATCTAATCTAATCTAATGTGGACTTTTATAGCACTTAATCTCCATCACTGATGGACTCTAAGGCACATCTAAAGATAAAGCAAGGCAGTTAGCGTTAATCAAGGGACATAGCCAGGTCATACCAAGGAGACACAGATGTGACGGGGGAGGCTATGGTGGGTAGGCTTTTGCAAACAGGTATGTTTTAAGCTTCTTTCTGAAGGAGGCAACTGATGTTGCACCGCGAACATCTTGAGGGAGGTCATTCCAGATCTTAGGAGCATCAAAGGCAAAACTATGGCCGAAATGTTTGGCTGACTTGAAGACTGATGAATGGAAAGGAGGAACTGTAAGGTATTGACGATCTGGGTGACTATGTCTAGTACTATAGGGACAACTACTAAAAGACAAGAACGGTTCGAAATAAGAAGAACCACTATGCAAAAATTTATACACAAGTGTTGCAGTTTTGAAAATGCAACAGTACCTAACAGGCAACCAGTGGAGTTTCTGTAGAATGGGTGTAACATGAGCATACTTTCCATGATTTGTAACAATACGAGCCAGGGTGTTCTGAATACTTTGCAATTTGTACTGATTGAAACTGGACAAACCTCTGAACAGAGAGTTACAATAATCCAGACGACTA
This sequence comes from Sabellastarte sp. h YS-2021, assembly GCA_964017235.1. Lineage (NCBI taxonomy): Eukaryota > Metazoa > Annelida > Polychaeta > Sabellida > Sabellidae > Sabellastarte > Sabellastarte sp. h YS-2021. The sequence continues at coordinate 166,858,335 of OZ024929.1, read as the reverse complement.
CTAACCAAGGCATTTGCAGCAAGGACTGCCACTTCAGGAGTGAGATACTTTCTAATTCTACGGAGGTCACGCATCTGAAGGAAGCATGCTTTGCAAGTCCTCTTGATATGCTCAGAGAATGAAAAATCTGCATCAAACCACACACCTAGATTTCTAACAGAATCAACTGGATGAAGAAGGCTACCAAGAATGCTAACAGGAAAGTGAGAGGAAATCTTCTGACGTTGAGCCTTGGAACCAAAGACAATAAAGTCAGTTTTTTCAGGATTGAGCTTCAATTTACTGAGAGACATCCACTCTTGGACATCATGAAGGCAGGCATTTCGCTTGGCGAGAGCCGAAGAAGCATTCTTGTGGGAGAGATGGATGTATAACTGAGTATCATCCGCATAAAAATGGAATTTAATATGCGGGTGGAGGCGAATAATTTTACTAAGTGGTGTTGTATAGAGTGAAAACAGTAACAGACCCAGAACAGAACCTTGCGGAACTCCATAGATGAGATTGCTTAATTCAGATAGTGTGGAGCCAATCTTAATGGCCTGGCAACGATTTCTTAAGTAGGAAGCAAACCACCTTAGAACTGTTCCACCAAGACCAAACCAGGATTTAAGGTAACCAAGGAGAATATTATGGTCTATAGTGTCAAATGTGGCTGATAAGTCAAGAAGTACTAGAGCTGTGGGTTCACCGCGTGCCAAAGATAGATGAACCTCGTTTTTTATAGACAATAAAGCAGTTTCCGTGGAATGTCCTGGCTTATATGCTGACTGATGAGGATTGCCCAGTTTGTTGTTATTAATGTGTGACGTTAGCTGCCTAGGAACGACTCGCTCAACCAATTTTGACAGGAAGCAAAGACCAGACACTGGGCGATAATTCTTAAGGTCGTCTCTGGGAAGGGAAGCCTTTTTTATGAGGGGGGTGACAACCGCCTTTTTGAAAGAATTTGGGAAAGATCCTTCAATGAGAGAATGATTTACCAACTTGGTAATAGAAGAGAGGAGGATATCAAGACAATCCTTAAGGAGGAATGTTGGTATAGGGTCTAGTGAGCAAGATTTAGCGGGGGATTCACTAATACACTTATAGACCTCATCTTCAGTGACAGGCATAAAGGCATTGAAAGCAGGAGGCAATGAATCCGGTGCATCATTGAAAGAGCCAGAAGTAGAGAAGGTGTCCCTGATTTTGCTTATTTTATTGGAGAAAAAAGAAGCAAACATGTCCACGAGGCTTTTATCTGAGCTATGAGCAGGCAGGACAGTCTCAGAAGTGCGATGCAAGACCTTCATCAATCACTGCCATAGCGTCTTGGGGTCACGACTATTTGCAGTTATGAGATTTGTATAGTATGAACCCTTGTATTTATTGGCTAGTCGATTACACCATGCAATTTTCCTGAGTCTTGATCTATTCAACTCTGACTTATGTTTTCGCCACCTTCGTTCAAATTGCCGCCTAAGAGATCGAGCCATGCGATATGAATCAGACAACCACTCATCAGATTGCTGTTTAGCCTTGCGTGAAATGATAGGAGCATGCTTGTTAAGTACCTGTGTAACACCAGTTATGTACTGATCATAAAGTTCTGCAGCAGTACCTTCAGGGGACCGTACAAACAATATGTTTTTAAGGTCATTTCTGAACTGGTCGATATCAATCCTGTGGTACCGACGATAAGAGACCCATTTGTCGATGCTGGAAGATGGGTGAGAGAAATCCAGTTGGCATCTTATGGCAGCATGGTCAGAAATGAAATCTCCAACACTGACATTGCGGACAAAATCTGAGTCGCAGAGAGATATCAGAACATCCAGAGTGTGACCCAATAAATGAGTCGGACCACAGACAGTTTGAACCAAACCACAACAGCAAACAAAGACTGGCAAAATATGTACCTCCTTGTCGTAGATTAATAAATGTCGTCAAGAAGTCACTGTGATTCACCAAGAATACTTTACCATAATTTGATGGTGGCACTGTAACAGGTTTCATTCTCCTTTCAAAAAAAAGCTTTTGTTTTCGTTGATTTATCAAACCCTTTTTTGAGTATGATCAACACACCACATTGCAAAATGAGATACTCTACATGACAAATACTACAAGTAAGAAGAAAATAAAGATGTTGCATATCAGTTTCATGTCACTCCTTTCACAAATGTCTAATTAAATGAAACATTAGAGGCAAATTAAGGTACAACAGACTGTCTTCAACCTTTCATCTGTTTCAAGTAATTCTTCTCATTACCACAAACTGACAGTGCTGTAGTAATCCTTTCAATAAGTCATGTTACACTTTGTTATTTAAAGTGGTAGTTCCATATTCCCTTGCCCTTGCAGATTTTAAGGCTTGGACCAAAATTTTAGCAACCGCATATATTGGAAACATGTTTGATATTTTCATATGTTTGCCTCCCAAACCCAAAAGTTGATACTATCTTACCATCCCCTTACCTAAGTTTTATTGCCAACAGGGATAGAGTGTATGATACACACAGTCGGCAAACACACTATAACCAATGTTCACATCGGGCAAATTCTCTCGAACATGTTTAAGACATACATAACAAAAAATCAATTAAATTCCATAATTATAAAAGTAGAGAATGTTTTAAAATTACAAGGCCTGAAATATACGACAAATTAATGAAGGGATACTTGAAAAACAGTCACATTTTGAAATATTTTCTTGAATACGAATTATAGCATTTTCAAAAATTGTGTATGAATACTTGTTCAATGCGTGCATCCAACGATATGAATATCTGTCCCATGCGTGATTTTCAGACTTGTTTAAGGGCGTCTAAGTAATATTATGTCAACAAATACGACTTTTTAAAAGGAAATAACACTGGACTCAATAACAAAAACTAATAATTAATGCTAACTTAACAAAAAAAGTAACTTTATTCGGTTTTTAATTTTTTTTTCAAATGGACAAAATAACCACTTTTTGCCAAGTTAGCAATTATTATCAACTTTAATTTGATAAATTCAGTATTTTTTCCTTCAAAAAGTTATATATGCTGCCAAAATATGTGCTGCAACCCTCAAAAACAAGGCTACAAATCATGCATTGTACAGGTATTCATAGCATTTTGATCACACATTGAACTGGTATTCGTACAAACTTTTTGAAAATGCTATAATTTGAATACAACAAAATATCTTAAAATGTGGTTGCTTGCCAAGTATCCCTTTATTAATTTATTATGTATTTCATTACTTGCCACTCTACAACATTTACTACCCTTAACATTACCGAATTTAATTGATTTTTTGTTATTTAAGTCTCAAACAACACAAGTACGTGAGAGTTGCCGGAAGTGCAAATTTCTGGCAGTGTCAATTGACGACTGTGATACAACTGTACGGAAATTTGTGACACAGGCATTAGGAGGGATTTTATACTCTACTTTTCAAATGCTATTTTCAGTTCTGTTTTAAAGAAGTGTCTGTATTTTATAGTTATGATAAAATATCAAAAAAATGAAACCTTGATGCCTTAGAGTTTAATGCAATATGTAATGTGAAAACTTTGCTTTTTCTTTGTAGTGGGAATAGAATATCTAAAATGAAACCTTGTCTACTTTACAGCTATTATAATTATCCAAAGTGAAACTGTTTCATTGTTTTGCAGCTGTTGGAGCCTGGTAAAAAGGTGGGTATTATTGGAGGGACAGCAGTGGAAGACTATGTACAGGAAGTCAACAGTAGAATGCTCATCAAAGCCAGGAGATATGATGCCACTCTACCGATAGAAAATGCCACGGCCTTATTAATGTAAGATTATTTACAAAACTATTTAAGGCAATTGTTCTAATTAATAGCTGTATTATAACTTGTGAATTATTAAAGTGCAAAAGTTAACTGCATATAATTCTGATACAAAAATGGTGAAAAATTGTTTTTACACACTTTTGATGTTTGAAAAACAGAGAATCCTGTGAATTGATGAGGAAATATATGTCTGAAAATACAAACATCTATTGAATATTCCTAAATTGATGAGGAAATATATGTCTGAAAATACAAACATCTATTAAATGTTCCTGAATTAATGAGGAAATATATGTCTGAAAATACAAACATCTATTGAATGTTCCTGAAGTGATGAGGAAATATATGTTACAAAATACAAACATCTATTGAATGTTCCTGAATTTATGAGGAAAAATTTGTTTGAAAATACAAACATCTATTGAATGTTTTGGTAATTTTAAGCTCCCCATTATTCCAGCCAATGAACATCTGAAGGCCTATTCATAAAGTTTCATTCATATGCAACAACTGATATTTTTCTTTTGCATTATGCGCTTATCCTGATAACTCTGAAAAGAGACCTCGTATCTTGGTCATGTACATTTAAAATTGAGGTGGCCCATGTAGCTATTCCATTCACCATTTACCCCTTTGGTGTGTACATTTGAGTTTAGCATGTGAGTAACATGTGGTATGTTTTTCAAACATTTAAAAAAAATCAGCTACTTTCTAGAAATGCTTTCGGTGTTGTGGCAAACACATGCTACCTAAATATGTTTACTTGCTTGATGTAAGTCGCCAAAACACAAAAAGCATAGAGTCCCAAATGAACCCTGATGAGTTTAATATTTTGCACTTGTATGCAACTTATGAGGAGAGCATAGAGCTTATTACATATATACAAATATGAATCATCTGAGACAAGTTTTAAATTACTGATATATGATGTAACAGATTTAAAAAAGTTACAGGACTCTAAGGCTCAAAAACTCATATATGGGTAGTACACGTTTGAAAATGAGACGGTCAGTATAGCCATTTGCACCCCTCCCCTGCATCCTCCAGTATGTTCATTTTAGTTCAGCTTGTGACAGGTTTTGAAAAAGTTATGTATATAAAAAGTTTTTATTTTTCTGTTGTATCTGTCTAAATTGAATACAAATCCTGACTTATTGAACCCTATGGATATGACTTAACTGTTTAATTTGGTACTCGAATGGGGCCTGTGAGACCAGCAGGCAACAGTGTGATCTAAGCATTACATGCATAAAAATCAGTCATCTGAGATAAGTTTTAAATCACTGATATATGTATAACAGATTTCAAAGAGTGATATAATTGCAACTTATGGATTTACTTTTAATGATGTCTCTCCTGGCTCACTTAGTATAAATTAGCTGGTTTTACATTTGAGCTTGCATAGTGAACATTAATCCACAGTCAATTGTTTAGTCTGTATTAATCTCTCATGTAGACATTAGCCATTAATAAACATTAATTCTAGCAAAAATCTTAAAAAATGTACCATTAGTGAAGTTTTCTGTAAGCCCCCATTTCCTACTTATACAGTACCTTAACCTCTTGCTCTGCGACAAGTGATGGTCACAAGCTTACTGGCTGGTGTGGTTTCATTAATTAAATAGTCAGAAACACATTGCTGGTTACAGAGAATCAGTAAGAAGCTTGGGACTGGTTTCATGTGTTTAGGGGAGGAAGTAGCAGAGTACAATATGTGATAAAATCACTACTAGTTTGGCTAGTATGGATTTCCCATATTCCCCTAGAGGTGATTGTTGCGAGTTCAAATCCCATGGAAACCTTCTCCTGTGGCATATGCACATATCACAATTTTACATATAAGCTTTAACTCATTAATAAATGCATAAATCACACATATGGCATACTTTTAACATAGTTGTAATCAGGGATTGGATCTATTAGAAGTGATGTATCACTATTACTTTGCAATGTATTACTTATCAGTTCCTGCTACTGCCCATTCAATTACTTCTATAAGTTGTATTGCAGGTAAGTGGTAAACAAATCAAGAGTTAACCTTCAATATTAATTGATATACAGAGTCAAGAATATTTTTACATTCGGGAAGGAGGTATTATGTTCATGACCATTTGTCTGTTTGTTAGCAGAATTATGTGAATACTGTACTGGTTGGGTCTTCATAAAAAAATCAAAAGATGGGTCTTGGTCCAACTTCTCTGAGAGACTTCTCTGGATCACCGTCTGGATAAAACAATAATCTGGATTTTGCCATTTACTTATTAAGTACGTGCTTGGTGTAGGTCTGCACTCTCCAAGTGCTCTTGCTTTTGTTTAATTTTGCTTAAAAATCAGTCAAAGTAATAGCCATTCAGAGCAGGTTGATATTGCTCTATATTTACAGTGGCAGATAGACAGTACATATACTTACATATACAGCAAGTCACAAATCATATGACACCCAGGCCTTTGATCCTAAACAAGTATTGATATTTCAGGCTTTGGAACAAAGACACCATCTGATGTCACCCATTAAGGATGCATGATATTTCACAACATTCTGCCATGCTACATATGTCAAAGAGTAAAAAGTATACAGACCACAATGTAGATAGAAAAAATAACAAAATATAATAGTAATATTATGTCTCCTTTAGAAAATATGAGTCATATATAATAAAACAAAAATTCCTTTTTATTTTATATAATTCAGTGTTCACACTTTCTGGTCTTTTATATATCTAATTTGATTCTGATACCATATGATAGGGCAGGCAACATTGAGAGAGAGGCGGAAGCATGGTAAAAATCTAAAAAAATTCTTTTGAATGAATATGTTCATATTTTTTACAATTATGTCCCAAATGACAGTGAGATTATTATAGTTCTGTATTGTAAGGATGTATTACTAACATTAAAATCAAACCTAGAAACCACAGATTGCCATTAAGTGTCCAATTGCAGCAAACTACCTTGGGTTTCAGGAGCCAACTACGGAGCCATGGTGGCACAGTGGTAACACACTCACCTCCCACCTTTGAGGTTGGTGGTTCAAACCCTGGACCTTATGTGGAAAGTTGGTAGTTGCTTACTAATGGTCGGCAGTTTACAGTACAGAACCTTGACCAACTGTATGTACTGGTTTCCTCTGCCCACCAAACTACTTGTATAGTGATATGACCTGTACAGTGTTGAAAGCAACGTAAAACCCCAAATAAATAAATTCAAGAGCCATCTTAAAGCCGACCTATTCTAACTGGCATTCCCAGTAATATAGTCATCCCTCCCTGGTGGTCACTTTGGGCTTGGACTGCAATTTTGCGCTGTGTAAATGCTTCTATTCTATAATGGTAACAAATGGCTAAAGTAACACGAAAGTCTAAAAACATGACCCTCAAAGTTAAAAAAAAAATGGTCAAATAACCATATTTTAATAGAAAACTTTCCAGGTCCATCTACCTGCAGCTCAAAAATGTTACAGGTCTGTAACAAAAGTTAACAGTCCATATAAGCATGTAGGTTAAATCAATACTGAGTTTCAACATTGACAAAATAGCACATGCTAAAAATAAATCATTTAATGTTGTTTTTCTATAATGTGTTGTGCTCACTACTTATCGTGCTATGCTTATTACTTATTATCTAGCGATCACTACTTATTGTCTTGTGCTCACTACTTAGTGTGATGTGCTTATTACTTATTATCTGGTGATCAATACTTATTGTGCTGTGCTCACTGCTTAATATCTCATGATTGTCGCCTATTAGTAGTGCACATGACCAGATCCCACGATCATTGAATGATCTAATGAGCACCAGCTTATAATGTGCTCACAACTTAGTATGTTGTGATCACTACTGATTATTTTTTACACAGGAGAAGGTCTGATGAGAAGATTTAATGTACACCACGTCAAATGTATAGATCACAAGATCATAAGTACTGAGCAACAAATAATAAATAGCAAAGTTTTTTTTCTCCATTAGTTTAAATATACAGGAGGGGATGGTAAGATATGACATAATTTCAAGTTATAAAGCCCTGTCTCCAATGGGAGTGTAGCTGGGTATCTTATCAGAGAAGTATGAAATGGGTTTAGGGTTGATGTTATTTTCTGGTATATATTGAATGCTGTTAATTCTGTGCCCTGGTAATTCTCTAGCAAATGAGCTGGTGCATTAATCACGCCCAGTCAGCCAGTTATCGGATCTTAGCACTAATGTACATTGTACTTTTTTGCTGTTTGCGTTTTTAAAGCTGTAGTTAATATTGCATTACTCTGTTTCTAATGGCGTGTTGTCATTTCATTTAAACATAGTGATAGAAATTTATTTCAACTGTAACAAATAAAAAAATTGATATTTGTAAAATTATTAAACATAAAAGCTAGTGCTAAGAAGTTACTTACATTAAGACACAGTAATAAGATAGAAGTTTAACCAAACTAATTGTTTTAGGATGGCATTGCAGTTACACAGACTTTGTGATAATACAAAGAGAAAAAACTTTTTGTTAAACCAGAAGACTGAAATTAAACAGAAAATATCCACACTGATTTCTCAGATTTCAAATGGATTTTTAATATATCAAATATAATTACCATGAAATGTAAGAAATAAGACTCCTAAAAAATCATAAATCACAATTTACCCCATAACTGGGGTATGCAGGGGTAACTCTAAAATAATACAGGGATATTTTATAACAAGGTTGGTCAAATCTTCTTAATTATTGCAATTGTGTCCCTTTGCTTGTAATTGCATCTGTCTGTCACACAAGCTGGGGTGTACCCACGACTCAGTCCACTATGAATTTTTTATGATTTTTTTGATAAAATCTACTTCACAACTCCACAGTATTAATGACATAGGGTTTTTATTTATGCATATTTTTCTTGTATATTTTTGCAAAGATCTGTTTACAAGTCCCAGGGCGAAGGTTTGTACTCCTTCAGGTACTACCTGGTTTTGTTGTAATTCGGCCCAGTCTTATGGTGAAGCATTTTGTTTTCACCAGGAAACAAAGTCAGGAGGCTAATGCCAGTAAAATAGCCTGTAATGAATAGGGGGGATACACTGCAATCCTATTACAACCTATCACCCATTGCATTTGTTGGTATTGGGTCTGCTAGAATGGGATTAATACAATTATGGACAAGGTAAAGTCTGCCTACATTTATCTGAGATCCAGCCAGCCAAAGTGTCCCGCCACTGCTGGTAAACAATACTCGGACATTGATCAAGAATCTTGGCCTTAGCAGGGAAACTCTTTATGGAAGCTACTCTCAAATATAGATCACTTATCTATGATATATACAGCTTTAAGGATGCTTTAGGAATAACATGTCACACAAAAAGTTGAAATAAACAAAAAAGCATGTATGCTAAATTATTGTTTTACTCTAACACATGGCATTATCGCCCAAAGGCTGTTAGGGCGCAAGCAAGAGGTCGCATATTTAGTAGGTTACAAAGGACAGTCTTTCATTTACGGAGAAAAGGAATAAATGGTGGAAGATAATAAGCTGTTAGTATTGGCTTCCTGTACTACACTTTGCTCTGCAGTGGAGACTGTTGATGGATGAGTTGGGAGGTAGAGGGTCAATAACAAATCTCTGAGAGGCAGTCTTGTGGAAAAGGATTAGCCTTACCAAGTCTCCAAAGTCAAACTTGGGTTCAAAGTCAGGTATCAGATATGTAAGTGCTTAATCTCCGTAACCAAGGTGATCATCGGTGTCAAAAAACTAGGGAGGGGAAAGATTTCTGAAACAAAAAGGTGTTAACTTGCCTTTACAAAAATGGCAGAGTAGGAGAAATTCAGTTATATGCCATCAGCATCAGACTCCAAAGTTTTGGAACATCAAAGTCCCTTTTAAACAGCCAATATCATATCAGGACCAGGTCTTCAGCGGATCCCAAATGTTAGTGCATTCAAACCCACACATACACACCCACTCATGAGACGTACCATGCCTGTGCCGGCTTTACTGGCAGTAGTGGTGGCTATGATCTGTGGCCCCTTCTTCCTGTGTGAGAGCAAACATTATAATATTTATCTCAAGAAAAGCTGAATAGACTCTTACCTTTTACCTTTACTTTTTAAATGGCTGCCATCTCTACTGTAACTACTGCTGAACTCCAGTTTTACAAGCTTTTGTAGATGTGAATAGAGTGGATCTGGTGTCCTGACCTCTGACTTCAATCAGGAATATCTTCACAGGTCCTGAAATGTAACCTCTCTTGTTGGATTGACTTTCCACCTTGTGTTAAGTTGGTTCCAGTCCGATTGGCCTGTAGGACACACGGTGGCGTGTTATGGTTTGTCAGTGACACAGTTACCGACTTTAATAACTGAATTATACTTTGGATTTTTGCTCCTAACCTCAAAGTCATAAAGTGTCAGGAAGGGTAATCCTCAGTGAAACAATCTTTTTAGGCAGTTGCAACTAATCTTTATGCTGTTAGGACTAATCGGCAAGCTTTTACGATAGCTGCTATGTTCTGCCTTGTACACTCAATTACTGTACAGGATTGTTTGGGACTTATATTTATTAAAAATCTTTATGAATCATCTCAGTCAGGTGCAGGCTGAGACATTTGGTCCTATGATTGGTCTTGGACTTGGGACAAATCATGTAATTTGTCAGTTTTCCTTATCATTTTTGACAGGATCAGTTTGAAGCTAGCCATAACTTATGATTAGTCCTCACAGTGGAACAGTGGTATAAATGATTGGTGACAGAAGAACAGGGGGTGTCAATAATTCTTGCTTTCGCCATAAATTCAGTATACATTGTCTTGTAATACAAAAGTCCAAACTATGTGCAAATACAAAGTGAATATATGTTACTTGATAACAAAACTCATGAAGGTAGTCTTGTAGAAAGGGAATGGCATTGACAAAATATATTTAAGTTGAATCAAGTTTTGGAGATGTTCAATTTATATAAATAAATCATCTTAGATTAGGATAATGCATTTATTTTAAAAGTACCTTAATTATCAACTTTTAATGTAAATTTAACAATGAAAGCTGCTTTTACCTTATCAATACATCACTGATTAACGGAGCTGTCACAATATTGTATCTGATGCAATTAATTTCTGTTCTCAAGAAATTAGGTTGGTTGTCTGTTGAACCTCACAAACTGTCTCACAGCTTGTTCACACCTGTTACTGTGGTCAGTCCGCCACTGTGGCCTACTGGGTAACACACACTCACTTAGGAACACAGACACCGTGGGTTCGTACCCAGGTAGAGGTAAATATATAGTGGATTGGATGACCACATAAAATAGCAGTCCTCTATCATTGGTTCTTATCCCCAGTGGCAGGATAAATAACTTCAGCAATGTTGGCAAATTGTTATCATTGAGAATCTGTCTTTCAGTTAAAAAGTTTCTTCAACCAAATGGCCAAATTCTTTTAGTTCAACAGTTCTGGTCATTCATGTTTTGCATCTGATGGACTTACAATTGGTTGCCTATTGAGAGTTGTTCTTCCTCTTCTATTACCTCCTTCAGAAAGAAAGCATATCCACCACAACCAGCTTATTAAGCCGACCTTTGTTTCTCTTTTCTGGATTTTGAAATTGCATTTTCTGCTTGCATTTTCTGCTTGTTGCCACCTACAGTCTGTATTTTAGTAGAGACTAAGTGCTATGGAAGTTGTATAGATTTAGAATTGGAAGTGCTTCTTTGGCTGACTACCAGATGCAGAATGTCAAATTTAATGTTCTGAGCCTTGAAAGGCTTAGACCCATGAAACAGATCAATGGCACTGTTTTGGGAAATGGCAAAAATAATGTCCAACAGGACAACTATGTGTGTCACATCATATTTATCTAAGACATATATCTTTTTCTTTCTTTTTAGTGGTTACAGGTATGTCCCTCAAAAACAAATCATTTACAATAGAAATAGGATATATATATATACAAGTAGTAATTATACTCATTTATATATTGAATAAAAATGACCTATGTGTACCAATATACATTATTTATTTTGCCATTTTAAAAGTAATTTCAGCAGTTGTGTGTTTGATCAATCCATTAAGGTACATAAACTTCTGAGATGAAATAATTTTTATAGGTACAATAAAAGGTAAACAATGGCAATATACTTTAACGCTATTTCAGTTAGTACCGGATTGTAAAATTATTTCATTTGCTTTAATGTGAATATAAAATAAATACACAAACTACAACAAGAGTAAATGCAGTATAATGAAACTCAATGAAATAAACGGATTAAATAAATATCAATTATATTGCAAAGTCTAGGTCAATGTTGTAGTATTGTAAATGTACAAAAGTCAAATGCAAATAACATGTGAAATGTTGTCTGTTTTCCTATCCATAAAAAAGTTGCCCTGAAATATAAAAGTTTTGAAAGCTACCAGGGCTCTAATTCACTGAACCTTCCTAGTGTTGGAAAATGATGAAGGATTTCATTGATTTATTGCTCCTTCCCTTATTTTGGTGTTCAAATCAACTAAATAAAAGAGCTTATCTTCTTTCCTTAAACTTAAAAGAATCCTAGAAAATTTAGGATATCCTTGTTTTTTAAAGAAATCCTTAAGCTTCATTTTAATCATTGTTTTTTACTGACAAGTTTTCATATTGTAAATTTTTAGGTTAGTGTGTACCAATTTAAACAACAATAGAAAATTTTGGTTGATGTGATTTGGTCTTTAAAACTCTGGGTAACTTAGGGAAAATTAGTAGATTTTGAAAATAGAACTTTACACTTAATATCTCTATACTATTCAGTCAGGTTCATTTATATCATGCTTATATGCCATATTGAAATGTAGATGTAAAATCAAATGAAAATTGTTTTGAGTTTTGTTTGTTAATTTATCCAAATAAATAGATTTTTCCCTTAAATGTCATTTACCCCGTTAATCCATTTCAGCATCACAACCAAGATGAGAGACTGAAAAAATTAAATAAGTTGAGTATAACTAGGAAAATGAAACATGAGTTTACAATATCTTGTGATTGTTTTGTGACTGGCAATTATATACCTTAAATGAAATTATTTTCAAGTTTAGGTTGTTGCAAAATCACGTATCTACATCTTTCTTAGCCAGGAGGGAGAATTACTCAACATATGGTCCCTAGTAAAGAATTTAAAATTTGAACAGGAGAAATATGTTGTACATTACTTCTGCGAAAGAATTGTAACAGGTTTAAGATTTACACTGTTGAAGAAGTTTTTCACACTCTGATGCCATTCAATTTGTAAAGAGTTTAAGAAAATATGGTACAATGAAGAACCAACATAAAACATTTGACATTTACACTAACGGGGGTGTTCCACTGGAGCCGACCTTATAACCGACTCTATGACTCTAGGGTTGGTTACAAAAGTTGGGTATCGGGGACTCAAATCCAGAAAAAAGTGCGTGAAAATTTTGGGTCAGTTATTTCCCAGCTTGTCTGGATTAAGATTCAGACCTGACTAGGAATTGGGATGATTTTCTTCACGACAAGACAAGAAACTACCAGGACAAGCTGTAAACCCCTGACAGACAAGCTGAAAGGACCTTTAAATGTATTAAAACAGTGGTTCTGAAAAGGACCTATTGTAGGCAAGTTCAGTGATTCTACTGCTGCTGCTGCTTGGTTTGGCTGACTGCTGGGTAGGATGAGGCTGGCTGCTGATGTTCTTGATGTGCAGTGGTGGTTGGAGGAGAGGTGGCATGTTGGTGCCTGTCAGGTGGTGAAATTCCCAAAGAAGCTAGAGAGTCCTACTATGCTGTGTTTACTTTCTTTGTCTGTAGCGGAGGCAACTGATGGTGGGTTGAAGTGCTTTGTTTAGGGTCAGTGCCAAAGTAAGTGGTTTTGAAGGCCCGGGTTGTTGGTCATCAACAACTACAAACAAAGTTGGCTGCCCTCTGGGTTGCTGCTGTCCTTTGGTTACCACTTGGCTCTGCTGTGTAGGTTGGATAACTTGGCTTGCTGGCATCTGAGTCTCTGGTATGGTTAAGATGTATTCCCTTGCAGCTGGTGCTGGTTACTGTAGCTGTTGAAATGTTTGTGGCACACATTTTGCAGGCGCACTGGAGCAACTAAAAAGTGTCTGTTGCTGTGATTGCTGGGGCTGATATGTTCTTTTCTCTTCCTTGCTCTGGATGCCGCTTAGAAGTTTCAAAGCCTCATTTCTGAATGTTTGAAAGTCTCTATCCTCTAAGGTCTCCACCTTAGATGCCAGGTAGTTACAGAAGGCTGTTCTGGTGGTCTTCTGCCTTGGCCCAAGAAATCATGACAGCATGGTTTTCATCCATTGAAACTGGTCCATGACCTGATGTTTGACCAAAGAACCCTAGTAAACTGCGCTGGGGATTGTAACTGAAGGCTGTATTGTGGTGTCTGATCACATGCTGATCTCCATATTATCCATGTCTGTTGCTGAGTGTGTAGTTTCGTCCCTCGTCGCTTCCTCACTCTGTTTCTATGCTTCTTCCTCACTTTCTCTTGCTTCTCTCTCCCCCCACCTCCCCTGTATATCAGCAGCTCTATCACCCAACTCAAACTCTGTAGGCGTGTCTATCTTCCTCACTCTTCTGCCTTTCTTAGGACCCATTTCTTTGTAAAAGCAGCATTTATAAAAAAAAATCAAAATCCTAACCACAAGACCAGCCTAACTTGTATCTCAAAACTAAATCCTATTTAATTTGTAAATAACAAAGGCCTTAACTTAAACACAGCCAGATGTTATCCGACAGATGCCAGATTTCAAATGATGGATTGTGCAAACTGACTCACCTTATACAGTCATAGATTTTATAACCACCAAGCCATGTGTCTGTGAAATGTAGCTGCCTTGTCTTACACAATTCCCGGCTTGTCTGTTGCTGTACCTGCCTTGTCGGTTTTCATTTATGGCTTCTCTTGATGCGTCCCCAGCTTGTCCTACTAACATGTTACTGACTCTAAGGTTGAAGACTTGGGCACTTCCTGTCTTGACAGGTTGGTAATGTTTACGAATGTTTAAGCCATAGAAACCCACAACAGGATGATTACCAGGTGGGCAGAGCTAAGGTATGGATACAGAGTTGGGAAGGCTCAGTGAAATATCAAACATGTTTGATATTCTGCTGATCCACCACAACAAGCTGGAAAAATACAACCGATCCTAATTGATTCTGTAAACATTGCTCCGAACCCTAAAAAATACATAGCTACTGACAGTCAGCACCAGTGGAACACCCCCATTACATTCAGTGATTTTTTAAAATTATAAAGAAGTTAAAATATTCTCATTTCAGAACAGCAAATATAAAAATTTATTTAAACTTTTATTTTAACCTTGCACAGGTGGTATTGATTTCTGATATGAAAACCTTCCAACCTGACACTAAAATCACATAAAAGTATGCATTTTTATATTTATGTAAGTCATTTCCACAACTATTTATGAGTTAATTTTGAATGATTTCACCAACTCTCTCCATCAGAAAGAAATTTGCATTCAAAACCACCTGTGCAATGTGAATAACTGAAAATAGTTGGGAGTTTTGTGAAAAATTACCTAGAATTTGTATCCAAATAGGGTAATATTTAAACAATTCAGTCCTTATACCCCTGTTCCTATGCTTGGGTTCCAATATATCCCAAGTAATGTAGTCCTGTACACAATCTTAATGTTTCCTACGGCGGATGGGAGAGTAATTGTGGCAATTGTAGATGTTCTTAAACAAGACTGAAAGGGGTTTTGGTCTCCTAGTGTGAGCCGCAAAGCCATGAAAGACACAAGTAGTGCACTGCAGCTGTCACCCATCCAAGTACTAATGTAACCCATTGCCACTTAACTTCAGTGAAGAAACAGGCACTCATCACACTATGCCACAATGAAAGTCTGGAGACAGAAAAAAACCCCAAAAATGTGATCCCTTGAAGTGCAAACCTTGCTAGAGCTCACGCTTAAAATATTAAACATGCATAAAACCTTTGTATAACCTGGAAGATGACGAGTTATAGGAGGAAGGTCCACAGTAGCCTAGGGAGTTAGTAGAGTTTGACATCTAGCCAGAGGCTATCATCTTTGTGTCGGTTCCACTACCCAAAAGTGACAAATGCTGTGATCCTGTTCTAATTTGACCCTGGCTGTTGAACTGGACGTAAAACCTTAACTTTGAACCTAGTTGTAGGAGTCTTCCAGCTACTGTTCAAGAGTAATCGTGGCTTATTGCTAAGATTTATTTTTATGAGTCGTGGTAGTTGGGGAGCAGGTCATGTACCTCTTATTTTCACCTACGTTTTCTCCAATTTCATGTGTTATATCAAAAGAACCAGTTGCAGCAGGCTGCAAGTTTAAAACCCAGTCCGTCTTATTCTAATTGTAATAGCACTTTTGTGGAACTTGATCTTTATCTTAAAGAAAGACTATAGGTGCATAATACACAAAGACAGATATCTTTTAACTAGTAACATAGCAGGGTCATTGCCATGGAGAAAAAAAAATAGAAAATTGTCAATACACTAAGATGGCTAAGTTGATGCAAAGATATAGGTATTCAACTTCTTCCTCAACAACGGGAGAGAAGTGACTGGATGCACATTGTAACATAGATCATTTCAAATCTTTCTGACATCATATGCAAAGCTGAGACCAAAGTACTTATCGAGTTATATACTGATGAAGCAAAGTGAGAGACCTCAAGCATCACACCATCAGCTTTGAGTTCTATGAGTATTGTGCATACTGTGTATAGATTTAGGAAAAGGTTCAAAATATTTAGGATAACCACTTTAGAGGAACTTGTAGACCAATAAGGCAGTCTTAAATACAGAGTGATGTGTGAATTCTTGGTGGTATTGGTAACAAGTCTACCAAAACTGTTCTGAACACATTGCAGCTTGTGAAGATAGACTTGTAACTCGTGAAAGAGGAAAATTGCTGTAAAATTCACTTCTGTACCTCTCGTCCATGCAATGAATACTCTAGTGGCTCTTGTCTGTTAACAACAGAAATAGTCATGCAGTTTTAGAGAGTTTTGCCCCATTTTTCTTTTCTAGAAACGGCACCATTGATGCTTACTTAGATGACAGTCCTATCTTGGAGTATGCGAGAGAAACCATGGATGCAACTTGTAGTTTACGGCTGGTGAACAATGGCTTTGGTGAGGATTCTTATGGCATTGGACTCCCAAAGGATTCTTGGTTGAAGGTCAGTTATTTACTTCTACTACTACTTATTTGAATATGACACAAACCCTAAAACTTTCAGGGCTTTTAAAAAGTTGTAGTAGTTTGTTAAACTGTCAGTATTACTTTAGTAACTAGATTTAAAACAGAAAGCAATAGTTTATGTTTTAGCAATACTTGTTTTGTCAATCCTGATAAGAGCTTTACCATTGCTGTCATTACGGAAGCATTGGAATCGAAAGTAGTTTCTTTTTGCACTGTAAACCAAATGTTATCAACTTTAATCCTTGGACCAGACTTCACAATGATCCATTACCAAGATCCAGTTCTATTCAGTATCAATTTTACTAATAAATATAAATCAGATAATAACAGATAAAGCATAAATAGCCTTGAACAAGAAGATAGTATTGATAGTTCATGATTCTCAAAATTGTGCATTAATTATGAATAAATTGATTTCAACTATTTCAGCTAATGAGGTTGGAAAATGAATTTTTAGTCATTTTAAACACTGTATTAATCTAATCGGCTCCAGTATTGAAAGTAAACATTGCCTCTAGACTACCCTGATCTGTTTGTCCCAAACCTAATTTAATGGGTCATACAACGTATAATTTTAGTTCTGAAAGTTGGGAGAGAACTAGTTTTAATTGTACATGCTCATTTCAGTTTATTTTAATGTAAGCCTTTCTGTCAGACATATTCATGACTGACCTTTTGAGACATTTCCAACTAATCACTTTGATGAAGCAAGTTTTTGTTTTGCTGTACAACTTATTTTTGGTTGCTAGGACCTCTCTGGTTTACTCTTCTGAAAAGATGTAGCTGAGTGATCTTCCTGAAGGGACAATTAGCTGTAGTTCCCTGAACTACTGCAAAAATTATATAATAAGTATTATCCTATAAATAATGACAGTCAGGATCATGTCACAAATCCAATCAGTTGTTTGTTTACCTTTTTGCCCATTTTGGGATTAATTCTATCAGCCTCCTTAGTGTAAAATCTGTTATGTCTTGTGATAATTTCTATAAGGATAATAGCGGTATTAAGGGAAAACTGGCGATAAGCAAAAAACTGAGAATTAATGAAATTTGTTTTCCCATGCTAGAATTTTTACATTTACATTACTTTGTTTTGTCCTTTACAGGGTATGTTAAACAAGAAAATTATGAAATACCATGAGAATGGTTACATTGAAGAACTAATAGAAAGATACTTCAGTCACAGCAGATGTAAAAACAGACTAACGGTAAAAACATTATTATTATTAATTATTATTAATATTAATAGTATTATTATTATTATACACCAGTATGCTCTGGAAATATTTGTGATACAACCTTTTCCAGTTGGTACTTCGTTGGATATTGAGGTTTCCTCTGTGCAATTCCCACATCTACGAACCAATCTAGGGATGGGGGAAGTGTAAACTGGGTCAATGGCAGTAATTTTCTTCCTATCAATACCCTTATATTGGCTAAAAAGTATTAAATTTTTATATGCCCAGTGAAATTTTAAAAAACCCAAGCTTTAATGAGCTCAGTCAGAAGCTAAAGGTATGCTATCAAGAGGAATTTTTGTTGAACATTAATATAAATAAAGAGGAAGAGTTTAGAAAAAGTTGGTCAAGCTTAAGGAATTTTTTTAAACTGATTCATCATAGCAAAATCATTGACTAATAAAAGCTATATTTCAACTACTCCGTTGTCCTTTGTTTTTCCTCTTTCCATAAAAATATTTGTCAAACAGTGCATTTCCTGTATATTGCTTCTAATAATATATTATAATATTGTGAAAAATAAAAAAAAGACTAAAATATTATAGTAACACCTGGTATTCACTCTAACTCAAATTTATTGTTATTTTACTTGACTTCTATTTGTCTGTATTCACGATTACTGTAAAACTAATGTCACTCCAAGCTACTTTTGTAAATTGTATTTTCTTGGGTAGGTCTGATCAAAGGAAAAATTTTGGGAAATATATCTGCTTCATCGGATACACTTAAATACCGAACTTTCAATAATCCAATTTTCAATGATTTTCATAGTGAAAGTGTCTGACAAGGAGGGTTAAAATATAAAAAACAGCACATGACTGAAACGGTTTGGGTTTTTGACGTAACACTGTCAAAAACAGGTTTAAACCGCCGAAAACTGTCAAAAAACTCAGCAAGGGTATAAAAACAATTAATTTATTATATTAATGTTATGTTTTATTACATTTTCTTGACATTATGGTACTTTCTACATAACTTCATGTATCAAAACTAACAAATAAGCAAATTTATTTAAATTATAAATACAATAACCAACCTATTATTTATTAAGCATAAGTTATACATTACATAAAATATTTACCATACTGTCATACAACAAATTCTTTTGTTAAGCTTAACAGTAAGCATAGTACAATACAGTTTAAATCCACACAAAAATAGTTAAAACAAAAAACTGAGACACTACCTCAACCGATGCCACAATTATCCCTTTAAGTGGCTTAAGTAATATTGCCAGTGATTGGAGTAAGATTATCCCTGCCTCAGCATTAGTTTCAGAATATTCTTCCTCAACAAATGTCACTATGATCCCTTTAAAGAGCTTGAGGAAAACTGTTAGTGACTAGCGTAAGACTATCCCATTGTCTTCAACAGTTAGCTGACACCAATCCAACAGTGTAGAAACCAAAATCTTGTCTGAGAAATGCTTGTCAGTGAAAGATGATTCCACATAAACATTGTTCTAAAATTCTATGTATAATTTTGTTTTATGTTTAATTAAGTTAATATACTCAGAAACCAAAGTTTATGACAAATTTATAAGCCATTGCATGCATGTAGCCTTTTTTTCTCAATTAAATTAGATACAAAATAACTTAATAGATGCTTTTTATGACAGCTTTAAGATTGTTTACAACATGTGTAGATGCATAATTGTCTGGGAAACTAAATATAATGTTTCAATATAGAAATATATGCAGAAAACTTATTTTAGGACCTATTATCCAGTTTTTGACAGTATTCCTTTTGGGGTTTTTGGCGTATTTGACATTAGGGCATCAAAACCTGTTTTTGACGCAACAGTTTAAACTGGTTTAAACCATAGGTTTTAACCATGTCCACCAAAAACCTGCCAACTGTGTGGGTGAAAATACAATATGAGGATAGTCACCTACTTTTGTGGAGACTTGTGCTCTAGGAGTGCTTTGTAGTTTTATGTTTGTTTAACATTTTGCATCCGGAAAAATATATTATTAAAGTTCCAGTCCAACATAAACTAAAAATACATGACATGTTTAAAGTTATTTTTTGTTGATGTTAGTGATTTCTGAAATGAAAAACTTACCCATGAATCAGTTTACCTATGCCACCGCAATGGGCATAACATTTATTTTGTTGAAGTAAATTAAAAGGTACATTTACCAGAAAGATGTTTACCAATGTGGAGTATTGTCAAAAACCTGTGCTTTGAATTTCCTTTAATGTCAAATGATCTGTTAAATGGCTGATTTTCCACATATTCTCACAACCACTTGTACATTGTGCCCTCTCAGGATGAGCTCCAGGATGAAGGTGACCGTATGGAGTTCAACCAGCATGCAGGGCTGTATGTGTTACTAGCTGTAGGAATCTTCCTCTGTGTCATGCTCATGTTACTGGAACATGCCACGTTCAAGTGGCTGGTCCCTTACTGGAGGAGAAAGCCCAAGGACAGCTTCTGGAAGAGTATGTCCATGATGTTCTGGAGTCAGGTATGTTATTGTCAAAGTGCATATCCTTGTATGACTTCTATAATGTCATCAGGAAACTACAGTATAATGCAACAGATAAAAGTTAACATGGAATTATCAAATATGGAAAAAGTTAAAATATACCTTATGGATGAGCATATCCATATCTTTTAGTCAGTTAGGTTAATTCAAATTCTAATTGAACTCTTATATAGCTTAATCTCTGTTACGAAGACAGACCCCTGAAGGTGCACAATTAAAAGCATAAACCTAAATCAAATATCCAGGGATATTAGTTTAGTACAGCATCATAGACAAATCAACCCTTTAGTAAATTGACAAAAACATCGGCCCCCAAATAAAATACCCTAGTCAAATTGACTTATCTTTGATATATGTTAATCACACTTTGCAAAATATAACTTTAAAAGTTGTAAATCTTATGAAACAAACAGAACATGGTCATAAAGAATTACCTCCCATTATTTGTCAGATTTAGAGGTTTTGATATGATGGAGAGAACATGCTATAAAAGGACCCTTATTGCATTACAGTTTATTGTTTGGTTTCAACTGGGTACTGAGGGGCCACGGTGGCAGAGTGGTAACACTCTCGCCTTCCACCTCTGAGGCCGGGGTTCGATTCCTGGCATGGCCTCAGGTGGGAAAGCTGGTAGTTGCTTGCCGTTGGTCGGCAATTTACAGTACAGAACCCTAACGAACTGTATGTACTGGTTTCCTCTGCCCTTCCAACCACCCGTCGTGATATGACCTGTACAGTGTTTAAAGCGACGTAAAACTCCAAATAAATAAATAAATCAACTGGGTACTGATTTAACTATGCGGGCTATCACATTTGACATTAAATTGGCTTGTTCTTACATCTGTGACCATGGATTTGAATCCAGTTTATGACAGTATGTGAGATGCACTGAGAAAATGTAGTGCTATGGCCTTAGCTGTTCAACAGGACCATAAAAACCTCAACTTTGATACCTTTGACCACATTTTGTCTGTTGTTTCTTGTCAGCGTTTGCACCGTATCATTACCAGCGAGGAGCTGGTGTCACCTCACCACTCAGCCAGGGAGATGATCGAAGTGGTCAGAAACAGGGACTTCACCAAACTCTTCCAGAAAAGTGTCAAAAAGGTAGGTTCATGGGCTTATGTTTTACATGGATATGTCGTCACTAATATTTTGTTATAAGGTAGTAAATTTGCGAAATATATGTTTTGAGGGCTCTATCGGGATTGAGGGCCCTGAAGGAGATCTGTATGGGGCTTGAGGGCAGTGGCTTGAAAACCGTAAATAGTTTTTCCCGTGGCGTACAAATCCTGATACAGTTATTTCAATATCTTATATTTGGTTTATTATACTGAGGTATCGTATTTTTTTAAAAAGGGAATTTACTGAATAAAATTAATTTTAATTTGCAATATATATCTTATTTTATATTGATAATCATTATGCAAGGCAAGACGAACATGCCATATATTTGTCTTTTTTCCAGATTAAGTCACTATGTACAAGAGTTATATGTGACATATTATTGCTCATGAAATTTTAAAAACTTTTCCCTGAATTGCATACCTGATACATATATTTAAAAAGTTATACTGATTTTTATTGTTTCAACAGTAATGACAGATCTTCATTTTTATGACCATTAAGAATTGTATGGCCCTCTGGTCTGTTATGGCCCTCCTATGCCTGTATAGTCTTATAATCACATTTAGCCAATAAAATGGACATACTTAGCATTGAGGGGTAACAAATATATACCTTTCCAGAAGTGGTGTCAAAGAGCATGAACAAATGCAGTCTCTCCAGCTTAACAGAGCAGTGCTAATTTAGTAATATTGTCTCGTATATTTATTTCTTTTGGCAAAACAGTTTTTTGGTTTTAACATCTTTTTATTGCTGTAATATATGATATTTTCACTGAAGTTGAAATTGTAAAAATAAATTTTCTAATAAACAGACCAGTTTTCTTCAATATCCCTGAAAGACTCGCATTTATATTTAGAATTTAATATTTCCTAACACATTTTCATTGCATAACATTTAATCATTTATTGAGTCAAACTGTGACACTATTTTCAACAATAAAAGATGCTGACTCTCTTGGAGTCAGATATAATTTAATAGCAGCATTTTATTTCCCACAATGCAGTTCTTCTTGCCTTGCATAATGATCATACAGGTGTTCAATGTACACTAGCTAGTGAGTTGCTCTATTTCTTTCTCATTCTTGCCTCAAGATGTCAAATAACTAGGAGTTGATCTCATCTGTATGCAGGGCTACAGGGCATTGGAACCCTGCTTTTTAACCCCCAGTAATCGTTGGGGGGGGGGGGCTAAAGAAATCAGAAAAAGGGCAGCTTTTGTTCTCCCAATAACTCCTACAAATGTGGAATCAATGATTTTTCCATCTCTTGTTATTTGTATTTTAGCAAGAGAAATTAGTTCGGAACAGAAAGAATTTATTCAATGTGGTTGAACAACTACAATGGTAAGTGTTATATGCAGTAGCAATTTTGTTGTCATACTTTTTCTCATTCTCTCTCTATTTAGTTACATCAGCAATGGAAGTAGATGTAAATTGCATTTAGACTGAGCTGTGAAATAAACTGTTGATTTACTCAGAAACTATTGAACTCTTCTGCTGTTATAATAATTGAAGATATAGATATCATCAGTCCCCACCCTTCCAGGTCCAAGCAACAAGACAGTGCGGGTTAACATTTTATTGATATACAATAACATAAGTAAATTACAGTTGTACAATGGTTAATATGTAAATCTACTTTATTTTTACAGATTACAATTGCCATAATGCAGCAGTGAATCCATTAAATATAACACAAGTTAAGTTAAACATAAAGCAGAGTGTTAAAAGGTTAAATGTAAATACAGACAATTCTTTAACATCTCTGATGTTTTACATTTGTTTAAACTGAGATATGATACAATCACAGAACCCACATGTGAATGACACTTTGACCCTTGCCCTCAAGGTCAGAGTAAAAGTAAGGTTAACTCCCCTGTTCAAATTTGACCCTAACTAAGTGCCGTACGAGGGGACCCAGAGGTCAAAGGTCAAAGGGTTTTGGTGTTATTACTTGTAAGTACTGGATTTTTCTACATCATTTTTAGCCAACTGCCTAATACGAAAACACACTAAAATTATTATGTAAAATTGATAAAACCGTGTTAAAAACCAGCTACTACCAGAGCATTTGCCCTGCCAAAGGGAGGGAGGGAGGGAAATTTTTCAAACATGTCCTCCTAGTTTCATTGTTCCTGGCCAACTGAAGCTTCTTGTTTCCAAATTTCCCACCTTTAAATTGCCCAACCAATCAGATTGCTCGATACATGCCCCTTTGTTTTGCCAATGTGAACCCCAATTGGGGGCTACTATACCCCAGAACTACCTGGAATTCCCGCCTGTCCCAAGAAGGAGGGACTGACCTTCATGATGCTTTTTACACCATTCCTGACAGTCCCCACCCTTCCAGGTCCAAGCAACAAGACAGTGCGGGTTAACATTTTATTGATATACAATAACATAAGTAAATTACAGTTGTACAATGGTTAATATGTAAATCTACTTTATTTTTACAGATTACAATTGCCATAATGCAGCAGTGAATCCATTAAATATAACACAAGTTAAGTTAAACATAAAGCAGAGTGTTAAAAGGTTAAATGTAAATACAGACAATTCTTTAACATCTCTGATGTTTTACATTTGTTTAAACTGAGATATGATACAATCACAGAACCCACATGTGAATGACACTTTGACCCTTGCCCTCAAGGTCAGAGTAAAAGTAAGGTTAACTCCCCTGTTCAAATTTGACCCTAACTAAGTGCCATACGAGGGGACCCAGAGGTCAAAGGTCAAAGGGTTTTGGTGTTATTACTTGTAAGTACTGGATTTTTCTACATCATTTTTAGCCAACTGCCTCAAGCCCAATTGCAACATTATGAAGCATTTATTAGGTGTTGAAAAGAAGCAGCTATCTCAGCACTGCGAGAGGAATCTTGCTGGATATAAGTCCAGACACAGTCGGACGCCCAGGAGCCATGGGACTTGATAGTCTGAACAGGGACATGGGCATTATACACACAGGAGGCTCCTGAGCGTCTGAAAGTGTGAAAGGAAAAATGATGAGGATGGAGACCTAATTTCACATTGAGTTTTGACAAGGTTTTTCGCAATCTGGATTCTGTGACAACTCTAAAACCATCATTGGTTCTAACTTGGAACAAGGGTTGGAGAGGAGCTGGTTTATAATGGGCCAAAGCCCTCTTTAGGGCATACACAGGGCAAAGTGGAGAGGGGTGGAGGAGAGGGAGGGTGATGATATGTACTTTGTCTCGACTTTGCATTGTTTTTGACCACTTTAGGGTAATGCGCATTCCAGATTTGGTAAATTCCACATCTGACCTGGTGAGGTGTCTAGTATTATCAAATTGTGCATATGAATGTGGAGCTATATTGGAGATCCTGAGAAATCCAAAGAACACAACTAGGAAAATTGCTTTGAAAGTGAAAGGGGACACCAGGTCGTGACATGCTTGGACTAATTGTTGCAAAGTTGGAAGGGAAATGATATTTCTCTTCACCAGGGACATAGGGCGGTTGATTTTTAGAGACTTTGTGAAGAACCTGATGCGAGGGTGTTCTAACAGGTGAAACTCGAGGTCGTACATAATAAAGTTTGCTTTTAAAGCTGACACATTGTTACATATCATGTTATATGAAACTCCATTTTCCACTAAATATTCCAGGTACGCCATAATGTCCTGGACCTGAATGGACTGAACATTTAAGGTGCTAATTACACAAAAACCTATGAAATTTCTAAATAACAGTTCATAGCACCTCCTGGTCTTGGGGCGAAAGGCTTGGTAAACCCTTGAGGCTGCTTTTGACTTCAATTCTGTTAACACCTTCTGGCCTGAAACAAAGTATAGCATTTGTTACTTGTGTTATATTTCATTGTCTATTTCCAATACATTGTGGGGAATGACCATCCATATGGGATTGTTAACATGTTGACACAATATTTGGTGGTGACTTTGGGTGTTTTTCCACCTGGACAATAAATCAGCCACTACATTCTTTCTACCTTGTATATGAGTGTATACAATATCTATGTCTGCTTTTGCAGCTTCCATCCATATGTTACGCGCACATGCGCCCAAGAATGGGTCTCTGGCCTTGCCTGTTTGCAATACTTGCACAACTGCCATGTTGTCACATTTGACCTGAATCCTTTGGCCCTGCCAAAATGTGCTAAAAATTCGCAGTGCTACCAAAATATTTAGCATCTCGAGCTGGGTGATGGCTAAGTTATTATAGTGTTTTTCAATTGCTACATGGTATATGAGATTCTCCCAGCAACCTCCAAAACCAGTTAAGCATGCATCCAGTTCGATGGTGCCAAAAATTGGCTGGTGGTCAAAGAAAGATGCACCATTGTATCTAGCCAAGAATTTTTCGAACCAACGCAAGTCTCTTCTGAAACCTGGGGTGAGGGTGATGGATTTTTTGTCATAGTTCTGCCTCAGAAGTTCCAACATACGGTTCACAAAAATTCTTGAAGGACGTACACACTTATGGACATACAGTAAGTTGCCCAATAATGACTGTAGCTGTTGTTTTGAGCAAAAACGCTTCTGACGCCAATCAGCTAGGATGACGTTTATACGAGCCAATTTTTCTTGTGGAATAGCAATAGTTTTTGCGACTGTGTCAATTTTGACGCCCAGACAAATTGCAGAGGTAGACGGAGATACCAATTTTTTGACGCTGACGTCAAGTCCCAGGCGTTGAAGTAATTGGGTCAAATGATCATAGGATTTTCTCGCGACGCCCAGCGTCGCGACCCCGACAAAATCGTCGACGTAATTTATGACGTCATAGCCGTCATGACGCATCATGAAGCGTACGGCGTCGCTTATACGTTGAAAAATTTGCGTCCCGTGCCTGCTCCCGAACGGGAGACAGGTGTCCACGTACGTGATGTCACGCCAACGTAAGCCCAACAAGTCCAGATCAAAAGGATCAATTTTTACGTGCCTAAACGCGCGACTTATATCAATTTTGAATAAATGGGCCCCAGGGCCCACCTTTTTTATTGCGTCAGTGATGTGATCCACAGTTGGGAAGGTCAGATCAAAATTTGTGGCCAGGTATGAGTCCTTGTCTATGCCCAGATTTACAGATGCATCTTTTGGCCATGATAGGTCAATAATGACCCTCCTATGAGCTGCATTCGCTTTTTCACGGGTCATGAATGGTGAATAGTGCAAGTTTTTTATGGGGCTAGCCCCAAAAGGACCTACAATGGCCTCAAAGTGTGTCTCCTCTTGCAAGTAAGCATCTACGTCCTTGGGGAACTGGAGTGCAGAGTTATGGTTATTGCCCTCACAACGTAATTTTGAGTCCCTATTAAAATCAAGTGGAAATCCATATGCTAAAAATTCAAGTAACTGGGTGTCCCAGTAACCTTGCAACTGTTGCGCCCACACGTCAACTTTTAACTGGGACTTGATGGGAATTCTGCATCCCAGATAGTTGTATGTAGCACTATTTTTTATAATTCTGTGTAGGTGAATTGGGTCATCTGTGACACTTTCTGATTGAACACAAGTGTCAGAGCTTACAAATTCCCCCAGAGGTGTGAAACCAAAATCGAACGAGGTTTGACATTTCCATTTGTTATAATTATCACAGTTCAACTCAGCCTGACGCCTAAGTTGACGGTTGAATCACTTTACAAACATTGTGTTGACAAATTTGTCCTCATCAATGCCATTGATGTCGAATAACAAAGCCTGGGTATTGTCAACCTTGACGCGTTCTTGTGGGACACTTATAACTACTGGAGCATGCAATTTGTGATCTGCCACCTCTTTTACTACATTTTTGGGTTGTTTTGTTGAAACGACGGTCTCTCGACTTTGGGGGCACTGGTCAGTTCTCACCCATGTTTTAACTGGCCAGTGTCCCCCTTGTTTACCTTCATTACCGTTGTTTTTCTGTTCACTATGACTTACATTGTTTCTAAACACCTTTGTTTTTACCTGGTCACTATCATAATGGTGACCCTGTACTGAATGGTTTGCCTTCTGGCCTGTGATATGCTTTCGCTTCATGTTCTGAAGTGTTTTGTATTTATTACCCCTAGCCATCAGGGCATTGACACTTTTGACAGAGAAATTAGAGTTAGTGAATGTTCTACTGATCACAGGACCCTTGCCTGTATCATTTCCTGACATACAGCATGTTAACTTTTTATTGTCATTGGCACACGTATTTTGAATACTAACACTTTGCAGGAATTCACTACCCTTTGTTATTTTGTGGCTGCCCCCTGTACCTATAGGTGGGCAGCTCCCTGGTCGTTTTTTGGACCCGATTTTTTTGAAAAATGGCAGTCACGTTCTGAGTGATTCAAGTGCTTGCCTTGTGACAGGCAATGGGCACAAATGTGCCTGTGGAGTTTCCCCCCAACCTCATGATCTTTGTTAAAACTGCAAGACCCTGTTTGAAAATTTTTACAGAACCATGGGCGTTTTTCTTGCTGCCTGAAACCCCAATTTTGTCTATTTTGATGTTTTTGGGCATGAGCCCTTCTAATTCGGTCTATCATGGCGGTATCTGACCAGACAACTTGCCGCCTTTCCATTTCGCAGAGTAGAACTGCGTGACTGGCCTTGGCACTGACCCATGCAAAGTCTGAGGTATCTTCCATTATATCCCCCAGATATCTCAACATAAATTCCCTGTTATCTAAATTTTTTTCATCAAGAATGTTTTTAACGAAACCCTGGACAAATTGAGGCATGGTCAATTGGTCATAGGTCACTCTTTGCCTGGTTTGACCTCCCAAAATATGTTCGTGTGGCCAGGCCACCTTCTTTTGCACTGCAACCTCTACAGGACCCCCCCTTTTTGATTTCAATTTTTGGGATATGTCGTTACCTTCCAACTGTTTCCTACTAAGCTTTGCAATACTTCTATCAATTTGCCTCTGGACCTCTTTTGAACTTCGAATATGGGATAACTGTGGGATTTTTACTTCATCGTCAGAAGACTCAAGACTTTCATTTGACTCACTTGAACTAGTATCAGATTGTTTAACAAACTTTTTTGACTTAGTACAACTACTTAACTTTTGTCCTTTTGTCTTGGTACTGCCATGGACGCTGCCTTGCTTGTTCACTTGCCCTTCAACCGCCTCCAGTCGTGCTGACATACTTCTTAGTTCTGCCAGAATCTGTAGCTGCACCCCTTGTCCGGCTGCCTCCTCCACCAAGCCTCTTTCATCTGTGGTGTCACCATGGCCATAATGGCTGACGGCAGAGTCCTTCTCTACTGTGACACCTGGCTTCTTTACACATTTCTTAACTTTTTTATGACTTTTCACTTGGCTTGCTGGAGAGTCCCGTTCATCAAGGCTCACATCTACACTGACACTTGATTCAGCTTCTTCCTCTGGATTTTGAGCATTTTTACAGTTCTTACCCGTGGGTGGGTAATGTTTTTCACCACAAGCCCAGCACTTATTTTTATTTTTTCCCATACTTGTGCGTTATGTCAAGTTTTATCACTGAAAAATACACAGACCCTGCTTCCTGGTGATGTGCACACGACAATCCTTAGGCTGAATTTGGCTATTCACTGCGAAGGAACTAAAAACATGGGGTAGACCGTCCCTTGAGGGTAGCCAAATAAAGCCTGAGGTTGTCTCGGTGACTTTCCAGGTAGCAGTTCACAGAAGGTGTTGACAGATGACTCCACTCAGTTTGATAGTGTTGACAGATTGTTCACAGTTCATAACACACATAATCTTAAAATGGCAATATATAATCTAAATGACCGTCCAAATGACATTCACACATAAAAACCATAAAAGCGGGCAGTAGACTATGCCCATAAATAAAAACAGTTTGTAAAATCAAAGTTAATAAAACAAGCTTGTAAAGTCAGTTTTTTTTCTCTTTTTCACAAATATTTGCTATGTTTCAAATTTTTCAAACATGTCCTTCTAGTTTCATTGTTCCTGGCCAACTGAAGCTTCTTGTTTCCAAATTTCCCACCTTTAAATTGCCCAACCAATCAGATTGCTCGATACATGCCCCTTTGTTTTGCCAATGTGAACCCCAATTGGGGGCTACTATACCCCAGAACTACCTGGAATTCCCGCCTGTCCCAAGAAGGAGGGACTGACCTTCATGATGCCTTTTACACCATTCCTGAGAAGATGTAGAAGCAGTGTAGGTTTAATTAAATTTGTCATGCTAAAACTCTTCAAAGACTCTAGAGTATATATTTATTGTAATTGTTATGATCAAAAATAACTAATTAAGGTAAACTAAATAAATAATTACATTTAATGTTAAAGTTTGACAGCTAGCTAACTTTAAAACTATTTATGTTATTTCTTACTGTTTTCACTGTAATTTAATTAAAGTATATGATTTACCCAAACCTCTTGCATCAATGAATCTAACTTCTTTGATGTGATTGCTGCTGATAAAAAATATCTGCATTTTATCACAAAAGAATGACAAAACTGTATTGATAGGATTCTATAAATCTTAATCTCCTCCATTATATAAACCTTAATTCAGAAGAAAAGGAGATATTATTCCTAGTGTTACAGTTATAAGGTTAAGATTCTAATGTTGATACCCCCATCCCACTTTCAAGAATTATGGTAAGACATCTGGTTAATACCTATGGAGGCTGTATCCACTGATCCTGTTAAAAGAGGGCAGCAGTAAAACTGCATAAAACTGTGTGATTTGCCCTGAATGTAAAGCTTGACCTTAAGACCTACTCCCACTCCTGAAAGTTGGCAGGAAACTCCCGCGACTAATTCTGTCTGTGTAAATGATCATTTGTCTACAATTTTACAGAATTTTTACAGTGTGTACCATTAGTCTTGACACTAAAAATATGCTATTTAGTGGGTATCGAGTATAGACCTCCACCAGCAGATATTTCTGGAAATTTTGGATTTATTGTATCCAGGATATCATCTGGATCTTCTTCCTTAAGTCAGTCCCTACACACATAAAAATTATGAAGCTTCATTACTATTGGTGATATCTTAAACAGAAAGCCAAAGTTATTAAAATGCATTTGTACTTTGCATGATTTCAAGTTTGAGTTTTTTTTGTATCCAGATTTAAACACTTGTGCCTTTTGTTAGGCCCTAGCCTCATACAAAATAGAAAGCTTAGAAAGATGTATTCATTACTTTTGGCGTTATCATGCACACAGACAACCAGACGGACAAACAAATGCACCCGATAACATTACCTTCTGGTAGAGGTAGTAAGTTGTAACACCATAAAGAGAAGTTGTAACTATAGGGGCATAGCTTATGTATAGGCCAATATACCAAGGTGTACCATTTTGTCAGTGGAATCATATCATACCCCATCCCCTAACAAATATTGCATATAACCAAAAACTTTCTGCCCACCTTGAAGTTTTAAGTTTATTTGGGTTTTAACATCGCTTTCAACACTATATAGGTCATATCACAACGGGTAGTTTTATGGGCAGAGGAAACCAGTACATACAGTTGATCAAGGGTCTGTACTGTAAACTGCCGATCATCGGTAAGAAATTACCATAATTCCCACATAGGGTCCTGGGTTTAAACCACTGACCTCAGAGGTGGGAAGCAATGTGTGTTACCACTGCACCACCATGGCTCCGTGTCTACCTTCAAGAGTTTAAAGATAATTTATACTTTCAATAAGACTCTGCTTGGGACTACATACTCAGAGCGGTTGCAACAATATCTCATGACAGTGGAATTGGGGTATAAGGTTTGCTTGACAGTCTTATGTGTTTTGAGTTCAGGTGCACTCTACATTAACTGATTTAACACCTAGAATGACCCTTTGACACTCATGTCCTTTGAAGACAGAACTAGAATTCCAGTATAGGACACCACTGTCAGTTTCCAAAGGCGACACATTTATTGACTGTTGTCATAATCTACACTATTTTTTTCTGCTTATTACTAGGAGGTAGTTTTATCATCTGTCAGAAAATAATCAACCAAAGTAACCAGGGGGACTTGTTAGCACTTTATTGGATTGTTTCAATTGACAGCCAATTCAGAGTTCATCTCTATGTGTCATAAAAAAATCAGGGTACAGTGTCTCCGGGGAAATATTGCACAAAATATGTAACATCAGTGCCATTCGTCTGGATGAGCTTCAAATTTGACCAAAATGACACTCAGTAAATGTCATTAAACTTAGAAGAGCTAATCACTGAGAATGGTTTATAGGGTTTTTAATTATTTTTTATGTCGGCAGAAAAAATGGTGAATCAATTTTGATATAAAAATTCAGATTTATTTTCTTGTTAAAGACATATCTGTTTTTTTTAATTTGCTTGCATTTAGACTAAGAGTTGAGACAGAGTTCATTGGCAGATGTATTGATTCTCCCTGTGCTCTTGTTTAATTTAAGTTATTTTTATGCAGTGTAGTTATCTGGCATGATATATTTGTGTTCTATCGGAATCATAGTTATTAAACCAGTTTTTATCACCTATATATAACTGATTAAAAGCAAAATTTTGACATAAAAAGTGGTATATGAAGGTTACATTGTTATATAATCATAAACCCTCTTTCTGTGCACTATTACTTCCATTCCTAAAAGGGGTTATATATATTTCTGTTTTACTTAAGTAAGTAATATCTTACATCAATAATTTAAATATGAAATATTTTTATGAGAAGCTGAAACTGCTTGGGTGTAAAACTTTTAACAAAGCTGAACAGCTGTGATTCAGCAATTGTTCATTCCTTATACCTTTACATTATTATAACTATCGGTAGAGTTATATAAATATACATTCCTTTGATATGTGACTTTATGTTTTGACTCTCCACTCACAGGAAACAGCTGAAGGATGAACTTCTCAGCAAGCAGCCAAGCCTTCAAGACCAGGAGTCTATTGATTCAGACAAAGAACCTCCTGGCACTTCTTCAATTCTGCCCAATAACATCCAAGGAGCACAATCAAAGACAGCTATGTTATGCAATAGTTTGAAGAACCTCCAGCAGTATTGTGTGAACCATCCTATGAGGCCTGAGGGCAACACACCCAGTGGCCCAAACAGTCCTTTAGAGAGAGACAGTGCCAGCTCTAATCCTAGAAATCATAAAAGTAATACAAACAGACCACGGCTGACCAAGTCATGGCACCAAGGCAGCAGCACCAGTCTGAATAGTCTCAATCTGAACAAAGACAATGAGGAAGATACTGAGATTGAAATTAATATTGGTGCCCCTCATTGTGAAAACTGTGATCATGTGTCTTTTTCTAGTGCTGAGGAGTTGGCCAGAGATGATAAGGAAGTCTCACCTACCGTCAATGAATGGACGCCTCTGTTTAGTGATCTGTTGACTGCCAGAAACCGGGATGCCGACCGTAGGTTCTCCTCTACGGATATCCCATCGTTATCATTGGATAATACGGATTATCTTGATGAGGATGATTATTTGACTTATAGTCTCTTGCCTAATGGTATGGTCATCCTGTCTCCAGAGGCAAGACTACTAAGTGCAACCACAAATGACACAACGGCTCACAACTCAGGGAAAAGCCTACTCATGCGACCTCATCCCAAATACTGGGCACACCTCAAACAGACCCACAGCAGCAATAATAGCCCTGATCAGCCTCACCCACCCAGAGACTTCAGGCTTCAGGCTCGGGACAACAGGGTTAAGTGTGCTCCAATTAATCGAAGCCACACACTGGAATGTCTGAACACAGGAGTGGCAGCCAGTGAAATTGGAGAGAAGAAAAACCCCCAAAGAGTTAATCTGGGGAAAATTAGCAAGGAGGAACTGTATACAATGTGGAGGGTTTCGGAGAAAGAGTTACACCGGAAACTGAGGACTGTGACTTTAGAAAAAGAAGCTCTAGAAAAAGAATTGGAGGAACTTAAGCAAACTTAACAGTCTCTGTATGTGTTGCTAAACCTACTGTTTAAGATGCCATATAAGCTGTGTGTTCTGCTGTGGTTGTGTTTTTCTTCCCAATAGACTGAAATTACTGAATTCTGTTTGAGGATATCATTCTGCATTGTGAGTTGATGACCATATGAAAAACTGGAATTCAAACTATTTCAGGTTTTTGTTTTAATGGTCCATTCACACTCTTCCATATGGTCATATCAACATGTATTTAAATTTGGCTTTACGACCTTGTCCTTTTTGCTTTGTAAATGCACCATGTATCTGGGTAGTGTACATTTAAAAATCAGGCGCCCCGTACAACCATTTACAACACCAAAGTGTGTGTTTCCATTTAGCTTGTGATAGCTTGTTAGAGGTTGTTACAGCATTTCATGAGGCTGTTCATATTGTGTCAAACACATCCTACCCAAAATATCAATGCAGACTTATTAAACCTTATGGATACTACTAAAACACGGAATGCATCGAGCCAGAACTGAACCCAGATGAGTTAAATATTTCATGCTGGTATGTAGCTCATGAGGCCAGCCCAGAACAGTGTGAAGTAGGTCTAAGTTATTTTGTCACTTGGAAAACTGTAGATAGCACATGTGTATCATCTGTACAAATATTGTATCATGAGACTAATATGATACTTTCCATTGAACATAACATACAAAATCACTTTCCATTTCATTGTACATACGTCATAAGTAGTTCAACATCTTTTAGTAGAACTCTGACAATTCAAATATCCTTTTAAGTAGAAGTAAATATCATTGTTGGTGTTCATTGAAGTCAAACTCAAGCCTACATAAATATAAACTCAATTTTAGCATTCTCAACTGAAATCCAACCAGAGTACTATATCCTGAGGCTAAAAAAATGTGGTGAAAATGTGGCCCTGAGGCTGAAAAAATGTGGTTAAAATTTTATCAGCAACTTGAGAGCCATATTTGTATAAACCTAAACATTAAAGACTCCTTTCATGAAAACTTTAATATAATCTATAAAGTTATAAATATAGGGCTTATAAAAATACCTTTGACTCTGATTCTGACTAAAATATATATTTTACTTGAGAATATGTATTATATTTGGGTTTAAAACCACGTACAAGGTTTAAACTCTCTTCATTATAGGGAATCTAAAGATTGAGATTATTTTATGAATATCATCCCTGGTCCTTAGAGGTTCATTGAAATTTTACGCCAATTATTAGAAAATGTGGGGTAGATGATTTGTGTGTTCCCTTGACATTTACTTGACATTTGTTATTTGTGCTTCACATTCATCCATTGATATCTGACTGCAAAAATATCAAGTTTTTATGTGTTTTCCCTTTTCAAAAGAGCTTTAATGTCTCTGAAATAATCATAATTAGAATATATATTTGTTATAATAAGGATGCAAATGATTGTTTCCCTTCAGATTAAGTTGACTGTCTTTCTTTGTAGATATCTAGTTATAGCGTTTGATTGTTGATAGCGATTTGTTAGTAGGCAGAGTTCTAATTTTTTCCATTAATAATACCACTATTGTGAGATACAACTTATATTATTTAAATAACGTGATAAAAACCCAACATATAAATAATTATTATCAATATGTCTTTTCAACGTTTTACGTCCAGTTTCATTCTGTCCAGTTTCTTTTAGTCCAGTTAATTGATGTCTGTTAGCCACATAATGTTCGGGCATGAATTTTCCCAGAACAAAATGGCCATAACTGGTTTTAACTAGTTCTTAGTAGGTTACCTATTCTTATACAGTAGGATTACTCTAAATTACTTGTTTTTGTGGATATATTTTAAATTCTTTATATGTGTAAGAGTAGAACCAGTTTAGAGATCCACATGTCATAAAGTGTAGGTTTAAATGGAAGTAAGTCATACCTAGAACCATATTTGATGAGGTTCTAGTGAAAATGAGTCCACTGTTGCATAAGGTCTGAGGAAGAACTAATGCAAAAATGATAATTAGAATAAAAATAAGGAAGGAAGGGGATCAATTGAAAAGCTATGGTTATGGTTGTTAGTAATGCTTGCATTCTCCGTTCAGATTTAGGATTTTCTAAAGATATTTTTAATAACATAATACAGAAAATTATTATAATTTATAATCCCACTTTAGTCACTTGACTGATGGTTAAAAACCAAGGAACTTTGATAACTGTCCATTTGTGTGTATTTTTTAATAACTCCATGTTCTACAGGACTCAAAGTGCGTTTCAACCTATCCGACTGCACAAGTACAGCCCAAGTTCTTAAGTAACTGACATTCCCCTAACTGAAAGACAGAGGCTCAAGGATGACCATTTATCAATGTCCTTGAGGCTGTTTTAGCCTGCCACTGGGTATAGGACCCAATGACAGAGGACCGCCATTTTAAGTGGTCATCCGAGCCACTATGTATCTGCCTGTACCTGGGTTTGAACCCACGTCCTGGACAAGTGTTGTTACCCGCTAGGCCAGAGTGGCAGATAACTGGTAACGAGCAAAGAAGACACTTTGGTAACTATGGCAGATGGTGAAAAAACAGGCACTACAGTAACTAGTAACAAGCATGAAAAAGTACCAAAATATTTTGGTAACTAGTAAAGAATGTAAAAAACAAAGACAATTTGATAACTTTGGTGACTGTGAAGGGCATGAAAAAGCAGGGCCCAGGAAAAGTCTTAATCTTATTCTTGTCTCAGTCTTAGCCCAGCCTTACAGAAGTTTGTCTCAGCTACAAATTGTCAAAAATAGACACTGATAAAACAGCTCTTAGCCAAGACAGAGTCATAATGCTAATGCCAAGTTAAGACTAATTTTGCATATAACCACAGTGGTTTTGTGTGTCGTGGTTTCTGTGTCATTCTGTACACTTTGTTCAATAACACAGTAATAAGCTGTTGGTAAAATGTCAGTGGCTATCACATTTATTTGACACATGGATTAGATAGGGGTACACTTATAAACATAACCAAAGCACTTAAAGTTATTTATTTCAGCCATTTTAAATTTTGAAATGGGAGAAAATGTACATGGTGGTCATATTTAAGACTGAATTGATGTTTAAGACCTTTTTTGAATGGCTCTAAGACTAAGATAAAAGTCATAACTGGTTTTGTGCAAAGTTAAGAGAAGTTTAAGACCTTATGTGCATATGGGCCCAGTCACTTGACTAATGGTGAATATCAAGGGTATGAAAAAAAATTGGGAAGAAATGGCTACAGAGGAGATGAAAAAACAAGCACTTAAGTAACAATGGCTATAGAGGGGATGAAAAAATCCATGTACTTGAGAAACAATGGCTATAGAGGGGATAAAAAAATCAGGTACTTGAGTAACAATGGCTATAGAGGGGAAAAAAAACCAGGCACTTGGGTAACAATGGCTATAGAGGAAATAAAAAAATCAGGCACTTGGGTAACAATGGCTATAGAGGGGATGAAAAAAATCAGGCACTTGGGTAACAATGGCTATAGAGGGGATGAAAAAAATCAGGCACTTGGGTAAGAATGGCTATAGAGGGGATAAAAAAACCCAGGCACTTGAGTAACAATGGCTATAGAGGGGATGAAACAACCAGTCACCTGAGTAACAAAGGCTATTTGTGTATTTATTTTTTTTATACTCAGTGCAATATCTCCATATACTACAAGACTCAGAGCGCTATTTAACCCATGCGACTGCACAAGTACAGTCCCATCTGACAAGTAACTCACATTCCCCTAACTGAAAGACAGAGGCTCAAGGATGATCATTTATCAACGTCCTTGAGGTTCTTTAGCCTGCCACTGGGGATAGGACCCAATGACAGAGGTCCACCATTTTAAGTGGTCATCCGAGCCACTATGTATCTGCCTGCACCTGGGTTTGAACCCACGTCCTCTGAGTTCCTAGACAAGTGTGTTACCCGGCAGGGCACAGTGGCAGGCTATGGAAGGGATGAAAAAAAACAGGCACTTGGGTAACAATGGCTATGGAGGGTATGCAAGAACTAGGCACTTGAGTAACAATGGCTATGGATGGGATGAAAAATGCAGGCACTTGAGTAACAATGGCTATGGATAGGATGAAAAACCAGGCATTTGGGTAACAATGACTATAGGATGAAAAACCAGGCATTTTAGTAACAATGACGATAGAGGGGATGAAAAAACTAGGCACTTGAGTAACAATGGCTATGGAGGGGATGAAAAAGCAGGCATTTGAGTAACAATGACTATAGAGGGGATGAAAAAACCAGGCACTTGAATAACAATAGCTATGGAGGGGATACATAAACCTAGGCACTTGGGCCATAATGGTATAGAGGGGATGATTTAAACAGACATTTGGGTAACAGTGGCTATAGGGGGGGGGGGTAAAAACCAGGCACTTGAGTAAAAATGACTACATAGGTGATGCATAAATCAAAGCACTTTGGTAGCATTGGTTGTAGAGGAGATGAAAAAACAGTGGCTACAGAGGGGATGAAAAAACTAAGTTTCTTGGATAACCGTGGTTGCAAAGTGGATGATAAAACCCAGGCACTGGGGAAACAATGACTTTGTGGGAATGCAGGTTCTTTCCAAAACAAATTTGTACAAAAGTAGTTCTACTCATAGAAAGTCTTTATTCATCCTATTGCGGTGAATGCATTGTAAACTGTGCTATAAATTTGCATATCACATGAAATAACATGTGATAAATTGTTGAAACCCTCCTGTTGTTGAAAGTAGTTAATGCTTATGTTATCATAGCATATAACTATGCAATCAATGTAGACAAATGTGATCCATTGTTTTAATATTAACGTTGATTTCCCAACAAACCTGTGGTGTACAAATGATATTTTCTACACACTTAGACTGATAAGACACAGAACTATGCAATTAGTAAATGAAGAATTTTTCATGTGTCAAATATTAGTGAACAGAACTGATAGACAAGAGTATCTACAATTTAGATACTGCATTATATCCATGCCACACCTTTCTGTGCAGGGGTCATGAGCTACAAAGGATTAGGCTTGTGTATGGTCCAGGCTATATTCTGGGAAGACATCTTTGGTGAGATTCAGTGGGATTTGCATTTGGGTAGGAGGCATTCGACACAACAAGGAATGTGGTTTGTGCTTGGGGCTGCTTTTCTGGGAAATGTTTGAAAATCCTCCTGTAACGTGTCATGAGCTGCATTAAACTACATACACTGGAATACTGATAGAGGGGCGAGATAGATATATGTGATAGATTATTCTCTAACAAGGATTAGCCAGATACAAGGTATCTTTTTGGAAGCATAAGTAAAAAGTCGTGAAATGGAAATCAATTACATAGAGAAATGACTGCACAGAAAAGTGTGACTTGGGTCTGAGTGGACATTTGAGCTGGCAAAAACTTTCACCCATTTTTAAATTTTAAAAACTTCATTGAAATTAATTTTCACTCATGGTCAGTTGCTACAGATATAACTACAGATTTAAAATTTCACAGAGGATAACGTTTAACTCTCAAAGATCATTTGCTAAAGCAGCCAAAATTTATGTCTTGTTTTAATGTCCACGTACATGTAATGAAGTAAGTTCAACTTGAAAAATATGTTTAGATTACGGTATGTTTAAAGTAAATACTTCATTCAAGTAGAATTATTGGAAATTTTAACAATTCAGAACATGTTCTTTGTACAAAGTTGCTTAGCATATTTTTGCTTAGAGAAAATACCAGATTCTATAGGTTGTAGCAATTGAAATCATAAAAATTGTAGTGATACATTTTAGAACAAGATCCTACAGATTGATCAACGGTTATTGATGTTTGTAGAATGTGTAATTATTTCTCCATACATCCATTGAAAGAATTTTTTTTGACAATAGACAAACTATCTGTCTCCATCTATCGTGTTTAAATGTACATTTTAACAATAACTAGGATGTTCCATTCATTCACTGTTGATTCCAACAACTACACGAAGAATCAGACACTATGTCGGATGAAACTACAAACTTTAACTATTTTAATGTCGATAAGACTTTACTCTCAACTGGCATTGTATCACCTGTGACAACAAGTCTTATACTTACATACAGTTTTATGTAAGCATTTTAATACTATAATTCATCATTTATTACCGCCACCCAGAGGTTATATTTTGGGGTGCACTGTTTGTCTGTGTTTATATATGTTTGGAAAAACTCAACAAGTAATGAAGGGATCTTTCAGAGATTTTGTATGTGGTTATGGCCTGATCAAAGGAAGAAGTATTTATATTTTGGATACAAAAAAAAAAAAAAATCCCACATTGTCAAAGATCCCATTTTAACGTATTTTAAATGACTTTGGCTTTCTGGTTGATATTACCCCAGAATTAATGAGTGGATCTTCATGATTTTTTTATGTGGCTAGGAAAAAAACTGATCGCAAAAAATCCTGAATTTTCGGAAATTTTCCCCCTCCTCCTCTGGGTGGAGGTGTGTTCTCTATGAGCGTTTTTTAGTTATTCATATATTATCTATATTGGCTGGTACCAAACGAAAAAAAGGAATTTGACTTCATAGAGTATCATCAGTTAATGGTTTTATACTTCTTGAAGAATGAAGTGTGTTTCCATATAGATTACGTCCTTCCTCTTAATCCGTCCCAGAGATATATTTTTCTTTGCAGTCCCCCCCACCCCGGGAACTTGAGCAAATGCGCAACTGCGGAATAAATTTTATTTATATATATATGTTTGTATATGCAATATCATTTAATTAACTTCTTTTATACAGTTCTATTCTAATCATATGTACAGACATTGATTGTTATACATAGTACAATCACACACATACCTTGACTTCCAGCAGACCAGGATTTTAGATGGCTAGGCCCCCCCATTAAACCAAAAACCCCACTTGAGTAAGTGCAAGTGAATTTGGGTTACGGTCACCTTAGACCCCCATTTGGGTTAAGGTGAGCAAATAAGAGGGTGCTAGGCCTCGAAGATGGAGGGGAGTAATAAGGTATAGAGAAACTGAGGTCCGCCTGAGAGACAGGTTTACAATAATAGTAAATAATTAATACTGTCCATAAACAATGACTACATATATACGCAAAGCAATTCCCTATAGGTAAAACTAAAATAATAAAAGAGTAAAATAGTAAAAACACATAAAATAAAAGTAATGAAATAAAGGGATGGGTGGGCGGGAGCCAAAAGTTTTATATAATGTTCTATTCTTGGCTGCACAATTTAAACTGGGGATTATTCAATATTGCCAATATTGCCTCTGGTCAAAAACAAGTGGCATCCAATCAGGGCTAATGAGGTCATATCACCATAGCAATGTTTAAGTCCTAAGTGTGGGCACAACTAATTCAATCTTAAGGTGCAGTCACACATAAGTCCCCAGGGTGAGGACTGACCCCCGTGGTGCCTGAACACCACTAATGACAGTCCCCCCCACCCCGGGAACTTGAGCAAATGCGCAACTGCGGAATAAATTTTATTTATATATATATGTTTGTATATGCAATATCATTTAATTAA
Organism: Sabellastarte sp. h YS-2021; assembly: GCA_964017235.1. Taxonomy (NCBI): domain Eukaryota; kingdom Metazoa; phylum Annelida; class Polychaeta; order Sabellida; family Sabellidae; genus Sabellastarte; species Sabellastarte sp. h YS-2021. Next base: position 166,817,169 of record OZ024929.1, on the reverse strand, counting down.
CTTCTTTTATACAGTTCTATTCTAATCATATGTACAGACATTGATTGTTATACATAGTACAATCACACACATACCTTGACTTCCAGCAGACCAGGATTTTAGATGGCTAGGCCCCCCCATTAAACCAAAAACCCCACTTGAGTAAGTGCAAGTGAATTTGGGTTACGGTCACCTTAGACCCCCATTTGGGTTAAGGTGAGCAAATAAGAGGGTGCTAGGCCTCGAAGATGGAGGGGAGTAATAAGGTATAGAGAAACTGAGGTCCGCCTGAGAGACAGGTTTACAATAATAGTAAATAATTAATACTGTCCATAAACAATGACTACATATATACGCAAAGCAATTCCCTCAAACCCAACGATGAGTAGCTAAGCATTATTTACCACAGTAGCGAAAGTATTAGCAATATCCTCCCCCAGCTTTTGATCTTGCTTTATGTACCTCCACACACAGTCCGACGTCCAGGAGCCATGATGTTGAATTTGATGAATGGGGACATGACAGTTATAAGCCAAAGTGGCCCCTGAACGCCGGAATGTGTGGAAGGTAAAGAAATTTTTGGGGTAACCCATATGAAGATTTATGGATGAGAGAACCTTTCTGATGGGGGAGTCAATGAGGACTTGCATGCCCTTTGCTGTTTTTATTTGGAACAATGGATCATCAGGGAGGGGATTATATGCAGCAAAAATGTCTTTGAGAGCTGAGTAAGGGCACAGGAGGGGAGTTGCCAATTTAGGCAAGGACAATACATGAATCTTGTCTCGTGTTTGAACAGTTTTGGTCCATTTAATGAGAATCTTTACGTACTTGCTAGTGAAAACAACATCCCCACCACATAAATGCCTTGAGTGATCAAAGGACTGTGTAGAATGAGGTGACATATTTGACAATCTTAACATTCCAAAATAAGCAACCAAAAACACAGCTTTATACACTAAACCCATCGATATGTCTTTGCATTTTGCTATTAAAACCTTTAAATCTGATATTGACATGACATTCCGCCTAGGGACAGACAGAGGCCTGTTTATTTTCATGGCTTTAATAAAGTATCTGATTTGCGGGTTGTCTAATACCGCATAGTTTAACTGATAGATCACTAGTTTAGCTCTAAGAGCAGATATGTAGTTTGCCACCATATGTACTGATGTGCCTTGCGATGCCAAGTATTCAAGAAAGCATAGAACAAGCTGTGTTGAAATGTCATAAAGTGATACTTTCATTATTATACTGAATGCTACAAAAGTCCTGAATAGCAAAGTATAGCACTGGGCAGTTTTCGGTCTAAAAGCTGCTTGCAGACGTTGTGATGCAGCACCAGACAGACTCACCATCGCCCTGTGACCTAAAACAAAGTATAGTATCTGTTAGTTATATATCATTATCAATTTGCAACATGCTTTCAGTAGTGGTGAGCCAACAGGGGTTAGGAACATATTTTAACAGTCTTTGCCAACATAAGTTGGTATTCTTCCATCTTGAAAGGAGGTCTGCAACCTCATTGTTTTTTCCCAATACATGGATATAGGATATGTCTATGTCACACTCTGCAACCCTATGCCAGACATTTCGGGCACATGCTGCCAGAAAGGCATCACGTGTTCTACCACTGGTCAAGACCTGCACTACGGCTTCATTATCACACTTCACTAGGACCCTAGTTTTGGACCAACACTTGCCAAACAATCTTACAGCTAACAATATGTTTACCATCTCAAGATGGACGATATTTAGATTGTTGTAGCCAAGGGGCAATGCGAGGTGGTACACCAGATTGTCACATCTACCACCTAATCCAGTGAGACAGGCATCAAGTTCAATTACATGTTTGACGGGTGCATGGTCATAAATGGATACACCATTATATGTGTCAAGAAACTTGGTGAACCATCTTAGGTCACGTTGGAATTCAGGGGTTATGCGTATGGTTTGAGAATTGTAATTTGCTCTGAGCAAGTCCAGCATGCGGTTGACAAAGTACCTAGACGGCCTGACACACTTATGCAAATAAATGAGGTGACCCAGTAAGGATTGAAGCTGCCTACGGGTACATGAATGTTTTGACTGCCACTCAGAAACATTCTGTTTGATTTGACGCAGTTTGTCTTCAGGTATGCTGATAGTTCCATTTTCCGAATCAATTAGGACGCCCAGGCATATGGCATGGGTGGTCGGACTCACAAGCTTCTTTGCACTTATTGTGAAACCAAGGGCGTGCAGGAGGTCGTATAAGGCATTGAATGAACGTTCCGCCACAGACGGGACGCCAAACCCGACGTAATCGTCCACATAATTTACAATCTGAAAACCACGGGCACGCATCATAAAACGTACTGCATCACTTAGACGCTGAAATATTTGTGTCCCGTGGCGACTCCCAAATGGGACACAAGTGTCAATATAGGCATTTTCCCAATACAGACCTAACAGGTCATAGTCTCGCGGGTCGACCTTCACATGACGGAATGCCCGACTTATATCTATCTTGTAAATGTGGGCACCGCGGCCCAGACGTTTCAACTCTGTGGTTATATTATCAACTGTAGGAAAAGTCAATGAGAACTCAGTGCCTAAATATGAATCTTTGTCAATGGCATCATTGACAGACGTTTCTCTGGGCCAAGAGAGATCAATTATAACCCTCCTCTGATTTGAACCCGACTTCTCCCGGGTCATAAACGGGGAATAGTGACAAGACTGTATGGGGTTATTGACAAAGGGGCCAACAATGGCTCCATGAGCTATTTCCTCTTCCAGATAGGCTACGACGTCGGACGGGTGTTTGAGGGCAGACGCGTGGTTTATTTTTTCTGACATTAAACGCATGTTTCTGTTGAACCCGAGAGGGAAGCCAAACTTGATTAGGTGTATGAGTTGGGTGTCCCAATAGTCCCTGAGCTGTCTTTCCCATTCAGGTACATTTAATTGTGAAGTAACTGGTGATCTGGCCCCCAGAAAGTTTGGGACATCAAATTGCTTGACAAAGTGATGCTGGTCTATTGGGGATACAAATGCACGAGATTCATAAGAGTTGTTGCTTGGGAGAACAAAATCAGACAGGGGAACGAACCCGAAATCAAAATCTGATTGTGACTTCCAACACTTGAAAGTCTGACATTGCAATTGGTCATTAGTCAAAACATGCTTGACTTTGTTTTTAGCCAGAGCACTGTGGAGGTATTTGTCCGTAGAAGACCTGTTAACATCAAATATCCTAACACAGTTTTCCATTTGGTTAACCACACTCGTCGCTTTTGGACTATCTGTAACAATGACATGATTAACACTTTTGCCATCATGAGTCATGTCATTCAAAACATTTTCATGACTATGTGCTTTGACAACCTTGCCAGCTACATTTGAATCATCTTTGACCATACAAACACTATTTGCACTGGAATTAATTTGACTCTGATTTGGGATTTTGTTTATTTTAACGTCCATCTGCGCTTGATGAGTGACGCCTCCACTAGGTCGTTTAACAACACCCTGTTGACTGGTCACACTTGGATCAACATCCAAGTTGGAATTGGTAACATGTCTTGTTTTGTACACCTTTTTTCCGAGACATGGATTGTATCTAGTCCTAACATTTCCCCGGGCTATAAGTGCTTTTATGCTCTTACTGTCAATGGCCGAGTTGTAAAAACACCTAGTTCTAAATTGGAACGCATGATCAAGGTCGATACCGGTGTTTACATCACTACTGGTAACAGGGTGACAACTTCTACCGTTTGAACTACCATCGTGACCACCCAGAATGCCTTGATTTTGTTTTTGTCTCCGAAGAACTACGTCATTTCTGCTGCCCCCAGAAACTACTGTTGGGCAGCTCGTAACTCGTTTTTTGGGGCATTGCGTTTGGCATTTTGACAATCCTTCTCTGGGTGGTTGTACTGCTTGCCTAAAGTGATGCAAAACGCACAAATGTGTCGAAAAACTTTCCCCCCAAACTCATGATCTTTTATGTGATGACAATTTCCGGATTGGAACTGTTTACAGTACCATGGCCGACGAGCATCAGTTTTTGAAATGCCGTGTTTGATTTGCGTGACATGTTTTTGTGCATGTGCTCGACGCAATCTGTCTAGTCTATCTGTATCATGCCAATCAAGAACGCCTCGCTCCATCTCACATAATACGACTGCATGGGCAGCTTTCGCATTCACCCACGCAAAATCTGTTGCGTCCTCCATCAAATCTGAAAGGTATAGAAGCATTTTGTCTTTGACACATTGATCATTTTCTTCCACTACATTGCGGACAAACCCCTGGACAAACTGGGTTAACGATAATTGGTCGTAAGAAACGCGTTGACGGTTTGCCCCACCTAAAATAACATCTTGTGGCCAAGCTACTTTCTTTTCTACGAACACATCAATGTTACCACCCCTCTTTGATTTGATTTTAGACCCAGTACCTTGTGAACTAGTGGAACGCTCAAGTTGGGAAATTCTGTCATCAACCTTCTTCTGAACCCTTTTTGATGACCTAAGTTCACATATATCGGGAATCTCTGTGTCATCAGACGACTCATCAGAAATTACATGTTTACTTTTTACATTTTGATACACAGTACATTTTGAATGCTTTGAAGTAGAACTTAACTTTTGCATGTCCTTCCGTCTCTTCCCTTTACTCTGCTTCTCCAGTGATGTCACTGCAGGACCATTTTCTGCCACCCGCTGTTCCACTGTGTCAAGTCTTTCACTCACTTTCTGCAGCTGTCGCAGGATCTGTGTCTGCACTGATGTTACCGTTTCTTGTTCGACTTCGGACGTACTTGTTTCCAGCTCACTGCCACTGGTGCTTACATCACTGGATTTGGCCCCAAATTGCTGTGGATCAAAAATTTTGATCCCTGACGTAGAGGGCGAATTGTCTTTCTGTTGTACACCTTTCTTCCCTGATGTCACTTTTTTCTTGTCCTTCACTACTGATGATCTGAGTCCTGACACTTCATGCTGTGGTTCACACAAAACACAATTCTTCCCGGTTGGGGGGTAGTGTTTCTTCTCACATTTTTTACAGTATGTTTTGTTTTTCCCCATGATGTGTAGTTATATGTATATGATATAGTCAATGTCACTATTTAAATATGGATCTGAAAATATAAAGGCACAAAGCCCTAAGCCGTCTGTTGTTTTGACAATCTCGGACTTGAATTCAGCTATGACAACAAGGAGACAAAAAATAGGGTAGACCGTCCCTTTACACCGGGCTGTCACAGCCCGAATCAAGCATGAGGTTGTCAAAACAATTCTATCAGCAACGACGACGTGACTCGTGCAAATGTCCACCACAGAGAGTAGAATTCATTGAAAGTTCATCCACTTCTCAAACAAATTTCAGACAAAGTTCATGTAGCTTATATGTAAAATGTTTGTGTTTCAATAATCAAACATAGTTCATTTTCAAACAATTCTAGTACAATTAATTGAAAGTTCATTCATAATTCATGTCACATATATGTATATAGTTCAGGTTTCTTCACTTCAACACAAACAGTAAACAGTAGAATTCATTGAAAGTTCATCCACTTCACGAACAAATTGCAAAATAAAGTTCCAGTTCATGTAGCTTATATGTAAAACGTTTGTGTTTCAATAATCAAACATTGTTCATTTTCAAACAATTCTAGTACTATTCATTGAAAGTTCATTCATAATTCATGTCACACATATGTATATATAGTTCATGTTTCTTCACTTCAGCACAAATTGACAAGTTCATGTAAGTTATATTTGTGTTTCAATAATCAAACATAGTCCATTCTCAAAAGAATTCTAGCACAATTCATTGAGACTTCATCCACCATTCACGTCACATATATATATGTATATCCAGGTTTCTTCACTACAAACACAAATTGACAAGTTCAAGTTCATATAAGTTATATTTGTGTTTCAATGATCAAACATAGTTCATTCTCAAAACAATTCTAGTACAAGTCATTGAAGGTTCATTCACAATTCACGTCACATATATATATATATATATGTATATATCCAAGTTTCTTCACTACACACACAAATTGACAAGTTCATGTAGCTTATATGTACCACATTTGTTTTTCAATATATAATTCATTCAATGCTTCTTCACCTCACGCACAACTTGACAAGTTCAAGTGCATGTAGGTTTTATGTACAACATTTGTGTTTCAATATATATAGTTCATTCAAGGTTTGTTCACCTCACACACAAATGGACAAGTTCAAGTGCATGTAGGTTTTATGTAAACATTTGTGTTTCAGTGTATATAGTTCATTCAAGGTTTGTTCACCTCACACACAAATTGACAAGTTCAAGTGCATGTAGGTTATATATAAACATTTGCTTACGTGAGTTGTGGCAATAACCAACACAGACAATATAGCTCATCCAAGTTCTTTTAAATCCACAATCAGTAACAAGTTCATGTAGATTATACAACTAAAAACCGTCCATGTTTCCATAAAAGCAACTAAAAACATAAATAAAAATATTATTCATCAGTTTTTCCTGCAGCCAAGCCAAAAGTTTTATATAATGTTCTATTCTTGGCTGCACAATTTAAACTGGGGATTATTCAATATTGCCAATATTGCCTCTGGTCAAAAACAAGTGGCATCCAATCAGGGCTAATGAGGTCATATCACCATAGCAATGTTTAAGTCCTAAGTGTGGGCACAACTAATTCAATCTTAAGGTGCAGTCACACATAAGTCCCCAGGGTGAGGACTGACCCCCGTGGTGCCTGAACACCACTAATGAAAAGCTCAAAACTGTAACTTATCTTATAAAATGTGCTGCAACTCTATCTATTCTGTAGATTCTTCAAAAATAACCCATGTCCTTTTCAGGCTATATCTTAAGAACCCCAATCAGAAGTTGAAATTGTTCTAAGCTACACTATTGGGTGAAGCTCTGATATTTAACAACAATTATATGTTGTAGACGTGTTAGGATTTAATCTTGATGTAAATATAGTAGGAACAAAAGTCTTTTCCAGAAGACCAGGCAACAACTGACTTTGACATCATTAATCACAATAGCATTAAGCTTTCTATCAAGTTTTAAATAATGTCTCATCCTTGGTTTCACAGTTGTGGGGACTTTGAGAAAAATGTGTCTCACCATAACAAGCCTGATAACCAGGAAATGGTTCTATCGGGTGATAATTCTTGGCATATAGTTATATATCTTCTTTAATTGTGTTCCAACCAACACCTATTCATATTTACACACTCAAATTTGAGCTTTGACTGACCTTCAGCTAATGAGTGACAAAGTTATTTAGTTATTGGAATTTTTATTCTGTAGCATCAGTCATTACTACTTTCTAAAAATTCTATAGTGCACTCATATCTCATAATGTCCCCATACAATCAGAACAAGAGCTCTTTTATTAAGAACAAAATGAAGTTGTATGCCCTTGCATTGCTAATTACAACATCCCCTGGACTTAAAGCCTGCATCTCCAAATAAACAATTTACCCTCAGCATTTTACAAGTATTGCTTTATTCTTACATGATAAAAAGTGTTTTATACTGAAGTGTAAATATTCAGTGGTAGAATTAATTTCCTACTTAAGAGGCTACTACAGAGTTAAAATTTTACCTGGAGTAAATTAATTTACACTATCAGAGTTTAGTAGCTAAAATAAGTAAAATGAACGCCTACTTTCACTTTTTTTTTCAATTCCACATAGACAGCTTAATTGTATGATGCAGTCTGCCATTCTACATGGCATCAAATAACGCACAACACCCTTGAAACTTGGGGTTTCACTTTAAAAATATTTGTGCAATGTTTCAACCAAATTGGGGATGGGGTTGTTTTATTGTATGATTGTTTAAATGATGTCAAAAATTCGAACACTCTTGTATGAACACTGCAAATCACATCAGAGGATTTCTAATATCAAATAGCACATGTGTAAATGTACCTTAGGTCTTAAGACCTTCATCCGGACCATTTCAGAAAATCTTTCTATTATGTTTTGCCATCTTGTTTGAATTTAATTATGATGACTGGTAAATACAATAATCATAGTCTGTACACCCACTTGTTTACCCAGACATTCAGCCGTCCCTGTGTGTTTATTTTGCTATATGTTTTGAGTAGTACTTAGATTCATGATTATTTTCTTGGTTAAGGGCTTAGTGCACAGAATTCCCTTTTTGAATGACTTTAAATATATTGTACTAGAAACTAACTTGTAATGAAAAATTTAAAGTTAATTGACAGAGAAAGTTAAAGTAACTGTTGAGGGTTTTTTAATATAAAGTCGTATACACATATTTTTGTATTGCATATGATGTATTGAATGTAATGTATTGCATTAATTTCAGTTAAAATGTGAATATCATGACAGCCTACAATACTGTTATTCCAGTTATTACAAAATGGAGAAAAATGGAAAGACTACTGCTTCCTCGCCAAAGCTTGGCATTCATATTGGCGCTTTGAGTCCTGTAGTATATGGAGATATTGCGCTGAGTATAAATACATAATAATAATAATATCAATTTAGCCCAAAGAGATTACAGAATACTTATCAATGAGTGGTTGTCATTGCTAGCACTCATGCATTTCCAGAAATCTAATATACCATATAAGGTCACTAAAATGGCCACACACAAAAAATAACTGATTTAGGAAATTTTGGGATGTTTTGGGAAGTTTTGTACAAAGTTTGGGTGCTGATTTGAAGTAGAACTTACATTATCGCCCCTAAAAACACTGTAAAAGGTTCATTTTATGTGAATGTTCATGTGTCAGCTGGTAATTGCAGTTTTGTCAATGTGTATTTTGATAAAAAGCCAGGCATAAAATAAATACAAAAATTAAACCCTTTCTGTACCAGGTGTGCCACGCTATGACTTCAAATTGTAAAAGTCACAACTGTTATTGATTTATTTTTTTTAATGGCTTAAAGTGATGTTTTTTTTCTGTTTTTTCATACTGTTGTAATGCCTGTTGAAATAGAAAAAGTGACTTTCCTTTGTAAATAACTTTCATTTATATTTGGACTTTCAGTGTTTTAATTCTGTGTCATTAATTGAATTATCTTTTGTCAAATGTCTGCTTGTTGGATAATGTTGATTTTTTGTGATATATTTATTGATCAAAATTGTATAGCAACAAAACTTACTTCCTGTATTAACTTTATATGCATATTTGATCTCATACAAACAAAATGCACAGTGGTAGTGGTTTTGTTGTTAAAGGGTTTTGTTGTTAAGAATGAGAAATTTGCCTCTTTGGGTGAAATTCGAAAGTGAGGAAACCGCCTTTTATTTCTTTAACTTGTTGAAAATTCTTTCCCCTTGTGAATTTTTTTTACTGCATTAAGCCCTCAGGGCCAGTTTCACAAAATAACTTAACCCTGACTAAGACTTAAAGGTAAGACTTTTGTTTTAAACTCAGGCTAAGTCTGCAGTCTTAGAGAGTTTAACAAAGCTGCTCAGTCTAGGGTTTGGCTAAGTCCAACTGGGAGTGGGCTTAATTTTGGTACACAAAGACTTGAATTGTAGATATAGACACTTTCAATTGAAAAACAGCACTTTACCAAAGATAAAATGAGTTAAACAAAGGAGATATGTCAACGGCAAAAAATGGACTAGAAATAAGGGTCACACGACATAGAAAACCACTGATTTTTGGATAACATTGCCCTTAGCTAAGTCCTCTTTTGTAAATGCATTAAAGCTCTTTGACTTAGCCAAGACAAAATGCTCAGATGTTGGTCCCTAACTTAGCCTAAGTCCAGGTTAGGTGGAAGACCCCTTGTGAAATCGGCCCCTAACATCCTTGATGCTAAATTGGCAAATAATTTGATTATTTTGTCCCACTTCTACCGGATGCTCCTCACTGGCAAATTCTACAAATTGTGGCAATGTTCTGTCTTCTTACTCTGTGGTGTTACCTTTATCTTGTATACTTATAAACACAGCAATGGAAACTGTTGCTGTAAATTTGTAAATAATTCATTGACTTTAGTATTTTTGTAATTACTAAAATGCAATCTGTCCATAAGTTATCAATAAAATAGGAGATTTCTAATCAATATGAAACTTTCTTGTGTTTTGTATTGAATTTCCTTTCGAGCGTTAATCTTTTTTGTTTTTGCCCCATAACATCACGACGTGTCCTGATATGATTTTAGGTGTTAACCAGAATGTAAAAACCCCACCTTTGACCCACTAGATTGAATAAGTAGACAAATCGTAAAATGATCGTAAAAATGAAGTGTCCCACAGCAAGCATTGTCAAAAGAGAGGGATATGTACTTGCAAGGGATTGTGATTTTGTGTCTCTGAAGGGAAGTAATGTACAGCATAACTTCTTTAAACATTAAAGGCCATATTTTGAGAGTTTATGCTACAATTTTTATTATATATAACTTTTAAGTCTTGTTGAAACAAGGAGATGACCACATGTGCTTACATGACAATGATGTCATCAATGGAGGGGGGATTGGAAAGGTATTTAAAAAATCTGGGTAAATCTGATCAATTGGATGAGGCTTTTGGAAATCTAGGCCATGGTTTCCCATTACTTCCAAAAAGATTCCAAAGCTCCAAATACCTAAATAAGGGAGGTATTTCACATTCCAACACTCTCTTTTGCATGTATACAGCATGCAACAAGCATCTGATCGGGCTTATTGTAAGGTAGCCTTAACATTAGGATGTCTCTTTTTGGAAGCCTAGACATCTAATTTTCATACTTCAATAACACAATCCTTCAACCTAATGGATATGCACATGTGCCTCAAACGGTCAATTTGAGCATGTTTCTAACTGAATGATAAGCAATGGGCTAACTCATCTGAAAATTGACCAATATCTAGATTTCGATGCAAGGAAAGTGTTGCCAAATTTTAGTTGGCCTGTATGTGGTGCTTTCTGAGAAAATCTGGTGAAAATGAAATACAAAAGAAATAGACGTTTTTGATCATGTGACCCTGTTAAAGGTCAAATTTGTACACGCATAAAATCTTTCCCCTGTATATAGATAACCACCAAAAAGTATTTTGATGGGCCTCGATTTATGCCTAAACCATAAATTTAAAGTCTGTACTGTAAAATGTTGGGAGTTTATACTTGCTTCAAATTAGGGTAAAAATCAAGTAACACTGAATCGAGTTGGGGGGTAATGCATTGCAATACTTGTTTCAGTGCACTTCTTGTGAAAACTATTCTTGTTTCCACATGGCCGCTGCTGATTGATTGAGCGAGCCAATCTTCAGAATTAGGGGTAAAGTTAGTTTCTTACTTCATTCAACATTGCAAAGTCAAGAGGGCAACATGTTTTAAAAACCTTACTGGCCAAGTCCAATGAGGGTACCCCCGGTTAAGTTCTTTTTATATGTCTCTTTTTATTGGGATTAAAATGGTAGAGTTTGTTATCCTTTGGCTGTTTTGGTCTGAACAAACTGAAGCACACCTGTAATCAATTTGAAAGTGATGAATATAGACAAATACAAAACAAGAGGTTTAAAAACCCTCTCACAAAGTACCTACAGCTAATATGAAAACTATTATGTATTTAGAACTTTATAAAAACAGGCAACCATCTACTTCCATTTACAGTTTGATTAAGAAATAGTCCATGATTGATTATGTACCACTATACACTGAATCTGTCTCTTTGAAAATACAGATTTCAAGATTAACAGTTGGTAAGAGTAAACTGTAGTTTTCAGAGTTTTCAGTTGCAAGTGAAAATTTGTGAAAATTATATTCTGCTCATTACGTATTCATCAAATTACAAGCATGCAGTTTTCAACAGTTTCCCCTTTCAAATTTTAGAAAATATTATAATGGACAGTTTCCCCTTTCAAATTTTAGAAAATATTATGAGGTAAAAAAATTAATGGTAGGTACCCCCATTACGTCCCTCAGGTACTGCAAATCAATTGAAATTAGCATCTGGCTACAACATTCAGGAAGGTATTTCAGAATCCTTTCCATATATCCATGGTGATAAAAATGTGACTTAGCATTGGAGATAAACACAAAAATATACAAAAAAAATAATAAATTAGCAAGCTCTCATCCCACTTTTCAGTAATGGGATCAACAAAATGTATATTTTGTTTAAACCTTTGGATGACTTAGTGATCCCACATACAGATAACAGTTTTAACAAAGTACTGATTCAATTCAACTCTACAATTGGGCCAGGCTGAACAAAGGTTACGGCTTCATGACAGGTCAATACCGGATCCAATCTCAATTGAAATTCAGTACTTTATTTATTTGGGGTTTTACGTCGCTTTCAACACTGTACAGGTCATATCACGACGGGTAGTTGGAAGGGCAGAGGAAACCAGTACATACAGTTCGTTAGGGTTCTGTAAACTGCCGACCAACGGCAAGCAACTACCAGCTTTCCCACTTGAGACCATGTGGGGATCGAACCCTGGCCTCAGAGGCGAGAGTGTTACCACTCTGCCACCGTGGCCCCTTGAAATTCAGTACATGGAATAATTTATTTGGATATTATTGGGATAGGCAGCCCCCATATTTGGTAAAATATGGCTTCCCTCTACACTTGATACAAATGTCCTGTAAAATAACACAAAATATCACAATTTGGCTAATACATCTCCCAAGGGCGTTAGGGCGTACTTACAAGAAGAAATTGAGTTAGGTGCAATAAAGGGACCATTCAAAGAACCTCCTTTGAATAGATCCATGTATCACCTTTATGGCAAGGGAAAAAGCCAGGGGCTGCACATAAGAGGATGATTATTGATGAGTTTTCCTAGTGGGTCAGTTAACTCTCAGATAAGTAAAGACAGTTATTTAGGTACAGATTCTCTACTAACACTTCCTCCATAGATCATATCACAGAAAAAAAGTTTAAAAAAAACTTTCAAAGGTTCAAAATTGACATAAAATGCGCCTTTGGGCATGTCAAAATTAATCCCAGGGACTATTGTCTGTTGAGTTTACAGCAAAAAAGATTACTTCATGGATACCTCTTGGATACAGGCATGGATCTGGAATATTTAGGAGGCTTACCTCTGATGCTTAGCAGTTTACAGAACCTTGACCAACTGTATGTACTGGTTTCCTCTGCCCACAAAACTACCCGTTGTGATAAGACCCGTACATTGTTGAAGGTAGCATAAAACTCCACATAAATAAAATAAATAAATCCTAACACTGGAGTGGTTTCTTTATCTCAAATCGTAGCCCCTCATTTAAAAAAAAACATCATCCCTGGGGCATTTATTCGGATAATTATGGTATGTCCAAAATTGACAATTCTAATTAAACTTAATCTCCCCATTATTAAGTAGATTTGTTAACAAACCAATACAGTTTCTTAAGAATATGAGTTATGATGTTGCATCTATTGCAGTTTGCTACAATTCTAGCGAGGTCCTCATTGGCCTAGTAGTTAGCAAGTTTAGTATCTAATCACAGGCAGTCACCTCTGTTTAGGTTTGACTTCCCCAAGTGGCAAAATTGAGGACTTGTTGAATGGGACAGATACATTGTACTTACTGTAAATTAGAGACTCATCTCCTAAAAAGTAATCCAACTGACTAGTCACAAGAGCATTGCCCACCAGTATTGAAGCGTCTTGAGTTAGAAACTGCCTGACTGGTCTGAAGTCCCTTGAGTTACATAAAGACAACCTCTGCAGAAACTCGAACCATACATCCAGGTTCTTGACTGATGCAGCCAGGTAGAGAGGACTACCCAAGATGTCAGTTGTGTAACATGTCTTCTAGAACCAAAGCGTATAAACCCAGACAGGTTATCCTCAAGGTCATGTTAAAGCCAATAGTGACAGCAAATAATAAGCATCTCACACATGTATATTTATTGATAGCTGCCAGTTACATGTTTAACAATCATACAAACACTTTTTCCAATAAAGAAAAAACTTTTGCCTTTACTTTCACAAAAACACTTTTCCAATTGAAATAGCTATATATGTGCACTACAAAATTCCATTTTTTTGTAAGATATAGATAACAATAGTAGTTATAGATAACAATAAGAAGCCCCAAAATCCAAAACATCCGCAAACACTTTTATTATTAAAAACCTCCTGCTTGGTGTCATAACTTGGCACAAGTCTCAACTTGGTAAAAAACAAAAAATAGAATTTTATTTTTATTATTTTTATTTCTTTTATTAGACTGACATAGTATACAATTATTGAAATGAAATAACAAATTACAAGTGAAACCCGGCGCTAAGGTGCTAAGTAGTCACTATAAATCAGGTTAAAATGACACCATAGTTATATTTTTACGTCTTTTTTAATATTAATTACCAACAACTGGTTGTCACTGGCAACACATGTACAGTTCTGGGAGCTTAAAACACCATATAAGGTGAAAAAGATGGTAGACGAAAGGATGACGGACATAAATTGTTTTCAAAGACTTCACTGTGACAAATTATGATCTTAATGCCAAATTGACGTGCTTATTTGAAGTAGAAATTATATTATGGCCTCCACAAAAAGCACTGTAAAATGTTCATTCATTTTACTTTTTGTAAGTAAAGTCTATTTATAACTTAGGCTTGCATCAATGCAGACTTTAATCAAAATATATCAACCTAATTAGACACAAAACAAGCACCAATAAGGCTTTGGGTTATTTATTTATTTGGGGTTTTACGTCGCTTTCAACACTGTACAGGTCGTATCACGACGGGTAGTTGGAAGGGCAGACGAAACCAGTACATACAGTTGGTCAAGGTTCTGTACTGTAAACTGCCAACCAACAGCAAGCAACTACCAGCTTTCCCACTTGAGAACGTGTGGGGATCGAACCCCGGCCTCACCACTCTGCCACCGTGGCCCCCAATAAAGCTTTGTGGTCAGGCTGTGCTAAGTTATGTAGGTGAGTAGGCGGTATCCTATACCCTTCACACAAATGATCTAGAATAAATATCCAGGTATAGTTATTGCATGATTGTGATAGCATAACAAGGTAGGGGTTTCTTATGTCATACTCTAATGGTGCACAAAAACCTTTCGACAAAAGTTTACACATATACATTGTCATGACATATGGTCACTTGTTACCGAGTCTCTCAAAATGTTTTTAAAAGGATAATTAAGAAAGATATATTTGTATTATAAAATGTCCCACCTGAGTCACTCAAATACCGAAAACTTCACTGGTTATGACTTTTTCCAGTAATAATAGTTTATTTCATAACAGTCATTTCAGGTATACAATATATAATACAGTATAGGCAAATTGTAATATAGCAGTCCAAATAAATTATATTTTAATTGCATACACAGAAACAGAACTCAAACAGTTATGTTAAGTACTTGGTACTGATATATCAATAATTAAAGCCATCACTAAGTCCAGTCCTATTGTTTTTGCATGTTGTTCCTACGAGTCTGCTACTATAAAGATTAAGTGCTTAGTTCTCCGATTATGACTATTACTGTGTTTATATTAAACAGGGTTTATTGCCAGTTTAAACTACCAATAAATTCAATAAAATATATCTTCTGTCAGCAAGACAAGTAACAATGTCTGATTTAACAGTCAACTATTTTCTTGTTTATAACATAATCTCTTCCTGGTTTTGAAACAATATAAAATCACTTGTTTAACTATACCAACACAAAATTTCCCAAAATATCCACATGATCACAGAAACTGACTCTGAATTTCACAAACCACATGATGAAATATGTAGACCACACAAAGAAAAAGTAACTTTTAAATATTCACCCAACATGCAACTGCCCTGTCTGATCATTGTTTTTTGTAATCTTAAAGATACGATAAGTAATTACATTATACCTGCCCAAATATAATGTTTTATTATCCACCGCAAGTCACATTTCACCAGTACAGTGTGATATATGGAGAGGGGTCTCCGTACCATGGATAATTAGTGTCAATAACTTCCTGTTTTTCACTGATATCTCGGAAACTATGCAATCTACAAATATGTATTATATATCATTACAAAGGTCTTTTTTACAGTACTTCTACTAACTTTGTTGGATAAACATCCCATGCAGAAATGACTGAGATATTGCAAGATAAAGATTGACATTTTAATATGCACTCGTGCCCATGTTTTTGGACTCATGAAGATTAACAATATAATACTCGTGCTACGCACTTGTATAATGTTATCTTCATTTTGTGATATATTTTTTGTATATGTCATTTGGGGTGTTTTCCTATTTTATACAATACAAGTTCAATAAGTTTTTTATTTTCAGTGAACAAAGTAAAATATAAAATCAATCATTCAATACAAATTTTGCAAATGTGGCCATCCCTTAAAATTCACCCATAAAACGTTGAATTTGGAAACAAATTTGATACGCAACCTAAAAGTGACACAAAATCAATAAAACCTAAGAGAATTTTCCATAAATGAAGAAAAAATACCCCTTCATGGAAAAATTCACATATTTTGGCAAATTTACAAATTTTATATTCTGTATGATGATATGTTTTCTCAGTGCTAAGGCTTGTTAAATGTACTGGAGTTTTTGTTCCAAGACAGGAGTATAGTATAAAACTCAGTGAAAAATTACTCATTTCTCATCACATTGTCCCTTTTTTGCAGACCATTACTTTTGGATTGCATATAAATTACATAATTTTTTTTGAGTTATCACTTTACTCATAAACAATAATGGAGGTGTTTGGTCTTGGCAGAGGTATGCGCTCGTTGAATGCTCTTGGTTTGTATGCTTTTATTGCACAGTGGCACTACTACAGTGCAAAAAGTACCACCTATCCAAGTCTTATGTATATATATACACATAAAGGATGTTTCAATTTGTACATGAAATTTCTATGTGCAAGTAAACCAGTTGTTTGTCCCCACACGATTTTGACACATATCACCACACACTTCAATGATTGCAGTGCATATATTAGTTCATATCACACACACAGAATTACACACCAGGCTAGCACTACACCACTGAACTCATTTCCTTCAGATCCTCTGCAACCTGAAATAACAAACAATATCAATGAGACAGTTTTCTTCTCATATGGACAAAATCATCAGGCACTGCCTTGCTGCCAACAGTTCACAGCTCCGAATCGAGCACAATGAAAATATACAAAGTGTTTCCTTGTATGCAACTAATATCTATTTCTGATATACTTTACATATTTTTTAATGTAACTCTATTTCTTTTTCAGTATATATTTCGGTATACTATTTACAGCAATTTCAAAACAGTTCGCAGTACAATATATGAAAGTAACTTCATTTCTGAAAACTATTATTCACATGTATTATGTTTATTAAAGAACAAAATAGCATCAGAGATGCCCGTACCGCAAAGCCTGGGTAAATAGTTTTCAACACCATAAGATATAGAAGTAGTGAAAAAGTATACAGATTGGGATCATTTCAGAGCAGTGTCAGTGTCCAAATAATGTTTAAGTAGAGAAAATAACACCTAAGAGAAAGAAACTGCATGTAAAGATAAAGTATTAAAACAAGACAATTCACTATGGCAAGGTCAAAGGTCAAATCAAGGTCACACGTTGCACACCTACAACACCTAACCAATATCCCTACCAAGTACCAACTTCCTACACTGTATGGTTTCTGAGATACAGTCCGGACAAGTTTTTATAGGTCAAGGTCACTACAGCAAGGTCAAAGGTCAAATCAAGGTGACAACATGATGTTGCACACCTACAACACCTAACCAATGTCCCTACCAAGAATTACCTTCCTACACCTCATGGTTTCCAAGATATAGCCCGGACAAGATTTTATACGTCTAGGTCACTATGGAAAGGTCAAAGGTCAAATCAAGGTCACAACATGACGTTGCACACCTACAACACCTAACCAATGTCCCTACCAAGTATCAACTTCCTATACATTTATGGTTTCCGAGATATAGCCCCGACAAGATTTTATACGTCTAGGTCACTATGGAAAGGTCAAAGGTCAAATCAAGGTCACACCATGATGTTGCACACCTACAACACCTAACCAATGTCCCTATGAAGTATCAACTTCCTACACTTTACAGTTTCCAAGATATAGCCTGGACAAAATTTTCAAACTCAAGGTCACTACGGCAAGGTCAAATCAAGGTCAGACCATGACATTGCACACCTACACCCCCTAACCAATGTCCCTACCAAGTATCAACTTCCTACAAATTACGGTTTCCGAGATAAAGCCTGGACAAAATTTTCAAACTCAAGGTCACTATGGCAAGGTCAAAGGTCAAATCAAGGTCACACCATGACCTTGAACACTTACACTCCCTATCCAATGTCCCTACCAAGTATCAACTTCCTACACCTTATGGTTTCCGAGATACAGGCCGGACAAACTTTTTCCCGACATCCGCCCGCTCGCCCATCCGGACACCAGGGGTGAAAACAATACCCTGACAGCCCTTAAGAGTTGTGGGGTAAAAAGTCTTTCACAGTATTATGACCGATTTACACTACATAATGAGAAGATCACTTTTTTCCATTAATTTATTTTTTGTCACTGGACTTTCATGGACTAGCCCATCCAATGAGGAGACTGCCCGTCCAGTGTGCACTACTGCCATTTCTCATGACTTCCAAGCTCTGATATCAGTGCCCTACTGATGGCATTTCAGCTCATGCCTACATATTGAAAGACTTTTTGGCCTTGTTTGGTAATGGGACCACCATACCGAATGCTGTTTCCTGTAAAGGTACCTACTAAACTTTGAATGGAAACAGGACTTAAGAATGCTAATGTGAACATGATACTTACCTGGAACTCACATCCTGTTGCCTCTATGACATCCTGTATGCCTGTACCCGGAGCTATTTCTGTGAGAGTCAAACCTTCTTCAGTATCTACTGTAAAAACTCCCTGCAATAATGTAATGATCATATGGATAAAATATCATAAAACAGACAATTGGGTTGTGGACAAAAATACATTTTTGCACATATTGCAGGAGTACTTTATGGAGAAACATTGTCTGCTGTTACATTCTGTGAACATTATTTAACAGTATAATCTCTAAAATGTGAAAGACACAATAAACAGAAAACACTGAATACAATATTGAATTACATTTTATTATACAATCAAACTGTTTAGACTTTATCTGCCTTTGTCTTTTAGTTGAGTCTATGTTGAGACTGAATGGCTGATGTGGTTTATAACTAGTTATTTATTAGAATTTAAGTCTTAGAAACTTAGGCTATATTTTCCCACTTTTTTGGCTGCCAATGTCAGAGTTAAAACTTCCAGAAATGAAGCTATCCACCCAACAGTCATTGTTGCACCACTGAATGAATGACAATGGGCCCTCCATAATCTACTATCAAATAAACCACTGTTTGATTCAATTTGCCAAAAGTGAAAGTAATATAAAATGGCCTTTCTCCCCTCAAAATACATTTGAATAATGCCTAAAATATAAACTGAAACTTTGAGATGTCTATTCTAGAAACCACATTGTCCTACTCACCAGCTCAGTGATGATCAGGTCCACACAGCCCTTCCCTGTAAGTGGCAATGAGCATTCATCTAAGATCTTATGTTTTCCACCCTGAATGTACATATAACAAGGCAATGTCAATGCATACCTGAAGGAAGTTCTATATGTTCTCTGTAGCCTTTTCATTTGGATGCTGGGCTTTAGAGCAAAAGATCTGGGGTTTAAATCTTTTCTTTAGTTAAGGTGACTGTACTCATGGGCAAGTAACTAAATTTACACAGAAAGATGCCTCTTTGCACACGAGTATAATATATCAGTACAACCACTAGGCTGAAGTACTTGGATAACAGTACAACAAATCAAATAACTACATCATATTTTTATTCCAAATTTGGCAAAGATGGTTAGATGCCTTATTTTAATGTTTAAGTCACCTTCCAACCAGTTATACAGGTCAGGTTACAACAAGCTGTTCAGAGTGGTGAAGAAGAGTCACACATTATCCTCCTTTCTCACTACAGGTGGTATACCCCTGGTGGTTATAAGTTTTACTCGGCAGTGGTACCACCTCAATGCCTCGTATCTTCTGAGATTTGATGCTCCACGGGCTTGCTACTTTGTTGTCACAGTGGGGTCTCCACAGTTTATGGATGTTGAAAGGAAAATTGTACAAAGTTTGCCACGGTGGTCCTTAACAGTAATCAGCGGTTAAGTACTGTGATGCTAACCCAATAAACCCTTCTCTGAGATTACTGTAAGAATGTATTTGCGGTGTGACCTGTAATCCAGCATTTGGTTTAATGTTTTATTGTGGCAGAAATAATGAATTCTACAAAGAATGCCTGGAAACTGGTTATAGGAAACATTATTATTTTAGACTTCTTAATGGGCGACACTATATCAAAAACAATAAAAATCCTTTGAATTTAGTGAAGCATCTCATATTTTAACATTATATTGAGTGAAACTAAGTTTACATACTTGATAATATCTCACAAAAGGCATTTCCAGTTATAAACAAGAAATCTCTGCGGACGCGGACGAGGGCGCGGACGACAACGATGATGAATCCATAGTATCCCCGCTTCGCGTCGGGGATACAATTATGGCTCATGTATGTTTGTATCACATCAGTGATAAGAGTATGAAACATCAGGTTTCATTTTTGTGAACCGTCTGATCACTACAGTGTGTACAGCTTTTAACTGATGAAAATTTACAGTTATCAGCCACAAAAATCAGCTCATATATAGTATGTTTCAGCTTTACCCTGAGCTCATTGTGGACTCATCTATTGCTGACCTAAAACATCACAGTAAAACCTATGGTGACCATGCTTTCAGCTCTATTGTACCACGGCTATGGAACAGCTTACCTGCTGAACTTAGAAGTTATAATACCACCCTGGACTTCAAAAACAAATTGAAAACCTATCTATTCAGATCAGCATACAATTGCTAGACACTTTTCTACATATTGTTCATACTATAAAGTGATTAGCTAAATAGGCGATATAAAAATAGTTAAGTAATGTAACTTAATCTTTTGGGAATGTGGAGAACAATCTCCTCAACTATTTCAACAAAGAAACATATATAAAACTAATTACCGCAAGAGTTTTGAGAGCGGATTCTTACCTTAGCCACATGTTCCATGGTGACAACAACTTTAGTTCCATGACTGGCCACCAGGTCCATAGCTCCACCCATGCCTTTCACCATCTTACCCTGAACAGCATCAAGATAGGTAAACTTATTATCCAGTGTATTTAACCTAAATACCAGGTAATAAAGACAGGATATTATTTGATTTTTTTCCCCACTGCACCATTTACTATAAATAGCATTACGAATGCGAAAACAAGTCAGTTGAAGTGCAGGATTTGTCACAAACATGTAACTATGTAAGCTTCAAATGTGTTCTATATATCATTAGAAACTAGAAAGCTACGTTTACATTGCTTCTGCTCATTTTTGAAGCTCAACAATCCTTGAATAAATGGCAAGAAATTTAAAATTAAAAATTGATGTTTTTATATTCACTGGTGTAACTTAGTATGGATATACATGTATGTATCCCCAAAACACAAACAAATATTAGTTTGTACTTCACAAAAATTCCTCAAAATATGGTACATAATTCACAGCTCCTTCAGTTAAATCCCTTTGTGGAAATAGGCTATCAAATTCCTCAATCCATCCCAAAAGGTTAATTTGTGGGCTTCCTTTTGATACAGCTGTACCAGTGGAATGAAACAGGTTGCCACTAAATGTCAGATTGTATTACACCATCTCAGAGCCAAGTCAAGGCCTACCTGTATTAGAATACACCTGTTGTCCTACTCGGGATTTGGAGACCTCTCCTACCTACTTCCATTTGGAGACCTCTCCTACCTACTTCCATTTGGAGATCTCTCCTACCTACTTCCATTTGGAGATCTCTCCGGAGATCTCTCCTACCTACTTCCATTTGGAGATCTCTCCTACCTACTTCCATTTGGAGATCTCTCCTACCTACTTCCATTTGGAGATCTCTCCTACCTACTTCCACTTAACATTTATGCTACTTACTCACCTCCACATCTTAAGGCCACTCCTGTTAAGGCCACCCTTAGTTGCATCTTCTCCAAAATATCACATCAAAATTGTTATGTTATGGCCACCTTAAGTGGCTCAGTCTTAACTTTAGGGACACCTTTGGCTCTCTTTTTTTGTACAAATTTTAAATGTTGCTAGTTTACTCAAGCTTTACTGTTTCAGTAGTCACCTTCATGACTTGTTAAAAGTAAATTTTAAATGTTGCTGCACGAGTTTGTAAATAAAATAAAAAAATATTAACATAGTAACTAATAAATTAAATTTCCAATTGCTAGTTTTAGTGAATTAAAAAAAAACTGGACAGTGTGCTATATAAATATGTATATTACACAATTACAGTGAATTGCTTAAAACTTAAACTGTCAATATAAATATCTAATGTCAATATTAAAATTATTATAAAAATATTAACTACGGCTGTGACCAGGTGGTCGGTATTCACAATTGGGGTTAATTTGGGGAGCTCTCAAGTGCTTTCAACTCAACAGTTAATAACTACTACCATATAATATATTATCGCCCACTAGGTTATGCTTTAATAAGGCAATATATGACAACACAGCAAAAGATCAGAATACTTTGTACATTGGGGAGTTTCACATAATATTTGTCATTTTATAACAATATGATAAGTTCTGAATACCTTTCACAACTATTTTAATGCAAGAACATTGTTTCTGGAAAACACCACTGTGCTTATGGAGAGAACAAAATGTATTATACTAGACGAAACCAAACTGCAAGACGATTCTAGGTTGACTCCCTGGACACAGCCTTAATATTATCATACCATATTGTATACATATGTTTATCTAACTCACTGGAATCATCCAATTGGCAATATCTCCATATTTGGACACCTGCATGGCTCCCAGAATGGTTAGATCAATATGGCCTCTAGAAATATACACATACAGAGAAATCATCAACTCTGGCAACATAAAATATATCTGACTTTAAGTACTTTAAGGGACTTTAAGTATGTTTAATCTTAGACATTTAGACATATCATCAATCATTGCAGATAAAACTAGACAAAAGGTTTTTGTACACAAAAACAAAGCATCCCTACAGCTTAGAAATTTTATATAAAGAGCTAAAGGACCAATGTGAAGAGGTAAATGTTATTGGTGAAGAGAAATTCTACTAAAACGATTATGTTAGGGTCACAAGAGCGACCTTAAAACCAAACAAGCAATCAGTGCCTGTGAATGGGTTATGCATCAGCTGACTGTGTTCTGAGTTACAAAGTAGAAGTGAAAGCATAAAAGGACACACAAGTTGCCCAGTTATGCAATGAGCTATAGGTCTGCAAATGTAACTATCTTATAGCTGTCTAAAAGTAGGTGCATAACATATTTAAAGAAAATTTTATAAATGAAATAGTTTTCAAGTTACAAGTGATTTACTCAACAGTGAAAACCTGAAAATACCTATTGCTCAGCTAGGCAATGAGCTACAGTTCTGTAGATTCACTATGCTATAGCTGACCCTAAAGTAGATGAATAACAAATTTATAAAAAAACTCTAAATGTAATAGTTTTCAAGTTACAACTGATCAACCGATTAACCGTGAGAACCTGAAAGTAGCTATTGCTCAGCTATGCAATGAGCTACAGGTCTACAATTTTACTGTTATAGCTCACCCAAAAGTAGGCGAATAAGATATTTAAACACAATTCTGTAAATGCAATAGCTTTTAATTTACAAGCGCTTTTACTCATTATGGCAGTTACTGAAAAGTCAGGAAGTAGCTAATACTCACTTAGCTATTGGGAAAGGTTCCCAAGTTACTCACCATGTTCTAGCTATGGATAAAGTAGCTGAATAACATACTTTAACAAAATACTCTAAATGCAATACTTTTTAAAGTTATAAGTGATTTAGTGCATGATTTCATGAATTTTAATGCATTAAAAATTATTTTAAAAATTCATTAAAAATAATTAACAAAGATCCGGGCCTCATACTCACACAAGGTAATCTACTTGCAGCCTAGTACATATATCCAAGTTAAGAGATAAATCCCTTCCATAGTCGAGGAGAAAAACTGTAATAAAATGTTGAAATTTTCACACTTTGGGTGGGGGTACCTCTCTTCTAACGGCTATGGGGAACAGATGAACAGACTGATCTGTATGCCTTGAACAATTTATCATCCTCGACAAACAAGGTATGTTTTAAATGTAACAGCATGCCTCTGGGCCGTGTACTTTTGGAGAAGTTGTTCACGAGGATGTGGATGCGTACCGGACAATGCAGAGTGATACCACTTCCTCAGATGTCCCTTGGTCAATCTCCTTTATGTGTTGAGCAGCTACTTCACTAGCTCTCAGCATGTCAACTGCTTCATTTAGATTGACTACCTTCTCTCTAAACATCTGTGCTCATGTGGCCTTGTATTTCATCCCCCATAACCACTCGGTCTCTCAACAAACTGTCAATCATTGTTTCAAAGTTCCAAGACTTTAAAAGTATGAGTAGAACATGATTGTACTGTTTGTAAATCTCATTTTGGGTTGGTTTGAAATAACTTTCTAGTGCCTTTTATGCACTTTGCTATATCTTTGCAGATTTTTAAGATTCTAAAACAATCTCTACCCATAACATAGACTTTCACCAAGTCCTTTTGTCTTTTGTGTAATATATGGGTACTGTATGACCTTTGGAGAAACTACCAACCCGTTTTTTCAGAGACTATCCCCCATACTCCAGAATGCTTGTGCTATAATGAACTGTTGTAAGTTTCCAGTTTAAATATAACTGTTCTAGTTACCGATGGATATAAATACAAAGACTTGGAGCAAGTCTACCCATAACAGATCTTAAAGATGCAACCCTTACATTCTTTGATTTCTACCTTAGTCCAGTGGCAACTTTGTAATTTTCCCATTGATATTTGAAAAATGTAAGTCCCCTTTCACCTCCATTGGAGCTGGAACAGGGATATTAAGAAAAAGCCTTTCTGAATATTTTGATTGTACTGTCAAAGGTCAAAGTTGGGGTTTTATGTCCCGTTCAACAGCCAGGGTCATATTGGGACAGGTCCTCAGAATTGCCACTTGTGGGACTCGAACCCACAGAGGTGACAGCCTATGATTAGATGCCAAACTTGCTAACCACTAGGCCACTGAGGACCTCTTTGATTGTACTGTGTAATATAGCCTGTTGTCACTATTTGTATCCTAGTATGAGATGTATTCCTCCATAATAGTCACCCTGACACCATGTTTATAGGTCTGATGTATATATTATTATATAGTATATATATTAAAGATAGTTATATATATAAAGTTACATCTTTCTATTTTATTGTATAATCACACACACATTTATAAAGGCACATGTATATGGTTTTGTTCACAAGATTTAACTACTGCTATTTACCTTTATAAAAGGATCTTAGAGTTCTAGAGGAGATCATTCCCATAAACTGATACATTTAACATCTGGATTTTATACTCCACTTTACAACTGTCTTAGCCTTTCCCAAAGTCTCTACTTATAACTGTATACCTCTAAACAGGGCCCAAGGCCAAATCTAACCACATCAGAAGATTCCTAGCTTATGGTTTCCCATAGGTTGATTTCATATTGCAAACCCTAGGACCAATAATAAGCAAGCTTAAAGCACCTTAAACTTTGCCTATCCTTGTTTGACCTTAAAGGAGGAACCCAAGTCAAATTTACACACATCAGAAGATTCCCAGCCCATGATTTCTAACAAGTAGGTTTAACATTGCAAAACTCTAGGACCAATAATAAGCGAGTTATAAGCACTGTTCACTTTGGCTATCCTCGTTTGACCTTGAAGGAAGGGCCCAAGGTCAAATCTGATCACATCAGAAGATTCTCACCCCATGATTTCCTATAGTGTCACAGAGTTCAAATTTGTAAAACTCTTAAAGATAACTGTCCTGCTGCTTTGATCTCATGTAAACAACTAGTTCTATTAATAGCCTTTGACTAGATGCAGCTCTGTTCACTCATGCATTCCTATTCTCTGGATTCTCATGATCACACAGTTGCTATGGCTACTCATTACTCTCCACTAGCAGATTTGCTCCAGCCTAGCTTATATCACAGATTTATTTGGTATGGCTAGCAGTTATTATTCCTGACCATTACCCACAATTCCAAACATCTTTGTTAGACAGATTTTGTTTGAGTAACTTCAGAAGGTATATTGTAGCAGAGGAATAAACATCCATCCTCTGGACAATGAGAAGGAAACTAGCTCTTGATGGGATAAAATCACCTTCTCCCCATCTAAGATCTGGAGCCAGTACACAAAAATGTGATGTTATTAGAATGTTGTATTTTAACCATGGATAATAAATTATCAACAACTTTACTTGATTAACTAAATATCCTGCACACATCTCAGTGAAGAAGAAACCTTCATAATAATCATCTGGAGAAGAAACAATCCTTGCAATAGTAAAAGAACAAGAGCCCCTTTGGTAACAATTTATAAACTACCTCCTTTGTTATAATAGACTGGTTTCACATTGCAAACCTCTGGGACCAATAATAAACGAGTTATAAACACTTGTAAATTTGTCATTAAAAGTTAGGATGGTTGATCAAGATTACTGCAAATATAAACCACCAGTAATTAACGTTACTTATTTCAAAAACAGTTGTGCAGCTTTAAAAATGAAGTAATTATAATATTGTAGGTCATTGTTTTCATTAACAAAAATATGTGTCCGCTGTTAAAAAAACAAATTATCTGAAAGCTATGTTATCTGTAGATAATGTCAGTAATGCATGATATTATTTCTACAATGTACTGTGGCATATTACAGGAAATAAAATGAATACGATGCAATGTCTGTTATTATAGGGACTTGTTAAATATTATTTGTATTTATCTTGGGCACATCTATCACCAATATTCCATCAGACAATGCCACAAACTGGCCTTATATTAAAAAGGTGATTAAAATGGTGATTTCAACTGAAACAATCTGTGCACCTGAAGAAGGCTACATGTTTTTTTCATCCTTGAAGTATATATACAAGAGTGTCTTTTCTCCAAATTCTCATCGAATGAGTGCCAAGAAAAGGTTCAATCCACTATTAAGTTGGCATGGATCTGTATATTTTTACACAGAAAGATTTTTTTCACATTGCCATGTCAAAGTAATTACATAAAATTACATAAAATAGAGTCCTTGTTAACCAAAGATTATAAAGTCCTTTTTACAAATATAAAAGGAAGAAAACAAAGTGTGTTGTTTCACTGTGCAGGAAAAAAAATCTATGTAACTTCAGTCAAAAGGAAGAGGTTGCAACCTAAATACACTTGTCAGAGATATGAAGGCCAACTGCGAAACATTTCAAAAACACAACTGAAAAGCAATTTTCAGGTGATTGTAAGATGTGTTACAATAACATGTGTATTGTGTCTTTAGTCATTTACATATAAGCAATGACTTGTCAGAACTGAATTTATGATGCAACTTATCTGAAGGTAAATATTTATCATTGGAGTATTCATTTCAGGAAAGGCAAAAGATTTCCCAATAGGTTAATTTCATATCCCAAACCTCTAGGACCAATTGTCTATCCTCGTTTGACCTTGAAGGAGGGGCCCAAGGTCAAATCGGATCACACCATAAGATTCCCAGCCCATGATTTCCTACATGTTGGTTTACCATCCCAAACCTCTAGGACCAATAATAAACAAGTTATAAGCACTTTTAAGTTTGGCTATGCTCGTTTGACCTTGAAGGAGAGGCCCAAGGTCAAATCCGACCACACCAGAACATTCCCAGCCCATGATTTCCTACATGTTGGTTTACCATCCCAAACCTCTAAGACCAATAATAAGCAAGTTATAAGCACTTTTAAGTTTGGCTATGCTCGTTTGACCTTGAAGAAGAGGCCCAAGGTCAAATCCGACCACACCAGAAGACTCCCAGCCCATGATTTCCTACATATTGGTATACCATCCCAAACCTCTAGGACCAATAATAAGCGAGTTATAAGCACTTTTAAGTTTGGCTATGCTTGTTGGACCTTGAAGGAGAGGCCCAAGGTCAAATCCAACCACAACAGAAGATCCCACCCCATGAATTCCTACGAGTTGGTTTACCATCCCAAACCTCTAGGACCAATAATAAGCAAGTTATAAGCACTTTTAAGTTTGGCTATGCTCGTTTGACCTTGAAGGAGAGGCCCAAGGTCAAATCCAACCACACCAGAAGATTCCCAGCCCATGATTTCCTACGAGTTGGTTTACCATCCCAAACCCGTAGGACCAATAATAAGCGAGGTATAAGCACTTTTAAGCTTGACTATGCTCGTTTGACCTTGAAGAAGGGCCCAAGGTCAAATCCGACCACACCAAAAGATTCCCAGCCCATGATTTCCTACATGTTGGTTTACCATCCCAAACCTCTAGGACCAATAATAAGCGAGTTATAAGCACTTTTAAGTTTGGCTATCCTCGTTTGACCTTGAAGGAGGGACCAAAGGTCAAATCCGACCACACCAGAAGATGCCCAGCCCATGATTTCCTACATGTTGGTTTACCATCCCAAACCTCTAGGACCAATAATAAGCGAGTTATAAGCACTTTCAAGTTTGGCTATCCTCGTTTGACCTTGAAGGAGGGACCAAAGGTCAAATCCGACCACACCAGAAGATTCCAAACCCATGATTTCCTACGTGTTGGTTTACCATCCCAAACCTCTAGGACCAATAATAAGCAAGTTATAAGCACTTTTAAGTTTGGCTATGCTCGTTTGACCTTGAAGGAGAGGCCCAAGGTCAAATCCGACCACACCAGAAGATTCCCAGCCCATGATTTCCTACATGTTGGTTTACCATCCCAAACCTCTAGGACCAATAATAAGCGAGTTATAAGCACTTTTAAGTTTGCCTATCCTCGTTTGACCTTGAAGGAGGGACCCAAGGTCAAATCCGACCACACCAGAAGATTCCCAGCCCATGATTTCCTACGTGTTGGTTTACCATCCTAAACCTCTAGGACCAATAATAAGCAAGTTATAAGCACTTTTAAGTTTGGCTATGCTTGTTTGACCCTGAAGGAGAGGCCCAAGGTCAAATCCGACCAAACCAGAAGATTACCAGCCCATGATTTCCTACATGTTGGTTTACCATCCCAAACCTCTAGGACCAATAATAAGCGAGTTATAAGCACTTTTAAGTTTGACTATCCTCGTTTGACCTTGAAGGAGGGACCCAAGGTCAAATATGACCACACCAAAAGATTCCCAGCCCATGATTTCCTATATGTCGATATACCATCCCAAACCTCTAGGACCAATAATAAGCGAGTTCAAGGCTTAATCTTAGCAAAGTTTTTATAAACTGATAATCAATCGCCCGTCAATCGGTCAATTATGGCCCGATTGATCCCAATATCGACTGGTGCCTAGATTCTTATGTCAGGAATGTGCATACCAAATTTGGTTGACCCACACCCGGTACTTTCTGAGGTAATCTGGTGAAAAGGAAGTAAATTTTTCTTTTGAATTTTTGATAATGTGACCTTGATAAAGGTCAAATTTATGCCTGTCCAAAAATTTTCCCACGCCTATAGAAGATAACTGCCAAATATCATTTGGATAGGCCTAATAACAAGAGAGATATTCAAGGGAGACGATAATGCGGCGGCTGACTGAAAACCGGGGGTGAAAACAATAAGCGTCCCCTTTTCAAGGGACGCTTAATTATCACTGACAGACTAACCCACGAATCATAGCAAAAGACTCATCACTGGAGAAATAGGAAGCACTGGGTAACACAGTCACTGTTTCTTTGCCAGCATTTATCAAATCGGCATCCTCCTCTCCTGGTCTTGGATAGCCAGCCTGAAGTTTAAAAGATTAAAGGAAAAGGGAGACTTACAGTAGCAGTAGTATTACTGTGTTTGACCTCTAGTAATTGTACAAAACCATTTCATGTTCTGTCATAAACTGGAGGTAGCAATTAAGTGCTTTTGTTTTTTAAAGGTACGAAAATATGTTGCATCCATTAACAAAACAGTTTTTGAGCAAAGAAACAGAAATATCAAATTACCATGAACATCTGTTCAAAGCTAGCTTTTCTGAGAGAGACACTGAAATAAATAAAACATGCAAAAATATATTTACTTTCACTCTTATGATTAACATTTTTTAAATTTAATGTCCTTTTACAAGAATGACCATACTGGACCTACTTAAAAATACATTATACCTAAACAAATACATTATGTTCCTTTGTACAAAAAAATAGATAAAATCATGTACTTACAAGACCCACCACACCATTCTCACTCTGTAACAAGACGTGCATTCCCTCAGGGATATAATTACTGGCTAACATAGGTATCCCAATACCTAGGTTAGCTGCACACACCAATTAAGGAAAACAATGACCAAAAGCCACATAATACACAAGTTTTATAAAAAAATGTTATACTTTCTAACTTACGTTTTTCTCAACAATACATATCCGGTATACAACACGTGTTTCAATTGAATTATAACTGAACTTTCTGTAATTGTAGTTGCAATTGACCAAAAGTAGTTGTAATTGTAACTGATTTTTCTCAGTTCATAGTTATTGTATTTGTAATTGGCCACTGGTAATTGAAGAAGTAATTGTAATTGATCAAAGTAATTGACCCTAACCCTTGCTTGTCAAGCAGTACCTGAGAATATATAAACCCCTTGCCTACAGGTATTGCCAAAAAAATTACAGAAACAATTCTGAATTTGCCATCCAGATCAGGATCCAGACCATCTTTGAGATGGACTGAGCCACAAGCAAACCCTAAACTGTGTAAAAATAGGACCCACACCAGATGTAGCATTTTTGAGTTATGTGCAGACAGACAACAGAGCTGAATACATAATTTGGCAGCATACATGAAACATTACAGATCACAGCCTTTATGCTGTTGGTGCCTAATGCAGTCTCACTTTTCTAGTGTTGATTCAGTACCACTATTTGAAAAAGTAATTTAGGTAGCATTGTGTAAAAATATGGGTTTTCTTTTCATACATATCCATTCACTGCTAAGGCATTAAAAGCCTTGAAAAAAAACCAGAAAGTTACATCATAGCTCTCCAACAGAGACTTTTATGTCTAGTGTTTTGAGATTTTAAATACCATAAGCAAAAACACGTCTTTTAACAGCTGGTGTGTGTTTTGTCCTCATCACACTGACATGCTAAATACACAATGACGCATTGTTAGTGGTGGTGGTGGGGGTGTGGGTGATAGGACAAGACTGCAAAATGTAGCTTAATGACCTTGATGACCTAATGACCTTGTTATTATTGCAAGTAATGAAGAAGACCTACAACATATGTTATGTAAACTAAATGAATGGTGCACCCAATGGAAAATGGAGATTAATGCGAGCAAATCAAAAGTACTATATTTCCACCAAAAATACAAGCAACAAAGTGAATATTGCTTCACAGTGGGTGCTAAAATACTAAACTATGAAAGCTCCTACAAATATCTTGGTGTCTGGGTTAATGAATTTTGTGATTTTTCAAAATCAGAAAAACTGCTATCTGAATCTGGTGGTCGAGCTTTGGGGAAAGTAATTGGCAAATTTAAAATCATGAAAAATATGGGGTATAATACCTATACAAAGTTATATAATGCCTGTGTTGCCAGTGTCTTAAATTATGGAGTAGGGGTTTGGGGAGCTTAGAGTAATGGTCAAATGTCAGAAAAAATTCAGAATAGGGCAGCAAGAGCCTTTCTTGGTGTACATAAATATTCAGCAAATCTAGCTATAAATGGGGATATGGGTTACTCAAATCATCGCAACAGACAGAAGTTAGAAATGATAAGATTGTGGAATAGAATAATCAATATGGACGATGACAGAATTACCAAGGTAATATTTAACTGGGAATATGATTTGGGGTTAAACAACTGGTGTAATTCTGTGAAGCAGATTCTAACAGAATGCAGTTTACAACAAAATTATGAAACAAAAAATTTGTGTGACCTCAAATTTTGAGAGATAAAACTCTAAGGTATGAATGAAATGCACTGGAGAGACAACTTACATAAAAAGCCAAAACTAAATTTCTATCAAAAATTAAAGAAACTCATACTTTCCTGAAAAGTATGTCACTCAAAATCTAAGCCTAAGTTTAAGATCCTGCATTGCACAATTGAGATTTGGTGTTTTGCCCCTACATGTAGAAACTGGCAGATTTAGTACAAAAAGCAGAGATCAACGAGTATGTAAAATTTGTCATCGTGATGATGTAGAAGATGAGCTCCATTTTCTATTTTTTTGTGAAAAATATCATGATTTACGACAGATAATGCACTACAAAATTGCAAAGCAATATGCAGATTTTGAGAGTAAAGGCGAGCTTGAAAAACTTTAAATAATTGTGGATTGCCCAGTACTATTAGGGAATTATATTCAAAAAGCTTTTTCACAGCGTCAACAGTTGTTATATGAAAAATTATAATGTACAAAGCCAAGGTAAAATCATGTCACCACATATAAAAGTACCTCTGTTCTATATTTAGTGACTAATAAGCCTTACATAAGCCTTTTTAGATGTCGACCCATGCCTGTCCCTGGACTCTCCCTTCTTGGTCTCAAGCGCATTAGAGGATTTGTATCAATTTTGCGCTATATAAATCCTACTATTATTATTATTATTATTACTGGCTGGATGTTCTTTTTTGTGTTACATTTCATCTCTGTAATATTTTCGTAATCATATGACACTTGTCACTTGAATAAATGAATATATATATATATATATGTAGGAATATACTGTAAAGGGATGCTGTCACAAAGCATATTGATTGCTTATTTATTGCAACTAATAAATGTGTAAACACCTAGATTATTATTACAATCAAACTTGGTTAGAATCTAGGTTAAAATTGATTTTATGGGACACTGATGAAACATAACATTTCATCCTCAAACAGACATTGATAAAATGTTATGGTACTCTTTCCAAACTCTGACACTACCTCTACAAATGTATACGCAAGTATTTAACTTCAGTGAAATCAATAAAATCATGCATTACACAAATCCTGGAGAGACTTTGGGTGTGACAACTGGGGTTGAGTATCCAAACAGCAACAACCCACCCTAAACCAGTATTGCAAATAAAAATGTAAAATATCTGTAAAAATAATGAAAAGTATTTAAAAACAAATAAACAAAAACAACAACAAATATTTGCAAAACAAATATGCTTGCAAATTGGTTTCATCCATGTTATTCATGGAAATGACCAAAATTTTAATATTCTTACAAGTACCTGGTAATTTAGTTTGCAGTGGTTTGTCAACATTTTGGGCAGGGTTTTTAGTTACCGGGCACTCACTCTCAGGCTTAATAAAGACGTGATAAGGGAAATTCTACTTGGATTTTTATAGCGCTAATCTCCCCTATTCAATGGGGACTCGAAGGGAAAGACCAATACTTGATTGAATAAGATTTAAGTAAACAGAAGACCTATTCTAACTGCAAAGGATACCAAACATGCCATCTTTAAATTCTAATGCCGCTCGTTTGATAATTCTGTTTCTCATTTCCTGTGCTGGAGACACCTTTGCACTGGAATCAGCTCCCTCTTTGCTCAGTGTCAAACGCTAAAACAGAAAAGCCAAATATCTCTGCAGCAATGAGATTTGACTGGAAAATTATTATCTACCAAAGAGTCTAAATCTGGTGGAATACAGAAAAAGTTTTGCTCTAGCACATCCCCAACCACTAACAGGAAATTAGGGGTGTGACGAGTACAAATAATTGGGGTCAATTCCTCGCAGATGAAACTTCGGCTTGACAGCGGGTCCTCATGATCTTTAGTATGCACCTTGATAGAAACAACATTCAATATGGCAGCTCCCGTAAAAAAAAAAAAAAAAAAAAAAAATAGAAAGATTAAAGCCTCGGATTGTTGTAATTAGCTTATGTCACCATATAAAATAGTAACTATCTTGTTAAAAATGGAGAATTATGTGACTTAACATACGTAAGGTGTCACTACATAAAATCGTAACCAATTCAATAATGGTATATTATATATGTAAGCACTCATCCATTTAAATTGGGATCGTCTTTTGATGAAATGTGCCTTGTTTAGTTAGCCTCAACTACTCGTCACACCCCTTAATTCAATGAAAACAAGCATTCTGACGCATGCATTTATCTCCCGCCGTATAAATTAGATGTCCTAAAGATAGTGGAATATAAATTTTCCTGCGAGATGGAGGCACATGTAGAAGTGACAAGTTTAATGTTTGATTGCAATACTTTTAAAGACAAAAGGCATTTACTCATTTTAGTAGCTATTACTTTGCCATCCAAAGAGCTACAGTTCTGCCACTTCATTATGCAGATCAACTCAAAGTAGGGAAGCACGTCTTTAGAAGAAATAGCCTATCTGTAGTACTTTTAGAGATACAAGACATTTACTTATTTTAGTGGCTATTACTCTGCCATCTAAAGAGCTACAGTTCTGCAACTTCACTATGTGGTAGATCACCCAAAAGTAGGTGAATGACTTATTTAGAAGAAATTGCCCACCTGTAATACTTTTAGAGACTAGACCAAGGATGCATCTGTGGCCAGATGCAAAATGTATCCACCGGCAAAGGCAAAAGTAGCTATTACTCAGCTATGGCACGAGCTAGAGGTCTGAAATTTTAGTATGTTATAGCTGACCCAAAGGTAGGTGAATAACATATTTGCACAAAATTCTCTAAATGCAATAGTTTTCAAGTTACAAGTGATTTTACTCATGATGGAAGTTAGTGAAAAGCCCAAAAGTAGCTATTACTCACTTAGCTATTCAGATAGACACCCAAGTTACTCACCATGTTGTTGCTATGGAAAAAGTAGGTGAATGACATATTTTAACAAAATGCTCTAAATGTAATACTTTTCAAGTTATAAATGATTTAGTGTTGAGTAAGAACTTCAAAGTAGCTATTACTCCGCTATGCAATGAGCCACAGGTCTGGAATTTTACTATGTTATAGCTGCCTCAAAATAGGTGAATAACATACTGAAACTAAATAATGTAAATGCAAAAGTTTTCAAGTTATAAGTGATTTACCCAACAGTGATAACCTAAAAGTAGTTATTATTCAGCTATGCCATGAGCTACAGGTCTGAAATTTTACTATGTTATAGCTGACCCAAAAGTAGCTGCATAACATATTTGCACAAAGTGCTCTAAATGCAGTACTTTTCAAGTTATAATTGATTTAGTGCATGATTTAATTAATTTTAATGTATTAAAATTTATTTTAAAAATTCATAAAAAAACTTAAGCATGTGAAACTTCTCCAAAATGTAGGTGAATGAGTTATTTGAGAAATACTGGCTATCTGCAATACTTTTAGTGATAATAGGCATTTACTTATTTTGAGTAGGTGAGTAATTAGCTACAGGTCTGAAACTTCACCAAGTGAAAGCTGTCCCAAAAGTAGGTGAATGACTTATTCGAGAAAAATTGGCTATCTGCAATACTTTTAGAGATAATTAGCATTTACTCATTTTGAGTAAGTGAGTAATTACCTACGGGTCTGGAACTTCACCATGTGAAGGCTATCCGCAATACTTCTAGGGATAATTAGCATTTACTCATTTTGAGTAGGTGAATAATTAGCTACGGGTCTGAAACTTCACCAAGTGATGGCTCTCCCAATAGTAGATGAATGAGTTATTTGAGAAAAATTGGCTATCTGCAATACTTTTAGAGATAATTAGCATTTACTCATTTTGAGCAGGTGAGTAATTAGCTATGGGGCTGAAACTTCACCATGTGAAAGCTCTCCCAAAAGTAGGTGAATGAGTTATCTGAGAAAATTGGCTATCTGCAATACTTTTAGAGATAATTCGTATTTACTCATTTTGAGTAGGTGAGTAATTAGCTACGGATCTGAAACTTGACCATGTGAAAGCTCTTCCAAAAGTATGTGAAGGAGTTATTTGAGAAAAATTGGCTACCTGCAATACTTTTAGAGATAATTAGCATTTACTCATTTTCAGCAGGTGAATAATTAGCTACGGGTCTGAAACTTTACCAAGTGAAAGCTCTCCCAAAAGTAGATGAACGAGTTATTTGAGAAAAATTGTCTATCTGCAATAATTTTAGAGATAATTAGCATTTACTCATTTTGAGTAGGTGAGTAATTAGCTACGGATCTGAAACTTCACCATGTGAAAGCTCTTCCAAAAGTACCTGAAGGAGTTATTTGAGAAAAATTGGCTACCTGCAATACTTTTAGAGATAATTAGCTTTACTCATTTTCAGCAGGTGAATAATTAGCTACGGGTCTGAAACTTCACCAAGTGAAAGCTCTTTCAAAAGTAGGTGAATGAGTTATTTGAGAAAAATTGGCTATCTGCAATACTTTTAGAGATAATTAGCATTTACTCATTTTGAGTAGGTGAATAATTAGCTACAGGTCTGAAACTTCACCAAGTGAAAGCTCTCTCAAAAGTAGGTGAATGAGTTATTTGAGAAAAATTGGCTATCTGCAATACTTTTAGAGATGATTCGCATTTACTCATTTTCAGCAGGTGAGTAATTAGCTACGGGTCTGAAACTTCACCAAGTGAAAGCTCTCCCAAAAGTAGGTGAATGAGTTATTTGAGAAAAATTGGCTATCTGCAATACTTTTACAGATAATTTGCATTTACTCATTTTGAGTAGGTGAATAATTAGCTACAGGTCTGAAACTTCACCAAGTGAAAGCTCTCTCAAAAGTAGGTGAATGAGTTATTTGAGAAAAATTGGCTATCTGCAATACTTTTAGAGATAATTCGCATTTACTCATTTTGAGTATTTGAGTAATTAGCTACGGGTCTGAAACTTGACCAAGTGAAAGCTCTCCCAAAAGTAGGTGAATGAGTTATTTGAGAAAAATTGGCTATCTGCAATACTTTTAGAGATAATTCGCATTTACTCATTTTGAGTAGGTGAGTAATTAGCTAAGGGTCTGAAACTTCACCAAGTGAAAGCTCTCAATTAGCTACAAATGAGAAAATAGCTATTACTCACTTATGGCATGCAATAGAACCCCAAACTATGTACCATCTTATAGCTAAGGACAAAGTAGCTGAACAACATATTTTAGGCAAACACTCTAACTGCAATAGTTTTGGAGTTACAATGGCTTTACTCAACAGTCAGAATTTCAAAGTAGCTATTACTCAGCTATCAAAGATTCAACAGGTCTGAAACTTTACTATGTGATAGCTTACCAAAAAGTAGATGGACAACATATTTGAAAAGATTTCCCTAACTTTAATACTTTTGAAGATATTTGACATTTACTTCTTTTGTTATTTAGCTACAAATGAGAAAATAGCTATTACTCACTTATGGCATGCAATAGAACCCCAAACTATGTACCATCTTATAGCTAAGGACAAAGTAGCTGAACAACATATTTTAGGAAAACACTCTAACTGCAATAGTTTTGGAGATACAATGGCTTTACTCAACAGTCGGAATTTGAAAGTAGCTATGACTCAGCTATCAAAGGTTCAACGGGTCTGAAACTTTACTATGTAATAGCTTACCAAAAAGTAGATGGACAACATATTTGAAAAGATTTCCCTAACTTTAATACTTTTGAAGATATTTGACATTTACTTCTTTTGTTATTTAGCTACAAATGAGAAAATAGCTATTACTCACTTATGGCATGCAATAGAACCCCAAACTATGTACCATCTTATAGCTAAGGACAAAGTAGCTGAACAACATATTTAAGGAAAACACTCTAACTGCAATAGTTTTGGAGATACAATGGCTTTACTCAACAGTCGGAATTTGAAAGTAGCTATTACTCAGCTATCCATGGTGCAACAGGTCTGAAACTTAACTATGTGATAGCTTACCCAAAAGTAGATGAATAACATATTTGAAAAGATTTCTGTAACTCTAATACTTTTGAAGATATTTGGCATTTACTTCTTTTGTTATTTAGCTACAAATGAGAAAATAGCTATTACTCACTTATGGCATGCAATAGAACCCCAAACTATGTACCATCTTATAGCTGAGGACAAAGTAGCTGAACAACATATTTTAGGAAAACACTCTAACTGCAATAGTTTTGGAGATACAATGGCTTTACTCAACAGTCGGAATTTGAAAGTAGCTATTACTCAGCTATCCACGGTGCAACAGGTCTGAAACTTTATTATGTGATAGCTTACCCAAAAGTAGATGAATAACATATTTGAAAAGATTTCTGTAACTGTAATACTTTTGAAGATACTTGGCATTTACTTCTTTTGTTATTTAGCTACAAATGAGAAAATAGCTATTACTCACTTATGGCATGCAATAGAACCCCAAACTATGTACCATCTTATAGCTAAGGACAAAGTAGCTGAACAACATATTTTAGGAAAACACTCTAACTGCAATAGTTTTGGAGTTACAATGGCTTTACTCAACAGTCAGAATTTCAAAGTAGCTATTACTCAGCTATCCAAGGTGCAACAGGTCTGAAACTTTACTATGTGATAGCTTACCAAAAAGTAGATGAACAACATATTTGAAAAGATTTCTGTAACTCTAATACTTTTGAAGATATTTGACATTTACTCCTTTTGTTATTTAGCTACAAATGAGAAAATAGCTATTACTCACTTATGGCATGCAATGGGACCCCAAACTATGTACCATCTTATAGCTAAGGACAAAGTAGCTGAACAACATATTTGAAGAAAAAGTTGTAACTGCAATAGTTTTTGAGTTATGAGCCCTTTACTCCAAGTAGCTAAGATAGCTATTACTCAGTTATCTTTAGGCCTAAGTCCATAAAACCAAAAAAATTTTCGAGGGCGTGAAAATTCATTGGGACAATTAATTTACAAAAAATCTGTAGCTGTAGTAGTTTTGGAGGAATCTGCGTGACTAACTAACGCACGCACACACGCACGCACGCACACACAGGCATCATTTCATAATCTCCCTCCCGGGCTAAAGCCCGGCGGGAGATAACAAAACATGAAAGTTCTGATCACTAATGCACAAAAACTACAAAATATGATATCAAATTGAACAATTTCTTCAGATTTAGGGCTTATTTTAAACATTCGCAGTATAAGTTTACAGTTATATATAAAATGACAAATGAGATATCACTAGCGGTGGGTCAATGATAATATTAGATAATTAATTATTTCACAGAAATCTTACTTTCTTAAATATAACGGAAATGTTATTTGTGGTACCTTTATATCTTAGCTTAAGGGGCTATCAACGTAACGCATAGTTTTCAAGGCCAACCAGAGTGATAAAAAAACCACTTGAATTACCATTTCAGTGTAGTGATCTTTGGAGTCTTAAAGTCAAATTATATCCATAAATACTCATTAATTTTTACCTTAAATGTGTTATGAATGAAATGAATTATTGAAACAAATTGCTTTAGCTGTTTTTTTCTCACACTACAATTTATATAAACAATAAATACTCAAGAAAAATACCAACTAAAAGTGGGCTAATTTTGATCACCTTAAATATAAGACATTGCTTCCGTTCGTGACAAAAAAAGCATATCAAAGAAAAAACAACATTGGTTTTTCACACACCACTCAAAAGAAAAGTATCTCACAAAAATTTTGAATGATTTAGATTTTTATGTAAGCTAGACATTAATTTTTCAAACTGAAAAATAAAATTACATTGCTTTGTGCATTCTCATTTCTATAAACTTTCTCATATTCCACATGTTTAAAAATCAGAGAAACTTCTTTTGAAGAAAATAAATCATACAAATTAATATGCTTGTTTTTCTGAGCAGTTTACATTTCATAATTGCCTAATTCTCAACATTTTACTATTGATTTTCTGTCACAAAAGTAAGGTATGCCTTTCCTTTTTCCTCACTTTAGAGGGGGGGGGGGGGGGACATCACAGTTTCACATTGGCTGGATTAGATTAGGAAAATTTGTTTCCAGAAATGGATGATCTGTTGTACTAAAATAAAAATATTTTGAATGAAACAAAACTTAATGTTGTGGAATGGAAATCTGAGTTCAAATCTCCCCCTTTAATAGCAGCAAGATAATTACCATAAAATTACTGTCAGTATTTGATTTAAATAACAAACATAAGTACAGAACAACCAGATGAGCAGTTTCCAAAAGAAGAAAAACGTCGCAAATCTAATCTGTCCTTTGGCCTCACTGAAGCTTTATGACGTACATTTCTCTGTCGTAAACAATGCAAAACTAGTCCTTGCTTGACAACGACTACTGTTTTTTTTCTGCGACGTCTGGTGAGTGTTACGTAAACAATTTCTATGTACTTGCGTTGATAGCCCCTTAAACCTTTTTTATGCAATAAATTTGTTTTGTTTAGGTATGCTGCTATATATATGTACAGAAAAATGGTATTTTTGGCAAATACCCAAATGTTGCAACATAAACCAAAATTTTGACCAGAGTAATGTATACTCCCTGAGAAAGTGTTTTATGATATAATGACTACCAACATAAAGCGGATATTAGATTTGTAGCTCGATTCGCATTCGTCAAAAAGGGCAATTAAACAATCTAGAAATTTGTACAATTCCTAATAGGACTGTGACTGAAAATGACATCAGTACCTCAATCCTCTTTTGGTACGCCTCTCCTTTGACCAGTCTCTGTACATAGATACTGGGCAGGTGGATATCCTCAGCGGGAATCTCTCCGATATCCACTATCTCCTCCACCTCTACTACAGTCGTCTTTCCTGCTTTAGCCATTGGTACGTTGAAATTTCTGGCAGTTTTTCTGTAGATCAAAAGCAACATATCAGTACTAGGACTTTGTCCATTCTATACTGTAAGGACACAGTTTATATCGGATATCTTTACAGCTATAATATTATAATAATCAACCTAAGTGTGGCTGCTCTGGGTATTTATGTGTTTGACTGTAACTTTTCAAAAATACAAGGTACGATTATCTTGTTACAGTTTACCACTGCAATGGAAATTGATAAATGAAATAATTTAATATACAATTATATGTTAAGAATAAATAATATTCTGAAGGGATCACATCTGTGTGGCAAAAATACTATTAAATTTAAAACACAGTATTTTAAGAATAAAAAGCTTTAAAGTTAAGGTCTTAATTAAAAGCTTGCTAATTCTTTCAAAATTTTCTATATTTCATATGTCAATGATCCATAACAAGATGCAAAAAAATCATCATTGCATGGTACTGTGTATAAAAACAAAATCAATAAAAAGTTGCATGGTAACACAACCTGACCAACCTGAAGGTGACATTCCCTGCTTTGTCTGCTTTCCATCCTTTAATCAGTGCAAAATCTCCTGTGATTGACTCCTCCATGATAAAATTCCGACCATCAAATACCCGATGCTGCAGTTAAAAAGAAATTTACACGCATATATTTTAATCATGAGTAAAGATAAATAAATACCACCTGAGTCTTTATGATAAAGAGATTATGTTTTACCTTTTTGAGTTATGAAAGTTATAAACATGCTTCATGCATCATCATGACACTTTTATTTACTTTTGAAAAGAAAATAGTGTTGCACCATTGTACAGTACACACTGCAATCACAAAATATACTGTTCAGCTTATAGAAGGTTCATAAAATAGAAGTGGTAATTGATTTTATTATCCACCACATGTGTGTGATCTAAATATTTGGAAAGACCATCTGATAATTTTTTTTCATCCCCGAGATATAACTAAAAGATATATTTTGCTGATTTTATGCAAACAAGAGGACATTTTTAGTTAATATTTCTAAGATCGTTGATGTCTGAAAGTGACTTTTTTGCACCAAGACCGAAAAAAAATGAAAAGATGAAACAATGAATGATGAAAATATATAAAATTGTGTACCAAATATGCTTCATTTACCACAAGTTTATCAATTCTTATATAATTATTGTAGTAGGGGAGGAATTAAGTTCTTTTTCTTCATTTAGTGATAAGAATATTTGTGATTTAAATAAATGTCAAAGCTCTCCATACTCACACATGTTCTAACAAATTGATTCCTTCTTGTTTATTTAATGAATTATAGTTTTGTATACGTGTGACACAGAGTTTGCACATATGAGTCACAAATCAGGAGCTGGACACACACAACACAAAGTTAAACTCTCTTGCTACTATACTCACCTCTCTGGGTTCACTAGCGATCTCTATTGAACCATCTGAGGCGTACTTTATAGGAGACCCGCCTTCATGTACCAGCGTGCCATAAGCAGTGGGTGTGAAGAATGCCGCAATACCCGCTCCCCCAGCCCGCAACCTCTCAGCTAGTGTGCCCTGGATACAGGAAGAAACATTATTCCAAGCAAGTTAAAGTGATATAAACATACATAAATTAAAACTCCCAGGGATAGTCATGCACATATTGTTGGCTATTTATTGAAGGTCTTTATTTGTGAAATAATAACAAGAAAAGGAAGACAAAAACTATTAATATAATAACATAGAAACAATTCCATAAGGCAGAGCTCAAGTAACAAAATAAGCATATAACCATACAGATTAATTAGGAAAATTCTAGGTGACAGTAATATA
Organism: Sabellastarte sp. h YS-2021; assembly: GCA_964017235.1. NCBI lineage: Eukaryota > Metazoa > Annelida > Polychaeta > Sabellida > Sabellidae > Sabellastarte > Sabellastarte sp. h YS-2021. Next base: position 166,774,579 of record OZ024929.1, on the reverse strand, counting down.
CACTGCTTAAAACACATAGATTAACTTAATCTTTTCAGGTCACCAATATATGAACATAATGACACATGATGCCAAAATCATTTCACTTCACAGTTTGATGCTGGGATCAAACGAGGCTGAAAAGTCTTTCTATCTACATGAGTGAGCTGCACAGCCATCAGAGACACGAGTAGTGCACTAGAATTTATGAAAGTCTGGCAACAAAAAAATTCCAACTCAGACACATCCCATAGCTGGTCTAGAACTTGACGGTCACCCTCCCAGTAGTAACATAGCCCATTGCCACTTAACTTCAGTGAAGAGACCGATACTCATCACACTACACCACATGAAAGTCTGGAGACAAAAAAAAAATTAAAAAAAAAAGTGATTCCTAGAAGTGTGAACCTCGCTAGAGCTCGCGCTTAAAAATTTATCTCAATTTTATCAAAAGATGACTTTAACCAGTTTTCACTTCTAAAGAGTCCTCTGTATATGTCTTACCTGTGGAGTGAGTTCTACTTCCAACTCCCCAGACAGATACTGTCTCTCAAACTCTGCGTTTTCTCCCACATACGACGAGATCATGCGTTTGATCTGGTAAATGAGATAACAGAATGAGACACGTTACACTATTAATAGAAACTGGAATATACTCTTAGTACAACTTCAAAATAAGACAATATTAGACAAAACACCCATGTGTACAGGATTTTCATTGACCGGTGAAATACCTGCCATTGAAAAGCCTCAATATTGATGTTTTTAATAAGTTTGAACAATTATGAAGTATTCGTCATGCTTTTTTGTTAATTTCAGCATTAGAAAAAGTAGATACGAGTTGGTGGCCCCAGTAACCATCCCAGTATATTGGTATTGAGATCAATTCACTGAAATACCATGACAACACTTAACAACTGCCATCTCGATTGACAACATATATATAACTGTTGGAAAAAACTTAAGATATTAGAAACTAATCCTGAATCTGAAGAATTATTCACTTTTATCCCATATTTTTGTGCATTTGGAAGATATTGTGGTGATGTCTAGGAATGAAACTACAGTGTTTTGTTTACATTACCTTCAATCAGAATGGCTCAATCAGATTGTTGAGATACAGAAATGAAAATAGGCTTACAGCCTATCCCTAATACCCAGGTCACACAGCAACAAATTTTTAATGGCAAATATCTGTGAATATCGAATTCTTAAATGTTCTTGGTGGATTCCTCATTAGTCTTATGTTGTTCTTCAGTTCTCTTTATTATCTGCAACTTCATGGTGACAACAACCTGATGCTCAAAATTGTCGCGAGTATTCGCCTATTTATAGCAATTTTAAGTTCACCATAATTAACCACCATGAGTAGCATATTTGTCTATGTCATAGCTCTACCACAGAGTAGTTGCCGATGAGTTGTACTGCCTCCTTTATCCCCTTGTTCTCACCTAGTTCTTTCTTTGTGGTAGAAGAATCTTCATAGATCTCATTCATTTTCTCATACCTGTCACTAATTTGTGGTGTAACAGAAAGAAAATCACCAGATATCTTCACCATTTCACAGGGTATCTCAGTATGACATTGGTTTGTTGAGGCTTAATCTCAAAACAGTGTACAATATTGTGGAAATACTCAAATATTTCTTTCACATGACCACATTATCATGCTCTTATAGGCCAATTCTGGTGAACTTAAAATCTCAAGTAGTCTTCTATAACCACTAATATTATCAGAGCACCCTCTCCAGTGTGCGACCTGGGCACTGCAAAAACTAAAATGGAAAACTGGATTCCTGTTTGCATTGTCAACATTTCCTGTTTCACGATATTACTATTAGCACTTTCAACAAAAGGAGAACCACAATGTATTATAGATACGGCAAAGAAGAAAACCATCATGTAACCTAACCTGTCTTTTCTGCAGAAGAAGACCCAGTCCAAAGTCATCCACTCCAGCATTGTTACTGACCACTGTGATTCCAGACACGCCTGTAGAAAGCAGGCCCTGTATCAGGTTCTCCGGTATGCCACACAGACCAAAACCTAGAATCATATACAATTATACATAAGCATCCGGTAAATCACATCCATAGAATTATCAAAATGTTATCACTTAATCTGAAGGCCACAGATATTTTAACAGAAACGATAATAAATATCAATCTTTCTATTTGTGAATACATTGCCACTGAGACATAAAACATATTATAAACTGTAAAATTGTGATACTTAAACAAAAAAGAGTGCAGTGGTTGGCTTTCGGCCAACCACAGAGTCGAATCTTTGGACAGCACTACGTGTCGTATCTGTAAAGTCTTCTATTATCGCCCAATTTGCAAACTGCTTGCAAAGACGTTCACAGATTTCTGTAGCAAGATGTGTTGGGTATTTTCACTGATCAGAAATGTGACACGAAAGGTTTATAAATAGAGGGTATCTGTGTTGTGTAATTGCACAGTCTGAATATTGATTTCGAAGAGAGAAGACATATTTTATGTTTGAAGCATACATAGAATCTATAAAATAAGATTACGAACTGGAACTGGTTCAGTTTGTAAATATAGAACCATTTACATGTATATTATGCCCCTGCATGTACAGGTTTGACTGTATATATAAATTCCGGGATGTAATTATCATTACTTTTCTAGGAACAAAGCAGGATGCCACCTTTCAATGGAAGACAGCTTCAGCAACAATTTAGGGCTTTTTCAGTTTTTATTCAGTTACATATGATGTATTTGCTATTTCTATGTCGACCACAGCAACCACCACCAGCCAGACAGAGACCTAGAAGAAGGCACAACATGTGGGTCAGGCCATGGCTACTACAGAGAGAGGAGAGGGGGGCCTACCAAAACATTATGGCTGAACTGTATGCCACAGACATTCCAGGATTCACCAATTTCATGAGGATGACCCCAGAATTCTTTGAAATGATAAAGACCAGACTGGAACCACGTCTAGCCAGGCAGGCCACCAACTACAGAGCTCCAATCAGTGTTGGGGAAAAGTTAGCCCTCACCATTATATATCTGGCTACTGGAGAGTCATACACATCATTATACTGTCAGTTCAGGGTTGGCAGATCCACCATTTCCAAGTTTCTACCAGAGATCTGCAGGGCCACCCTGGATGAGTTCACCAGAGAGTACCGCAGATGTCCTACTACTCCAGATGAGTGGAAAGAACTGGAAATGGAATTCAGGACCAGGTGGAACGTTCCACATGCCCTGGGAGCCCTTGATGGCAAGCATGTGGCCTTGAAGAAACCCAAGAACTCTGGAGCTCTGTACCACAACTATAAGGGATTCTTTTCAATAGTAATGTTGGCCTTGGTTGATGTACAGTACAAGTTCAGATGTGTGGATGTGGGTACAGTTGGATCTTGCTCAGATTCCCAGATATTTAATACCTGTCACCCGAAGAGGAAGATTGATGATGGCAGCATAGGCTTCCCTGACCCAGCACCTATAACCCTGGGTGGTCGAGATGTCCCCTACCTCATTCTGGCAGATGATGCGTTTGCCCTGAGGACCTTGCTGATGAAACCCTATGGCAGAAGGATGTTAACCAGAGAGGAAAGGATTGTCAACTACAGAATATCAAGGGGAAGGAGAGTTGTTGAGAATGCTTTTGGCATCCTAGTTTCAAGATTCAGAGTCATGATGACCACTATTGAACTACCCCCAGAAACAGTCAGGGATGTGGTCTTGACCTGTGTGGTTCTGCACAACATACTGAGAAGCCAGTATCAAGGTCAACATGGTGGTAAACAGACTGGTGATGATGATGATGTGCCTGGTGATGGTCGCTTGATTGGTGGTGCTGCTGATTGTGGTCACGACAGAATCCCTGCCAAAGAAGCCAAAAGACTGAGGGATTACGTCAAGGACTACTTCAATAATGAGGGAGCAGTGGCCTGGCAAGATGGCAGAATGTAACTGCTACTGCAGTAACCAGTCCTTTTCAGGACTAATAACCAGTCCTTTTCAGGACTACCAAATATTCCAAAAACAATTAATCAGTTGTGCTTGTTCCAATTAACACAACCACTTCCAAACATAAGTCCCCCAACAAAGTAACAGACAAACGCAATGCCAAACATAAGTTCCCCAACCAAGAAACAGACAAACCCAATGTCCAACATAAGTCCCACAAAAACCAGACAAATGCAATGCCAAACATAAGTCCCCCAACCAAGAAACAGACAAACCCAATGCCCAACATAAGTCCCACAAAAAGAGACAAACGCAATGCCAAACATAAGTCCCCCAACAAAGAAACAGACAAACCCAATGCACAACATAACTTGCTAAATGGAATAAATATTGCATACATTTTGAAAGTTACACCCTAATTTCGCTTACATTTTTCTTGTCTTCTGGACAAGTTATGTTTGCAAATTGGTTTGTCAGTCCGTTGGTTGGGGGTTATGTTTGGTATTGAGTTTGTCTGTTTGTTGGTTGGTGGCTATGTGATAGCATAATATCTTTAACTCTAGGGATGGTGTCAGAGTTGGACTTTTTTTATTACAGATTTAAACCAATCCCACGGATTTTAGGCTACAAATGGGCAGATTACTGGCCATATTTCAAGTTCATTTATCTATTTTTTTTATGTGGCCTTCTGTTGTTATGTGTATTACCATGGGTTATTTGTTTCATGTTTGGGGGTGTTTGGGTGTTGGGCTTTTTTGTGTGTGTGTTGTGATAAGTATTTGTACTGAACTGTTATGTTTTGGGAGGGGAATTTGAACAACTTGCAGCTATTAATTGCTTTTGGAATATTTGGGCGGCCCTGAAAAGGGCCTATGGGGGGTCAGAGACCCACCCGGACTGGCTGGCTACTGAGGAGGCTGCTGCTGTTGAGGCAGTGCTGTGGTGGTGATGGTGTAGAGCTGCTGCTGTGGCTGCTGAATGATCTGTGGTGTTGTTAGATCTGGTAGCTGGCTTAGTATTCCACTTAAGTTGTGTCTGCTGCCCTCGTCCTGTACTGTGACCACTGATGGAGGGTTTCCAAAGCCAATGGGGCTGGGTGTGTAGTAGAAGTAACTGCTGGAATTGCTGCCTGCTGCTGCCTGGGTGGAACTAGACGTCTGTTGAGTGGTTGCTGGCAGTATCCCGACCCTCTGTAATAGTGGCTAATCTCTTGGGTAGTACTTGACGTCTATGAGTGTTCTTTACTGCTTCAATGTCTCTAAAAATTCTGCCCTTGAGGTCCTCAAACTCCTCTTGGGTCATCTTTTCAGCCTCTGATGCCACGTAGTCAGAGAAGGGCTGCCTGTCTGACTTCTGCTGCAGGAAACCTGAGATCAGTGTCCTCATCTGGTCAAAGTGCTCAAGTATCTTGGAACCTGTAGAAACTGGTGTAGATGTAAGTATTGGTTGACTCCTACTTTCCCTCAGGCACTGGACTCAAGATGTTCTGTATCAGTAGTAGATCCACGAGATTCTTCATGCCTGCTGGTGTTGGGACTGGCCTCGAACCCAGAGCTTCTGTTGGCCCCCTTGCGTCTGATGTGGGTCTTAAGGAAACCCATCTGCTGGTAGACCCAGGACTGTCTCTTGGTCATCTCCCTTGGGGCTTGGCTAGGCTGTAGCTTGGAGAGCTTGCCATAACGAGTTCTCTGGGACTCAAACCACCTTCTGACATCAAAGGGCTGGAGCTTCAGTTCTGCAGAGATTTCTGCCCAGTGAGCCTCCTTCCTCTGTCTGTTGTGGAAACGTCCATGCTCCTTGTCGTAGAGATCTGGGTGCTCCTTCACAAACTCTACAATGGCATTTTCTTGGCTGTCAGTGAATGTAGCACAAACCCTAGCTTTCTTGGCTGCTGAGTGGCACTCTGATTCTTCCTCACATCTTCTTCGCAAGCTACGTCAGTAACTTCTAAACCTTCCTCTGTATTCTCTATCCTCTCTTCTGTCTCTTCTGTCCCCTCCTCCAACTCTCCACCTTCCTTCTCCCTCTCCTCTTGCCTCTCCTCTATCTTCTTCTTTCCTCTCTTTCCTCCTTTCTGTTTCCTCATAACTCCAGTGAATATCAAAAAAAAGGTAAAAAAAAAAACTAAAATGTGTTGCCTAACTGTTAAATTTGCCCTAAGCTCAAGTAAAATGTAAAAAAAAACTGAAAACCCCCCCAGCAGAAAGTGTCACACGTCTCTCAGTAGCCAACCAGTCTAAACACAGAAAGCGTGTGCGCGGTCGCTTATATAGTCCCAGACCCCTCCATTGCCTCTTTTTGGTTTCAAGCGCCGCGGAAAAGAGTCGGTACTTAATCGGTACTTAGTCCCAGGCCACCTGGGGCGTCCTCAGATCGTCGCAGACTAAATTTGTGTGGTCCCAGGTGGCCTGAGGAGGCCAGTTAGGATCAGCTTTTCTTAGTTGGGACTTAATCCCAGACCCAGATTTCTTAGTCGCAGGACACCTGAGACGGTCTTAGACTTCCTGGGACTAATGAAACCGATTCTTTTTCACATGCATGAAACTTCAAAGATCTGTTATGAGTCAGGGACTGACAACAGGCTTCCTGGGACTAAGCTAGGGACGCCTGGGACTAAGGGACTGGGACTAAGGGTCGCAGGAGGTCTGAGACAACATAGGACTGTGTAAATTTGGGTCTGAGGAGGCCTGAGGAAGCCTAAGACTGGACATTTTGTTGACAGCGGGAAAAAAGAATCGGTTTTGGGTTGTGAGAAATATCAAACATTTTTCTCACGGCCTCAACCGACAACTACCGATCCATACAGAACGCCTGGGACTAAGCAAATTTTTGAAACTAACTACAAAAAACCCTCAATCGGGAAGCTTAGTCATGTGGTGGAACACCCACATTACGTAAACTATATTAAAGTGTGTTATATGGATATTATACACAAGAAAGCTGTAAGTATTTTTTTTATAAAATATTCAACAATTTCACTTAAAATAAGAAATATATTGCCTAAATTTCAGTTTGTGTTCTGTGTGCATGTGGCAGTCAGTACTTTTGGTGTTGTGTCCTGTGCAGTCTTTGTCCATATATTTCTCATGGCCATAGTGTGTAACATTTATGAATACTAGTATGTTAAAGTGAAATAAAATTACCTTATTTTCACAACAAATATATTGCTTGTAAACATTTTCAGGACTTTGTAGTAGTTATATTCCCAGATGAAAGCAATTTGTTTTCGAAACCACATCTCACATACGAATGAGCTCATGAATATTAATGAGATGTACAAGTCCATGAATAGATCTTTTACGTTGTTAAGCATTTGATCTTGAAGCAAATATGTAGACGTTTGTCATTAATATGTGAATATAAACTGCGAATATGTAATATTTTCACTTTCAAGCAAAACATGTCATGTATTGTGACATCATCGAGGGAATAGCTTGTTATATTTTGTTGCATAATTTAGCTGTTATAATAATTATATTTATCAATTACAAAATTAATTATTATAACATCATTTGAATATGACACATAAATGCCTTTATGACACCACAAAGTCGTCTCCATGGTATCTACCCATTCTATGACATCACAAAGTCATCTCTATGGAATTTATCCATGCTAGACAAAAGAACAAAATACACATCATGATGAAGGCGGGGAAAATATAAATGTGTGATTCTGATTTTATCTATGTATAGATCAATCAGCACATTTTTATTCATGATTTTACATTGTACATTACAATAAAATTAATATTTATTATGATGAATATTAGTGACTCACCAGTCCGATGTATTCTTTGATGATCAATATTATCACATTACTAAGATCTATTGATACATCACAATAAACATTTAAACAAAATCATAATAAATAAACTAACACCAATATTATAGTGGGTTCCTTTAATAAATAATGCTTAACAAAAAGCAAGGTAATGAGTTACATACTCACCACTAACTAGAGAATATGTTGATGACAGAATAGTCTATTCCAACTAACTTTACCAAGCAAAATTAGTAAAAACTAGTAAATCATTAATAAGAGCCTAATTAGTGTCTTAATTAATGATCAACATCTGGACTCCTCTATATATTATAGAACTGGTTCAGGCACAGGTACACAGATACAACAGAACCGGTGAACCTGTTCCAGAACCGGTACAAACCAGGGGTTCAGCACAGGAGTCCTAAAAGTACTTCAGGGAGACTAGATGGAGATGATCCAAAGCCCTGATGAGACTGAGTCAAGAAATAGACAGTCGAAATACAATTAACACATAGTTTAATTATATCAGGCAGTAATATATTTTATTAAGCCTAGTCTGCCTATTAGCAGGAAGCAGTTTTTTCACTATGAGTGCTCCTTCAATAACTGCTAGTCAGACTGGTTTCTGTAATGCCATGTACAGAGTCAACGCCACCCCAGAACCCCCAAGTGGTTGTGGCATACCCATCCCTATCACAAGGAAATCAGATAGGACATTGAACCCCCTCAAAACAGTGAAATTGAGTATTGAGAATGAACATTCCATAGACACCCCCAAAACAGGGGCCAACATATCACAACCCGGTATTGCCATGGGCACATCACTGACACCAAATTATGCTAATCTATCAATGGACAGGTTTGAAGCCAAAGTGCATCACATGTGTATTCTTAAATCACATCTACATGATTAAGCGCCACACGAGGATTCTTAAATGTCATCTCCCTGATTACCTACACTAAATGCAACAAAAATTATAAACTAACATCTAGGAGCATTTAGGAAAATGACAAATGAACCTAAATTTTCATTTCAAAAGGATGGACAACCAACACCAACTTCATGTCATTCCAAGAATGATGGAGACAACCACAGATACATGCTGTTCTCCTTGCTAGAATGATGTACACCAAAATTTGAGGAAACCAATATAGCCATACAAAGGCCAAATGAGTTATGTTGGATACCCAAATTACACACCCTGGCCCCAATTGGCATCAACCAACTTGGGTGATTCTTTACGAATATTATTTGGACTATTATGCACTGAATAGTCCACCCTTCTTCTTTTTCTATTTTACATTTAAACTGATTGCAACACATTTTCATATGTAGAAACCAGCAGACGGATAAATATGAACTTTAACTAGAAATAGGACGCCCTGTTGCTTGTAGCTGCGACATATGAATAGAAACAGGATAGCATAGAAGAACACACATTATCATGTGTAATGTCCACCCTATCAACCTTTTGTTAAGAAGATAGAAGCAAATTCCTGTTTTTCTATTTTTGGCAAAAATTCGAAAATTCAAAATGGCCGCCATTTTTGGGAAAAGGAAAATTTTTTGAAAATTGCCAAGAGTACATTTCTTAGATACCCTATGGGTCGAAAATTTCAACGAAATAACTCTATTTTGCACGGTTAAGGCCAGTTTGTGTTTTTCCATTTTGGGCAAAAATTCGAAAATTCAAAATGGCCGCCATATGTAAGGAGGGGAAAATTTTTGGAAAATTGCAAAGAGTATACTTCTTGGATACCCTGTGGGTCGAAAATTTCGCCGAAATCGCTCTATCTCGCACGGTTAAGGAGATAGAAGCAAATTTGTGTTTTGCCATTGTTGGTAAAAATTCGAAAATTCAAAATGGCCGCCATTTTTGGGGAGGGGCAAATTTTTTGAAAATTGCAAATATTACATTCCTTAGATACCCTGTGGGTCGAAAATTTCGACGAAATCGCTCTATCTCGCATGGTTAAGGAGATAGAAGCAAATTTGTGTTTTGCCATTTTTGGCAAAAATTTGAAAATTCAAAATGGCCGCCATTTTAGGGGAGGGGAAATTTTTTTTAAATTGCCAAGAATACAATGCTGAAACACCTGTGGGTCGAAAATTTTGACGAAATCGCTCTATCTCGCACGGTTAAGGAGATAGAAGGAAATTTGTGTTTTGCCATTTTTGGCAAAAATTCGAAAATTCAAAATGGCCGCCATTTTTGGGGAGGGGAAAATTTTTTGAAAATTGTAAAGATTACATTCCTTAAATACCCTGTGGGTCGAAAATTTCGACGAAATCTCTCTATCTGGCACGGTTAAGGAGATAGAAGTAAATTTGTGTTTTGCCATTTTTGGCAAAAATTCAAAAATTTAAAATGGCCGCCATTTTTGGGGAGGGGAAAATTTTTGGAAAATTGCAAAGAGTACACTCCTTAGATACCCTGTGGGTCGAAAATTTCGACGAAATCGCTCTATCTCACAGTTAAGGAGATAGAAGCAAATTTGTGTTTTGCCATTTTTGGCAAAAATTCGAAAATTCAAAATGGCCGCCATTTTTGGGGAGGGGAAAATTTTTTGAAAATTGTAAAGATTACATTCCTTAAATACCATATGGGTCGAAAATTTCGACGAAATCGCTCTATCTCGCACGGTTAAGGAGATAGAAGGAAATTTGTGTTTTGCCATTTTTGGCAAAAATTTGAAAATTCAAAATGGCCGCCATTTTTGGGGAGGGGAAAATTTTTGGAAAATTGCAAAGAGTACACTCCTTAGATACCCTGTGGGTCGAAAATTTCGACGAAATCGCTCTATCTCACACAGTTAAGGAGATAGAAGCAAATTTGTGTTTTCCCATTTTTGGCAAAAATTCAAAATGGCCGCCATTTTTGGGGAGGGGAAAATTTTTGGAAAATTGCAAAGAGTACACTCCTTACATACCCTGTGGGTTGAAAATTTCGACGAAATCGCTCTATCTCACACAGTTAAGGAGATAGAAGCAAATTTGTGTTTTGCCATTTTTGGCAAAAATTCTAAAATTCAAAATGGCCGCCATCTTTGGGGAGGGGAAAATTTTTTAAAAATTGGCAAGAGTAGAATTGTCAGATACCCTGTGGGTCAAAAATTTTGCCGAAATCGCTCCATCTCGCACGGTTAAGGAGATAAAAGCAAATTTGTGTTTTGCCATTTTTGGCAAAAATTCGAAAATTCAAAATGGCCGCCATTTTTGGGGAGGGGAAAATTTTTGGAAAATTGCACAAAGAGTGCACTACTTAGATACCCTGTGGGTCGAAAATTTCGACGAAATCGCTCTATCTCACACAGTTAAGGAGATAGAAGCAAATTTGTGTTTTGCCATTTTTGGCAAAAATTCTAAAATTCAAAATGGCCGCCATTTTTGGGGAGGGGAAAATTTTTTGAAAATTGTAAAGATTACATTCCTTACATACCCTGTGGGTCAAAAATTTCGACGAAATCGCTCTATCTCACACAGTTAAGGAGATAGAAGCAAATTTGTGTTTTGTCATTTTTGGCAAAAATTCTAAAATTCAAAATGGCCCCCATCTTTGGGGAGGGGAAAATTTTTTAAAAATTGGCAAGAGTAGAATTCTCAGATACCCTGTGGGTCGAAAATTTTGCCGAAATCGCTCTATCTCGCACGGTTAAGGGGATAGAAGCAAATTAGTGTTTTGCCATTTTTGGCAAAAATTCGAAAATTCAAAATGGCCGCCATTTTTGGGGAGGGGCAAATTTTTTAAAAATTACCAAGAGTACAATGCTCAGATACCCTGTGGGTCGAAATTTTGGACGATATCGCTCTATCTCGCACGGTTAAGGAGATAGAAGCAAATTTGTGTTTTGCCATTTTTGGCAAAAATTCGAAAATTCAAAATGGCCGCCATTTTTGGGGAGGGACAAATTTTTGGAAAATTGGAAAGATTGCATTCCTTAGATACCCAGTGGGTTGAAAATTTCGACGAAATCGCTCTATCTCGCACGGTTAAGGAGATAGAAGCAAATTTGTGTTTTGCCATTTTTGGCAAAAATTCGAAAATTCAAAATGGCCGCCATTTTTGGGGAGGGGCAAATTTTTTAAAAATTACCAAGAGTACAATGCTCAGATACCCTGTGGGTCGAAAATTTTGACGAAATCGCTCTATCTCGCACGGTTAAGGAGATAGAAGCAAATTTGTGTTTTGCCATTTTTGGCAAAAATTCGAAAATTCAAAATGGCCGCCATTTTTGGGGAGGGGAAAATTTTTGGAAAATTGCAAAGAGTACATTCCTTAGATACCCTGTGAGTCAAAAATTCTGTCGAAATCGCTCTATCTCTTACGGTTTCTGAGATATTAGCAAATTACTCAAAAGTAGTACTGAAAATACACAATGAAGTACCTAAATGGCTATTACTCATGTACTGACAAAGCTATCAGTCCCAAATGCAATACCAAGCGAGCTATGGACATAACAATCTTGTATTCAAAATTGTAGTAAAATATCTTTAATTATTTTGGCTTAAATGCACGGAAACCAATGGGTACTGAAAATAGCTGTACTTAAGTATTACTCAGTAAGCAAAAGAGGTACAACAGCCAAAAGCAATCCCAAGCAAGCTACTGACCCAATAAGCCTGCATACCAAATTTGGTGACAATAGCTCTAATACTTTTCCTTTAAATGAGCGGAAACCATGCGTGATGCCGGACATCGGACGCCGGACATCGGACGCCGGACATCGGACGGCGGAAAAAGCAAAAATAATATATCCACCCCCAAGGGGGGTGGACATAATTAGGGATGCGCACATGACTATTTTACATTTACACTGACTGCACAGTGCACACATATTTTCATTTCTAGAAACCAGCAGACGAAACCGTTAAAAAAGACTCATTCAAGAATGCAAAGACAATAGAGAAGACAACAGTTTCTAGGACATATGGGACCTTACAGAAAGGTAGACTTAGTGCTAGATAAGCTTTTTACTTTGAAAATATACCTTAATAAAAACATTTAAAAAATCCCAAAATGGCAGAGTGTATACTATACACCTTATTGCACAGATATGTGTACAGATATTATCCAGAATTTTGATAATTAAGGGCTTAAATGGCCGATTTAAAATCACGGACACAACCCAGTACATTAATCGAATCTAAGATTCGACTAAAAATGGGTAAACTTCTTTTACAAAACTAGAAATAGGATGCCCTGTTGATAGTAGCTGCGACATATGAATAGAAACAGGATAGCATAGAAGAACACACATTATCATGTGTAATGTCCACCCCATGAACCTTTTGCCAAAATTGTACAGTAGTCTTACAAGACCCTGTTTCATTTGTAAAATATATCAATGATGCTTAAATATTTATTAGTGTACATGTAAATTATTTCAGCTTCATGCCTTTTTGCGCTGGTTGGGTCGAAAATTTTGACGAAATCACTCTATCTTGCACGGTTAAGAAGATAGAAGCAAATTTCTGTTTTTTGGGAAAATTTGAAAATTCAAAATGGCCGCCATTTTTGGGAAAAGGAAAATTTTATGATAATTGCCAAGAGTACATTTCTTAGATACCCTATGGGTCGAAAATTTCAACGAAATAACTCTATTTTGCACGGTTAAGGCAAATTTGTGTTTTTCCATTTTGGGCAAAAATTCGAAAATTCAAAATGGCCGCCATATGTGGGGAGGAGAAAATTGCTTGAAAATTGCAAAGAGTACATTTCTTAGATACCCCATGGGTCGAAATTTTCAACGAAATCGCTCTATCTCGCACGGTTAAGGAGATAGACACAATTTTGTGTTTTGCCATTTTGGGGAATAATTCGAAAAATCAAAATGGCCGCCATATGTGGGAAGAGGAAAACTTTTGAAAATTGCCAAGAGTACATTGCTCAGATACCCTGTGGGTCGAAAATTTCGACGATATCCCTCTATCTCACACGGTTAAGAAGATAGAAGCAATTTTGTGTTTTGCCATTTTTGGGAAAAATTCGAAAATTCAAAATGGCCGCCATTTTTGGGGAGGGGAAAATTTTTTGAAACTTGTCAAGAGTACATTGGTCAGATACCCTGTTCCTTGATAATTTCGACGAAATCGCTCTATCTCGCAGTTAAGGAGATAGAAGGAAATTTGTGTTTTGCCATTTTTGGCAAAAATTCAAAATGGCCGCCATTTTTGGGGAGGGGAAATTTATTTAAAAATTGCCAAGTGTACAATGCTCAGATAGCCTGTGGGTCGAAAATTTTGACGAAATCGCTCTATCTCGCAAGGTTGAGGAGATAGAAGGAAATTTGTGTTTTGCCATTTTTGGCAAAAATTCGAAAATTCAAAATGGCCGCCATTTTTGGGGAGGGGAAAATTTCTTTGAAAATTGCAAAGAGTACATTCCTTAGATACCCTGTGGGTCGAAAATTTCGACGAAATCGCTCTATCTTGTACGGTTTAGGAGATATGAGCACATTTGCCTTTTTCAGTATTCAAAATAACCAATTACTCATTTATTTAATTAATTACTCACTCATCTATGAAGCAATTCCCCCCAAAAGCAATCCCATACAAGCTATTAACCCAATGAACCTCCATACCAAATTTCAGAAAGCTAGGCTTAATAGCATTACTTAAAATGTCTGGAAACCAAAGAGATACTCAAAAGTAGCAAAGTAGCTATTACTCAGTTAGCTAAACAGCTATCATCACCAAAAGCAATCCCACACAAGCTATTAACCCAATAAACCTGCATGCCAAATTTGGTAAAGATAGGAGAAGAACTGTTGCCTAAAATGTCTGGAAACCAAGTGGGACGCCGGATGCCGGACTGTGGAAAAAGCAAAAATAATATGTCCAACCCCCAGTGGGGTGGACGTAATGAGCACAAAGTAGTGAACCAAGCACTATTATATTAAAATAATGTATATTTCCATAATGAAATGGTTGTGAATATTTTTTGTTGTCAGAATTGCCTGCCTTATATTCATTTTTCATTTAACTTTCTTTATTTTCATACAATTGACATTTTATCTTTGATGAATTCGTTTTCTTCAATGCCCTATTTGCTTTACTGTTGCTAACAATTGATCAACAATAAAACACGAGAACTCCAATTCTTTATGATCATTACCTCTGCCGAGAAGGTAAATGTTTTTATGGTGTCCATTTGTCTGTTTATTTGCAAAATATGGATAGATTTTGATGAAATTTTCATGAAATATTGACAATGGCACAAGGAAAAGATGGCTAAATTTTGGTGATCATCATTGTCTGGATCCAGGAATTTTTTGTAGGATTTTTTTTTATCATTGCATTTATAAGCAATATTAGAGGGGTTAGAGGCCTTGGCAGCAGTATACATTCTATGAATGCTTATGCTACAATAGGCAATTTTAATGTGCATGGGGGTCATGTTTAAGACTGGTCTAAAATATCTCAGACGTCCTCTGACCATAGTTAGAGTTATAGCCTAAAATAAGAACACCACCTTTTGTAAAAGGCTTTTGGACAAATGTCACAACTGGTTTTTGTGCAAAGTTATAACAAAAGCCTCAGATTTTTAAGACTAATATAAAAATTTTGTGAATATGAAACCAAGGTTTTAGATTCTAATGTTGATTACAAAGTATTGATTTAAATACCTCCAACAAGAAGTTTTGCTCCATCTGGAATATCTGTCACAGCTTCATTTGCACTGTCATAAAACTTGACATGTCGCTGATGTGAAATGGAAAAATTGCATGCCAAAACAGTCTGAAAACAACATAAAAAAGTGACTTTGATATAAATCTTCATAACATGCAAACATCCATCAACTGAATTCCTGGGATATACAAGTTTTTTTTTGTCAGAGATAACGTCTGCAATAGTTTATAAAATTTTCTTTGTTAGGTACCCACCAATTTTTCTGTTTTTGCCAGGGTTGGGGCCAGAGTACATTGTACTCTAGTACATCTTTCCTTGTACTCATGATGTACTTGTACCCGAGGTACTCATGAGCCAATGTACTCTAATCTACTGCTTTGCAAGCACAATATCTTCCCCACAAAGGGGAACTCAGAGCGCTAATTAAACAAAATCAGTATCATAGGGAGAGTCGAGGGGCGTTGAAGGTCAGTAATCCAGGATTGTGGGTGTGACTAGGAGGGAAGAAAACTAAGTTGGGAAACTAGAGCTGAAAAGGTGGGTTTTGAGGTGCTTCCTAAAACTCGTACTTGTACTTGAGTGCATCAAAAATAGGCTGTACTCACGAGTACATTCTGAGTACAATATGAGTACTTTTTCTCAATATTCCCTGTGATTAAGGACAAATTTGTTTCCTTCACAAATTTACACACATTTACTTTACTTGCATTTGCATTGTTTATATTGTAACAAATTGGTAATAAGTGATGAAGTAATAACAATTATGAAATCACTGAAAATTTGAAATAACTTTACCTAATATTCTTCTTAATTTGCAACTATCAACACCAAGTTTAAACTCTGTTAAATATTAATTAAATAAGCAAAATAAAAAAAAATTTGAAAAAAATTCTTCAGATAAGCATTCTCAATTTCTAAACCTGTAAGCTTAAAAAGCGGCAAGGTTAGGTATATTGCTGGAAAGTTTACATTAGAAATTAATTTGGTTAACTATTTCTCAAGAAACAATATAGTGTTTGCTTTTTGTTTTTGTGTTTGCTTCTTTGCATAAACACTGGTCAGCTGTTGGTCTTCTTCATTATTATGTAAAATTATAATCAAGAAGTCAAATACTTGTGAAATATGTAGGCTGTTTTACAACATATTGAACTAATCTGAATAGTTGAGGGACAGTTAAAGGGAGATGCAAACACTGCATTCAAGTTATTTCAGAAAGACTGCATCAACTCTTATAGGACACATCTGGGTGAATCAAAGAAAGTGTTATTGATTTAAGTAATCATACAATGTGAGTACAGGATGGAGTGTCCATAATTTTTGCTATGACAATACAATGCAATTGCTTGGCAAGCAGTACAGTAAACCAACTGTGAACACCGAGATATGGCGATAATGAAAAGACTTGACACATCACTGCACATTAATCAGTGCTAATCCATTGACCTTTCACAATAAGGCTTCACAATCAATTTAATGGAAATATATAACAACTATAATTACACTAATATGTTTATTTTGACAAAGAAACGGTATTCTTTTAGCGAAAACTCTTGCTAAGGTCGCCATTGTTTATTTGGAAAGTACAACTCATGCACGATAACATATATTTTACAACACGAGTTAAGGACGTTCTAAAATAAAAAATGACCAACGGCCTACTTGATAGTATGGGAAGTTAATCGTCACAGAAGCGAATTTTCCCATAGTATTTTAACTCTAATAAATAAACGCCCAAAAATCTAATAATAAATTATATTGTATGATAATGAATCCAGTTTGTTGCAAAGTTATTTTACATTGTCGAGACAGTAAGACAGCCAAGTATTTTAAGACCTTTAAAAACACATTAATTTAGTGTTGAAAGTTGATCCTGACATTGCTGTACACATTTTCAACACTTAATCGTAGTTACATCATTGACGTGCAGAAAGTAGTCATATTTCAAAAGAATCAACACTAAGTCTATTTCTGACAGGTACAGCAGTGATATTTTAGAATAAAAATTTTTTAAAAAATGTTAAGCCAAAACTCTGCAACATACTTTCTGCCCCAGATGGTAGAGTTAGTCAAGAATTTAGGAGTCTGGGGAAAAGATAGAAAGACTCTACCTGTGACAATTCCTCTGTTAGGAGATTCTCTTTATGCCCTACTAAAGCACTGAAATGCATGCTGAATTTCACCGATGCAAAAAAAATCCCCTTTTTAAGTTCATAAAACTTCTTTTCGGGTTACTATTACAGACACTTTGACAAGAAAGCATCTTAAGACTATATCCCAACAATCACTTATCATGATTTTACACGTGGGGTATACGTATCCATGCAGGATATTCAAGCTCGAGGTACTTGGTTCAGTAAACGTGTACAACAATATACACAAGTACCTCCTTCAGATAATTTTGCAGTTTCTTCAACATTTCATGCTCCACTCAGGCTATTAGCCATTCTTTTGCTCACTACTATCTACTTGGTGCTTGTGGAATCAGTTTTGCATATTTTGCAAAGAAATTGGACATTTAAGGCACTGTATTAAGGGTCTCATGTGGCTCAGCTGGTAGGGTGTTGGACTTATAATCCAAGGGTCGTGGGTTCGATCCCCAGTGATGCCAACTGTTTCATGTGGGATAACATCCTTGGGCAAGATGTTAACCTGGTCTGTGCCTCTCTCCACCCAGAGGAAATATGGGTACCCAGCTTTAAGGGATACTGGCTTCTGTACCTTGCATGGCAGCAATAGGTAAGGTTACCAAGGCTAGCTATCCTTGCTGGGGTAATACTGTGTAAAGCGCTTTGAGCTAATAATAGAAAAAAAGCGTTATATAAGAGCCCAGTATTATTATTATTATTTGCATATCCTGGCATTATGCATTGCCCAGCTTCAATTCTGGTTAGCTTCAATTTTAAGAGTGTTGTATTTTTAAATATCTGTGTCAGAATAATGAATCTGAACTCAACCATTGCCCATTGAATAGGGACATCCCTCTTGTGTGAGTTTTCATGTTATCCTTCATATAAATTCATAACTTACACATGTGTATATTAACATCAACCTACTTGGCAGGTGTAATAAATTTACTATAATTACTTGTACAATATTTTTAATATGTTGATGAGTTGGTAGTTACATTTAATAAAAATAATAGAAAAGTTTGTATAGCGGAAAACTGATGAGGATCCTCCAATGCGCTGGAATCCAAAAAGGGGCAGTCGTAAAACAAAGCACAGTCATAACCCAGTAAGTGCCCACCACTGGATGATAACTATTGTTGTGGGTATGCTAGTCTAAACAGATAAGTATTGAGTTTGCTTGTAAAGACAGAAATCCAAAATTTATCATTTATTGTTGATATTTTTTTTAAATAAAATTTTGAATCTCATGTGGATTTTCTTCTTGTTTTATTTTATTCTTATTTTTTTTTATTACCAGGCATATAGCCTTAGCGCTGGGCATTACCACCTTCATAAAGTCAATTGACTTTGGTCCAATGAGGCATACTAAACCTAGGTAATCATTGATATTATTCACTGTTTTGTGACTTTTCTGATGCAAAATGTAACTTACAGCATCACTTGTGTGTTATATAGTTATTGCCCTATAAATCAAACTCCACGGGTCCTCCTTGATAAGAGGGAATTTCTAGCTTATATCTATCTTGTGTAGGTGAATATCCTGGCTAATTTTCTTGGTCTCATGGATAATGTGTTCCACTTTGGGAAATGTAAAAGGAAAGGATGTCTCCAGATAAGAGCGCTTATCAATACCCCTATTTACTGAACTTTTAAAGAAAAGTCTGTTGTTATGCACCTATCTTTGTTTAATTCCAACTTTAAGTCAATATAATGATATGTCCATTTATATTGTCACCAAAAGATACCCCCATTGTTCTGCCATACTTGCATGCAATACATGATATTAGCCACAAAGTGCATTTCTTGAAAATACGCTCAATGTTTTTCAAATAAACATCTTTACAGACATGCAAATGATAAATATATTTTTGTAATACAGATAATAATTCAATGCAAATTAAGGAAGAGGAAGATAAAACTCAAACAAAAACATTCATGATGAGGAAATATTATTTACTAAATAAAATGGGAAGGGTAAACCGATACATATGTACATATATATGGTAGCTTCACAAATAATTGTATACTATGGCATTTAATGAAGTTAGAGTAAGTAATGATCAGAAATTTGATATGGTAGATCTGTTTTGTTATTGAATAAGTACCATTAGTCACATCAACGTCAAAGAGTGAAATATGAAGCTTGGATAACTAATTTGTTTAAACACATAATTTAAAATGATTTCAGTGTTTGCTTTAGGCGTATTCTGGTGGTCCATGAAATACTTATTTTATTGGCAATCTATTTTGCTATATCTATCTAGCTTTCTTTCACTTCTGTCCTGGGGGTACTGAACATTTACTGAACTTAAACATTTCTGCCTGAATCTTTATTATTTTCTGGATAATTTGTATAAATTTGACAAAACAACAACAAATGTTACCAAAAAATTAGCTTTTTCAAATAAAATATCACAGTAGACATGCAATAATTAGAAGTTTCTTCAGATTTTTTTAAATGTTTATATTATTTTTGTAACTAAGTCAACATCACGACGGAACTCCCACAATGCCCTAACCAAACAGTAATACTTAGCAGGATTGTTTTACAGTGATAAAGCATACATTTGAAAAGATATTTGTTTATATGGTTTAATAAAACTACACCATAAATTATTTTTACAAGAAAAAAAGAGAAAAAAAATCCACAGATGAGGGTTGTTAATGTACATAATGTTACGACCCATCTGTCAAATTGTCCATTTCATGAAATGGACAGTGAGAATAAAAAACAACTTTGTTTTATGTTATTTTTTGCTTTATGTTTTATGAAAGCATAATAGTAAAGTACCGTTTGAATGGAACTATATCTTAAAATCTAATGGCCATATGCAGGCAATTATTGCGTTGAAGTAACATAACAAAATAATAAAACAGATTTTCAATTGTTGTGGCTTTGAAATGGTGAATGCATTTAGTATAAATTTAGTAAATGTCATATGAGAAGTTATACACTTCATGATATGTCAAGTTATTTTTAGCCTTCACACTTTGAATTGAGAAGTTCACCATAGTACTTCATATTTATTCTTTTAAAGAACTATTCTTTGTCAGCTGTTTATTTAGTAGGGGTAGCATAAAGTTTGTGAAAGGTCATTAAAGCATATCTTTTCAACCACCATACCATTTGGCTTGTAAAATAAACTTATTCTAGTATAAGTTTCCTTGTGTTCAGGCATTCAAAGTTATAGTGAGGGCTTTATATCAAGTTCAACAGCCAGGGTCATACGGGGACAGGCCCGCAGTATTGCAACTTGTGGGAGTAGAACCCACACAGAGGTGAGACTCGATGTTTCAATGCCAAACTTGCTAATAACCGCAGGCACTCCGAAATGCATAGAAAATAGTTGGGCAAACAGAGTGGGTTTTAGTATATTTCATTCCATTCCTCAAGCACTCCATCCAACTTGGGCATGTTTGAGCTGTGGTATAGATTATTGAAGTAACAGAAACAAATAGAAAAAAAAGCATTATATAAATATTAATGGTGCTGCAAAACTTTATATATTTTAATGATAAGGATTTTCTGTAAAAAACTAATCCTGAAGAATATTGAATCAACTAAGTATATCTGAAAATCTTTGATTGGCCAAAATACTTATGGAAGAGCTAGAATAAAACTATATTCAGGAAATCTAGAGTGGACGACCTTGGTTTCTAAGGCAGTAGAGACATTAGGTATTATAACTGTGTCACCGTTCTATCTGTTCTGTCATTGTCAGTGTCTTTGGGTTAAAATTTATGTGAACACGTTGTGTTATTCTGTTGTAGCTATTAGTGTATTTATAGTCCCATTTCTTATATCTACAATAAGACAGCAATAAACTGGAACTAAATACAGAAAAAATACCAAATTCATTAGGATTACTGGCAGTCAAGATCAAATAAAAGATTCCTTAAAATCATCATTCCCAATAAGTCTCCTCAGTAATGTCACAAACCAACTAGGTCAGGCAAAAACCTTGTTGTCACTGGAGATGCAGATAGCTCAATGTGAAGGCATGTACCTAATTTATGCCGTGTGTGTTATTACAATCTTCGGGAACTCTGAAGAGTCCACAGGTTTCTCACCCACAGAAATGGCTAATGCCATAGTTAACAGCCACCTGGACTACTGCAACTCCCTCCCTGCTTTATCACACAACAAAGGCAGGCATATAGTAGACTTCAGAGAGCTATTTATAAAACACGATCAAATGTTTTAATTCTCAGTGTTGTTTTTAACTTAACCTAAAATGATAAGTAAATTATCCAATAATTGTCATAACTTGTGCTTTTGTGTGAAATCGTAAAATAACGTGGAAAATACAAGAATGGACATGAATGGTGAGGTTCTGAATGTTCCAGAGTTATTTCCAATCAGTACATAAGTCTACTAAGTAGTTTGATTTCAACTTTACCTTTGACACTCCGAAAATTTGGCATGAATTACTTAATAACATTTAGAAAGCCACTTCTCTCTTTTTATTCAGAAAGAAGCTTAAACCTATTTCATTTCTAAAGCATATCCATCAGTGCACTACTCCTGTCTCTGAAGTCTTTGCAGCTCGTGCTAGTAGACCGAAACCCCTTTCGGCCTTGTTCTCCGTAGAAGCAAGTTTGAGTTTATATTTTGGTGAATATATAAATTTAATGAAATGTATATGATTACATTAAACATGGCAGAACAAAAATAGTTTAATATTTTATTTTTAAGATGAGCGCAAGTGATTATATGAAAGAAATTCAGTTGCTTTAACTGATACAAACCATTTAACATCTTTCACATAATCAATATGGGCTCAGTGGTGTAGTGGGTAACACACTCGCCTCTCACTACTGAGGTCTGAAGTTCATACCCCAAACCCTATGTGGGAAAGTTGGTAGTTGCAAACCGATACCCAGCAGTTTACAGTGCAGAATCTTGACCAACTAGTATGTAATGGCTTCTTCTTTCTGTATATCTATCTATCATCATATAACCTATACTTTCTCTTGAAAGTGATATAAAACCCAAATAACTTAAAATCAAAATTAAATTAATTTAACTGATACAATAGATTAAATTAAATTAACTGATACATTAATCATGCAGTCTGGGTCTACATCATAATGATTTTCAAAGGTTATGTCCTGGTATGGAGTTTCAAGTTCAGGTTCATCATTTCATTCCATTGGTCACCATGGACCCCTTGCCTCTGTATTTTCCTTCCTTTACTTTTCTAGGCTGACTTGTAATTGAAACTTAAAAACGCAAGACACAAATTTTAAAGTTTTAGGACGTTTACTGTTAGCCTGGCTTAAGGCTACAATTTGTACCATATCTATTCCGTTTGCTGCATCTGTCTTAGCAGTATGGTAATATAAAAGTCATAAAAGCATGTGTAATAGTACATTATATAAAATAAAACTTCATTATCTGAACTGAAAGTTTTGCCAAATTATATAGAAACTTGGGCCTCCAACTAGACCAATTTACTCCTGGAATTGGACTTGAGTGCCTCCAGAAAAGTAACCATAATATATGTTTAGCAAAGTGGTATTTTATGTTTTTGTTTGTTTAATAAAATCCACAAGAAAGGGATAGAAAAACTCAATTTATTCACGAATCTTTGTTTCAGATAGAAAGAATATAAGACACAGTTGATGGATATTCTGTTTCTGACTTTGCTAAAAACTCACTGACTCTGATTTGGGTCATGTAAGGTCCGCTCAATTTGCTTTATGTGGGTGTTCCACCACACGACTGAGGCTCCCAATTAAGGGTTTTTGAGGGTCGGTTTGAAAAATTTGCTTAGTCCCAGGTATCCTGTAAGGGTCGGTTGTGGTCGGTTGGGGCCGTGTGAAAAATCAAACATGTTTGATATTTCTCCCGACCCAAACTGATTATTTTTTCCCGCCATAAACAAAAATCCAGTCCCAGGCTTCCCCAGGCCTCCTCAGACCACATTTACACAGTCCTATGTTGTCCCAGGCCACCTGCGACCCTTAGTCCCAGACCCTTAGTCCCAGGCCTCCTGCGACCCTTAGTCCCATTGCAAAACAAGAATCGGCCACATTGGTCTGGGGACGCCTGAGGACGTCTGAGGAGGCCGGGACTTAGTTGTGGGTTAGTCGGGGCTTAGTCCCAGGAGGCCTAAGGCGTCCTGGGACCCAGTCGGTATGTCTATGACCAGATCTTGGATCAAACCGACCAGAAAAATGGCTTAGTCGGTTCTTAGTCCCAGACCAGTCGGGGACTCTGTAGGGCGGCCTGGGGCCTCCTCAGGCCCCCTGGGGTCGATCTGACCTTAATCCCAGACTTTTACACTGATCCAGTATTCCCGCCCATTTTACTTTTTTTTTCACCGACTGTCCACAATTAATGGTCGGGGACAGGATCGGGACTTAGTCCTTTGGTGGAACAGGGGCATTACTAGAACTAAAAGGCACTTGTAGAGTACATATCTCTTCTTCTAAGGCACATTTCTGAAAACTTTTTTACTTTGTTTATTTTTTTATTTTATTTTATTTATTTATTTATGTTATTTTTTTACTTTTTTTGAGGGCGGTTATTTATTTATTTTATTGTTTTACTTTTTTGAGGGCGGAAGGGGGGGGGGGGGGAACCAGTATATGACCTGAATCTTTCCAAAAATGAAAGCACTTTTTTTCTTTCTGCAGGCCTTACCCACATACAAATTCATGAACAATGGCTCATTAATTTTTAGTAATGTCAAACCAAAATCATGTGACAACACATTGACAATGGGACCGTAGAACATTTAGGATGTTTTTCTTGTACTCGGAATGTTATGTGGCTTCCCCCAAATTTAATCAGTCCTTCTTTTGGCCAAGACCTACCACCATCAACAATTTCATAAAGATTGAAACACTTACTTTTAGGAGTTATCTTAAAACACAGGAAAACAAACAGACAGACAAATGAACATCACCCAAAACATAACCTCTCTAGTGGAGATAACAAATACTGTTTGGCTATGAACATGTTGAAAATTTAGTAATCCCTATTTAGGAATTTTAAATATACAGTCAAAAATTGAATATTTACACTGTATGCCAATTGCGATGTCTCTAATGAATGTAGGACGTTTCGGTTTAGGATGTTCCAGCCTAGGACATTTCGGACAGGCCTTTTTTCGATTGCCTATGATTTGCCCCCCCCATGGAATTTCCCCCCACTGATTTCCCCCCATTTTTATTAAAGCATGGTTTTCCCCTATGATACAGTGATTCCCCCTTTTATATTTTAGCCCTTTGATGCTATAAATAATATTATATTTTGAGCTTTTCCCTTTAAATTTTAGTCATTTAGTGCTATAAATATACATTGAATTTAGTTCCAAGACTTCCATCTGATATGCTGTAGAACTTAGAACTTAGATCAAAAACTTCCATCAAATAAAAATGTACTCAGGTTATTTTCCATAACTAACTCATCAAAGAACAATTAATGTTTGATACATGCTCTGGAACTTGGTTCAAAGAATTCCATGTGATGTAAAAGTACTCAAGACTATTGTAAACCATTGTCTATAGCTACTCTGGTTGTACAATTATAGACATCAGTTAAACAGTGAAGACTATCAACACAAATTCTGTACATGATCAAAGGTTACAAGTTAATCACACTTACTTGACTGTATTAGTTTGTGTTTGTGTATATACAAAGCCCACGGATTATGTAAAACATTAACAGATCATTGATTCTATTTCATTATGGAGATCATAAAAACAAACAGAGCTGGACAAAAGCTATGCTATCAAGGGCATATGTATACCATGAAAAAGACCCTAAAAGATTCTTTGAAGTGAGTATAAGGAATTTAAGGATTTTATATTTCATAAGTAATAAATAATTTATTGCTCATCCATAATTCTGTTTAAATATGGAGGGGGAAACCACAGTATCAGGGAAAAAACATACATTAGTAGAAAAAAGGGGGATAATCAGTAGGGGGAAATTCAATTGAGGGAAAATCATTGTACACATTTTTTTCAAGGGTGGACGTTTTGGACAGATTTTTTTGTTATAAAATTTGTTATAAAATTTCTTAAACTTTTTGTCAGTACATGCTCAAGTAGTGAATATTTGAAACCAACTCAAGATTGCACAACTCAGGTGCTGATCAAAAGTTTCAGAGTAATTGAAGTAGTTTTAAATTTCTGGTCAAAAATTATTCTTTATGAAGTTATAAAGGGGTTTGATATTGTTGGAAACCTGCTCAGGATTGGACTGCTCATAGGTAATTATATGAAGCTCGCTCTTCTGGTAAAAGAGGAACTATTTTATGGCTAATTGTTTAAAACCTTAAAGAAACCTAGAAGCAGACCAAGAAAATCTACACCGAACATAAAACTAGATTGTGCAATCTCTGTGAGGACAGATCTTCAGGTTACAGATTATCTTCGGTGTGTGAGCCACAATTTGAGAGGAGGTCAGCCAAACATTTCAAATGAAAGTCATTCAATGTGTTTTTACCAGTCATGCTATTGACTGGATCTTTTCAATAAAAGTATATCATAGTGATAAATGTTCAGGTAAAGTGATAAATGTTGACAAAAATGATTTGCAATAAATGTTTTGCTGTAGTCATAAATGTTGACAAAATGATGTACAATAAATGTTTTTACCATTCATTCTTTTATGAAAATAAAACCAGAACATAAAAACTACTTTTTATAGGAAAAATCTGTCCGAAATGTCCACCCTTGAATAAAGGCCTGTCCAAAAATCCTAGGCTGGAATGTCTTAGGCTGAAATATCCATGTCCGAAATGTCCGTCCACCATCTCTAACAAAGACCCACCACTGTACAGACTGAGTAACTGTACATTAAAAACCCCTTAAAATGAGAATGTAAAAGATTCTTCAATAGGTTTACTTATATATTTATTTGTATTTTAACGTTGCTTTCAACAATGGGTAGTTTTATAGCCGGAGGAAACCAGTACATACAGTTGATCAGGGTTCTTTACAGTAAACTGCCGACCACTGCTAACTTTCCAACATAAGGTCTGGGGTTTGAACCACAGACTTCAGAGGTGAGAGGCAAGTGTGTTACCACTGAACACTGTGGTCTCCCAATAGGTTTACAATGGGCCGTTTTGGGGACCTAGTGTGAATAACAGACAAATGTACATTAATCATCAGATCTTGACACAACCTCAAGATATAAGGGGAAGGATTATCAACATTGAAGATAAGGTCAATTGTCATAGCAGATCTCCAGCCAGAAGCCAGCCTACCAGTTAATTTACCATCTAAAATTGGACACTTACCATCCATTGACACTCTGAAACAGGCTCGTCAAATGAAAGATCTGGGTTATTATTCATTAAAAGTGTCAAACTCAAACATAATCCCTATAATTAAGGGTTAAAGCCTTAATTTGACTTTAAACCCATAATGCCTATTCCCAAGTAAGTATAAACTTGAACTCGTACTCAAATTAATTTATAACCCTTATATTTTATAGGGATTGTATGGGTTTGGTTCCCGGCACGGCCTCAAGTGGGAAAGCTGGTAGTTGCTTTCTGTTGGTTGGCAGTTTACAGTACAGAACCTTGACGAACCCTGTACTGGTTTCCTCTGGCCTTGCAACTACCCGTCGTTATATGACCTGTACAGTGTTGAAAGTGACGTAAAACCCCGAATAAATAAATAAATTTAAGTCACTGTTACTTGATGTGATTAACACAGCTGCTATTTGATCTG
The DNA here is from genome assembly GCA_964017235.1 of Sabellastarte sp. h YS-2021. Taxonomy (NCBI): domain Eukaryota; kingdom Metazoa; phylum Annelida; class Polychaeta; order Sabellida; family Sabellidae; genus Sabellastarte; species Sabellastarte sp. h YS-2021. Next base: position 166,747,437 of record OZ024929.1, on the reverse strand, counting down.
TTAAAGATAGAAAATACAGTAAATATTAAAGCATTATTAAGGTTTGAAGTAAAGAGAAGGCTGAAAAGTCTTTCCTGATCTACAGGTGCGAGCTGCTGAGCCAAAGGCGGGGCACTGCAGTAGCATGCAATCAATGAAAGTCTGAGAGACATAAAACAACCCGACAAGTGATATCTAGAAGCACAAACCTCTTCTGGAGCTCAAGTTTAAAACAACAAAATTAGACCTTTAAACTGATTAGTACATCTCTCTCTATAACTGAGCATGTGAGTGGGGTACAGAGAAGTAAGTACCACTGAAATGTGGTTGTAAGATTGTTTGAAAGGTCAAATTGTTAACCATACACATGGGACTCCATAGAGCTGTAGTTGGCCAAGCTAACACTTTACTAACCTGAAGTATACTAAACTAGAAAGCAATCATAGAGCCTGGGCATCCCCGGGGGTCTGGAGTGGGGGCTGATTTCCCCCGGTGGGCGCTAATTTGGATCTCGACCTGATACGTCCCTGGACTTTTCCTTTTTGATCTTGAGCACATTATAGGATGTTGTATCAATTTTGAACATCCACTCATTTACTTTTGGAGATTAAGCCAATCAGAAAGCCGGGAGTCAATAAAAATATATTGAAACTGAGACCTTTGAAGAGTTCAGAATATGATCTTGGTCCTTTCAAACTTTCATCACTTCTTCAGGATGTCAGTGCCATGCACAAAAAAAATTCAGGCCAATTCATTCAATACTTTTAGAGTTATCGCCAAGAAAGAAACAGAGAAACAAATACACCAAACATAACCTCCTAATAGAGGTTCATATGACGTGGAGTTTGGGGGAAAGGGATATTATTCACTAAATATCTTAATGTGTACAGTATTAAAGTTTCCTCTAAGCTATAAAAACAGCCAAAATATACACACTTAGCCAAAAACAGAAACACAAGATAAAAGATAATTTATTGTTTATAAAACTTGTATTTCTTTTTTGGCTAACAATGTAATATATACTTCTTATATCTTATTATATCATATTTAGTACAGAAGCTAATGAAGATGTATTTGAGAATTTAGTTTATGAATATCACAAAGAATGTTTTACTTGCTTTTGCCGCGCCATGATTAATTGTTTGGTTGATTTACATCGTACCACTACAGGTAGTTGAGACAATGGAACAATTCTGCCCTTGAATCCTTTGTGCCTTCAAAATCAACCACCAACTTTCCCACTTCAGATTGGACCAGATAATGAAGCCCAAGGGCGTGTTACCCTGCAAGGGGAGATGTGAGTGTGTTACCCACCTCTCTATCGTCCCCCTCGCCATTTGTGAACAATATTTATTGGAGCCATTTTTCTCATCGCCTACACCGAGTGTCTTCGAGAAAGTGCATTAACCTATAAAAGACCTTTAACTCTTCACCAAGTGAATGTCCATCTCTTTCATTGACTATTATCCTATAGTTGTTGTGGACCAATTCACGCCCGTGTACCTATTCACGCCCACCCTCAATTTTCTTAAAGATTCATAGTTTTTCATAGAAAAGATGTTTACCACATCATAGATAATTATCAAATTGATCATATACATTCGTAATCTATTGTCTATTTTTTTGGAGAAATTTAGGGGTGGGCGTGAATGGGTACACGGGCGTGAACTGGTCCACCACCAATATCTGAAATGACCAGACATGGGCACCAGGAAGGTTAGTCTAATCAAAGGGGTCCTTCATATGGAGACTGTCTGGAGGATTGTTATCAAATAAACCTGACTCCCCTTTGTGTAAACACAGCGACCAGCCAAGCGTCAACTTTCAGAGGATAAACATAAAACCTTGGAAGATATATATTTACCTTTTTTCTGTGGTTTTCCTCTGTTGTGTTCACTGCGAATATGCATTTTTAATCAACTCATGCCTTATGTAGACTTGAATGAGTTGGGATACGGATAAAAGCCACCACGACAAAATCATACATTGACCAAATTATACACAACAAGATTGTCTTGCGTGACAAAATCCACAACAGTGCTTTCGTTTCACCACTGAAGGTGTGTAAGGGAGTTATGTTCGATCGGATACCTCCAGCTCATTTTTCAAGCATGTTTTAAAGCCTTTCTGACTTGCCCTGAGCATGACACGACCATGCTATAACAATGAATTTGATGGAAGTCTTCCAAATAATCTTCTCTGTTTCCAGAATGAGAAGACTTGTTATGATAAATTTTCTCAAATCTTCGTGATAAGGGACCAATTTATCTGTTCAAACTTCATATTTTAAATCAGTAATGTCTTACAATAGCTCTTGTATATAGACACAGCAACATTAACCTAAAGCCTAGTTCACATTGTGCTTATTTGATTGTGTTCATCAATATATTCATCACACGAGAGCAGTCAAATGACTGTAATTTGTTCTGACTAACAAATAATTTTGCCGCGTTGAGTGGACCCCCAAATTACTGAAGTGCCCTCAGAATTTCTAAGATGGCTACTGGGTTACCATGACAACCCTCTTAGTGAACAAACCTCACATGTGAGGGGCAATGTATGATTGAATTAGTTGTTACTTCCTCTCTTGAGCTGTATTAAAGTATATAGAGGCAGATAGACGTGCTCCAAGTCTTTGTATTTCTTATTCCACCCAATCTGACATACATGGAATCATTATGAACCCATCATGATGGGTGGGGATCAGCCCCACATTTTGGCCAAAAAGTTATGCAGTCCTCATATAATACCTAAGACAAAAGGACTTGAGGAAAGTCTAAGAGACAGGAGGAGTGAGGAGGTGGGGGTTGTATCACTATACGGGACAGTTAATATTTAAAACCTGCACTATCCACATAAGAAGCCTATAATGTTTGTGCTTGTATTAATTAAAACAAACTTAGTTTAACATATATTCTAATTTATTTCTTAACTCTTGGCTGTCATACAGGACTCTGACTTTATTCTTGTGTAGTATATCTTAATTATACCAAACTCTTCATTGCATATTTATGAGCCTCATTTTGAAGTACACAGATAATACATTTTAGACAAATTCAGATGAATGACAAATCTTAAATGAGAACATTGTAGAAACCATATTATTGTAATACAACATATGAGTACATTTTAAATCAGAACATCACATCCCTCCCCAACTTGCACAGAAGCTGTGAATACAATTTATGTAAATTATAATGACCATGAAACTAGTGCTGTTTTACTTTGGCACAAATGTTTCCTCACTGTGACTCATTCTGTATAATAGTTGAAAACTTGAAACCTTTATGCATAGAGGACAGAGGAACTGCCTCAAGGCTTGTTTGATTTATGTTGACAGGTTGTTGTTTGTACAAGCTGAACCAGAGTGGTAGTCATAGTAACCCTCTCTAAAATTGTGTAATTTTTTACTTTTTTGCAGCATTCTGTGTAGTTTTATTTTCAGAGAGTTCCTTCTCTCCTTTTTTTTTTTTTTTTTTTGAATGTGAAATTTAGAAAAACTCTTTTAAACCTATAACCTAACTCCACATAAATTTGCTATTCTCACTTTTACATATCTAATATACAATATCAGCCAACTTATCCTAGAAAAAAAATAACACATGAAATACAAGAATAATTATATGAAAAAAAACTCAGAATTTGTTCACAATTGATCAAAGCACTATGGTATGCTCACAATATTAGAAACTGATCAAAGCACCATAGAATTGCTCACAAAGTTAGAACATTTCTGACATTATACCTGACAGAATACATATGTTACTGATACAACTTGATAATGAATAATTGGTCATCACACTTGTTTTTGAGCTCACAAAAGTTCATTATTTCAGTCTTTACATATTTTACTCTGATTTTAATTGTCCTACAACATAGTCTTTTAGCTTTACTGGTGGTTTTCTATTTCTTTGGGGATGCTTGTAGAAATCCTCCATATGATTGTTAGTCTTTCTTGGGCTTTCAGTCAGTTCTTGGTTAGATTGGTCTACTGGGTTGTGCTGTACTCCTTCACTGATATCCACATGTTCACTTGTGTTCTCCTCACTCTTATGGACTGATTTCTTCAATGAATCTGGGAGTTGCTTAAAATGTGAAGAATTTCGTGTGATTTGCAGATCACTATCCTTTGCTGTTATCATTGAACCCTTTTTGTCTACCACTTCTAAAGGTCTTGGATTGAATGGGGTTGAAAGTTTGTTCTGCTTTGGTTGCTTAACGAGTACTGTGTCACCAATCTTAATGGGTGATTGTTTGCGATGGAACCTATCTCCATAGTTTTTCATTTTGTCTTTAGCTACCTTGTCATTTTCTCTTATTTGAGCATCCCTGGTAATTCTTTGTTGTGGTACCTGTGGAAGTTTTGTTCGAAATGGTCTGTTGAACAGTAACTCAGCTGGAGCTGCTCCGGTACTGCAGTGTGGTGTTGCTCGATAATTCCGCAAGAAAACGTGCATATTTTGTTTCCAATTCACATTATCTGTGACCGCTGCTCTTATAATCTTGGACAGTGTTTTCATGAAACATTCTGCTTCAGCATTGGCTCTGGGCCAATGAGGTGTAATTTTGCGATGATGAAATCCCAAATAGCTGGCAAACTGCCTAAACTGATCACTTGAAAATGGAGGTCCATTATCAGTTTTTACTACTTCAGGGATTGAAAACATCGAAAAGACTTGATCCAACCGTGGAATAACACATCTGTGAGAAACTGACTTTAGAATTTCAACAATGGGGTAGCGTGTATATTCATCCACCACTACCATCAAGTATTCCCCAGTTGGGAAAGGCCCACAGAAGTCGACACTGACTTCTGTCCATGGTGCTTTTGGTAATTCTGACATTTTGTAAGGCTCAATGTGATTCTGGGGAGTACTAGCTTGACATGAAATACATGACTTGATGGTATTTTCAACCAAAGCATCTATCCCTGGAAACCAAACCTTTTCTCGAAGAAGCATCTTGGTTTTGACTATGCCCTGGTGTCCTTCATGTGCCAGTCGTACAACTCTGCTTTGTAGAGCCTGTGGAATAACTATTTTGGAGTGTCTTAAAACTACTCCCTGCCCCAGTGCTAGTTCTTCTTTTATCCCATAGTAACTTGGAAGGATTTTTTGTAGTTTATCAAAATTTCCTGTCTCAATGGCATTAATCACTGCCTGTAGATCCCCATCTTGTTTTGTGTGTTCAAGTATTTCCTTTAGGGTAAGTGCCTTTGGGACTGCATTGGAAACAATATAACTTATGTACTGTTCGGCTACCACTGATGAAGTGGTCGAAATTCCCTGTTTAACTGGGTGGCGTGACATATAGTCAGCTGGATTATGCTTTCCTGGCCTGTATTTAACATTGTAAGTGTAGCTTTGTAGTCTCATTAGCCATCTTTCTATTCGTGCAGGTGGCTTTGATTTTGGCTTGTTGAAAATACTTTCCAATGGCTTGTGATCAGTTATGAGAGTAAACGGTCTACCAAACAAGTACAGGTGAAAACGTTCAACAGCCCACACCATTGCTAGGGTTTCTCGTTCAATCTGTGAGTATCGCTGTTCAACATCCGAAAGTGACCTTGAAGCATAAGCCACTACTTTGCTCACATCATTTGGTTTGTCCTTCTGCACTAGCATGGCACCAAGGCCAAATGGGCTTCCATCTACTATAACTTCTGTATACTTGCTGAAATCATAATAGTTCATAACCTTTGCACTGGCCAGACTACGTTTTAGTGTATGAAATGCGTTTTCTTCCTGAGCACCCCACTGCCATTTTATTTCTTTCTTGGTTAGCCTTCTCAAAGGCTCATTTACTGCAGCGTAATTTGGGATAAACCTTGAACAAAACCCAACCATCCCAAGAAAACTTCTGACTTCCTCTACGTTTTGTGGGGGACTGGCCTCTAAAACTGCCTGGGTTTTCTGAGGATCACATTCAACACCTTTGCTTGACAATATGTGTCCGAAGAAGTTGATTTTGTCCAAATGAAATTGACATTTAGCCTTATTCAGTGTTAGATTTTTTTCTTGTAGCCTTTGAAAGACTGATTCCAGATTTTTGTCATGTTCTTCTGCATTTTTACCCCAGACCAGAATGTCATCACTCATGTTTTTGACACCTTGTAATCCAATTAAACTCTGCTCTATCGCATTTTGAAATAGTTCAGCTGCTGATGAGATTCCAAAACTCAGCCGCTTGTATCTTTTTAGCCCCAAATGAGTAGAAAATGTGGTTATATGGCGAGAGGATTCATCCAGTTCACACTGATGATATCCTTTGTTTAAATCCAACTTTGAAAACATAGTAGCTCCATTGAGGTCACTCAAGAGTTCCTCCAGAGTTGGGGTGATGTGTCTCGTACGCATCACTGCTTTATTAGCACACCTCATATCTACACAAATTCTGATTTGCTCAGGATTTCCAGGTTTGGGTGCAGCTACTATAGGTGATACCCATGGGGTCGGTCCCTTGACATCTTCTATAATATCTAATTCTTGAAGCCTTTGCAACTCTGCTTCCACTTTTTTTCTCATGTGAAAGGGAATTCTCCTGTGTGGTTGTGCAACTGGTGTAACACTTTCATTGATGTGCAGTTTTACTTTTGTTCCTTTGAGCTTTCCGATGCCTTGGAACAACTTAGGGTGTCTGGAACATATTTTCTGTGCACCTGGAGACTGATGGGTTTGTTGAATCCTATTTGCAATATGTAGTACCTTCAACTCAACTGCAGACTCAAACCCTAAAATGGAACCTGCATCTATCTTGGTCACATAGACTGTACCAGTTGTGAAACAATGCTTCGATTCTAAGATACACTGGAACTTACCAACAATTGGAATTTCCTTCTTTGTGGCATAAGGGAGCAGCTTTTCCCCTTTTGCAGATTTCAGTGTTGGCACAGGTTGAATTGACTGATATGTCTTATAGCTCATAATATTCACTGTTGAGCCAGAATCAACCATCATATTGATGTGACTGCTTCCAATTTTTACTTTAGCTGTTGGAGTCTTTTTCACAGATTTCCCCACACTAAAGATATGATCCTTGCCACCTTCATCTGCACTTGCTTCTCTAGAAGAATTTTCATTCATGTTACATGCCTTTTTGTCAATTTCCCTCACCTTTAATGATCTGTTCTTTGATCTACAACATTTTGCAAAGTGACCAGTTTTATTACATTTATGACATGTTTTATTTGTTGCTGGACACTTGTCTTTGTGAGGATAACTGCCACCACAACGATAACACTTACTGTTTTCTGGTCCTTTCTGTTGCTGTCTTCCTGATTGAGAGCCTGTTCTTTGAAATTGATTTCCTGATCTTTGCCAAGGTTTTGATGAAGTTTTCTTCCTTTTCGTCATTGTGTTAATGTTGTCCACTTTTTCTATTTCTGTTGCCTGGGATTCTGACAGTTCATCAGCTCTGGCATGATCCAGGAGATCTGCAAGAGTCATATTATCCCTGAGGGCTTTTCGTCTAAGCTTTGAAGACACACAGTTTTGTATGATTTGTGATTTTATTTCTTTATCATTGTCTGTAAAACCACAGTTGCTAGCTAGTGAACGCAGACGAGTATAGAATGTGTCCATGGACTCACCAGGATGCTGTGTAGCTTGTCGAAATTTGTACACTTCAAACTCACTATTCACTTTGGGTTGAAAGTACTTTGTGATCGCATCTTTACCTTTCTTGTACTCTTTTGCCTCTCCGGTATCTGCAAGAGTTTCAAAGATATCATTCACTTCATCTCCAGCATAATGTAACATCATGGCCCTTTTTCTTGTGTCATCCTTGATATCCATTGCTACAAGCATGTTTTCAAATTTGCTAATCCATTTCTTCCATCTTGCACCAATATTGGGGTCACTGTTCACCTCAAATGACTCAAATGGTGGTAATGCAGTAGCCATCTTTAACAAAGTTATAATGTTTTTTTTGTTTTTTTTTTATATCAACATGTATTATCCAAAGGAGTAATCACAGTGTAAAAAGAATTATTTTAGTTTTATCCTCGTCGCCAATTATAATGTTTGTGCTTGTATTAATTAAAACAAACTTAGTTTAACATATATTCTAATTTATTTCTTAACTCTTGGCTGTCATACAGGACTCTGACTTTATTCTTGTGTAGTATATCTTAATTATACCAAACTCTTCATTGCATATTTATGAGCCTCATTTTGAAGTACACAGATAATACATTTTAGACAAATTCAGATGAATGACAAATCTTAAATGAGAACATTGTAGAAACCATATTATTGTAATACAACATATGAGTACATTTTAAATCAGAACATCACAAAGCCCATTTACGGAGCAATAAGGGCAAGGTCGCAAAGCACAAAATCAATTAGGTGTTGATATGACATGTTGTGTGAACAATCCTTTAGATGACTTTTCTTTATGTCAAATTCCATTTTCTTCTGTTCTTTACTGTCTACTTCTGTGTGATATTATTTACCTAGGAGATAACAGTCCTTTCATTGGAAGAGTAGGAATGTGTGCATTTGTGCATTATTTCCGAGATTAGCTGTCCTCAGTGGCCTTCTGGGTTAGCAAGTTTGACATCTAATCACAATCTGTGTGTGGGTTCGATTCCCACAAGTGGTAATGCTAAGAACCTGTCCCATTTTGACCCCGGCTGTTGATCGGGATGTATGGCCCGAACTTTGAACTTTATACCTGAGGCTGTCTCGATATGAACAGTCAAAACATCACCTTGAGAATGAGGGGACAATGAGGGGACCTACCGTTAATTTGTTTTCCTATTACCTATATTCTTAGAATTTGCTAGAAGAGTATGATCTACCTATTCAATACTTATGACTTCATTAGTTAAAAGTTGGGAAAGTGTCATTTACTGTTTTTCTGGCCAAACTTTTATTACCACAAACATACAGATTTCTTATAGTTAATGTGGCAATGGGTAAATTAACAAACAATTGGGCTAAATCATGGGGTGGAGGACCAACTGTTAATTTAATAATCACATCATCTCTCAGTATACAGTATAAAGAAAAACAGCCATTTACAGTGTTTCAGACTGCCTGCAGAATACGTTAATCTTGAGTTATTTATATCAATGTGATAGAATAATAAATCAACAAAGGATAAACAGAAAACAAAATTCCTTCTCTTTTCCTGTTACCCATTACCTATTTTGTGTGTGTGTCTGTGTGTGTGTGGTGCATGGTCTAGGTCCCTGGGGAAGTTTTTGTATTGGGTTGAGTTTGTTTTTTTTTTGGCGGGGGGGGGGGGGGGGGGGGGGGGGAGGGGGTGTTTTTGCAAGAAATAGTACTTGTTGTGGCACTTCAAAGGTCTGTGACGTCATGTTTGCTAGTGATGTCACAATGCAAGATTGGCATTGTGATTACGGATTTATAATTTTGTATTCTCAAAACAGTAAATAATTTAAAAACTGCTATATAGGTTCAGATCATAATTGGTACTCAAACATCTGAAGGCCTTAAGAGAATATGTTTTTATGGTGACCTTAAAGCCCTAACAATAGTTCTATTTTGCCAACTTTAAGGTTACCACTTAAAGACCAGTAAGAAAAATTATTTTGTGAACTTCAACTACAATTGGAAAATGGGTGGCCTTAAATGCTAAATACTGGCATTATAATGACTTTAAGGTTACTAATTTAAAGGCTCACAAATAGATAGTACATAGTTTCTAAAGTTACACTAGTTTAAGGTTGCAAATAACTAACAGTAAATTGATTTTAGCGACTTTAAGGTGAGTAAGTATTACACCAACTTATGTTCCACATATGGCTCACATCTATTTGAAATTAAATGTTTTCATAAATAACTATGTATACTGTAAGGTCCACTACATTGTGACATCATCAATACGTGTGACATCACAGGCGTTTGAACATGTTCTCAGGAACACGTGGCTGAGTCCACCCCCCCCCCCCAAAAAAAAACCTTTGACATAAAAGAAAAAAGGGAAATAGGTAACTGGAAGCTGAAGTATGATTTATTTTCAAAGTTGGATCAATAATAAGTAACACTCTGCTCTACCTATTACCTATTTTCATTTTGGAAGTTGAAAAAGGATAACACGAGGTAAACTTATCTTTCCATTTCATTTTGACTTTGTTTAGTAGGGAGTATAATTAACAGTTGATCCCCTCAGCAAAGTTCAACTGTTAATTATGTTATCAGCCATTGCTTTTCTGTTTTTCTATGCATAACATTTAAAAAGGTAGTATGTACATTTCTTATTTTGGAAAAGGGAAGCAATGTGGAATGATGCCTGTTTACCCACTTTTCTAAAAGTAAGGCAGGTTGTTAACTGGGAATATATAGTTTTTCCAGACAAAAAATATAATGTAGGTAATAAGAAGATAAATTAACGGTAGGTCCCCTCATTATGCATGACGTCACAGGCCTTGGAAGTGCCAGGACAAGCACTATTTCTCACAAAAAGATGCCCTCCCCCCACCTCAACCCAACACAAATACTTTTTCAGGGACCTGGGCATGTACCACACACACACACACACACACACACACAAAATAGGACATGGGTAACAGGAAATGGGAAGGGATTTTGTTCTCTGTCTATCCTTTATCAAGGTATTATTCTATCAGAGGGATATAAATAAAACAAGATTTACTTGTTCTTCAGTTAAGTCTGTAACACTGTAAATGGCTGTTTTCCTTTACACTGTATACTGAGAGATGATATGATTATTAAATTACCAGTTGGTCCCCCACCCCATGATTTAGCCCAACTATTAATTTATTAATTGTCACATTAACTGTAAGAATCTGTATGTTTGGGGTTGTAAAAGTTAGGCTAGAAAAACAGTAAATGGCAGTTTTCCAACTTTTAACTGAAGAAGTCATAAGTATTGAAAAGGTAGACCATATTCTTCTAGAAAATTTTAAGAATATAGGTAATAGGAATGCAAATTAATGGTAGGTCCCCCCATTGCATGCTGATGACATTGCTCTCATAGCTTCTTCAGTTATGTCTTTAAAGAAAATGTTACACATATGTGATAGATTTGGTGGTTCTTATGATGTCACATTTAATGTCTCCAAGTATCAGCTTATTTATTATAGTAACTATAGGGATGGACTGAATGGCATTAATTATAATGACTTCTTTATAAAGAAATCAGATTTTGCTTGTCACTTGGGCAATGTAATAGGACCTAATCCTAATAAACTATATGATTTGGTCGTAAATAAATTTATCACCAGTTTCAATGGGTTAAATGTAATGTTCAGAAAAGCCTATGTGCATGTGAAATATCATTTATTTAAGACATTTTGTATGAACCTGTATGGCAGTCTTTTAAGGGATCTCAGTAGTGAAAAAGTAACATTTTTTATACTTTATGGCATAAGTGTCTGAGGAAGTTACTGGATCCTCCTTACACTACACAGTCTAGATATATACCATTAATTATAAATGATGTGCCTGTTGAGGCCCAATTATTTAGAAGAGTCAATAACTTTATGTGTAATGTGTCAGCTAGCACTAATTTGTGTGTAAAACTGTGTACTGAATTGGTTATAAATGGTTGTTGTTCTAATATATCTAAAACTCTGAATCATATTATTTACCATACTAATGAATCAATGAAAGTAATGTGTAATTCTAAATGTCAACTTTTAAAAGCAGTGAGAGATCACAATACAATTAATGAAGACGACTTAAAACATGTAGGAAATATTAAAGATTTGTTATATATGAGGGTCCTTAAAAATGGATTTACTGCTGAAGAAATAAATTTCCATGCTAAATTTTGTATGTACCACCTGAGACACTAAATAACTTTTTAATGTAGTTTATGCAAGTTTCTTGTATATTTTTATGCATAATTTGTTCCTTTATTCATCTGTATTACTATGTGTTTTTTCATTTGTTCTTTTTTTTGTAATTAACCAACATCATTCAAATTTGTGCTTCATATGCACGAGAAATAAATAAATAGGTACATAAATAAATAGGTAAATAAATAAACCTCAAGGAATCCCTGGACATTACCAACGCTTACATTTTACATTTGTTATATTAATGTATATCTATTGGTCCTATATTTATGCAAATGGATACGAAATATATTCAATGTTTAATGAATATTTAATGTTTAAGTATGTTTGTTGTAAAACACATGCAAGTTAGACTAAATTAATGCATACGTACATAAAGTGCTGTAGATATTTTGGTTTCTGAGAAAGATAGCTTTCTATTGAAATACTGTCTCGCAAGGGAATGCTGTTAAAGGAGCTAAATGGCTACCATAATGATTGTACCATAGGAAGGCTTATGTCCTGGTAGATTTTGTTATGATGTGTTTTATTCCTGCTTTCTGTCCTACATCTGCATGTGGTTGTGTTGTGTCCATCGTTTTAAGCATAGGTGTACATATATGGACAGACAAAACGAAATTATTATTACTTAATATATGTCACTGATCTAGAGTGTTGAGAGTTTTGTGCACAAACACAGGTAAGATAATGATTTGATATATGCATAGAGATGTAGGTTCAGCAAAACATTTAACATTAAATGATGCATTGTGATAATGATAATAACACATGAAATCAATGCATCAGATTACTGTATCATAAAAGACAGACTTATCGAATGTGGTTCTACTGACATTGAAAGTTTAAATGTTTTTAAAGTGCAAGTTTTATATGCTATTTACGAGATAATACACTAAAATCAGCTGAAAATGCAAGATAAAAGCCTGAGCATTTGCATGTCTAGTTGTAATGGGGTCTGGATTCTTGCAAACTTATTGCAGTATATTTAATGATAATATAAGAGTATTGTGATTCTATTAATTTGGCATATTTTGCAAATGTAAGGTCTAAATAAAAATAAAGATACACCGAGACTTGGTAATGAGTTGAGAGGTTGTATCCTCTCACCCACTTCGAGATACAGGGTACAGAATGATAAGTGTTTAACTAACTTCTTGCATGCACTGCCATGTGGGAGCAATGCACCTCTGGCATGTTTGTGGTTTTAAGTCGGCCATGTTAAATTGACTAACCACTTTTTCTCTGTTTTCGATTTCAAAGCATGTTGGTCAGTCGGTTTGTTTGCATATTTGTTTCTTTGTTTGTATGTTTCTTTGTTGGTACATTCTAGGTCACAATTTTACAGCTACAATTCTCTTTTTTGTCCTATAGCATTGTCATTGGTCAGAATAGAGAAGGAACAAATTTAGACAAAATCGGTAGCATTTTCACATAGCATGACCATTTTAGCTACTTTGAGTAAATGACTTGTGACTCTGAAACTATTGCATTTAGAGTGTTTCTGTTAAATATGTTGTACAGGTACTTTATCTCCAACTATAAGATGGCACATAGTTTGGAGCCCTGCTGCATTAGCTAAGCGAGTAATAGCTATTTTCTGATCTGTAGCAAAATTTTAAAATTAGAACATGTCAAATTTCTTTGAAAGTATTGCACATAGTGACTTTCTTTGAGTACATTATTTACCTATGTTGGGGTAAGTTATGATATAATGAAATTACAGACCTGCAGCTCATTCCATAGCTAAGCAATAGCTACTTTGATATTCTTCCTACTGAGTAAATTGCTTGTAACTTTAAAACTATTGCATTTAGAGTATTTTGTTGAAATATGTTATTCACCTACTTTTGGATCAGCTATAACATACTAAAATTGCGGACCTGTAGCTCATTCCATAGCTGAGTACTGGTTATTTTAAGGCTCTCACTGTTGAGTAAATCACTCAATATGTTATTGACCTACTTTTGGGTCAGCTGTAAATTTGACAAATTATAGACCTGTAGATCATTGCATAGCTGAGCATTAGCTACTATGAGGTCCTCACTGTTGAGTAAATCACTTGTAACTTGAAAACTATAGCATTTACAGTATTTTGTTGACATACACTATTCACCTACTTTTGTGAAAGCTATTTGAGTTCCCCAAATTTAGACCCAATACAAAAGATGGAATCTTGTAACACAGCCAACTATCAGTAGATTGTTGCAAGATTTCGAAGTTACCATTCAAATGCTGCTTAGTGCTCGTTTCTATGTTTGTCTGTCAGAATTTTGGGTTTGTGGTTGGGACTATCATGGTCATGTTATCTGATTTGTCATTATTAGAATTAGATTTGAAAAAAAAACATTCTCAAAAATTTAGAAATATTTCTTATTTAATATATATATATGTCGTGACAGAACTTAAAATTTGACAGAATTTTAAATTCTGTCGACAGAACTTAAAATTCTAAGTTCTGTCGACAGAACTTACAATCCTTGGATTTCATTGGTTTGGAGGGATTTTAAGTTCTGTCAACAGAATTTAAAATCCTGTCGGCAGAACTTAAAATCATGTTTATATAGCTGTAATCAGAGAAGTAAAGTATAACATAATCATTTTTATGTGATTATTGGTGATATGCAACATTAAACACATACATTATTCAATGAGTTTAGCACTGCAATTATAGCAAAGAAACATAAAGAGACATATATTGTAACAACAAAACCAACAAACACCTGTATTATGTACATTTTGTTTACATACAGTGACCACTGACTTTAGCACTGTGAAAAGACATCTACTGAAACCAATCTTCTTTAGTCTAAAATTCTTGTTGCACCTTTGTAAATTTGAAACCAGACCCATATTCACATTTTTGTCCCTTTCCTGTGCCCAAAACTGTCTTGATTTGGAAGAAAATAATTTGAAGAAGATAATCTATTAAATATCTAGCTGATGCATTAGTTTTACTTTTAAATTAGCACAAGTACTGAGCCCCCTTTAAAATGTAAAATACTAACTCACTGTAAAAGAAGTTAAACAAATATAGAGAATAAGGATTTCATCAGGATTTTAAGTTCTGTCAAAATATTTTGAAAGAATTTTAAATTCTGCTGACAGAATTTAAAATCCTGTCGACAGACTATAGAATTTTAAGTTCTGTTGACAGAACTTAGAATTTTAAGTTCTGTCAAGATATTTTGACAGAATTTTAAATTCTGTCGACAGAATTTAAAATGCTGTCGACAGAACTTAGAATTTCAAGTTCTGTCGACAGAACTTAGAATTTGAAGTTCTGTCGACAGAATTTAAAATTCTGTCAAATTTTAAGTTCTGTCACGACATATATATTAAAAATTGGTTGTATTCCTGAAGAATGTTTAAGAATACGAGTCATTAGAGGATAAACAAGGATAAACATGGACTCATTCACTCATTTAAAGTATAAATGTAATCTGCAAAAATAAGTCTGAAAAGTCCTAATGTGATCCGTTTGCTCAGGTGTAGTCTGCACACTACTTCAAAACATTGGAAGATCATGTTCAATACATTCATTTGTATGAATATTTGCTGAGATTCTGATGTCTTTCTAATTTGTACATAAGAACGTGAAGTATTGACATAGCATTTTCTTCTATTGAAAGGGGACAAACAATTTCTAATGCAAATAATAAATTTTGGACTTTGATAAAAGTATTCAGTTAGTAAGTTCAAAATACTTTATAGTTGAAGATTCCTTTTCAAATTAGTGCACAAAATATGTGTCGTATTCTGAATAACTCTTGAATTTTTAACTAAATGTGTAGTAACATATTGATGTGACCAGAACCACATCAATAAATCTATGGTAACATTTTGTATCCATTCATTACAAAATACATTGAAGTACCAATTTTTGTATCAGTTCCAGAACACAATAACATGGAGAACCACATGGAAGAACCACCTGTATATGAAGAAGACAGGGGATCTAAAAGCTGCAAGGAAAAATGCTGGAAGATCTTCAAAAAGAACCTTTTCCTCGTGTTCCTGCTCTTTGGGATTATAGCTGGAGTTGTCATTGGCATCCTGATCAAGGTTTACCGTCCAGCTTTCCACGAGGACAAGCGCAATGTGATGTACCTCGCCTTTCCAGGTGACATCTTCCTCAGGATGTTGAAGTGCATGATCATCCCCCTGATTATGTCCAGCCTGATATCTGGTATGGCCAATCTGCCAGTGAATGCCTCTGGGAGGCTGGGAGGATTCACCGTGCTCTATTACCTCATAACAACCATCTTGGCTGTGCTACTGGGCATTCTACTGGTGTGTACGATTGAACCTGGCAACAGGGGGAACAAAGAGGCTGATGGTGTTAATAAAATAGTTGAACCGGTAGATTCACTGTTGGATCTTATAAGGTTTGTAAAAAAACAGATAGTTTATTGGCTATGTCATGTATGTATAGTGCATTACCAATTGCTAATTGAGTTTTACATTTCATAAGGTAATTGTGAACTACCATTGTGAACCAGTTAGTAAACATGCTCCATCATAAATTCTGATACATTGCTATGCAACAGTTGACCTTTCCAGAGTGCAGATTCAAACCCACTACCTCACAAGTGACATTTGAGTCTTTTACCAATGTATTCTCTAAATTAACCTTAAAATAAGTGGGCAGCAGTTTGGATGCTGGCCTCATAAATGAATAAAACAAACTGACCTAACTTGTAAGAGACACGAAAATACCTGCTATTGACACTAAATGAAAATATTTCGCAATTTTTTTGTTTTTAGTAGGTAAAATGTATAGGAAATAGTTCTCCTCCAGCTGATAGTAACTAAGAATTTTAACATCATCCACATAACACCCTTGCCTTTAGTCAATTTTGTTCATTTACAAAGAAACTGTTAATCTTGACAAGAATACCATAATAGGCCACAGCAAAATAAGTAGAAGGTACTCATAGAGTGCAAACATCCACCAAGGTGCCTTTCTAAAAATTCTTTTTTTGTTTGTAATCAGAATATGATCCAAATCTTTCCCAAAATGTAGTCACTTCTTCCCTTGGCCAGGACCCACGCATGTAAAATTTATGTAGATCTACTCTTTATTTTAATTTTAATAGTAACCAGTAAGTTAATGTAATTGGTTATACATTGAAAATAGGACATTACAAAATTCGGGATTTGTTTTGTGTGTCCAGAGTTTTGACTAAAATGTTTCTTGCCATAAGAATTCTGTTCGGTATGAAATGATTAAAAGATTAACAAGGACAAAAGGTGTTTTGGTCCCCTAGCACAAGCGCAAAGCCATCAGAAACACGATTAGTGCAGTGAAGCGGTAACCCATCCCAGTACTAACGTAGCCCATCACCATTTTACTTCTGTAAAAGACAGTCATTGTGACCATGCCACAATTTGTGAAAGTCCGGAGACGAAAAAAAAAAAAGAAAACAAGAAGAAAAGTGATCTCCAGAAGGACGAGCTCTACTGAGGCTGGCGCTTAAAAACTTGTCTGAAAAGTGACTCCAATCCATCCCATTGATCTGTTTACGACAGTGTTTTGGGATGTTTCCAGTTATGGAGTGACCGGTATGGAAGAATAATGATGTAAGTCACTGAGATTTAAGTCCTGGAGGGTTGAGTTTTTATGAGGCGTAACAAATCTTTGGTAATGTTTGTCCAATTTTGTTAGATATGGTGTACATATAAACCAGTGACATGCTGATGTCATCTTATGAAGTGAAAGGACTTAATTTTTTTGACATCTGGTAAAAAACATAAGTCTTTACCCATAAAAAGGCTTCAGTTTAGCTATTATCAACAATATGTACATACATATGTTTGTGTACCAAAAACAACTAGTTATCAAGAAATGTACAATCAAGGAAGAAGTTATAAAAACTTAAAATGAAGTGGTTTTACTATGTTGAATAAAAATAATTGAGAGAAGGATACATCTGAAATATAGCTATACTTCAAGCGAAAACATTAAATTGGGTGTTCTTTTAAACAGAGTGTTTATTAATTTGGCTAAATTATAAAAACTTTTTTTCACCTACATATACTCAGTACTTCACATAAACAGACACGGTTTTGCCTTTGCAGACTGAAGTTTTTTTATACCAGATGAATTTAAATGTCTTTCAGAGACCTAAACCCTTTAAGATATTATGCAAAAGGGGCGCTGAGTGGAGATGAATATATCAAAAGGCGCTCTATTCACCAAACACATGTAGTCAGTGTTAAGCTTGAGATATGCATATAATATGTAAAAAAAACTCATATTTCTGTCATATGAGAATAGACATATAACCACTTAAAATGAAATGGGGTGTTATGTAAGGTAAAAAGTAAATGAAAGGATTTAAAAATAGAGAAATTCAGGTATGAAGGAAGTATTTGTCAGAAAATAATAAAAAACTGTGTTTTAGATGAATGTTGTGAAGTCCTTCTAACAATAAAAAGCTAAAATATTATTTAAATTCATAGCTGAAATGTGGAAGTTTAAAATTAATGTAAATTTTAAGACAAAAACATAAAAAGGGCACTCGGAGATCATAAACCTCCACCAAAACAGGTAATAATAAGTAAATGGGAAAATCTGGAATTTATTTTTTTGCATCCAGACTGTGATCCAGATGACTCTTAAAATTTACTTGAATCTTACTTGGACCAAGACATATATTTTTTTTTCAGGAAGATCCAACCAGTAGATTTGCGTAATCGTACTAACAATCAAACAAACAGACAAACGGTCGTGAAAATAATATATCCTTGGTGGAGGTCAATATATACTTTACGTTTTATGTAGTCCTATTTGTCATTAATTTTGATTTGTAGAAACTAAGAAGCCCATTAGGGCTGGATATTTGTTAAATAAATGTTATTGAGGAAACCAAAATAAACCCTTTTGGTAATAAAATTGAAATTAACTCCCCAAAGAATAGAAAAGTAAAAAGATTGCGGGTCATAAAGTTTGAAATTATTTACCCAATTAAGTTCAATTAAAATAGTGTTATTTAGTAAATCATTCTTTAGGATCATTTGAATCATTAAACTAAAAAGCACTCATAGGACACAAACCTCCACCAGGGCGCATTTCCGAAATATGACTAAGTTATTCATTTATATATATCACAGTACAGTATTTGACAAGATTTAACAGTTCAGTCCAATCCAGGCAAATTTCAGGCAGTTATATATAACTAACTGCAAGAGTTACATCATATAAATCACAGTTCACAATCAGTTCCTAATGAATCCTGAAACAGTTAAAGTCCCGCTCCATGCGATCCTAAAATGTATCCTAAATGAAGACATAGTGACAATACTGTCATATATACAAGTCCAGATGACAGATTCCTAAGATGAATTCCAAATATGACACTAAAACAGTCTTATGTACAAATCAAGTCCTAACATCCTCGATGATGACAATATGGCATACGAGTTCTACAATCATAGTCCGGTGGAGTGAATATGGCCCTGGGCCGAAAAACTGAGATAGTAATACAATTAAAAAGTTGACATCAGAACATGAATCTGCAGGTAAGTTGTGACTTCCTCATAACCTCTAAAGGTCAAATGCAAGTTCAAAAGGTCATATTAATATGGTGATAAAAACCAAGCAAGCACCCCATCCTACAAAAGTGCTGAAATTTTCACCCAGGCTTAGAAAGTTTCATTCATAACATACAGACTGACATACAAACGAATGTACAAAAAACATAATCTGTCATGGAGAAAGCACAAGGAACAGTAGATTCGTAGATACGAATGTACAAGGGCCGAAGGCCCGAGTACATTTGTACTACGAATCTACTGTTCCAAGTGCTTTCTCTGACTTAAAATACTGTTTACTAGTATGATTTTTACTAGTATGAGTTTTGGCACTTTTGTTAGTATATTAGTCGAAATATAGAAAATTTTAAAATATTCATGTTATAGCTCAATCCCATTTGATTGTACTTGAAGTATTACCATTAGTTGTTGTAAATATGTCAAATTATGAAGAGTGCAGCCTAAATACAAGCTTAAATACTTAAACTGTAGAAATTAGAATGCCAAATAGATCTGGGCTTTGACTGAGTATACTTTTTTTCCCCACATAGTCTTGCAAAACGTAAAGCCTTAAAATATCGCTATATTTAATATTTTCTCTTTAAAGTTTTGCACGATAAAAAACAAATGTAGGTAAATGTTAACATTTTTACATACTTCTTAAATTCCAACTTGTATTACATAAAAATACGAATATTACACACAAAATAGTCTATCTTGAATGCATTTTTAAAGAATGTAAAATACTGATACAGGAATTTAAAATGTAGTGATAATTGAAGGCTAAACAAAAACAGTAGAAAAAACAGCACATTCTGTTGTAGGAATCTACTGTTTTAACAACAGAGTGACGTCACTACTGTATTTTAACCTAGGAGAGGTGATAATAATCAAACAATGTGATGCATTAAAACTTTCTTGTTTCAGGAATGCACTACCAAACAATATCATCGGAGCATGCGTGTCCCAGGTATTGGTATTTTTATGAAACCAGTTCTTCTTCAAATTTTTAATTGTCATAGTGACATAACCCTAAAGTGGACAATGGTATATAAGCCAGTAATTAGTTTCATTGCTATGAGTTTTTAATTTCATTTGAATGCAATTTTTTATGTAATTTATGCAACTTTCCTGTATATTTTTATGTATAATTTGGTTACTTTATTCATCTGTATTACTATGTGTTTTTTTCTTCTTTGTGTAATTAACCAACATCTATCAATTTTGCGCTTTGTATGCACGAGAAATAAATAAATAAATAGGTAAATAAATAAATAATTTGTAATGTAATGTAATTTGTAATATATAATAAAATATCAGGAATTGCCCACAACAAGAGGGTGTATGTGTGATTATAACAAGGTAAAGATATAACAATGTGCTGTAAGATACTGACAGTCATAAAGAATATATGCAATGGAATGCACATTATCTTTGAATAGTTAAAATCATAGATAACATTATTCTATATTTATTAACATATGCAATACATAAATCATATTCCTATAAATGTCTACCATTATTGTTCAGCAATCATATTAGGGTCCTCAGTGGTCCAGTGAGTCAGCAAGTTTGGAATCTAATCACATGCTGTCACCTCTGTGTGGTTTTAACTCCCACAAGTGGCAAAGTTGAGGACCCGTCCCAATATGACAATGGATGTTAAACGGAATGCGTAAAACCCCAACTTTGACTTTTGATCAGTACATACTCTCTTATTTCCCCCACTTAGAGTAAGGAATCTAAAAATTCGTAGGAAATCTAAAAACCTTACTTAATTCTACGAAAAAAAGATAATTTGTCTTAAAATTGGTAGTTTTCAGTTCAAAAAGCCTTAATTTACTGTACATTCAACAAATCTCACCTCAATTCATTTATTTTATTAGTGTTTCCACATGTGGCGAATTTCAGATATGTGGCGAATTTTACATTTCTTACTCTATCTGTTTATTATACATTACTGTATTCTAGACGAAGACCACATATCCCACCACAGTCGAAGAAATATTGCGGAATGAGACAGTTGGGAATATCACGAAAGAAGGTAATACTATTGTAATATGCTAAGAAATAAGTCTAGATTATGAAGGAAGGTATATCACCGTTATTTGCAAGGGCGTAGGAAGCAATTTTTGGTGGGGGGGGGGGGGGGGGGGGGACGAGAACTAGATTGCACCGACTCGACTCGACACCAACACTTTTGGTTAATTTTACTGTTGCATCAATTGCATGTAGGTAACATACAAATTCAAATGGTCAAATTAAAATATTTTTAAGTTCCTTTACCGAAGGAAATCTTTGTGACAACAGTGTGACTGACATCAATCCTAAGTTTAACCGACCTTGTCCGGGTAAAGAAATACATATAGTCACCTCTGCATTTAAAAGGTATTTAGAATGTCTTGATTACATGTTTTCAGAACCTGTGATATTTCCTTCAGGTGCCAAGCTGATACAAGATCTATTTTTAGCAAGGTTAATCCCCAAATTGAGGGGCATGTATAATCATTGGACTGGATAGGTCCAATAAACACACAGTAAAGGAAGAAGAGGTTTCTGGGAAAATCTTTTCAGCTGACAAATTGCTGTGCTAAACCATTCCTCTGTGTGAATTTGAAACTACATGTCTAAGCTCTAAATAATTAGCAACATGCTAATTTAAATGTAGAAGGTTACTATATGTATGATTTTGATCTGCATAAGTGAAACGTTTCACAGAATTTTACAAATCCCATGACAGGTTAATTGAAAAGGTTCCTTTTACAAATCATAAAAATAAATATTTTACAGTTCAAATGGTAGCTTACACAATGGTACATGTGAGCAGTGAATATGGTAAAAGTATAATTTGACCACATATTATTGAGTTATCTGTAAAAGCTTACAGAAACTTCAATATTGGAGTTTAGTTGTATTGCAAAAAATTGGGAGGGCGGCGGAAAGATATCCCCGCCCCCCCCCCTACTTTATGGTTGGGGGGGCGGCTGCCCCTGCTGCCCCCCCAGTTCCTACATCTATGATTTGGACATGATGTGGAACAAGTGAGCAACATCACCAAAGAAGGTATCTAATGCTATTGTAAAATGGAGTGGAACAAGTTGGGGAGATTACCAAACAAGTTACATGATGCTATCATGATATGGTGTGGAACAAGTTGTTGATATCATTGCACAAGGTATGTAATGCTATTGGGATATGGCGTGAGACAAGTTTAGAATGCCAAATAAGATATGCATTGTTGATGCCAAAAAGGTGAAATAAGTTGAGTATATGTTGTGCACACAACATGATCTTGTGTACATGACATCATCGTGTGCTCATAAGACAGTTAAATTATGTGCACAACTTAACTATGTTTTATCATGAGATCATCTTGTGTACCTGACTTAACTATCTAGGAAATTAACTTGTACATAATATATGTTCTATTTGTAGAGTATTTATGTATTCTAAGGTTGATTTATTTAGGTTTAACTTAGCCTCCATCACATTGTATAGGTTGTACATGCTAGTTGGCCAAGGTTCTGCATTGTAAACTGCTTGTCATCAGTAAGCACCTACACATAGGGTCTTGTCCGGGGTTGAACCCCCAACTTCTGAGGTGGGAGGCGAGTGTGTTTCCCACTATAGCAACAAACTCCCTCATTGTGTTTTCTAAAAAAGAAGAATCAGTATATTATAATAATGAGAACATATTTTAATTTTAAAACTAAAAGTTAGTTAGTTGAAAATACAGAGAAGTAACTTAAAGGTATAGGTGAATTACCTGAAGCTACGGATTAAATAAGTTAAACTTCAATAAACAATTGGATTATATTAAACATGCAAATTTGTAACTTCGAGGCACAATTGGTAACTCAAACGTACAATTTGGTAGATGAAATACATCAGTTTGAACAAAATTTGTCAGTGGCAGTAGCGAGCTTCCATAAAATTAACAGTTACCTGAATCAACGTCGCATAAACAACCACGTCCTTAATCTGTCACAATGAGGTATGCAAAATGACACAGCAGTTTTCCTATTTCATAGCTCTCCATATTCATGCAATAATCTGTCAGTTTTTTATGTGTTTTGGCAAGTTCTCTAAACTTTTTATATGGGGTATGTAAGACCATGTAAGCCCTTCATATTTTTATGGGTCAAATTTGAGAAGAAAGTATCTACAAGATGTTATGGTTTAGTGAACTCTGCATTAAACTGAATAAACATGTTTGTATGCATAGCACAGTTACCAGACAAAAACTAAGATAAACATTCAGTTGGAGAGATATTCTTTTTTTACTCTAATGTATGTCATGACAACTTGACAAAGACTGCACCAATACAATAACAAAGACATCAAGCATCCACACCTATACATAAAAGAGATTGTGCTTCAGTCTGAGGTTACTTCAAATTGTACCATTTATACTTAAAAATGGAGTTGCTTCCTTCATTTCATGAAATTGAAGGAGATTTTATGAAAACATATCATATCACCGATTAAATGCAAAGGCTTTTCCATTAACAAAAGAAAACATTTATCTATTTATTTATTTATTTGGGGTTTTACGTCGCTTTCAACACTGTAAGGTCATATCTCGACGGGTAGTTAGAAGGGCAGAGGAAACCAGTACATACAAGTACATATCAAAGTTCTGTACTGTAAACTGCTGACAAACGGCAAGCAACTACCAACTTTCCCACTTGAGGTAGGGCCGGGAACCGATCCCGATCTCCGAGGTGGGGAGCGAGAGTGTTACAAGTCTGCCACCATCGCCCTTATAAAAGAAAAACAAGTTACTGTGATGCTTGGGACTCAATCCCAACATTTTTGGGTTTTGCAAATGTTTGATAGGAATCATTTAGCAAAGGTTTAAAAAATGATGGGTATGAAAACCATTCATAATAGAATGTTTTCAAAATGTTTTATGTATACTGTTTATTAAACGTTTAATGATAAATGTTAGAAAAACGTTACAAATTGACATATTAATGTCTGAATAATAATGGGGTCAGAGGTCAAATTCAATATCTTTTTAAGATTGTTCACAAATGAAAATATTATTTTTATGTCTAAGATTGTAAGATAGTGGCTTAAAAATTGTGTCCCCATTCAATTCTTACTTTTAACAATTGCAAAGCAATTTTTGATAAAGTTCTCTAAAAGGGCTCACCGCCATTTTTGTTTGGACATGTTTGAAGGTGAAGGTTTAATAAGCATTCTGAAAATATAGGTTTAAAAAACGTTTTTGACAGAACGTTTTTAAAACAATTGATCAACAATGTTTTTTATACATTTTATGTGTACTGTTTATAAAATACTTCAAGATGAATGTTTGAAAAATATTTCTAGTATAACCTTCATTTCTTTAGCTATTTTATAAATGTGTAAAAAATGTTTCCAGTCTAATCTAGCTTCTTGAGTTATTTTATAAACATTTAATAAACGTTTTCAGTAAAAACGTTTGTATATAGAATGTTTATAAAATGTTTTTTAAACATTACAGCGTAAACGTTTGCTTGGAACATTTAGAAAACCTTAAGATAGGGTTTGAATAGGTTTTAAAAACATTTGTGTATGTTTAAATCATTTAAAAATGTTTCTAATATTTACTGGGATATTTATTCACAGTCCCTGTTCCCCCCAACAAAGGCACACTGGGATTATATATTTTATTATACAATAAATGTCAGTCCAGCTCAAGGTCAAAGGTGAGGTTAAGGTGAGGTCACAGTTTCAAGAATATGAAGTAATGATGAGAGATGGTGAAACAAGGGTTGGGATACGAGCCTTTTATTTTACAAGGACACAAGTAGATACAATTACAATAAAATTAGTGGTGTTAATCTACACATAAAAAGGACAATAAAAAGGCCCCACAAAGACTAAGATAGTATTAGGATACGTAAAATATAAGAGTAAAAGTAAAATAAACTAAATGAGACTTTACTTTAACATGTATGTTGGCAACATAACCATGTTTATAAGTACACATTATACAATACATGAGCATGAGTTGCAATTAAAACATCAGTTGCAGTTAACACCCTTCATAAAAATACTTGTAAAGACATTATAATGTAAAACAGACATCAAAGAGTACATAATACATGTTATTAAAGTACTAAAAGGTGACATTATAATCTTATTAATACACACAAGTTTGATGACCCCCCCCCCCCATGACCCCAATATAACTTGCATTGACCTCAAGGTTAAATTATGAACTAATACATGGACTAGAATCTAATTAACGAAAATATGGAGTAATTAATATGGAGTGAAAACAACACCTGTGGAGGTCAAACCCCAGGTGAATTGAGGTCAAAGATCAAGGTAACCCATGGACTAATATTTAGTTAACACTGGAACGAGTTGAGGGTGAAAACAGCCTTAAGATAGGGTTTAAATAGGTTTTAAAAATATTAAAAATATTTGTGTACGTTTAAACCATTTTAAAACGTTTCTAATGTTTACTGGGATATTTATTCAAATAAAGCTGATTTTTTATTTATTTATTTGGGGTTTTATGTTCGCTTTCAACACTGTCGAGGTCAAATCACTATTCATAGTTTTGTGGGCAGAAAAAACCAGCATATGCAGTTGGTCAAGATTCTGTGGTGTAAACTGTTGACCATCGGGAAGCAACTACCAATTTCCCCACAAGGTCTAGCGTTTGAACTGCCAACCTCAGAGGTGTGATGGGAGTGTGTTACCACTGCACCATCAAAGTCCCCCAAATGAAACTGGGATGAAGCTTTTTTACCAACAAAGGCCTATATGATCCACGTGTTATTGATTTAATAAAAAGTGAAAAGAGGGTTGATCACTTGGCCAACAAGGACCATTTGATCAACAGTTCACCTCTCTGATATTGTATAAGCATCTTTCTCCTATCCATTGCAGTTGAACAATGGGCAATCTGATAAATAGTTAAGCTCTTTGATATTGTATAATCGTCTTTTCTCGTGTGCCTTGCAATTGAACAATAGATCATCCGAACAAAAGTTCAGCTCCCTGCTATTGTATAAACATCTTTCTCCAATTCATGGGAGTTGAACAATGGCCAGTGTGATCAACAGTCCAACAATCTGATATTGTATACACATCTTTCTTCAATTCATGGGAGTTGAACAATGGCCTGTGTGATCAACAGCCCAACAATCTGATATTTTATAAACATCTTTCTTCAATTCATGGGAGTTGAACAATGGCCAGTGTGATCAACAGTCCAACAATCTGATATTGTATAAACATCTTTCTCCGATTCATGGGAGTTGAACAATGGCCAGTGTAATCAACAGTCAAACAATCTCATATTGTATAAACATCTTTCTTCAGTTCATGGGAGTTGAACAATGGACTATCTGATTAACAGATCATATCAGACCACTGTGCCATGGACGACTTCACCACATTCTGTGTTTTTACTAAGTCAATAGCATAATATGTAAAAAAATTACTCCATTCTACGTCCATAACCCTGTGACTGTGCAGGGTAGTATAATGACTAACACTAAGCTTCTACCCTTCATAATGTGGCTTCTAATTCTTTCTTAATATAAAATGCAACATTTGGTAGTTGAAGCTATCAAATGGTTTAGCATCTAGGATCTCAATCACAGTCCAGCAGGTGCATACCAATATTGTGTGATGAAGTTAAATTGACTACAGGAGTTGGGTGAAGCCTTTAATTTTACAATATCACATCTAACTATCTACACATACAGTTAGAGAGTTAATTACAACATAATAAGACAAAAAAAGGCCCAATACATAGATACAGAAATACAAAGTAAAAGATACAAAGATATATGATAAAACAATTTCATAAAATAATATGCTATAATATACCTATGCTGCATGAGAGCTTGTCGAAAGGTCAAGATCAGGTCAAATGGTCAAAATAAAGAGGGGGACACCAGGGTCAGTCTGGGCCAGCCTATCCCAATATACACTGAGGCCTGCATCAATCCAACAGGAGACTCCCTTCCCCCCGGGACCAGAGGAAGGGGTCATAGCCACAGAGGCTCCAGCAATTCTCACATAGGGGACCAAGCTATGAGAGATAAGTACTATAAGTGTCAAAATCAAAAGTCAAGATAGAGGGGGGACACCGGGGACTGCCTGAGCCTGCCTATCCCAAACTTCACTTTAGCCTACATCAATCCGAAGAGGAGACCTCCCTTGCCCCAGGATCAGGGCAAGGGGTCACAGCTAAAGGAGGTCAAAGGTCAAACTCATACATAAGCTGACCAAGCTTAAGCAGAGGGAACAATTTACTGACACATTGTTGATAATACTTTATAATAGTCAATAACATACACTCTATAACCATGCAGCGTGAAAGCTGGTAGGCAAATGGCCATCCTGTGCCAAGTAGATACAATGCCCAGAAAATACCTGACATGTACTTAAGAAATAACACATTAGTGCAAATCATGCAAATAGAAATTTGTACTAATAAAACCCTGTAAGAAGAGTGATAGGGGAGGGTTGGCGGGAAGCTTTTCACACAACCAAGTGACACCACCATTGAACTGACAACTAGGAACACTTTTTTCTATCATTGCCATCATTGTATCAGTGCATCAAGGTATATAATAATGGACATTTGTTTGAGTTTATTTGCATTTCTGGAAAGATCATTAAAATTTAACAAGAATTCTTTGCTAGCAAAGAAATGCAGCTTGCTTTTAATAAAAGATTTGGAAATTTCTTGTCATAACTCGAGTAGCTTGATCTGTTCATACATCATTGCATTAATTATTTTGTATTGCATGTCATAAAATTGAATGACAAAAAGAAACCTGTTTCCACTATAGCCATCCACATTTTGCCTGAGGTTTCTGTCAATTATTATTTCATTTTATTAACAATATTTTATCTTGTAAATGTGATTTTAACACATATAAAATTTGATGTAAGTAACTAAATTATATTAAAAGAATCATAAAGGTTCCAGATTCCGGACAATCAGTCAAAACTGCTGCAGAACAACTAGCCTAGGTGAAGGTCTCTGTAGGCAATGTCAGTCCCTTCTTTTTGTTAAAGTGGACTGGTGCTCAGTCCAATGTGAGAAACACTAATGACTTTTGCTAGTGTGGCCCTAGTTGTTATTCTAATGTTGTCATGATGGCCCAGTAGTAACACACTCGCCTCCCACCTCTGAGATTGGAGTTTGAATCCCAGCCTGACCTATTGTGACAATACTGGTAGTTGGTTGTCTTTGGTCAGCAGTTTGGAGTACAGAACCTAATACCCCTTTCACACTACAGCGGTATGACCCACGGTAAACCGTGTTTGGTGAAATGTCCCTGTCTTTGGATCATGGCCTAAAGTCGGTTTGCAAACTTGCAAGTCAGTCCATTACCTTGTGCATCCTATGGAAGTTTGAAAATGATTACAATTTCTGCCTTGGTACCATCAGCATATGCGAGCATGTGTAGATAACTTTCTTGCTATGGTAAATGAAGGTGTGGTGGTCCACAGTGTATATAAGGTTGTGATTTGGTCACCTTTCAGTGTAATACGGCGGCATAAGGTGAGTGGAGTTACATGGATGTTTTGCCATTGTGACACAAGGTAGGATACGAATCTCAAATGGTAGTTGAAGGACAGGGACATTTCGCCAAATGCCTATAACTGCAACTTACACCGACTGTAGTGTAAACAACTCAAGTGAAATGGGGCGACCTGGGAGGTGGTTCCACCGCTGAGGGACACCTGTAACCATGTGACATTCCACCTCTAGTGTGTAAGGTGCATTAACAACTGTATGTAGTGGTTTCCTCTGCCCTTCCAACTACCCATCACAATATAACTGGTAAGGTACTGGTAAGGCATGATGTAAAACCCTAAATAAATAAAAATATTTTCCAGTTTCTACGATGAGTGAAGTGACTGGCTTCTCTGTGGTCACTGTTAGTGGCTCCAATGTGCTGGGTTTGGTGGTATTCAGCACTGTACTGGGTGTCATCATTGGGCAGATGAGGGACCAGGGTGTTCCAGTCAAGAACTTTATAGATAGTCTGCTGGAAGCAGTACTCAGAATGGTCAGACTCATCATTTGGTAAGTCTTTATAGTATTACTGGTAAAGGCTAAAGAATAGTAACTTGATAACTCTCAGTGTCAAACACCCTTTCCAAGTGCAACATTTCCAGTATTTGAGTCCCTAAATTTAAATGTACATCTTTATCTGTCTGTAATGATATGTTGTATCAACATCCATCCAATTGTGGCAACATCCAAGTTGAATAAATTTACAAAACAAGTACGGGCACAATCAACCATGCCTTCTTTGGAAACAAGACACATCTTTTCAGACCTGCCTTTTTGCAAATCAAATGACAAAAGTGTAATCTACTTAAATATGTTCTTAGAGTTACCAGAGTCATCAGGTTGTAATAGTTTAACAAAATATCCAAATGTATGGTTATTTTGTGATTGCCAAGAAGTTGTTCTTTGAAGGGTTGGTCTCACCTTCAAGTGTGCCTTGATTGAATAACTGGCCTTGGGAAATGCTGAAAAATCCTTAACAATTGCTTTACACTTTGTAGATACCCCATTAAAAGCAGTCTAAAGAGTTATCCGGCTACTAATTTCTAAATAATTAGAGAGCACTTGCAGCATCTGGAACCCCACCAGGAGATCTTTCCCCCAAAAAATCAGTATTTTTTTGTGTCCAGAAGATGATCCGGGTCTTTCTAATAAAATAATAATTTCTTCCTTTAGTCAGGCCCTATCCACAAAATATTTTTCGGAAAGATCATTATGCTTTGAGTTATCGCAATCACATACCAACCAAACAGACAGATAAACGAATGCACCAATGAACATTACCACCTAGTAGCATGTATTAAAATATACAGATTCCTAAGATTACAGTCAAGATCACTGTGGATAGTATAGTGATCAGAGGCTTAAGAATTGTCAGTCTCGTCATCTGCTAAGTTTTTTTGGTTGAAGTAGTGGCCTTGTACCAGGCTCCGGCATCAATATTCCTAGTTTAATTAATTTTTAAAAATATTAAGATGTTTTGACAATTCTAAAAGTGGAACATCATACCATAATGTCCTTGCACTCTACAACGTAGAAAGTGAATACACAAGAATTAATAATTGTTGGCATGAGGACATTATTATGTAAATTGCAAACTCTAGTCAGGCCCAATGAAAATATTGCTCCTATCATCTGAGCCTTACAAATCAATTTTATATCCTTATAAATCCATTGCATAACATAAATAAATATATCATACTGGATGCCCTCTTCCTCTTTCTAGGTATTCACCCATTGGGATCTGTTTCATCCTGGCTGCCCGTATTGCTGGTATGGAAGACCCTCTCGCAGAGTTTGAGAGTCTGGGCTGGTACATGCTCACAGTGCTACTGGGTCTGTTTATCCATGCATTCGTCATCCTGCCTCTGATCTACTTGATTTTCACTAGGAAGAACCCATTTAAACTGATGTTCCACATGTCACAGGCTCTGCTGACTGCCTTGGGAACAGCTTCCAGGTAAGGTGATAGGTTAGATAGATAATATTTTTATTTTACTGACAGTGTGTTATGTTATATTATACATATGAATACTAAAACAAATGTGTGAACAATTTCCGATTTGCTTTAAATATTTCATTGACTATGCTAGTTACGAATATGTTATATACTTAATTAAACATGCATTTTATGGAGCTAATGACAATTTGTGTTGCATTAAAATCTATACAGAAATTGCAGCGAAATCTCAAGTTAAAATGTGAAGTTTATTTATTCACTGTTGCCTGTCACCATTGGTACGTTTAACAGCTATTTTCGACATTATTTTGGTAAATATGAACATTTATTACTTATGGATTGATTGATTGACTGATTGAATATCGTGCCTAGTACCTTGTTTTGGTTGTGATGGACTCGCCATTTAAGCGACCATCCGAGTCACTATGCATCTGGCCATACCTTCCCCCAGAACTACGATGGTCACCCATCCAAGTACTAACCAAGCACAGTGCTTCCTAACTTCAGTAATCAGACAGTACCTGGTCAAGCTACACCACATAGGTAGATCTGTTACTTATTGAAGAAGTTGATCATGAGGCAGCCCTCTTTAGGGATGTTTTAAAATTATCTACACTGGAGAAAAGAAAACCAACAAATCTCATCCTTCAGACTTTGGTTGTATCAATATGTCTTCTAGTGTGACAACAATGAAAAATATTCATCACTCGGATAATTATCCTTTTACCTATACCTGTAGTTTTTTTATAGACCACGGTGCAGCAGTGGTAACACACTCGCCTCCCACCTCTAAGGTCTGCAGTTCTAACCCCGGAACCTATGTGGGAAAGTGGATGGTTGCTTACCCATGGTCAGCAGTTTACAGTACAGAGATTAGACCAACTGTATGTAGTGGTTTCCTCTGCCCATAAAACTACCGGTCATGATATTACCTGTACAGTATTGAAAGCGACATTAAAACCCAAATAAATATTCCTGTATTATTTATATTTTTTGTGCAGCTCAGCCACACTTCCTGTCACTATGCGGTGTCTTGAGGAGAAGGCTATGGTTGACAGGCGAGTGAGTAGATTTGTGCTGCCTGTGGGAGCCACTGTCAACATGGATGGTACTGCACTGTATGAAGCCGTGGCCTCTATATTCATAGCCCAGAGTAACAACATCTCCCTGAATGCTGCACAGATTGTCACTGTGAGGTAGTGATTCAGATGTATCTGTCATTATGTGTATATGTAATACAATTTGTTATTATATTTTACACTGTTTTACTGACTGTGTAATAATAATAGAAACATTTGTACAGTGCAAAATTGATGAGGCACAGTACAGTGCTGGAATCTAAAAACGGACATTCCAAAACTGAGCAAAAACTGTAACCCAATAAGCGCCCAGTATTTAAGATGAATAATAATGAAAAACTATTTTATGAATGAAGGGTGCCTTTTGAAGGACCAACCTTTTTACATTTATCTAAAAATATAGAGATGATTGTAATTTGGGTTTTTTTCAATGCTTGCTTTTGTCACCACTTTTTTATCACAATTACAGGACTTTCCCCAAATAGTGTCTATAATATATTTACGTTTTGGTCATCCTAATAAAATTGTGGATATTATAATCCAGAACAGGAAAAAATTAGACTGGTAAAAAGCTACTTGGTAGAGGCCTGTGCTATCCAAATGCTTTTCTATTTACATATGTGCCCCTTCAGGATATAGCTTCAGGTCATCATCTTTAAAGTTGGGAGGCCACAGTGGCCCAGTGGTAACACATTTGCCTCCCACCTCTGAGGTTGGCGGTTCAAACCCCAGACCTTATGTGGGAAAGTTGGTAGGTGCTTACCAATGGTCGGCAGTTTACAATACATAACCTTGACCAACTGTACACACTGGTTTCCTCTGTGCATAAACCTACCTGTTGTGATATGACCTGTACAGTGTTGAAAGCAATGTTAAAACCCAAATAAAAAAAAATATAACATCTATAAAGCTAATGTTGGAATGGATCAATTGTCACAATATTTATGTCTATTATGTGTATACTGTTTTCTTACCTGCCACAAATTTAAAACAAATGATGTGACCACTTCAGGACATAGACTCAGGCCATCATTTATAGCAAAATATTAATGTCACTGTCACAAAGTGCTCATACATTGCTGGTGCCTACATATGTCTACATTCTGTTTTTTCCCAATGGATTGTCCAAAGCTGGTATATTTGTAACCACTTCATCACATTGGTCATCATTTACAAAGTTAATGTTATGAAATTCAATATTTCATAATGTGCTCATGCATTCTTTATATGTTGTCTATATGTGTACATACTTGATATTTAGTGTGACAGCCACAGCTGCTGCCATTGGAGCTGCTGGTGTACCTGAGGCTGGCCTGGTAACCATGTTGATAGTGCTGACTGCAGTAGGCCTACCTACTGAAGACATTGCATTAATCCTGGCAGTGGACTGGTTTGTGTAAGTACTGCTTTTATACTCCCCATATACTAAAGGGTAGAAATCTGGCAACCAACTTGCTAAATCCTCACCCACTTGCCTAATCCTAACCTATCCATGCTCCCCTTGGGTGGTATGATCAAATTAGTCTAATTAAACCAATGATGATCCGCCTATGTGGTGTAGCTTGACCATCTCCCCGTCTGATCACTGAAGTTAAGCAGCACTGGGCTTGGTTAGTACTTGGATGGTTGACCATCTGTGTTCTGGCCCAAGTATGGGCTGATATATAGTTACTCAGATGATTACTCAGATGACTCCCATTCCAATATGACCAAAACAAGGCAGTAGGCGCAATGAAATCAATCAATCAATTAATTAATTAAACTGATGGTGATTGGCATGCTCTTGTTTTCAATTTTAATTAGGGTGATCACTGATTGTGTGAGTTTTCTGCTTGCCAACTATGAAGCTGTGGTTTATATCCCCAGGAAAAGGTTGCTATGTTCTTAGCACTATCTAATGTTTGCAATTCAAAACCATAACCAACCAGTATTCAACTCTTTGTTGCCTCAGATTCACAAAAGCTCTTGCAATCCAAAGATAACTTGTTACATGGCATTCAGAATTAATTATTGATCTGTCAAATATGACACTAGAGAGAACACCTTAATGGTCTGTTTACACAGATCTGTGTCGTAGTAAGAACTTGTGAATTTTGCTTTATAACCTTGTCCAGTTGACTGAGAAGAGGGACCTTGTATCTTGGTAGTGAATGTTTACAAATGAGCTGCCTTATACAACCATTCTGCGCCCTCTTCACCCCTATAGGATGTACAACTTAGTTAGCATGTGAGCACTCGTTGTAGATTTTTCAAGCTTTGTAAAAACCTTCTACATGCTGGAGACGTATACAGCCTGTGTTGTGGCAAATGAGTCCTACTAAAATACTAATTCCAACTTATGTATAAGTAAGGAAACTGAATGGTTAACTTAGGAAACTAATTGGATAACTTAGGTAACCTAATAGACACCACCAAAACATCACAGCACTGATCCACAAACAAAGCTAAATGAATTTATTATTTTCAGCTTGTATGTATCTCTTGAAGCCAGAAAACAAGTATGTGAACTGGGTGTAACATATTCTTGGAAAATGTTACATACATGACAATGTATAATAAATATATTTCTTAGTGATTCTCAACCTCAGTAACATCACTCGTATTTGGATGGGATGAAAATTTGTGGTCTGAATTGATCAGAAATAATCCTGATCATTTGCAAAATCTTGCAATGATTTATGATCACTTTATTAAATTATCAGCACTACACTAAAATCCATCCAGATACAGGAGGACACAGGGGGTAAACTGTCAAACATCAGTAAACAATTGCAAACTATCCCACATAGGGTCCGGTGTATGATCCACAGACTTCTGAAGAGAGAGGTGAGTGTATTACCCGAACTCATTTATAATCTACTGTATCAC
This sequence comes from Sabellastarte sp. h YS-2021, assembly GCA_964017235.1. Lineage (NCBI taxonomy): Eukaryota > Metazoa > Annelida > Polychaeta > Sabellida > Sabellidae > Sabellastarte > Sabellastarte sp. h YS-2021. The sequence continues at coordinate 166,712,683 of OZ024929.1, read as the reverse complement.
TATCCATTACAGAGACCGGTGCAGGACCACTGTGAATGTGTGGGGAGATTCCATTGGTGCTGGGGTGGTGGAGACCTTGTCTAAAACCAAACTTCTTGCAGAAGATGATAATGATGAAATGAACAAAGGGAAGCATTCCTATGAAGTTCATGGTCCCATGATAAAGGGCAAGGAAAACCCTGCATATATACAGGATAGCTCACACCTGTAAAGATGGTGAAAGCTTTACCATGATTAGTTGAAATCTGTACTACAAATCTGTGTAGACGCATTTGGGGAAATACAGCGTCTTTATTATAGACACCTTATCTACTTGACTTATATGGCACACACCTCAAATAAAACAAATGAAATAAGCAATGAATTCAGCCTCTAACAAATCAAAATTGGTAAAACTTTGTAAGCTTTATGTTCATTGGTTATGTCTGGATTTGAGGTATGAATTGTATTAAGGCTCCTTAAAAAGGACTGTAACAGTTTAATATGTATGACTTTTTGTATAATATTGATGTGCATTTTATAACCTGTGTCAGTGCATGTATTTATCCCAAGAAATCCACTCTGGCTTACATACAACAAGTAAATATTTCGTGTTCAAAATGTGCTTACATTTTGAGCCAATATTTTGCTATATTCTCAGTAAAAAGAGACTGGGAGGTGTACATCAAACTTGCCTCTCATGTCTGAGGATGCTGGTTTGAATCTCAAGCTTTCAGTTTGGTGGAAAAGTTTGCAGTTTCTTGCAAAATATCTAGTGGCTTATACTCCAGTTCTACTCTGGCAAATTTATCTCCCGTTCACCCAAAATTTGAGGTAGCTTGGTTGTGGAAGTCATGGAACTTATATTTTCATTCCGAAAGTCTGGAGTACACTCAGGCACAGAATCTCTTTTTTATTTTCAAACATTTAAGAAAACCTTTGTAAAATATGTCTTAGAGTTACCATGACCAGTCCATTCAGTTGTACGTCACCTATGACTTATCTTTTTGGTGTTACAACAAATCGTGTTCACTATTCTATAAAAATGCAGCTAGGCAATCTTGTCTACAGAGTATATATGTCATACAAGTCTCCAGAATCTCTTGCACACTGCACTGGGGTATTGCGATTTATTAATGTAAGTTATCTTTATAAGTCATAAGCAGTATGGAGCAGGTTATCAGACTTACCGGTTCAGTTGTAAGACTTATCTTTTCAGTAGTAAGACTTATTTTTTCACTCTAGTTTTCCTGCCCTTTTTCAATAGGACCAGTCACAACATCCTCACATATGATAATTTGTGGAGGTTTCATGATGACTCACAATGGTGGAACCGGGGTATTATTGATGAAAGCTTTATACCTAGGTCAGACTTTTCTGTGCTGGGATCATGACCTACAAATGAATGGGCATGTGTACTTTCGATTTCCTATCATTGTGGTACAGTCTGCTTTGTATCTTGGTGGGATTTCTTTGGTACGATGCGGTGGGATTTACATTTGGGTAAGTCACATTCCACATGTCATAGAAATGTGGTTTGCGATTTTCATATTATAGCCCAAAGTCGAGGGGTCAAAGAGCATTCAAGAACCTTCATTCCTCTGTCAACTGTGATGCTAAAGTAAACAAACTAATGTTGCATGGCAAGTGCATTATAATGTTCACTTATCTCAGACAATTAATGACTGTTGTGTACAGAGAAGCTTATGTAGGAATCTATTGTTGAAAATTTTTAAGTTTGCTGTACTTTAAAACAGTAAATAACTGCATCAAGTAATAAAATTCCTTGAGGACTTATGCCCTTTCAGTCTGGAAGGAAGAGTTTATCTGTGTTGTCAAAAGGTGTTATGTTATATCCCAGTAAGCTGTGGTAATTGTTGATATTTGTTTACCAGGACATCAAATGTATGATCTTTTTAATTTGAGAAGATTTTCGTCCCGGGACGAAAACATTCGCCTTTAAATGTTCGATAAACCTCCTGCAACCTCTCACCAAGTTGTATTAAATTCTACACATTGGAAGGGCCTTAGTCAGAAATTTGGTTCACTTTTAAGAAGCATAAATTTGAGGCCGTGAAGCAGGAATCAAACACAGAAACAACTGCAGGGAAATCTGTGACCTAGGCATCGATTAACTATATGTAGTATTTTTAAGCATCTCTCTCAAATTGCTCATCATAATACAGCCCATATAATGAGGTAAAAGTGACACTGGAGCTATAAAATACCACTTTACTGTAGTGGTCTATTGGTAGCATTTATATCATTTGCCATCTGAACATATATTCACAAACATTGTTATTGTCAGAGTTTCACTTATTAAAATGCGCATTTTGTTTGGACAGTTTAAGATTTGAAAATAATTCTGATACCCCGTGGTTTTTAAACAGCTCTTTTATCCAATATATCATTATTAATGTAGTTAGAATTGTCATTTTACTGAGTAATCCCCACATATTCATATTCTTGGAAATTTAAAAATAGAGCATTGATGAATACGGACCCTGGCTTAGATTCCTTTTATAATAACAGTAACCTCTATGTGAATATTAACTAAACACAGTTGTATATTGATATTTTGTAATAACTGGCTTTGCTTTCGTGTAATTTAATAAGATAACATTATGTTGTTGTGAAATAGATTTTCATAATAAAAAGACTAAAGTTTTTATTTCAAATTTTTTACACATGTATTGTGTGCAAAATACCCTTTTATCATGTTTATGTTTTATGGTTTCACATTACCCCACCGACCTTTGCAGAAAAAATTACAGTAATTCATCATAAGACATTTACTGATTTATTTCATGTATATTACCTTTGTTGAAAACAGCATGAAAAATATTTGGTCATTTAGTGCACTGTAGATTATGGATACCTTTGGGAAATTTAAAAAAACAACAATTATTTATTGTACAAGTTTATTTACCCTTTGAGTTCAATGCAATTTCTTTCTTTCACATCCATTTGCGGCAAAAAAAAATTATAAAAAGGCCTAAACAACTATTTTAATGCATCTAAAATCATTGCTTCATTACTATTTAACAAGCATTGAAAAGGAACAGTTTACTATTTTGCATAAATGTCACCATGAAGGTTAATAGAACTGAGTTTAAACATTGATTTTGCACTTGTAAATTGTTCTCCATTCAGGCCCTTCCTTTTAGTGGACGTTACACTGTGGCTGTTCCAGGCATTAAGCCTACCGCCTCCGCCTTCTCCAATCACTGTAGAATGCATCCCTCTTATTGGCTGCCAGGTTTAGGGGCAATAGGTGCTCAAGTCGGGATTCTTCTAACTGATCTGCTTGTGAACTGCAATCAATAGGTCACTACTTTTGTGTTATGGAATTCAATATAAGCTATTACTATTAGCCAAGTGTGCAGGGAGTTATTGTTTCAAATTCAAGTCTTTCAAAACACAACAATGTATTTTATTATCCACCACGCGACGTATTTGCCCTAAATACGGGGAAATACAGACCGGGATGTATTTTTTTGTACACCGGCGCCCTGGTACTGTGGATAATGAATGTAAATAACTTTTGTTTTTTTTTCAACAATATTTCGGAAAGTATGTAACTTACCAATATGTATAATATATCATTAGAAAGGTATTTTACAGCGCTTCTGCTCATGTCTGTTGCATAAAAATCCATACTGAAATGATTGAGATATTGCAAGTAAAGATTGATGTTTTTTTTATTCACTGTTGTTACTACTTTTTGACAGCCTTTTTCACATTCTCTCATTAAATATTCATATTATTTAAACCATAAATCGTACAAAATGGTGAATAATAAAAAGTAAAACATACGTCATCAGACATATACAGAAAAATAGATATCACACATGAAGATTAACAAAAAATACTCATTCTTCTCACTCGTATAATATATTTATTCTGTGTATGCCATTCGGTTACTTTTCATATTTTTTACCTAGCCAGTCCAAGGTTACTCTGGTTCCTGAACCGCTTTACTAATTAGCATTTGTAGTTACACTTAACAAAAGTAGAGAAAAAATACTTTTATTTTGGGTCAACATCTGTGATATTAATTTTGACATTATGTTCCCCCTTTTCTGTGTAATGCTATTGCATAATTATCGAATAAAATTAGTCTTTAATAAAAAGTGCATCAGTTTAAGTGTTGTAGATCAAAATACGATTCTGATTTTAAATGTAATTATTCAAACCAAATATTATTTTATATTATTTTATTTGCAATATTTCATTTTATAAGTCCTATGATATATTGTGAAATAATTTAAACACAAACAAAATTGATTTTAATAATAAAAAAATTTAAGAATCATCGAGAGGTTTCACGATTCGTTACAACATCGACAAATTAGCAGACTGGGAACCTGAAAAGAGCTATATGAAAACCAGACTGGGTGAAGGTCGTCCTAGGCGTCCCTTAATTAAAGGTGAGTGGTGCCCCATACAGTCCAAGGTTGATAATGAACATTATTGATTGGGTTTAGAAGTTTACATCAAACTATTGATTCACACAAACTACTGCCTTTTTGTCTTGGTACTTTTCTGAATGCTTTATTTTGCTTGTTTTCTTTTCAGTGGTTGTTTATTTTTTGTAAAATAAACATGATAAGATGATATAGTTTTAACATATCATCAAATGTAGACACTATTTAAAACCAATGTGTAATTAAAAAGAGTAATTAGAATGTGTAATTAGAAACAGACCCCCACCAGGGCATGTTTTAAAATATTTAGTATTTTTTTATTTGTATCAACAATATGATTGGGATCTTCCATAAAATTTCACCACTTCTTCCTTTGGTCAGGCCCCACCCACAAACAAATAAGAGAGTTTGGTTTATTACTTCTGGAGTTATCCAGAACACTGAGAAACAGTCTGACAGAAAACGAATGCGCCCATAAACGTAACTTCCTGGTGGATGTAAAATAAACTTAAAAGATTCTTAAAATATGAAAACAGGCTTTTTACCAGGTTTATTTACCATGGGGTCTATACATTATCTGAGCTAATAGTTATAGTAAAATCAGAAGTTTTGTGTCTGTGTGCTGTAAAGATGGACATTCATCAATGATTATCTACCTTTTACATCGATTATTGATTGGCAGTTCATTTATACAATGTATGGTCCCACATGATTTTATTATTGTATTATATTGTATATCTTTTTTGATGCATTGGGACTAGTATTAGAAATAAGATTTAACAAATAAGTTTTAAGTGAAATGACGAGCAACCAGTCCATAATGGATCACCCTCTCCCAAGGATTTAGAACTACATCTTGGCGAAAAATCTTCACTGGGAATCCATATCATCTTCAAGAAGGACCTAGAAAGGGTCATAGTTCACCTTGCGTGAAAATATGACACCCCAATTTGATTAGCAATTTTTGTATAATGGAACAGATATCGTCGAAAAATTCCCTAAACAAAATCTGGAGTCTCCATCCTGATTTGGATCATTTTTTGAGGAGGAATGGGCCACGGGTGTATCTTCTATAAAAATAAGATGCAGATCCAATGTATAGTTTTTGAGGAATCCACGAACAAAAAATAGCCAAAGGTCAAGTAGCTGAGATTACAATACCAGTTTTCTTTTAAGCCTAAGACTAGAGACTTAACTTAAGTTTTTTACTTAAATATCTTTTTGGTTTTTTATTTTGGCCTCACTTTGTAAAACTAGATATATGAAAATCTCGATAATTCTGACTGACAGCTTGTTCTAATATATACATCTATAAAACACTGGACAGCAAATACCTGTCTCAACTTCACCGTGTTTCAGACTTTTTTCCATCAAATTATGAAGAACAAAATTGAATATCACTTCTTTCCCTTACAGACCAAACGTTTAAAAATGATTGAAACTTGGTTTCCTTGTTTGTCCAGGCCATGTGGGATAAATGTAATATACTTTGAAGATCATGCGACAAGTGTCTTATCCAAAGCAAAGAAGGTATTTGTATTCTGTGTAAACGAGAAAGAAGTAATGGATTTTAAAGTGCTTTCTTTTTCATGTAACTGGAAAGTAATATAGAAGTTATATGTATATATATTTGTACATCTGTTAAGTTACTAAGTTTGGTTATAAGCTTTGAATGAGAAAAATGATAAATAGCTTAATTTTTATATATCTGATAAGATCTCTCAGGCTTGAGACATTGAGTGAATCCTGAGGACAATTTCATAAAAGGTCTCACTTAAAATCAAACTGAGTCAATGGCTCAAAACTATTTTTTTCTCAGCTGAATTCTGAGCTCAAGTTTATTTCATAAAGCTGACTCAATTTAGTAAAATTAAATGCAAAATTGTTTTCAGCACATAAATTTAATCTCAGAATGATGATTTATCGTTTTTCTGATGATTTAACCTCGATGAAAAGTAAAAGGACAAAATGTCCTTTTAACAAAGAATAAACTGACACAGTTATACATGGGATATTACCTGGCTTCACTGTTTGGTGTTGTTTGCAGAAAGGCATTCACAAAGTATTCACTATCTGCAAGTAGAAGTGTAAAAAGGAAATATAGGTATCTAGATATGGTCCAAATCTCATAGTGGTTTAACACTACTGGTGTGAAGAGGATCACAGTGATGCAGGTTCTGTCATGGCACTCAACTGACTCTGAAACTGGAAGTCTATGGAACACATGTCTCAGTTATTTACCAGTTTCTTTAGCCAAGTATAAATTTGTGTTGGGAAAGTGTTGAGATTGATGCATTTCTAGCTGACAAATGTTATAATTTTATTTGGGACTCAAAGTGTGAGACTCTTTCAGATATATACACAATTAGGGTTTATGAAAAGTATATGAAAGTATTTGTTTGATACCTTTCACAGGAATGAAGCCTGAACTGAATAGGGAAGAAAATATTGGACTACAGTTAATTAGAAACTCTGGGTAATATAACTCTGGTTCATACCAGAGGACATAGATCTTCATTTAATTAATATAAGACTAACTAGCTTTGGCCTTTTTAAAACATTCACTATGTGGAATACTTTATTGTAAAACCCCATTCACACTACAGGCGGTATCACCCACGGTAACCCACGTTTAGGGAAATGTCCCTGTCCTTGAATTACTGTCTCGCGTCTGTAGAGACTTGCGAGTCAGTGGCTAACTGTTCATTAAGTTGCAACTGAAGTTTTAGAATATATGAAGTTTCTACCTCTGATTTTGGTACCGCGAGCATGAACAGACGATTTCATGCATGCGCATATGAATTTCTTTCTATGGTAACCGAAGATGTGGTCCAAGGTGTACATAAGGTTGTGATTTGGTTGTCTGTTGGTGTAATACGGCGACATAAGGTAAGTTAAGGTATCAGTCGTTTCACTGAAGGTGAGTTAAGGTTAATGGAGGTTGTTTCTCAGTGACCAACACTTGTAGTACTGTCAGTCTACCGTTATTGATGGTTAAAAAGCTGTGTCCAATCAGTGGCCGTCCCCCTGTAGCATGAACAGCTCGGACGAAATGGGGCAACCTGGGGGGGGGGGGGGGGGGGGGGGGGGGCGGCTGGTTTGGCCGCTGATAAAAACTTCTAACCATGGGATGACCCCCTGTAGTGTGAATGGTCAAGGGTAATGTCAACAACTGGGCTGAAGTACTTTTCTATGTATCATGTCCTGAGGGAAAAAAGGTCAAGGAGGAGGAGGAGTATACCAAGTCCTAATCTTGAAAAAGTAGCCAAACATCTCAGTATAGAGTCAGCTGTCAAGATGGATAATATAATACTGGACTCTGAAGATGTTTCGTTATTACTGAAAGACATTTATCTGAAATTAAGGTATGGAAAAGCTGGCTGAAACTCATGGTAAAGACTAAACAACATTGAAGTGCAAGTACAACATTCACAACCCTGATGTGACCTTAGTTGTTACCAATCCCCCAAATGTACCTGGTAGTGACCATCATAGGGCACCAGAAATCTACTTAGAAATAAGTTAAATCTGAAGACTGTGAAGGCTCCTGGAATAGTGTATGTCAGATCTTACAAACTCCATGCCAAAAGGGAATAATGGACATCAAAGTTATGAATTATTATCAGAAATTCCCTGGGGGAAAGATCATTCAAGAAAGCTGGGCATGGTGAAATGATAAAACATGAAGGAGAAGATCAGAAACCTATGTCATCAAACATTTGGTCAGAGTAACCCTATACCCACTGGAGAGACTGGGCGTGGTTACACGCAGTTTGTCACAGAGATTCCCCAGTGTCAGTTTCAATAAGGGACAGAATGGTCACATGTCCATTTTAGTACAGTTACAGTGAACACACACTCCTTATCTGAAGTAAATACAAGTAACAGCCTGTCCCACAGTGTAAACCAAGACAATGTAGATAATTATACCTGGGCACAACTAAAATAATGTAATACCCAAGTCTCAATGTTGGACTATTGATAGTAGGCGTATTTCACAAACAAAAATCTATGTAATCTGTGTAATCCAGATCAGATTTGGATTCTTTGGATTAGCTGGATTTATGAAATGCAATTTTCTTTATTTCCGTATCCAAAATGAAAAAAAAGAAGATAAATCACCATAAATATAATAAAAATCACTATTTTTTAAAAATTTGCTGGCACAATTTGCTGCCATTATTTTTGCAAAGCATTTTGGGTAATCCAAAGAATCTGAATCCGTTGATCTACCTCTGAAGGTAGATCAGTGGATTCATAATCCGAATTAGGATTAAAGTCAGATCACAAGCGAATCTGTTGATCTGAAGAATCTAGATTCACATGATATTGTATTGGATTAGTTTAGTGCCTGTGGAACTTCATAAAGTCACAAGATAAACATAAATAAAAGTGTTATACCTGTTAAACATTCCTCGGCAGACTTGCCTCCTTTCAACACACAGAACACCTCAGCTAGCTGCTGGTAAATCTTCCTCTGTCTTTCAGATGGGCTCTGTTTACTGGTGAGTGGAGAAGCTGGAAGTAGATAGGATGTAGATGAGATAACCATGTAATAACAACATTAAGGAATATAATGTGCATGAGGCAAGTGTAGGCATTCTTTTTAGTTCTAAAATACAACCTCAGGAAAACATTTGTTTACAATATCAGTCGGGGAATACAAACCTCTGCCAAGGCCCAACACCTCATATATTACTTATATGTACTATGATAGAAAATGTGTCAAACAATTCCTGGATTTAGACAGTGATCAAGATCACCGCCAAAAATTAGCTATCTATTTCGATTTTTTTAATGAAAATTTTATCCAAACCCCTCCACAACTCTTAGAGTTATTTTGCAAATAGAGAGACAGGTAGACAGCCTTTACATGAAGCCAATTAAGTAACCTGACTGGCTGAGGTAATGAAAGTCATACTTTTATAAGTGTATGCAAATTAGCATAGTGAGGCTTTTCCATACTTCAGATATAAGAGCTAAACGTTATCTAAACACTAAAAAATTAACAGCAAGGCAATAAGGTACCTACATTGAGCTGGCCACTAACAACTTCGTTTTACCTTTGTGTTTTTGGGTCTGGGTGAACACAGGGTGTAACAGGATTTCTGGTAACAAAAGCTTTCCCCTTTAAGGCCAAGCATTTTTAATATATTTTTTATAAGTTCACAAGTAGCATGAGGAAAGGACATTAAGTAGAGTATAAACAATTACCATATCACATTCAAAAGAATCCCACATTTTTCGCCTTAATTACTGTCTTTATAAACAAGAAAGGTAACTGCTAATACAGACAGGATCAATCAAGAGAGAAATACTCAGCTGGAAAAGTTTTAAACATGGTTGACAAAACGCCACAAGTGACTACCATCACTGCAATCATGCTTCCTGCTTTCCAGACACCTAGATAAGTCCTTTAACCAAGATTTTGCATTGGGTGGGTGTTATAGAGACAAACTTGCCACAGATTTTGCCAGGAATATGAATTTTATGTACAGTTGAAGCTGCGAAAGGAAACCAGCCAGGGGAAAATGCAAAAGTGGTTGCTCTTTGCAGATGGTTGCTCTTCGCAGGTTCAGTTATGAGGGCCATTAGTCAGAGTTTTGTGCACTCTATGATTTTAGAGGGGTTTTTCACATTCCCTAGCAAGAGTATTATTTATGGGGAAAATATAAAACCTTAAGCAAGGTGTTAACAAATTTATGTATAAATTAGGTAACTAAGGTACATTGAAGAATAATACAAATGACATGACACCCTACAGTTACTGAAGCTGATGGGCAAAGGCTTCATAACAACTACAGTAAGCACAATTTTTAACAGTTTACAACTTCTATGTCAAGGCTACGGGAAGCAAAGAATATAACAGTTTATAAACTTTTCTTAACAAAAGTGTGGTAGTACATGAAAATACAATGTTAACCAATTAATATTTTTAGGAGGCCATTCCAAAATCTACATCAAGCAAATAAAATGCAAAATAGGAATTACCTCTAGCATTGATTTCATTATTTAATTAAATGTTTTCCATCCAGAGATCATTAATTCAGAGGCATTTTTGGGTGGAGGCATGCCTTGGCGGGGCATTTCACCCCTGGATATTATGTCCTGGAGCAATTAGTCAGATATATATGTCTATATTTGGCCATTGACACATATAGAAAAAGCCATTTTTATCATCTGCTTTATATCTTTATAACCCAGTCATCAGTAGTGATACATGCAGTCCCCAAGAACCCTTATAATCAGGTCATATAGTCGACACATTGAGTATTGATATTTTACTGTATAAAGTACAAATGAAATATGATTACATACATTCCAAACTAAAACATCAATATATCCCCATTAGAATACATACAAAGGTTATTAAGGTTACCCTAAATAAAGCAGTAAATCTGAACTACTTGAAGTTAGTACTGCATCTTAGGTGCCCTTAATGACACCAATGACTGCTTGATATATTATTTTTACATTAAGGTGGTCTTAACCTAAGTACTGACTAACATGTCATTCTATAACAATAGGGTTACCTTAAAGCCAAACTAAAATTGCCATTGGGTGAGACTTGCAACCTAATTTTTGAATTGGACTTTAAGTGGCTTTTGGTTTTGACAAAAAACATGACAGTTGACTGAATATAATTTAATGGTTGATAGATCATCAACAGTTTATGTAAATTAAATATCGAGGCACTGAATTTAATAATGTAATGATCAGTTAAAATACTAATTTTACACACATATAGTGCAGTAATCAATTATTTATTGAGACATTAGTACTAAGTGACTCCATTATTATCAAGTATATTTTATTTTGTATAGTGTGTATAGGGGGCCACGGTGGCAGAGTGGTAACGCTTTAGCCTCCCACCTCTGAGATTGGGGTCCGGTTCCCAGTCTGACCTCAAGTGGGAAAGCTGGTAGTTGCTTGCCTTTGGTTGGCAGTTTACAGTACAGAACCTTGACCAACTGTATGTACTGCTTTCCTCTACCCACAAAACTACCCATTGTGATATGACCTGTACAGTGTTGAAAGTGATGTAAAACCCCAAATAAATAAATAATGTGTATATTCCAGTGTAATGTTGTTATAATCAAAAGTTACTAAAAACTAATACCTAGATCATACTGTCCCATGCCTGGCCTCACGGGCTACAGAAGAAGACAAAATATTAAACTCATGGGTGGTTATTTCAAGCTTAATGTATTTCATGTTTTGGTATTGTCCATAAGGTTTTAATAAGTTGAGATTTGTATTTGTCTTGGATACAATCAACACAACATGGACATCCATTTCAACATGTAGTGAAGTTTTGAAATGTTTGATAAAACTTGACACAAGCTCTCACATGTTGGGTTGTAAGGCAAAATTAAAAAAAAAAACAAGTTATACAAGAAATACAATACAAGTTAAATACAAGAACAGTGTAAATGGGCCATTAGACATATCCTAAAAGTGAGGCTCGTGTGACAGGGGCTTAAGGTTTATGTTAGTTACTTAAGCATCCCATTTTGACAGGGGTATCAGTGATTCTTGATGTCCAAAAATCAGTCAACGTTGGTGTTCAAGGCAATCTATGTAAACTCAGGTAAATATAATATTAACTTGTGTAAAAAAACATCTAACCATTGTGTTTAATATATGGGTTGTAAGACAATCTATAGATATCTAGGCATCGGATAAAAATATTGCACTTTACTCGTGTGAGAAGCCCAATAACCATTCAACTGTGAGTGTTAAAACAATCTATACAAATACAGGTAAATAATACATTATTCACTTGTGTAAAAATTAAATATACCAGTCAGCTATTGAATGGACTATCACTCTCACAAAAGTTAGCTTCCAGTGAGTTCTACGCCATGAACATAAATTAAATGTTTTTAAAACCTTACAGCCAATTAGAATTAGAGACACAACCATGCCAGGCTGCAATTATTGTGTTAAATTTCCTTTAGTTCCCAAGCAAATTTGGATTGAGCACTAAATATATTCATCATCTGTACAGTAGGGCTGTATCCATCATACCCTTAACACCCTCCTGTATCTGTAATCATGGTAGATGATGTTGGTCGCAGTAATTATCACGTCCAAATAATCTTTTCCATACATAGGGAGATAACCATCAGAAAAGATGGCGTCACCGGATATTCCCCTTGAGTTAAAGTCATTGACAATTTTAGACATGCCCCTTAGATTCTAATTTATAGCTATCCAAGAGCACTTCTGGGCAGATAGGTGTCACAGTTAAGAGGATTACTTAGACCCTTAATGTGTGTTTTTTTTCCTCTGACCAAGCCAGAACTATTATGCCTTGATGAACGTCTTTGTTTAAACATTCTGGTTTGTGGTAGTATTTGGTAACATAAAAAATGGAAAATTTGTTTTAAGCAACTTCTTTAAAATATGCGAAGAAATGATATTTCTCTGCAAAGTCGACAGGTTATTTATTGTTTAATGGTGGGACGTTAGATGTAAAAGAACTCCATATTAAAAAGACTAATGGCTTAAGCAATAGTTGTGAGAATTGTAACAATTGTTAGCATTAGTTGAATTGAGTCTCTCTAAGTTCAATCTATTTAAATTACAATGTATCCAAAACAGTGCAGCTAGAATTGTATCAAACACCATTGGGTGCACCAGTATTACTCCTGGTCTTATGAAATTGCATTGGCTGGTTGTTGAATATCGGTAAGTGTTTAGAACAGTCCCATTTATTTACAAGTTCCTTCATATTGGTTTTCCGGAGAATTTTGCTCCATATCTTTCCGGCTGGAGCAGGTGTTATTGTACCAGGTGCAGTCAGAGTGTTGGCAAGTTCCTCTTAAACCAAAGTTTTATCCATCTGCTCAAAGCTTTGGTTATAACTTTACTTTTGATGCTCCTACTGTTTGGAATGCTGCTCCTGATGAAATTTGTGCATCCCCCTCTATTGAGTCTTTCTGCTTTTTGTTAATGCTCATTTTAGTTAATTATATCATGTTCACACCATCGGTGCTGGCCTCACAAGTTATATACAAGCTGAAACCCTTTAACTTGTCCTGGTTCATTTCTGGTTCGACACACTTCATGTTTGTGTTTTTTAAGCACCAGCCTCGAAAGAGCTCGCGCTTCTACAGATCACTTTTTCTTCTCTCCAGACATTCATGAATTGTGGCGGAGTGTGATGAGTATTTGTCTGCTCACTGAAGTTAAGCTGCAATGGGCTACGTCAGTATTTGGATGGGTGACCATCTGAGTTCTGGACCAGCTGTGGGATATGTCTGACTTGGAATTTCTTTGTGTCCCCAGACTTTCATAAATTCTAATGCACTACTGGTGTCTCTGATGGCTTTGTGCTTGCGCTAGGGGACCAAAACACCTTTTGGCCTTGTTTTTCCATAAGGTTTAATATAAGTCAGGATTTGTGTTTCATAATTCCAGCATGTGGCAGATTGTTTTAAATGTATGAAAACACCTACCATGAGCTTTCACATGCTAAACTAAAATATACACACTGGATTGGTGAGAGCGGGTAGAATGGCTAAACGGCATATCTCATTCTTAAATGTGCACTACCAACAAGTAAAGCCTCTCTTACTTTCCATTGTACATGCACATAAGTCCTGGTTACAGAGAAAAATCAGCTGATTTGCAAGGGACACTTAAGCTGCACATGCGATTTTATAACAGAATATTAAGGTGGCAGAGACCCTGCAATGAAAATTGCATGCACATTATTCTCTGCATGCATGTGGTATGTTCTTTGATATCCAAGTAGTGACACTCTCGTTGAAAGAATTTACCTTGTTTGCAAGTGCAAGTCTCTATTCCCCCACTACCAGGCCATGCTCGTATTTTTCAACAATATTTGCAGCACACTTACGTGTGTATACACGTACAATGGGAGGTATCAGAAGCTTTAGGTCCATTTACGGAGCAAGTAAGGACAAGGTCTTAAAGTAAAATTCAAATCTGTGTTGACACGAATGTGTGAACAGGCCTTAAAGTACTAGTGCTTTCTCACTGTTGTGGATATAAGGACTCTGTACATGTGTAACCTAGGATTAAAAGGCCATTTTTTATCGGTAAAACATGTAAGAAAAAATGCACAAATTAAATTATTTTAACAACAATGGAATTCCAATAGATACAGTGCAGAAAGAACAAAGGCTAGTTTAACAAAAATACTGATTATGCATTAAGATAATGCTTCAGCGATAATGCTATTATTTCAGTGGCCATAACATGATCCCCTTTACTTGATATTATCATTAGCCATATCCTGATGGCATAAATAAAAATAACTGTTGCGCCCCCCCACCCCACCCCCAAACCCCCTCACCTAATGAACATAGGTTAGGACCAGTTGAGTAGCGCACAATGGTCCGGTCCAATTGTCTTTACTTAAGTCAGGATACGCCCATTGCATTAAGTAATATGACTCTTTATATTCTCCAACCACCACCCCCTACCCCCACCCCCTCTGTACAATTACTCATTCTTCTGTGTCACCCCAGTGCAAATGTTATCAAGCAGAATTAACTACCTTTCTCCTAAATATGGATGTACACCATAATTCAATTAAAAGGGAAACAGTTTTTATTTCCATTTGTATGACAATCTGTAATTTTTATTTCTGTTCCTGTTGGCTGTATGAACGTGTGGGATTTCATGCATCTATACCCCTATACTTTTCATCTCCATTAAAACATCAAAACTTGCTGGTATATATATTGGATCTGGCATTTAGTCATTAACTGGGGTAAAAGGGTGTTCAAAGATGTCACTCATTCTGTCAGAAACTGAAAGTGCATTACAAGGCAATGGGGCTATTTGTACACTGCTTTTAAAAAAATTATAACCTTTTTATCAATTTTTCTGGTGGAACCATCACACCTTTATTTTTTTTTCTCTATTTAACTAATTAAAAACAGAGAAGTCCCTGGACAGCTATCAGCCATTTTTTCTCATAACGTAAATGCATGACAGTAATTGAATCATTCGATTATGTGATATAATTCTACCATAGAATTCTCGCTTTTAATGACTCATGTATTTGTTTCTGTATATATATACATATAATTTTCCAAACTTTAACATTCTGATTGCAACTCCGTTGATTTGCTTTTGTCATTTCTCCAGTGATATATGTCAAAAGCTTTTCAGAACAGTCACATGCTCACACCACAAGCAATTTGAAATTAATAGCTGCAGTTTACATGGGTTTATTCAAGTCCTTACAACACTAGGTTTTTGTTTCATTCTTTAACAGCTTACCATATAAAATTCCATAGAAGCTTATTATTGCAAAATAATGTATAACTATAGAGGTAGTATCAACAAAATGAAAATGTTTCTGTAACAACACTCACAACACTGTTACGTTCACTTTTGTTGTTCTTGTTTATAAACCCTTGACAAATTACTGACAAAGTGCTCCTTTCAAAAGTATTTACAGTAGAACTTCGATTATCTGTATTCAATTGGGGACATACATTCAGGTTGGATAACTGAGGGATTCTGATAGATGAAATGGAGTCATGTTTCGCCGAAGACTAGGGTAGTATAGGCGATAATTGGTGAAATATAATTAACAATTTATCACCGCACTTCTATGTTTTCAATAGAATTTGCTACATTATCAAAAATAAGGTTAAATAGAAAAAATTTAAATTCTAAAAAAAAGTTTTATCGATTTTAATCAATTGATTTATGTGTTTTTAAAGGGAAATGATAAAAAATTGTTATTTTAAAATGAAAAAGTTGAAAACAAGAAGCATTGTGACATACAAATTTAGATTAAAATATGTTACTTTCTAACATTTTTACAGTTATACAATTGTTTATCAAGGGCAGCCCCTTTGAAGTTTACTTTTTGGTATCATTTTGTTCGTGACAATGAACTTCTGTATGTGACTGACAGTAAAGTTTTGGAAAAACCCTACTAGAAAAAAAACTGCACAAAAAGCCATATTAGAAAACTATGGAATCAATAAATAACCCTAATCAAACAAACAAAAAAAACCCCAAAAAAACCCCTGGGTGTGTTTGAAAAACACGCAAACCTATGTTGCATGATGTACACTACTTGGCAGTGACTGTGTAAATTTGTTATATAATGTATCATTTAGTTAGAGGGATTTTATACTGATGTATTTTCTACTACAACTTTTTACAGAGGTTTTTTTCTACTGAAGGCTTTTTCAGTTTACTTGACCATCAGTATGATATAGTGAGTGTTTTGATAAGATCAGTATTTTGTCCATCCTGTCATCCAAATGGCCTGCATTTTGTCCTCCCTTGCAATATTGACTAGTGTTTTGTCCATTGTCATATTGCCCGCTGGCCTTTGTCTGTGCATTGCATGATGTGTCCTGCAATGTCCTGGGGGACTCCATACTGGAGTGCAGCAGGATGTGAAAGTGTGTTACCTACCTTGACTGAGTGTGTCCTTTCCAGCAGGCATGATTTGAACCAGCCAAGTGCTAGCTCACTGATTCCATAGTAAACATTAAGTCTGTCCAGGAGAATGGTGTGGTTAATGGTATTGAATGTGGCAGAGATATCCAGAATGGTACGGGCAGTTGCAGACACATTGGCCATATTGAGAAGAATATCGTTGTGAATGTTAAGGAGGGCAGTTTCAGTAGAATGGTGTTTTCTGTAAGCCAATTGTCATACTGACAAACAGACATGACGAGAGCATTTTCCAGACTCACCCCAACTTGACTGATTACATCCTGCAGTTGGGATCCAGAATCGGGATTGATCGGGCAAGACATTGTGTTTATATGTGTGGTGTTGCACAACATGCTGGGGACACACCATGGCGGGATAGACAGGGCAACAACCTCAGCAAATCATGTAGCAGCTCTACAAAATGAACAGGTGGTGTATGTGCCAAATGACAACCACAGGAATCCTTCAAGAGCGGCCAGATATCAACGAGAACTACTGAATGACTACTTCAATGATGTGGGGGCATTGGCTGGGCAGGAGGACAGGATTTGAGATGTGTCAAACAACAACTATGTAGACAGGATGAGGACAGGATTTGAGATGTGTCAAACAACAAAATTGTAAACCTTTAATTTTTTTTCCAAATTATTTTAAAGATGAAAATAAAAAGTGTTGCAAAGGGTCAAAGGTCACAAGGTCGAATCTAAAAGTCCAAAGAGTTCCCCCAAATGTCAGACCTTCTTTAAAGTCTAAGTATTTTTTTTAATTATTGGGGCGGTCCAAACTTTTATTGTCAAACTTTTACTTGTTATTCATTTATTTTTTTTGTGTTTGGGGCCAAAGTGTGGGGCAGTGCAATGCTTCTTGTTTGGGAGTTTTTTAAACAGTATCTTGTTAATTGTTTTTGATTCGGGTGGTCCTGAAAAGGACCTGGGAATTGTTTACAGCAGTGGTCTTGAAAAGCACCGATTGGAGGCAATGGCAGTGGTTCTACTGTAGCTGCTGTTTGGCATCTGTTGACTGTGATGGAGGCGGAGGATGGAATGATGGCTGCTGATGTTCTTGTTGTGATGCAGTGGTGGTTGAAGGAGAGGTGACTGGTGCTGACGTGTCAGCTTTTGAAATCAGCTGCAGTGTGTCAATCTGTTGGTAGCTCATCACAGATTGAAAATTGCTGAAGAAGCTTGAGAGTTCTGATATGATATGATGACTTTCTTCACCTGTAGCAGAGGCAACTGATGGATAGTTGAAGTGCTCCATTGACATCAATGTGAAGGTAAGTGATCTTGAAGGTCCAGCCTCTTGGTCGTCAATGATTAGGAAAGATGTCGGCTGCACCCTGGATTGCTGCTGCTGTCCTTTGGATACCACTTGGCTCTGCTGAGTGGGTTGGATGACTTGGCATGCAGGCATCTGGGTCTCTGCGATTGTTAAGATGTATTGCCTTGCAGCTGGTGCTGGCTGCTGTGGCTGTTGAAATGTCTGTGGCACAAATGTTGAAGTTGCACCTTAGCTTCGTGAAAGCATTTGTTTCTGTAGTTACTGAGGGTGACAACCAC
The DNA here is from genome assembly GCA_964017235.1 of Sabellastarte sp. h YS-2021. Taxonomy (NCBI): domain Eukaryota; kingdom Metazoa; phylum Annelida; class Polychaeta; order Sabellida; family Sabellidae; genus Sabellastarte; species Sabellastarte sp. h YS-2021. Next base: position 166,694,274 of record OZ024929.1, on the reverse strand, counting down.
ATTCTTCTACCCTGCTGTGAAAGTTGCTGAGAAGCTTTACAGTGTTGTTTCTAAATGTTTGAAATTTTTTCTCTTCTAATCCTCCACCTCCAACACCAGGAAGTTGCAGAAGACTGCACATGTTGTTGTCTCCTGCGCTTGCCCAAGGGATGATGACAGCATCGTTCTCATCTGTGTGAACTGGTCCATGACCTGCTGGTCAACCAAAGAGTGCCCTGAAGCTGTGGTGGGGCTCGTGATTAGCTGCTGATGCTCATGCTGATCACCATGCTATCTGTGTCAATCAAAGCTCTGGAGGTCTCGTGTGCTGAAGCAGCTGAAGCACCAGCTCCTCAAGACTTGAAGCCTTGCCACTTACTCCCTCCTGGTCTCCTCTTCCCGCTGTTTCTGTGCCTACTCTCTTTCTCTTGCCTCCCTCTCCTCCCTCCTCTGCTCCCCCTGGCTCAAATTCAGGAACACTGTCAGTTGGATATTCTTTACTCTTCTGCCTTTCTTAGCACCCATTGTCAAATAATAAGTAGCGTTTTTGTAAAAAATACAATTCGAAAAAATAAAGTCACCTACTATTTCTGAAATGCTGCCTGATGTAATCCGTCACATGTCAGATTCCAAATGATGCATTATGATAGCCGACCTGCCTTATATAGACAGAGATTGCATCAGCAGACAAGCCGTGGGTTGTAAAAATAAAGCCGGTTTGTCCTACACAGTTCCCGGCTTGTGTGTTGTGTAACCGGCTTGTCGGTTTGGTGTTTATTTTTTGTCTGTATGTGTTCTTGGCTTGTCCTGCGGATATGTTAGCGAATCTATGGTTGAAGACTGGGAGACTTCTCGTTGTTGGGAAGTGTCCAAGTCAGGTTGGTTATGTTTATGACAGGAGGGTTTCCTTTCGACTACAGTTGGTTTGTGTTGACAGCCTGTCTGGAGGTGGAGTCCTGATACTTAACCAAGACAGGATGACAAATTTTCAAGACAAAACAGTAACAGGACAAGATGGAAAGTGTGATGGACAAGCCGTAAAGATCTATGACAGGACAGTTTCCAGGTGGTGGAACCACAGTCCAGATACAGAGTCATGGAGAGTCGGTGATATATCAAACATGTTTGATATTTGATCGATCCACCATGACAAGCTGAGATACTACATCCGGTCCTAACCAACCCTCTAAACAATAGCTAGTTACAGACAAGTCGGCTCCAGTGGAACACCCCCACAACTGAACTGGTCTCTCCCCAATTGACACAATTAATGGTGTTAAAGATCAAGTAAGTTAGGTGTCTGTGGATGGTATGTTTAAAAGGCACTAGCCTTATTAGTTTCTAAAAATGTGTAAAACCTTTATCACCCGTGTTTAATTTAAATGTACACATATAATCACTGCAATTTTGTTAGCTGTGTTTACTGAATGTAATCCAAGAATGCATCAAGTTAAAAAACCTGTAGTATTGAAGTTACAAAAAATTTCACTGAGGTAACCTCACAGCAAAATATATGTCAACTAACAGCTTTTGTGGGTCGCCCACAACTGGCCTTAAGATTATTTATGTGGCCAACTTATTGTCTCTTTAACAAACACCTGGTCAGTTCTCATAAGAGATGTATTCATTTAAATAACTACAAGAAGTCATTGGCAACACTCATGCATTTCCAATGAGACGTTGGACATCGACAGAACTATGTGCTGTCTATGTGCTCTTGCTTTTAATTATGTGGCAATATTTTTGACACCTTTCGTACTACATGGTAACCTATTTAAAACTACATGAACCTGTGACGTCACTACTTAAACAGTACAAATACATTATTAACGTTCGACGATAGGAGAGGGTTATTGTGATCAGTTGTTTTGTCTATCTGTGCACCATTTTGCCCATGTAACTAAAATAACTATTACACCAATCAGGATCAAATTAGGTGTGCAGATATTTCTTGAGGTACAGACAGATTCTTCCATATTTGGTGGAATTTGAGTGAAAATTAAACTCAGGAGATAGAACTCTGCTTCTCTTCCTCACATATGTAAATCAATATTTAACTTTCTGATGATGTCATTACTTAATGATGTCACAATTCAACTGTCATTGTGAGTTCACAAACCTAGCTTGTAATATCTGCTGTCTTTTGTTTAAAATATTTCTACTCATTTTGTGCCTTGAAATTGACAAAGATGATCAAGAGAGTGGTGATGTATTCATGATTTTTACATTTTTATAAATTTCTGTTTTCACTTCTTTTTCATTTTCTATTAATTCCCTGACAGGCCATCACAAACATTTTACCCTAAATGCTTTTCACTAAGAAGTGGTTTTTATCCAATATCTTTACCTCAACCAGGAGTTAATGTTTTTGTGTTCATTTAACTATTTGTCTGTCTGATTTTTTTTAAAAAAAATTTAATTTTATTTTACTTTTATTTATTTATTTTTATTTTATTTATTTAATTATTTTTTATTACTATTATTATTATTTATTTATTTATTATTATTATTATTTTTTTTTTTTTTTGGGGGGGGGGGGGGGTGTTTAGACCACTCCAGAACTAGTGAACAGATCTTTATAAAAAAAATTTATGTGGGAAGGACCTGGCAAAAGGAAGAAGTTACTAATTCGGGGATCTGGATCACTGGATCATATTTTGGATACCAAGAATGATGAGTTTTCAGAGGTCCCATTTTCAATGTATTTTTTATGACTTTGGGTTTTAACTTGATATTTCTTCAAAAGTATGAAGGGCCTAGTCAAGGGAAGAAGTAAAAACATTTTAGGAAGGATCCACTTCGCATAATGGATGCCAATAAACCTCAGAATACTAAGGTTTATCCAAGTATTTCACTGATTTACGCCATATTTCATACTTTTTCTGTTACCCGCTTCACCCACTTGTATTCGGTTTCTTAAGAAATTTGGACCGTTTTCGGGTAACCTATCACAGCCTTACTAATTACCAGATACCAGAGTCTTGAAATATTGGCATATATTTACTTTGGCAGGACCAGGAATGAAACAAATAGATACCTGAATTGGGAAACTTTGAAACCATCTAATACGCAGAGTAATTTCAACAATAATACCAAAGTACAGCATAGATCTGGCATATTGGGTTTCTGATTTGATAATTGATACCCTAATTTGTGTCTTATAAGGGAATGATTGCGGCCTTATAACAATTAATAAAACTGCCATTAGCTGTGATGCGTGTTTCTTTTAACACAAGCCAAGCATTAATAACATATAATTAGTGTTTATAATGCAGGTTTATGAAAGCACCAAAACAGGCTTTGTAAAAATGATTTCCTTTATCAGTAAATTGACTTAGGAATGCAATAATGGGGCTTTCATACTTGTCTAGTTGGATGTAAACACGTTTTCCCCCTTGTTATTTTTTGTTACTGTGATATAACAAAAACAAGATGCACTCAGAGAGAGCAAAACGCTCAACTCGATGTGACCAGCCTCACAAGTGTTATAAACTATTGTATTATCGACCATCTATTGTTTGTATTTGAAGCTATGTTAGAAGACATTTAAATGAAACCAAAAACCGCAATTAATTTTCATTGGATTTCTCCCCACTGAGGACACAGGCATACTTGAACACATACATCCAAACACTGAATGACTATTTTGTGAATATTTAATTAGTTCACAATGGTGTGACTCACTCTCTAGCTGACATAAAATGGGAACAAAGTGTACTAGAAACCACTGAGCGCTCACGTCCACCAGAGTAGCATTTCCAAAATTTGGTTAGATTTCTTTAACTGATATTAGTTTTTCCATATAATTTTCCTTATTTATACCGATATTTAACATTATTTTTTGTTTACATCATCAGTCATGTTTGATTCTATGATACTTCCACTGGGTGATAACTCAAACACGGTTACCTGAATTCGGATCGGTTCTTTTGAGGTGAATACCCGGTGTCATTTTTCTAACGAAGTCACAGCCTTAGTAATTAGTCCCAATATAATCTTACATTCAAGAACAAGAATGATGAGATCCAAAATAAAAGATGAGACACCAATGCAAGTAAAGCTTATTTTTCTCAGGCACTTCTACCCCTTAAACCCAAGGTTCCACTGTGGTGAATTTGCCTACTCACCACACCAGTAAAACCATTACAAATCTTATCTTTTTGGTATTAGAAGTCACACTTATGAAGGTTGAGATCATAATCTCAATTATTTATCAGTTGTAGAAGCCTGTTGAAAAGACTATTCATCTGAGTGATCTTGTCTCACAGAAGATTAGCCAAAGGAATTCCTGATTACTACGTAAGACTGGTCGGAGCTAAGTGTTCTGTCCAGTCCCTGCCTTGGCGATGTAGGTCATGCCTGCCAAAAACATTTAAATACTCATTGCCAATACTATTGTATTCAAAGGTCTTTATTTCATCTCCATTGTCTGCTGTGCGAATTTTTGAACGGTTGTAAAATTTCATCCCACAGTTGTCACTTTGAATTCTGTCTTCATTAATCCCTCAATTGTTTCACCTTTTCTCACATTTCAAACCTGTACTGCACCCAGAGAGAATTTGCCATCTAGCTTTGTATAAGTCATTATTCTCTGTAGAATGATCTGCTAAATATGACAAATATACACAGGATCCAGATTTGTAGTGATGTGTCTTCATCTGCAACAGCACTATCTTCATGGGTGAGGTAGAATAATTCTAGATTGATCTTCATTGATCGTCATTATTTGTCACTTGTTTTATCTCAGTCTTCATAACTTGCTGACAGTCTTACAACTATAGTAAATGTTCTGTACATTGACCTTCACAAATCTTTCTATTTTCATGTTGAAATAGCAGTGTAATAATTCAAAGTTCCGCTTGAATTGCAGCATTTAGGTGAAATAACTACAAACAAATGTAGAACTGTAACAGATTTCCATGCCAGACCATCTGACTCTACTTTCAAAGAAACCCAATCTCAAACCTATCTTGAAGCAAGCTTAACCTACGTAAAACAATCATTTCCATCTTAAGTCGATCCAGGCAGTTGTATGGGCCTTTGTATGATAACAAACCTGGGAAGAATTGGGAACCAACTGTAACATTTTTTGTAACCTATTTATGATCTATTGTGGGCAAGGAACAGCCATCCTACACTATGAGTCTGCTGAGTAATCTGCTCTCCCTTCAAAGAGTTATTAGAACTTTGTGTTGTGGAGGGTCTTTATTAATGGTTGTGGTCAGAAGTAGGTCATAAAATCAATATTTTGGTCCTACGACTTACTTGTTGGAACAAATAACATGTTCTTCCTAATTTGCCTTTCATTCTTAAATATAGGTGTTTGATATTTCACCGACCCTCAATGACTCATGATCCCGACTGTGGCTCCACCCACCTGGAAACCATCCTGTGTCTTATACTGTAACATTCTTGTCTGGAAGCACTTACCAGCCTCTCATGGGTCAGTACCAGGACACCACTTCATGACAGGTTGTAGACACAAACTGACTGTACTTGAAAGGACACCGGCCTGTTGTAAACATCCTCGACCTGACTTGGTCACTTCCCGTCAAGAGGGGAAGTCTCAAAGTCTTTGACCGCAGGTAACAAGAAGACATAGCAGGAACTGTGCAGGACAAAATGCCTTTATTTTACCGACCTATGGCTTCTCAGTTGTGCAATCTCTGTCCACATATGGTGAGTTGGTTTGCAAAATTCATCATTTGGGCTTTGGTATCTGACAGATTACATCTGATAGCGTTGTAGATAGGCTTTTTTTAAATTAAGTTTGGATTTAGTGTTGAGATGCAAGTTGGGCTGACTTGTTGATAGGTTTATGTTTTTTACAAAGACTCCTTTTATTTGAGATATAACAATAGGTCCTGAAAATTGCAGAAAGGATGTGAGGAAGATAGAAGTCCCCATAGACACACTTACAGAGTTTGAGTTGGGAGATGCAGCTGCTGACATACAGAGGAGGAGGGGGGAGAGAAAAGAGACAGAAAGGGAGGAGGCAGAGAGACAACAGATTGAGGAGACGGAGGAAGCCAGGATGGCGGAAACTCCACAGTTATACACAGAGGAAGGAATAGTTGTAAATAGACCAAGATCTGAGAGGAGTGACAGTAAAATAAACAGGCACAAAAAAGGACATATGATGAACATATATTTAAGACTCAGATGAGGAGGTTATTGTGGACTTTGTCAAAAAGAATCATGAGGAGCTCTATGGCAAGACCAACAAGCACTTAAAGGCCAGGAAGGGTTCGCCAGCAGCTGCAACCTGTCTGTGAAAATGTGCAAGATTTTGTTTGAATCCCAAAGGAACACTCACATAATTCAAGTATGGCCAGGCTCTCAAGGAAAAGACAGAAAAGAAGAACTGGATTCAGGATAAATTTAACTTCTTGAAGACACACATTAGACTCAAGTGACTTATGAAATCTTCAGCCTTCAAGTCTCAGGCCTGAGGAGCCAGTGCAACTGCAGCCTCAGCACACAATATCTCCAGAGGTTCAACTGACATACAGCTAAAAATGTCTTACTGCTAAGATAAAGAACATTTTTTTTCTTCAAATTCTCTTTCAAAAATTCCCTCTTTTTATTTTAACCAGGAAGAGAAAACAGTACCATCGATCATATAATATGGATATGAAAAAAACATGCAAATGTTTTTTTATTCCATTTATCAGTGCATTTCCAATGATATTTATAATATATGGTTTTCATAGGGCTAGCTATATGAATCCTTATTTTCACGGTAAGCCATTCACACAGAAGATTTATAAAGGATATTTATATACTGTCAGTGTTAGTAACTTTTATTTGGCATGCACCTTAAGTTGAGACAAAGAGGTAGTAAGCAAATAATTGCATTATGGAGGAACTTCAATAAACTGGAATTGGAAGGATAAGAAAGATGATTAATAATGAAGATTAGTCCAATGCAATGTTTTTTGTATAAAATGCCACTTTGTAAGAAAGATACATTCTTGTGTTGTCTTATTAACATATTTACAGTATGTTTAAATAGGAAAGAGAAAGTAGTCAAATTTGTCCAAGATACGGCGTGTTGCAAACATATTGCCCATCTGTTATAGGTGAAAGTGCTTTAAAATGGACCGTCTTCAGCGGACCTTGTAAGATACTAATAATACATAGTTCATACATAGTTTTTTTCCATGCTGTCCTCATCAACTGCATATTATGAGCCAAACATATTTACCTTGTCTGGGCTTGTTGCTGGTTTGATGCACTTGGTCTTTTGATAGCATCAATAAAGTTTCACAAGTATTTCAGTAGAATGCATTCGACCCAAGATGGACCTCATTTGAAGCACATTTTTAAAATTTTCCACACATGAGTGTGGAATATCTATATTGGGCGGCTCATTTTAAGCACACACTACCCACACATGAGTGTGGAATATCTATATTGGGCGGCTCATTTTAAGCACACACTACCCACACATGAGTGTGGAATATCTATATTGGGTGGCTCATTTTTAAGCACACACTACCCACACATGAGTGTGGAATATCTATATTGGGGGCTCATTTTCAAGCATGCACTACCCACACACATTAATTATTGGATAAGATTGTGAATCAAAATTCAAATATGTATTGAAATGACCACATGGATCTGTATGAATGGGTCTAATGTATTTCTTTAACTTAAATATAAAGTGTGACACCACAAAGTGGCATAACATGCTTCATACTGCCCCCAACCCCGGGCGTCTTGTTCAAAATTATACATTGACAGCAGCTACAGATTCTGATAGTAGTCCAAAATTTAACATGCCACTTTGTTATATGTATTTAAAGTACATCCCCACACAAAGACATTTACATGTCTCCCAGATGCACCACGTCTATGTTTATGCCACGATTTGATTTTATAACTCAAAATTCTCTCCCTCTTGAAAGAAAAAACTCAAGGCCAGCAGTTCAAAATTTGTGCGTACTATGTGATATGATTGTCAGAAATTTTTACTTGCACAAAAACACACTGTAACACTACAGTATTCTTGTACTTATTTCCTGGTGTTTAAAATCTAATTATGTCTTCTGGTGTTGAAAATTGTATAAATTAATCATGCACAGATTCAGAAGTTGGTACTAGTGAAATAAATCAAATTTTAATGATGATAACAGCCGTAATCATAAAGGAAGCATTGTGCTTTTATAAATTTGAACCCTTTCTGTCTGATGATAACAGTATTACTAAAAATGAAGATATAAATATAAGTAATATCAATGGTTCTAATATCAGTAATAATTAGAATTTTGGATTACAAAATAATGACTGTTACGCAAACTCATTTCAAAAGTTAACAAGGTTATTTTGATTGTATCCATGTACAATGTCATATTGGGGGCTAATGATTTCAAATCTGTTTTTTTGCCATAAGAGTTTCTGTCATGACATTTTCATGTGATATATAAATATGTATATGTGTGCATGATCAAACTTATTGAAGTTGATATTCTTGTAATTACAGCATTTATGAAGAATTTTTTTATAAAACATAATTAAATATTGAAACAAGTTATTATTGACTATGCTTGAGTAGGATTGCAAATGAAACCCCATATGCATAGTTTAATCTGATTATTATTCAATATCAATTTACTCCCAGAAATATGTCATGCCCATTGTCACTTTTTTTCAAGAAATACAAATTATAAACAAAACTTTTATTGTGTACTTATATTTGTTATTTTTTTTTCCTGTATGGGTTTCCAGTTTATAAAATGCGTAAGAAATACTAACTCTCAGTAATTATTGGTCATTCACCCAAGAAGAACAACTTTTTATGTAAATTAAAACAATTAGTGTGCAGCAGACACAAATTTTACTGTACAGTTTATAGTGCAATATTACTAGGATATCAGTGGCCCTCAGAAAGCAATCCATTCTCATATGTCACAGCATTCTAATAACATGGCTGTTTAAGCTTGAAAGCTGTGGGGAGGGACCTGCACAAAAAAGGAAATATTTCCCTTATAACATGGCTGTTTTCAAAATGTTTTTGTATGTAGCGGCTTTGTTAATGTGGTTTTTCAACTGGTTGTGTTAGTTGTGTTTGTGGTGCTACAGGTTCTTTAGATTTAGTGTTAATTTCAACACAGGTCTTATCTTGACTGTGAGTTGTGGAAATATAGCAAAGAACTGTGTTGTCGGGATTTTACTCAGGCAAAATTGGACGCTTACAGACAACTAACAGGTTTTCCACTTCAGGTTAAGCAAACTAAGCACCTGAGACGGGAGAGACCAGTGTGTAACCACTAAAGCCTTGTCCCACTCCAGGCTACCTATTCTGAAGAAGGTCACAGAATTGTGCAACTTGTTATTGCCCTGTGATTAAATTTTAGGTTATGAACTATTCAATACATTTATGCATACTTTTTCAAATTAATTTACACACACAAGCTTAAATATGGTGTGATTTATCTGTATCACATTTGATATGTTGTCAAACGCAAAGTACACAGTTATATATAGTCATTTAGGGATATGTTTTGTATTATTGCTTATGATTCTAAAGTATTGAACATTTATTGAAAACACTGCTGCTTAACCCTTGCTTGATAAGTGTTATTTCAGTGCAATGGGACGAGATAATTTTGTTTCATTTCAAAGAATTAAGGTATAATTGATTTTTAACAAAGTAAATACCGATTAAATAGAAATATGTAATACCAAGCATTCTGAACCTAATTTCAGAAGCCTGAATAGATTAGACAATAATTATCCTTCACAATGAAAAACAAAAACACTGATACATCTGATATTATCGCCCACTCACTTACCTTGTGCCTCTTGAAAACTAATTAGGACTAAAATAAAACAGCACCATATTTGCAAATAGTACTTGAACAATGCCATATCAGGTTTCTAATCAATTCTTGTTTCTGCTGCCAGAGTGAAATAATTTTCTTCTTTAATATCCAAAATATATTTGAAATAACATATGCTCCCTCTGTTGATAGTTATCGTCTGCTGTTGATGCTGCTTTGTTGTCCCTGTAACTTTGTTTCAGAACTGTTTGGTTTCCTTCTCCAAAGTGGCTCTTGTATTGGTAAATCCCCTCTGTTTTATACCTGTTGATTGTTTGGGGTTTCTTCCAGCTATTCTCTACTGTCACAATGCCCTCTCTTTCTTATGATAATTCCTTTATTCCAAGTCTTTCATTTTCATTAAAAAAATAAGCCACTTGGAACAATTTCCTGTTTGTTCCTTTTTCAGGTTTCTTCACACAAAGATGCTCTGTTTATGCCAGTCAGGTGTCCTTTGTTCACTTCTGAATCTTTTGAATATCAACTACTGAAGAATTGGAGTAAAAACCGTGCCATCATGAATATTCATGAGGGGAGCATTCCCATTGGCTGGGGTAGACGGAAGATCACCATTACGTCAGTGATCTACAGTGAATTCCGAGCAACCATGCTTTATGCTATCAAAATGGTATTGCAATGAAAGTTATCGCTGTTTGCTGTGGCCATTAGCTAAACTTATAGTAAGAACACTTAGAGAGGGCATGCCTCCGCCAAAGGCCCACCATCTCCATCAGTGCTTATGAGTGCAATCACAAAACCCTCCTTTAAAACACATGGATCCAGAAATGAACAAAACTAAATCAGTTCAAGTTTGCCTAAGTCCCATATACTGTGAAAATTGAATGTAAATATGTGCAGTCACCTTTTTACATATTCTTGCTTAACAGTAGTTCAAACTTATTTTTACTGAAGTTACAAACTACAACCAAACAGTCTTGTCTACTTTTGGTTATGGATTGGAAAGCCTGTTATTTTGGTAGGTCATCTTAATTGTTATTTATATTCGGGTACAGACGTCCCTATTATCATTCTGCACAAACTGTCAAAAAACATTTTGGGTCTGTGGCCGCTTTTTCAAAATGTTTGAAAACCTCCCGCTAGCTGTTACAAGCTATACAGAATGATACACACAGATAGGGTGAAGTCGGGGGTGCTGGGTGGATATTTGGGGTGGCAGTCTGCTTCAGAGGTCATCGAGTGGAAAATAAATACACACAGATTCAATCATAAGGAAGGTGTGTGAGGGGCATAACAATTAAACAGAAGCTAGTAATAACAGGACCTCTTTGGTGGAAGTAATAACCTCATTATTACTATTGAGGTATTACATTTATGAATTATTGCATATGAATTATTGCATATGAATATATTGCCTCTACCATTCACTTTCTGTTAAAAAACTAATCTTATTATTATAATAATACTCACTCTGAAGTATGTACGCAAATTTGAAATAAACAACGGAGATGTCCTAGTTTTATCAGTAAAATATCAGTGGTAAGCGGACTACAGGAGATATAGAAATGATATATAACTGTCCAGGGTATCAATGTCACGTGACGAAAAATAATGTACAGCTGGCAAAACAGCCAAATCACACAGTTATTTTAATATATCTGACACATTATTAATATTTAATATTCAGTATGTGTAAATTGAAACTCTGTTGTATATTGTGTTATCTTTTTCACTTAAATTTTCATTTTCTGACCTTGTATTAGGACCTTATAAACAACAGAGAATGTCTACCAATAACAGACTATATTTGACAGCATGTCACTGTTTTTATGACACATAATGACTAAGGAATTAGAAGGCTTCTAAACTGATTTGTTCTGTCAACAAATCTTACAGAGTATATGTAGAACTATTGAATGCGTAAAACTGACTCAATTCTATATATTTTTCCAAACTTATTTTCTGGTATACTAAATAAGAAAATTTTAATTAAATAAATTACTTAAATAATTAAAACTCTAGTTCCTTGACATATTAGCACCCAATCCAAAGGTTGGAATTATAAATTATTTATTTTAATTCCGGATGCCTGCAGAAAGTAGCTTTCATCAGGAAAGGTGAAAGGTTTTTTTTTTGTTGTTGTTGTTGCTAGCATATACTTTTGCTAATTGCTTTAATTATATTATAACCATGTAAAAATCAATAAACCCGAACTTGTTTTATACCCATTGGTAATTAAATTCGTAATGGGCTGATACATGGAATGACTTGTGTAATCCAGGTTAATGGCTGTTTCTGGCACAGGACATTCTACTCTGTCATAGAGAATGTCTTTGTACTAAAATAGTAGAGAAAAAACAATACAGTGCAGGTTTTAAGCATAATTACAGCAAACATGCGATCCAACTTTTAAGGATAATTTAAAACCTGTGTAGGTGAGTATTTTCCTCCTGACCAATTGTGGCTGATCTTTTCACTTGTGAATGGGTTAAGATCTGTCTCTTGGGTGTTATATTAGATTCAGGATAAGGAGGACCATGACCACAGTTTGAAACAGAAAAGATACAGAAAGGATACTTTAAAGATTATTTACAGATATTGTGAACACTACTGCATACACTACTGTTGTGGAAAGCATTTTTACTTCTATAGAAACACAGCAGAAAACGGAAAAACACAGAGTTGGGAGGAAGGGCAGCAGAAGAGCAATAGAAATGATATGACACCCTTCAGTCACCTCACAGAACTGGATACTTTCTGTTGTAAGCAAGAATTTTGAACAGTTTAATATGTTACTATGTGTGTGCCTATGGTTGTCATATCATCTCTGTTGCTGTTCTGCTTCCCTTCATCCCAACTCTGTGTTATTCTTAATGCCCATAAATTCCCCCACCAAAAGGTCAAAGGATACCGAGCACGAGATCATACAATACAAGCCGACTTGGTTTTAAAATTTTATTTATAAAATAATAACTTTATAACTTCTGCTTCTTTTTTACACACCATTAAGACTGCATTATAGCATAGATCACATCAAGCTTTGTGACCTTGACTCATACAACACTGATTTGTTATACCTTATCATGAATTATGTTTGCAGGTTGACTTTTGACTGAAGGCCATGTGTCTTTTATTATTAAGCTACAATGTTTACTGTTCAGATATGTGGCAGCACATGAAGGGAATGAGGAGCTACTAGTATATAAAATGTCCATAAACGTGGACCACACCGCCTGTATTGTGACTGGTGCAGTAAGAGTTGATGTAACAGTTAATCTTTAAAAACTGTGGCGGAATCAGGAAAATACCATAATTTGCAACTTTCAAGGTGGAGTCAAAACATTTCCAAACAATATTTGGCGACGTCATAGGTGAGCTGTTTATAGTTCAGCACTATCACTAACAGCCCACAGCTTAGTGTCAAAGTTAAATTATAGTGCTTTTCACCTACATACAAAGTGTTGCTAATGTGCTTGTAATGCACATCTGTCTAATAATAATGTTGCATACCTCATACAACTGACACAGTTTACTATCCACTGAAGGTCCATATTGCCTTGAAACAGGGGGAAATACAGTCTGGGACATATTTTCACATGCAACACTGCCCTTAGCCTTGCTTAAGGCTCAAATTTGCATGATATCTTTTCAAACATGCACACAGATATTTGGTATTCATAAAGCACTCATACATGTTAAGAGATAGAACCTAATCAGGCAGAGACTTCTCTTAGCTGTATGCTGCTTTAAAAGTCAGTACATGTATGAGTACATTATAGAAACTGAAACTCCATTATCTGAACTGAAAACGTTTCCTAACTGCAAAGAAACTTGAGCCTTCAGCAAGGCTATACTGCCCTGTGCTTGTGTATTTCAGTAAAAAACAAGTTACTCGATTTTCCCCTCTCCCATAGGATTACTCTTAGTAGCCACCCGAATTTATAAATTTCCTGGGCCGTACAATCATTTAAGAAAGTGGAACTGCAGTATACACTTTTGTATTGTGTTATTTTATTAACCATTATTATTATTGGGTAAAATGTTATGCATAGAAATGACCAATTCTTTTCCTTTTCCAGACTTTAATCCTTTAATGTAAAAATATTTACTTTTTCACAATATCTACAAATGAAACCATCTCAGGAGTTAATTAACTTCCATAAACCTTCACAAAATTTGCATAAAGTTACTCAGTTTTTCTCCTATTTTGACGAAGATGCCGAACCATTATTTGCCACTGAAAAATTAACTAAAACCACGAAGCCCATTGATATGTTTTAGTCAATGCCTCTTTTGTAGTTTTGAAAGCCTTTCTAATACCACAGTCGCACTTGCACAAATTTCCCTCCTGGATGCCCTGATTATGTGATTGAGAGCTTAATTTTATAGGTTGTTGTGGGAGCTGTCTTGACCTTTGTGGAGGTAGGGAGTGGGTACGTCTTTCCCAACTGCCAGCAACCAATCTCGTCAGTCATAACTGTGTTATGACCCATCTGTCTGGTGCTATAATCCATGATTTATGGTCATATAATCTACCACTTAATAATAAGATCCTGAATGAGCTGAGTGATCTAGCTTACAAAGAGATAGGTTTTACAAGTTTTTTTCAACCAGTCTTCTCAGTTTGCCAGAACTGATAATGGCTTGGTGGCAAAGTTATCTTCTTGGACATCTGGTCAGGAGGAGGTGCATTATGGCAAAATTAGTTTAATAGGTAAATCTTATTTCCCCAGCCTTTTGTGCCAGTCCCAACAGTCCCCAATTTCAACAGTGGCCAGGTCATACAATAATAACCTGCAACAGTGGAGTTGAGGTATTAGTTGATTAGCTATGTCTCGTTATCTATCGCAGACAAAAATCTTTTCACCACAGCAAATCTAATATTGGGCAAGCATTTTATACAGGTGTTTCTGTTTGTTTTTTTTTAAATTTTAAATGGGTTTACTGCCCTGGAAACAATGTTCTTTGACATTTGGCACCCGACAAGAGGCCTGCCGGTGTGTATGAGAGAGCTTGTAGGGCTGGTTACCAAGTTTTGTGAACGTGTAGGACGCCTGGGACAGGTTTTACACGCAGAGGGGAGAATGTGACAGAATTCAATAATTAACCAGAGTATTCTCAGAGTGCAGATCTCCACCAGTGCATGTATGTTGTATACCAGTTGTATACCAGAATGTTACCTCTCTTTTCCAAAGCAAAACAGTCCAGTGATAAACAAACAAACAAACAAACAGACAAACAATCATGAACTTAATACCTTGTTGGCTGAGGTAAATAGTAATAAATAAGATCACAAATGCTGGTTTTATCCAGTGGAAATTTACCTCATAGCTCACCTAGTAAATTATTGGTCTCTATAGTGAGTGGTTGTTGGTTCAATTCCCCCGAAAGCCGTGTCTTTTGACATATTAGTAAATGTTTTTATACAGAAGAAATATTTTCTGAACATGATCTTCATATTAAATGCAACGTCAGACATACACAATCTAAACCTTGTAACAAGTTCTGAAATCTAAGATGGATTTAGACATTTAAAATAAATTGATTTTATGAATAAGTCTTTGATTTCAAATGGTTGTTTATTTGTGTTATTTGTTTTAAAAAATAGAATTTATGGATACTGTTTAAGGTTACCAGGGAGTAGTGAAAATATAGCCTCTTCAAGATGAACGCCCATTATATGGAAGAGCAAACTGTGGGGTGGTCTAAATACATCAAACAATGAATTAGGCCTGAACAGTAATCTTACTTAGTCAATGACACTCAGGGAAAGGGTCCCAATGCAATGAGTACCATAATTGACCATAACCTTAACCCCTTACTGTGGACCCATCTTACACCACATAATGATGTAGTTACATTGCCTTGTTACTTGGTGCCTAACCTTATACAGCAGAATATTGTTGTTTGCATCTCTTACCAGCCATGGAAAGTTAAACATTTTACTGATCAAACCATCTTAAAACATTGTAGAAATACTTTGTCACAGCAAGTTATAAACTATGTTCCCCTAAAAACTCCAACGTTAAATATTTTCAAATTGCAGATTAGCCCAGCCTGTGAAGAGCTTTTATTTGCATTTCCTTTTAAGCCAACGGTTATGGCATATCAAATTGACAGTTACAGGCTACAAAGATATTCTATGCAAAACCAATGACCATCAACAAGTAACTGCCAACTTGTTTGCTTAAAAACAGAGCAGAAACAAAAAACAATGCACAGCAGCATTGGTTCTTGGTTAAAGTATAGTCACTCATTCCTCATATACAGAGATTTTGAGCAGCTTAAGACAAGTCCTTACGAACATATCATTAAGATAAATTTATACAAGAGACTACATTTTACCTTCAGTACACTGGTTCTAAGTTGAAGAACAAATATGAAAGCCAAAATGAAATTTTACCGTCTGAATTCAATACAGTCTAACTTTACATACACATCCTCATTTATCATCAATGATTTAGCCTGTTGGAATTGTTATTCAAATACAATACATTTAAAAACTCTGGAAAATATGAAACAAAATGTTTCTTTACTATAAAAGCACTGGGAGGTTCTCGGTGGCCTAGTGGTTAGTAAGTTTGGCATCTAATCATTGACTGTCACCTCTGTGTTGGTTCGACTCACACAAGTGACAATATTAAGGACCTGTCCCAGTATGTCTATGGTTGTTGACCAGGACGTAAAAATTGAACTTTGATCTTCCATTATAAAAGCAAAGGGAGAAAGCAAATACACACAATACCTCTATATATGTTATATGATTAAAATCCCTGTAGATGATTTATGGATGCGAACAGTGATCCGGATGAAATCTAAAACTTAATCATCTGTTCCTTGTACCATTGTTGACATTTCCTGAACATTTCATCAAGATCTATCTCTGACTTTTTGAGTAATTTTGGAAACAAACGGGGCCAATTACTCGTATCTTCCCTATCGGGGATTAATAATCAGGTGACTACATCTTCTGGGATATCTAATTTTGGAGTAATCTACAGCATGTACAATGGAAACCACTAATGTGCCACAGCTAAACTCGTGAAAATGGGTTTTGCCCAATGGAGGTCACTCAGTAATTTGTTGTTGAGGCATGTCAATCTCGTCCTCAGGATACAGATGGGATGGCTTTCATTAGTCATTGATGTTGTTACTATTACGGCATTAATTTGCTGATTTCATCTGAGTACACTGTGTGATACATAGTCTATTTGCATGTACTCAAGGTGAAAATGTAGTTTGTTGGGTGTTGCAAGGTTTGTAACTCATATTATCCGCCACTGTGGCCTAGGAATACAGGGGACCTCGGTTCAAACACAGCTACACATATATACATATTGGCTTGGATAACTACCTCAAGTGGTGGTCCTCTGTCATTGTATACTATCTAAACTGGCAGGCTAAAGAACCTCAGTGGAGTTGATAAATGGTCGACCCTGAGACCTAGTCTTAGTCACTTACGAAACTGTCCACTGGAACTTGGGCTGTACTTGTGTAGTTGGGATGGGACAAATAACGCTTTGAGTCCTTTAGTTAAGGAGACCCTTTGTATAAAATGCAATCAAATATGATTTGCAAAAGGTATTCAACATTATAAATCACACATTTACAATTTGTGAATGTGGTTCACAACATTTACAAGCATGTTTGTTTTATAAATTGTCATGAACATTTTAAATTGACATAAGTGGCATACAGACATACAGCATTTATTGTCAATCACTCGCCTCTCACATCTGTGGACGAGTGTTACTTGTCCCTGCTGCCCAATACAATAAAATACAATGAATGCTGGTATGACTTGATTAATTTTCAAGTTTTTTTCTAATAGCAAAGGTACCTATATGTCATACAATGTCACATAAGTTAGAGCAATTTCTGTAAGGTCACCCTGAACAAGCAGTTGACGTTACCATAACATAAACATTTCCAGCTCCCCCTCCCAAGACAGTAAGAAATAGTATGGGTTATATAATTTTTATTATTATTAAAAACATCAATGTTATTAGACATTTCATTGTATTACACACATTATACAATTCTAACGATAATATGATGAAGTATGTCAATAAACAGACAGAAAAACAAAATAAAAGCTACTAATTCCCCGAAAGTTAACCCCTAAGTACCAAAAATTACTGAGCTCGATCGGGTGAACAAAAGCATGCTAACCCGGGAGACAAAATTTTTGACCTAATACTTTAGCCTAATAAATTTTATGACCAGTAGGCCATAACCTAATGATAATCACAACATGTCCCATATATGCGAGGACATTGTGAAATTTTGCATAAAGATATGCAACTTGAAAAAACCCTGTCACTCATATGATAAAGAGACACAGTACAGAGTTGCCCCCACCCAAATTCGACTAAATCACAACCCCAAGTTCCCTGATAGACCCAGGGGGTAACGGGTGTACAAAAATAAATTTGCAAACCCGAAACCAAGAAAAATGAATTTCATATCATCTGTTATACTTTTCCCAGATTAAAAAGTGACAAAGCAGCCATGTTAATATATAATAATTCGCTTGAAATCATGAATACATGGCTTAAAATGAAAATGTCATGGTATTAGATATGGTTTCACCATGAAAAATGTGAAATTTTTTGCAAAGTAAGGCACAACGTATAAAATACTAAAAGAAACATGGTTTCAACTGAACCAATGCATTAATATCATAGTAGGAAGCATATGAATATGTATCACAGTTACAAAGCTTAGCATGATATATATACTGAGTGATGGAGAGGTAACAACTCGAGATCCAATATGAACAAGAAGACAGACAATACACTACTATGCAAGCACATAGACAAGTACATGATCATGAAATAATAATACAAAAATAAATAAATTGTACGATAATTGATCAAGATACATGTATCCGGATGCAAGTGTCAATACCAAAAATAATGGATTACTGGGAGACCAGACTGTTCATATCGTCCAATGGGACACTTCCATAATATGGATAAACCAGGAGCCCAAACAGATCCAAACAACAACGGATCCCAACTTTGTGAAGTAACACCCAGCTATCACTGCTGAGACTACAAGATGAAGCACCCAGGTCCATGCCCAGAAAACATCATCGCATATTAACCTGAAAATACAGAAAAATACAAGCAGTAGTCTGTCCCGAGATACGAGAGGGGTGGGAAGCTCATGAGACCAGAGGGGTGGGAGAAAATATGTGTGTCCTCGTTGCTTTCCAATGACAGAATGGAGGACTGAAGCCTGTAAAACAGAGAGGTCTCACGCTGGTCAGTCTTGACCAATAGCAATTATATATGCAAATTAGGTATGATACTAAATGCAAGGACAGGGAGAGCCGAAATGAGCCCACTGCCACCCAAATGGCATTTAACACATTTCCAGCTCCCCCTCCCAAGACAGTAAGAAATAGTATGGGTTATATAATTTTTATTATTATTAAAAACATCAATGTTATTAGACATTTCATTGTATTACACACATTATACAATTCTAATGATAATATGATGAAGTATGTCAATAAACAGACAGAAAAACAAAATAAAAGCTACTAATTCCCCGAAAGTTAACCCCTAAGTACCAAAAATTACTGAGCTCGATCGGGTGAACAAAAGCATGCTAACCCGGGAGACAAAATTTTTGACCTAATACTTTAGCCTAATAAATTTTATGACCAGTAGGCCATAACCTAATGATAATCACAACATGTCCCATATATGCGAGGACATTGTGAAATTTTGCATAAAGATATGCAACTTGAAAAAACCCTGTCACTCATATGATAAAGAGACACAGTACAGAGTTGCCCCCACCCAAATTCGACTAAATCACAACCCCAAGTTCCCTGATAGACCCAGGGGGTAACGGGTGTACAAAAATAAATTTGCAAACCCGAAACCAAGAAAAATGAATTTCATATCATCTGTTATACTTTTCCCAGATTAAAAAGTGACAAAGCAGCCATGTTAATATATAATAATTCGCTTGAAATCATGAATACATGGCTTAAAATGAAAATGTCATGGTATTAGATATGGTTTCACCATGAAAAATGTGAAATTTTTTGCAAAGTAAGGCGCCAAATGCCAAACTACAATGAAAGATGATGGTGGAAAGCGCGAGAAACTTGAGAAGAAGAGGAAGGAACAGACTTAATGTATCTCCAAACTGCCTGTGATGACCAGGTACCATGCTTCATTATTTCTTGCAAGGGCACACCATTGTGAAAAGCCCAAGTAGTGGCTGAACGTCTGAAGCTATGAAATGTCAAATGAGGAGATACATTAAGCAAGGCTGAAATGGACTTAAGATGCTTCCTGGCAGCAGAGTCAGCTAATGGAAGTAATTTGCCTTGACTATGAACTACAAATAATGGTGAATTTTTGGAAGCAGGGACAGTTCTGTACATGGATTTCAAAGCTGCCACAGGACAGAGGGGGGAGGAACCTAACATAGGAAGTGAAATAGTAGTGGTTTCTTTACGATCCTGAATGGTTTTAGACCATTTAACTATGACAATGCAACCGTGGTTACCAAAAATAACATCTCCTCTAGTTAAATGCCTAGTTAAATCAAATTGAGCAGCAGAATGCGGCAAGATATTAGACAATCTCATAAAGGAGAAAAAGCAAAAAAGATATAAAGCTTTAAACACCACTGGAAACTGCTTCTGATCGCAGAATGCTACAATACTCTGCAACATATCAGTGGAGACAATTTTTGACATGGTAGGGGTGAAAACTGCATTGATTTTGAGAGATTTAATGTACAAAGGCAGTCTATGATCTTTAAAACAATCTGTATTTAGCCCATGAACTATAAACATGGCTCTAACTGCAGATAAGTGATTAGAGATATTAGCCTGCGAGAGACCACTCTGATAACAGAACTCCATAAAGGAAAGCAAAACAATTGTGTTCACCTGCAATATGTGAATTTTCTGTAGTTCTAGAAATGCAAGGAACTGTGCAAACATTCGCTTGTATTGGAGCCATGTAGCTGGTCGAAAACCTTTCTTGAGCCTTTCCAAGGCTGATGTTGCCAGCTGTGAAGCATATGGCAATACATCTACAATACAAAGAACATGCTATATATATTCGTTTAAATGAGTGTGATTCAGATGCACTATCTTTGTCAACTAGCACCAGACCCAATTTGGCCCTAGGTCCGTTTTTATTGCCCCTGAAATTTGGAACTTGGTGCTCTGAATGATCTACAAGGCCTGACTGTTGGACTTCCTGAGGTACCTGACCCAATTTATTCCCAGTTTTGTTTTTATTGCCCTTGGAAGTTGTAGAATAAGTACCATCAGGAGTACCACTACAGCATGTAATCGTACCCAATTTTTTCCCAGTTTTGTTTTTATAGCCCTGCAAAGTTTTATAGAAACTGTCATGCTGTTCAATGAACTGCTGTGGTTGTACAACCGACTGTAAAGCTTCATATCTATTCTGCAATGGCAAAGAAAACTCTTGCACATAAGGCTGACCTTTAGGAAGTGAATTGCGTTTAGAAGACAAGACCTTACAGCTTGTGCTTGGTTTGTGGGAAATGCGTTGAGGAACGCAATCAACAGGAACGCAATGTAGGTTACTGTGTGCATTTTGAAAGGAGGTAGATGCTTCAGCATTAATGGGTACCTGGTGGCTATCACTGCCGAGTTTACTGTTTGTAGCATTGTTAGAAGAATTTTTTAATACTTCAGCATATGATCTACGGCCAACAGAAGTGTTAAGAGATCTGTTAACCATAAACCATTTAGACCATGTGTCTGGAGTCGCCAACAATTCAGTGTTAACTCGAAATACATCAGTGTTCTTATTTACAAAAATTCGATCACAGTGGGTGAGCACCTGTGTGTGATCACCCAATGCTACTCGTCTTTTGACTGACCTTTATGTTTGTTTTTGCATTCAACTTCAGCATGAGGAAATGTCTTTCCTGCTGAAGCAAAACACGAGGCACAGATATGCTTATAAAGGACCCCCCCTGGTCTCATGAGACTTCTTTTGCAAACATGTACCTTGGTTAAAGTATGTGCAAGGCATGGATTTTGTAATTTTTCCAACTTTTTGGGAAAATTTGAAGTTTGAGGGGAAGTACCCGTTTGATTAGGCACATGTTTTTGAGCATTAGCTCTTCTGATCCGGTCAATGGCCGTAACATCCGAATATGATCTGACTTCGCCCTGTTCCATGCGACATAGTAACACTGCGTGGCTGGCTTTGGCAGAAACCCACGAAAAATCATTAACATCATCCATGAGGGAGATCATGTAATCAAGCATATGTTGTTTAATTTCCGGATCCGACTCTTCCCTCATGGTACGGCCAAAACCAGCCACCCATTGAGTAACCGAAAGTTGGTCATATGAAACTCTCTCTTTGTTGAGCCCGGACAATATATATTCGTGGGGCCATTTGACCCTATTTTTTACCATGACCTCAACTTGACCGCCCCTCTGAGACTTTAATTTTTGAATAGTACCTGTTTTAGCCAATTCAGATAGTTCTTGTAATCTTTGCTCAACTTTCGACTGAATCACAGCATCTTCCTTAAGAGAATCAAATGTGGGAAGGTTGGAGTGATGCAATTCAGACTTTGCATCTGACTTCAAATCCGACTTAGCTGAGACCAACTTCTTTGATTTTGAAGCACCTTTGCTATTTTTAATTTTGCTTTTATCCGATGTCTTTTTGCATTCCACATTTTCTATTTTTTCAAGTCTTTTCCCAATTTTTTGCAACTGGTCCAAAATTTGTGAGTTTATCACCGACTGAACCTTGAACTGTGAAGCAATATCAATGCTATCCGAATCTAGAGTATCCGAATGTTTTTTGCCAAGTTTTGCAGAAGTGGACTGTGTTTCATTATCCGATTCTTGTATCAAAGCATCATAATCCACTTCACTATCCGAACCTTCATGCACAGAATCCGACATATTTTCACTAGTATTAAGCAAAGAAGAGTTTTGATTCAATAAATCAGTTAAAAATTGATCATCATCCGCTACTTGAATTTGCACAGGAAATTGTATTGTATCCTTCTTATTGGACCTCAAGTTGTACATAACGATTCATACAAATAACATACAGTCAAAATAAAGTAAAATATTGTTACGACTAAAATATGTAAAAGTCTTTGCTATAAAACACAATCATTCGTCATTGGAACAAAAATAATAACGGCACAACGAGTATAAATGAACAGTTGTAAATGTATATATTACAAAATACTAAAAATAAAATGACATAAAAAGAAAACCATACAGTCGCTGAATCACCACGTGTAGTATTGCACAGCATATAACTCAGTGCAGCATATGTAGAAAATATGTGTGTCCTCGTTGCTTTCCAATGACAGAATGGAGGACTGAAGCCTGTAAAACAGAGAGGTCTCACGCTGGTCAGTCTTGACCAATAGCAATTATATATGCAAATTAGGTATGATACTAAATGCAAGGACAGGGAGAGCCGAAATGAGCCCACTGCCACCCAAATGGCATTTAACACATTTCCAGCTCCCCCTCCCAAGACAGTAAGAAATAGTATGGGTTATATAATTTTTATTATTATTAAAAACATCAATGTTATTAGACATTTCATTGTATTACACACATTATACAATTCTAATGATAATATGATGAAGTATGTCAATAAACAGACAGAAAAACAAAATAAAAGCTACTAATTCCCCGAAAGTTAACCCCTAAGTACCAAAAATTACTGAGCTCGATCGGGTGAACAAAAGCATGCTAACCCGGGAGACAAAATTTTTGACCTAATACTTTAGCCTAATAAATTTTATGACCAGTAGGCCATAACCTAATGATAATCACAACATGTCCCATATATGCGAGGACATTGTGAAATTTTGCATAAAGATATGCAACTTGAAAAAACCCTGTCACTCATATGATAAAGAGACACAGTACAGAGTTGCCCCCACCCAAATTCGACTAAATCACAACCCCAAGTTCCCTGATAGACCCAGGGGGTAACGGGTGTACAAAAATAAATTTGCAAACCCGAAACCAAGAAAAATGAATTTCATATCATCTGTTATACTTTTCCCAGATTAAAAAGTGACAAAGCAGCCATGTTAATATATAATAATTCGCTTGAAATCATGAATACATGGCTTAAAATGAAAATGTCATGGTATTAGATATGGTTTCACCATGAAAAATGTGAAATTTTTTGCAAAGTAAGGCGCCAAATGCCAAACTACAATGAAAGATGATGGTGGAAAGCGCGAGAAACTTGAGAAGAAGAGGAAGGAACAGACTTAATGTATCTCCAAACTGCCTGTGATGACCAGGTACCATGCTTCATTATTTCTTGCAAGGGCACACCATTGTGAAAAGCCCAAGTAGTGGCTGAACGTCTGAAGCTATGAAATGTCAAATGAGGAGATACATTAAGCAAGGCTGAAATGGACTTAAGATGCTTCCTGGCAGCAGAGTCAGCTAATGGAAGTAATTTGCCTTGACTATGAACTACAAATAATGGTGAATTTTTGGAAGCAGGGACAGTTCTGTACATGGATTTCAAAGCTGCCACAGGACAGAGGGGGGAGGAACCTAACATAGGAAGTGAAATAGTAGTGGTTTCTTTACGATCCTGAATGGTTTTAGACCATTTAACTATGACAATGCAACCGTGGTTACCAAAAATAACATCTCCTCTAGTTAAATGCCTAGTTAAATCAAATTGAGCAGCAGAATGCGGCAAGATATTAGACAATCTCATAAAGGAGAAAAAGCAAAAAAGATATAAAGCTTTAAACACCACTGGAAACTGCTTCTGATCGCAGAATGCTACAATACTCTGCAACATATCAGTGGAGACAATTTTTGACATGGTAGGGGTGAAAACTGCATTGATTTTGAGAGATTTAATGTACAAAGGCAGTCTATGATCTTTAAAACAATCTGTATTTAGCCCATGAACTATAAACATGGCTCTAACTGCAGATAAGTGATTAGAGATATTAGCCTGCGAGAGACCACTCTGATAACAGAACTCCATAAAGGAAAGCAAAACAATTGTGTTCACCTGCAATATGTGAATTTTCTGTAGTTCTAGAAATGCAAGGAACTGTGCAAACATTCGCTTGTATTGGAGCCATGTAGCTGGTCGAAAACCTTTCTTGAGCCTTTCCAAGGCTGATGTTGCCAGCTGTGAAGCATATGGCAATACATCTACAATACAAAGAACATGCTATATATATTCGTTTAAATGAGTGTGATTCAGATGCACTATCTTTGTCAACTAGCACCAGACCCAATTTGGCCCTAGGTCCGTTTTTATTGCCCCTGAAATTTGGAACTTGGTGCTCTGAATGATCTACAAGGCCTGACTGTTGGACTTCCTGAGGTACCTGACCCAATTTATTCCCAGTTTTGTTTTTATTGCCCTTGGAAGTTGTAGAATAAGTACCATCAGGAGTACCACTACAGCATGTAATCGTACCCAATTTTTTCCCAGTTTTGTTTTTATAGCCCTGCAAAGTTTTATAGAAACTGTCATGCTGTTCAATGAACTGCTGTGGTTGTACAACCGACTGTAAAGCTTCATATCTATTCTGCAATGGCAAAGAAAACTCTTGCACATAAGGCTGACCTTTAGGAAGTGAATTGCGTTTAGAAGACAAGACCTTACAGCTTGTGCTTGGTTTGTGGGAAATGCGTTGAGGAACGCAATCAACAGGAACGCAATGTAGGTTACTGTGTGCATTTTGAAAGGAGGTAGATGCTTCAGCATTAATGGGTACCTGGTGGCTATCACTGCCGAGTTTACTGTTTGTAGCATTGTTAGAAGAATTTTTTAATACTTCAGCATATGATCTACGGCCAACAGAAGTGTTAAGAGATCTGTTAACCATAAACCATTTAGACCATGTGTCTGGAGTCGCCAACAATTCAGTGTTAACTCGAAATACATCAGTGTTCTTATTTACAAAAATTCGATCACAGTGGGTGAGCACCTGTGTGTGATCACCCAATGCTACTCGTCTTTTGACTGACCTTTATGTTTGTTTTTGCATTCAACTTCAGCATGAGGAAATGTCTTTCCTGCTGAAGCAAAACACGAGGCACAGATATGCTTATAAAGGACCCCCCCTGGTCTCATGAGACTTCTTTTGCAAACATGTACCTTGGTTAAAGTATGTGCAAGGCATGGATTTTGTAATTTTTCCAACTTTTTGGGAAAATTTGAAGTTTGAGGGGAAGTACCCGTTTGATTAGGCACATGTTTTTGAGCATTAGCTCTTCTGATCCGGTCAATGGCCGTAACATCCGAATATGATCTGACTTCGCCCTGTTCCATGCGACATAGTAACACTGCGTGGCTGGCTTTGGCAGAAACCCACGAAAAATCATTAACATCATCCATGAGGGAGATCATGTAATCAAGCATATGTTGTTTAATTTCCGGATCCGACTCTTCCCTCATGGTACGGCCAAAACCAGCCACCCATTGAGTAACCGAAAGTTGGTCATATGAAACTCTCTCTTTGTTGAGCCCGGACAATATATATTCGTGGGGCCATTTGACCCTATTTTTTACCATGACCTCAACTTGACCGCCCCTCTGAGACTTTAATTTTTGAATAGTACCTGTTTTAGCCAATTCAGATAGTTCTTGTAATCTTTGCTCAACTTTCGACTGAATCACAGCATCTTCCTTAAGAGAATCAAATGTGGGAAGGTTGGAGTGATGCAATTCAGACTTTGCATCTGACTTCAAATCCGACTTAGCTGAGACCAACTTCTTTGATTTTGAAGCACCTTTGCTATTTTTAATTTTGCTTTTATCCGATGTCTTTTTGCATTCCACATTTTCTATTTTTTCAAGTCTTTTCCCAATTTTTTGCAACTGGTCCAAAATTTGTGAGTTTATCACCGACTGAACCTTGAACTGTGAAGCAATATCAATGCTATCCGAATCTAGAGTATCCGAATGTTTTTTGCCAAGTTTTGCAGAAGTGGACTGTGTTTCATTATCCGATTCTTGTATCAAAGCATCATAATCCACTTCACTATCCGAACCTTCATGCACAGAATCCGACATATTTTCACTAGTATTAAGCAAAGAAGAGTTTTGATTCAATAAATCAGTTAAAAATTGATCATCATCCGCTACTTGAATTTGCACAGGAAATTGTATTGTATCCTTCTTATTGGACCTCAAGTTGTACATAACGATTCATACAAATAACATACAGTCAAAATAAAGTAAAATATTGTTACGACTAAAATATGTAAAAGTCTTTGCTATAAAACACAATCATTCGTCATTGGAACAAAAATAATAACGGCACAACGAGTATAAATGAACAGTTGTAAATGTATATATTACAAAATACTAAAAATAAAATGACATAAAAAGAAAACCATACAGTCGCTGAATCACCACGTGTAGTATTGCACAGCATATAACTCAGTGCAGCATATGTAGAAAATATGTGTGTCCTCGTTGCTTTCCAATGACAGAATGGAGGACTGAAGCCTGTAAAACAGAGAGGTCTCACGCTGGTCAGTCTTGACCAATAGCAATTATATATGCAAATTAGGTATGATACTAAATGCAAGGACAGGGAGAGCCGAAATGAGCCCACTGCCACCCAAATGGCATTTAACATTATGGAATAAATGTTGAGCTAAGTTGGCCTCAAGCCGAATGCACGTATGGTTGAGGTATAGTAGCCTCAATCAGAGTGAATAAGCTTAAGGCTAAGTTACAATAGCTATGATGTTACAAGTCATGCGGGTGTTCCACTGGGGCCGTCTTGTCTGTAACTATGGATTTTTTTGAGGGTCGGAGCAATGTTTAGAGTCGGCTAGGGTTATTTGTAGACTCCCAGCTTGTCCCTGTTGTAGATACTTCCCATCTTGTCCTATACTGTTACCGTATTGTGTGGAAGCACTTGTCAGCCTGTCATAGTGAAGTACCTGGACACCACATCACGACAGGTCGTAAACACAAACCAACAGTATTTAAAAGGAAACCGGCCTGTCATAAACATCCGCGACCTGATTTGGTCACTTCCTGTCACGAAAGGAAGTCTCTTAGTATTTGGATGCACAGTCGGTACCAGGAAAAGCAGTAAAGGGAAACCAATAAAGTGGTTACAGCAACAGAAAAGACGGAAAGTGTGTAGGACAGGCTGGCTTTATTTTACCAAGCAATGGCTTGTTGGTTATGCAATCTGTGCCTATATAAGGTGAGTTGGTGTTCCGTATGCATCATTTGGATTATCAAATCTGACAGATCACACCCGGCAGCATTCAGATAGGTTTTTGGTTTTTTACCAATTAACTTAGGATGCAGTGGACAGTTAGAACTTTGGCTGGATAGCTGATAGGCTCACCCAGTCTAAGTCTGGCTAGGCTCCCACGGAAACGACAGAGAGGCAGAAGTGGATTCAGAACAAATTTAACTTCTTGAAGACCCACAAGTAGTAATTAAACATTAGAAGGAAGGGACTCTGCAAACCTTCAGCCCTCAAGTCCCCACAGAGAGGAGCCAGTACAGCCGCAGTCCATGACATTTCACAGGGGTTGACGGATACAGACAGTAAGGAAACCAGCATCCTACTCTGATACAACACACCAGCCATCTATCTGCAGCACTGCCTGTATCAATGTATTGTCCCAGCCTTCATTAGTCGACCAGCTGGTCATGTATCAATTTGCCCAGATGAAGACTATGCTCACATCTTTCCTTGGGCCGAGGGAGGAGACCACCAGAACAGCCTTCTGCAACTACCTGGCATCCTACCTGAAGTTGAAAATTGGAAGGAAAGAGACTTTCAAACTTTCAGAAACGAGGCTGTCAAACTTAAAGAGCAATATAGAGCAGGACAAAGGAAAGGACCCATCAGCTTTAGCAACCTACATGTTTTAGGGGTTCCAGTACCACTTCCACATATGTGCCACTGAGTTATCAGCAGCAGCCACAGCAACCAGCAACCACTGATAGGGAATACATCTTGACTATTCCAGAAACACAGATGCCAGCAATCCAGGCTATCCAACAAGCTCAGCAGAGCCAAGGGGTGCCCAGAGACAGCAACAACCCAGAGGACCACAGTCTTCATGCATAGTTGTTGATGAGCAACAACCCGGCACCTCAAGACAGCAACATTTCACTATCAGCCCGAGCAAGGTCTTCAAGCCACGGTCAGTACATTCTATCACAGGGAAAGAAAGTGCACACAACATGTCAGGACTCTAGCATTTTTGGGAATATACAGTCAGTGATGAGCTACCCACACATGGATACACTGCAGCTGTTAACATCAATTGGCATGCATCAAAACATCACCTCTCCTCCAATCACCCAGATGCAAGAGCCTCCTCAGCAGCCAGCCAAGCCCCACCCTCCCAGTAGTCATCCAAGCCCAAGCACCAGCAGCAGTAGACTTACTACGGCTACCTACAATTGGTCTTTTAAGGACAACTGCTGAAAAATAACCTTTTCAGGACAACTGTTGATTCATAGGTACTTCTCAGGACCAGCCAAAACAATTATTCAGCTGAATGTTTTCAAAAAATAAAAACCATTACACCGCCCCTCACCATCCACATGACCCCAAAACACAAGAAACAAAATGAGTGAGTGAATGAGTGAGTGAGTGATTGAAAATGTGAAGTTTAAAAAAACTTCAAATGTAGACTTTGACCTTCAAAAAAAACTTCCTAAAAAAATTCTAATCTGAAGAAACTTTGACATTAAAAAAAATTTTTCACCTTTGGAAAATATCTCAGATTTGAAAAACATTTGCTATGTCTCTAACAAGGTTTGGCCTTTGCTCCAATGCTCCAAGTAGGACACTGAATCTGCTTGCCAGGATTCCGAATGCATTTTCCACTACCCTCCTACCTCTGGAGATCCTCGATCTTCTTCAACTTGCTGTAGTTAAATATTTGTGCATCCGATGAAGATCCGCCTGACCCAACATCTACCCAGAAGAATCTGCAGTCTGTGTCAACCTAGGCTAGCAGCACCATGGGAAAGAAGCCCAAAGCTGAAATATTCTTTCTGGAATTCATCAAGGGTGAACTGGCAGACCATGGGGCTGAATTTACATATGGTGGTTCAGCCAACCAGCCAGTGATACTGTTAGGAAATGTACGTTTCTTCTGTTGCCAGGTGTCTCAGTGTTATTGTCAGTTCAATCCAACTTCTAAGGGCTTCCTAAAATTTGTGACTTTCTTCTTGACTCGGTGGTGGATGCATTTTTGAATGAGGCCAAAACTGCACTGGTATCCTGACAAAATTCTGGTAGCCTGGCATAGCATTCTGTATTAATTATCCTTTTTCCTGTCTTTGAAGGATCTAGGGCATGACCTGGGGGTTGGGTGGCTTTTCTTCATCTCTTGGGTGGTGGTGAAGGTGCTGTCATCTAGTCATTTGGTTGCTCTGTCTTGTCCCCCTTGGTGTGTCCTCAGTATGCCGTGCAACACAGTACATGTTAAAACAATGTATCTAACAAGGTTTGGCCTTTGCTCCATTGTTTCAAGTAGGACACTGAATCTGCTTGCCAGGATTCCGAATGCCTTTTCCACTACCCTCCTACCTCTGGATATACTATAGTTTGCTATTCTCTCTTCCCTTGTGAGCACCAAACTGCCATCCTTGATCTTCAACTAGCTGCTGTTAAATATTTGTGCATCCGATGAAGATCCACCTGACTCAATATCTACCCAGAAGAATCTGCAGTCTGTGTCAACCTTCCTTCTTGACTCGGTGGTGGATGCATTTTTGAATGAGGCCAAAAACTGTACTGGCATCCTGACAGAATTCTGGTAGCCTGGCATAGCATTCTGTATTAATTATCCTTTTTTCCTGTCTTTGAAGGATCTAGGGCATAACCTGGGGGTTGAGTGGCATTTCTTCTTCTCTTGGGTGGTGGTGAAGGTGCTGGCGGTATGACAGGTGGTGGTCCTGGGTTCAGAAGAGTCCTTTTCTGTCTTCAAATCAGAATGAAAATCATAACATTTAACTCAATGAAAAACAACAGGGACCTAGGATTCTGTAGAAAGTCACTCTGATGTGTAGCTGGCATCTTTGCAGTAATACATGATGACTTACAGCAGCCAAAAGGGGTTTATATAGTGTTGGTTTGATCCCAACTCCAGAAAATAATCAGTCCAGTCAGGGTGGATCAGGATACTGCTCCAGTCTTGTCAGTTTGTCAGTACAGCTTGTCAGTTAGGGGTTTATGGCTTGTCTCAGCAGTAGTTTCCTGTCTAATCTGGAGAAAAAGCACCCAGACCCCAAGTCAGATCAGGATGTTGCACCAGACAAGGGGGCATGCGTTACGTCCTGTCGAGGAGGTGTAAGCAACCCAAATTTTTTGCCTGCTTTTTTTCTGGATTTTGGTCCCCGATTCCCAACTTTTCAAACCATCGCTGGAGTCATAGAGTCAGTTGTTGGGTCAGCTGCAGTGGAAACCTCCCATTACGATACCAAGCAGTATGTCTTAGTAGGAATTTATCATATATATATAACTGAAGCCTGTGCTTATATCTATATTAATATCATTGCAGTATTATTTTGTAACCAATGTTCACATATTTATCTCCACTGGGTACCGTTTTGGGCCTATTTGTTCGTCTGTTGTTTGTGTTTATTATAACTTCTAAGTCACCGAACAGATCCTTCTGAAAATTTTCATGTGTGTATGGCCTGACCAAAGGCAGAAGTGGTTAGATTTTGGGAAAGATGTAGGTCATATCTAGGATTAAAAAATCCTGAATTTTCAAAAACAGATATCTGGGTTATAAGAGTGCTTTCTAGTCGCATGTGAGAACCGTTGACAATATTTGTTTGCTTAATATAAATTGTATCACCCTATGTATCATTCAAATAACAGAAATACAGAGTTTCTGGGAATTGCCCTTTTTATAATCAATATTTACCATTTAGCTTCTGACAAAGGGTACAAATAAAAAAACTTGGGGTACTCATTGTCAGGAACCTTATCCTCCTCCAATGAAGTAGCCTGCAGAATACAATGAACATTCTTTTGAAGCAATGCAGCAAATAAACAGATGCCATTTTGGCGTGCATATAAAACAATAGAACAAAAAGGTGTTTTATCTTTCAAACTGCACAAAATGCAGAGGGAATATCCTTTCTTGTTTAAGCCTACCTCACATCAGTTTGCTTGGGATTTGTTTATGTAACAGGGAAAATTACCCGAGTGATTTGCTGTTGATTTTTTAATTTTAATATAAAAATAATGGGCCTAGTGTTTTCTGAGGGGGAATGACGAAGCTATTACCCAATTTTCAAAATTGAACAGCCAATGACATAAATAACATCAAATTTGACAGGAAGGGAATAATTCAAAACAAATGAGAACTAACAGTGACAATAACCTCAAAGAAAGGTCAAATGATCTACCAATAAACTTAACAACAGCATAAGTATACAAGAACTACCACTGATATGACCCATGCAAGGTCAACTCCATGTTCAGACACACCTCCCATTCTAAGAAGGTAAGAATTAAAACCCATCTGACCTATCTCATGTGTGGGTCTAACTTTCTGGATCTATAATGATAATAATAATAATTAGTGCATAGAAACAAGAACTAAAAGCTGCTGACTGCAGACAGAACCCAGACTCCTCCCATTTTTTGACTTGTGTAATTAATCTACACATCTGTGGTGGATCTGTTGAGGTCGGTATATAAATCAAACATTTTTGATATTTCTCACGACTGTAACCGATCCACTGTGGCCCCTACACACAAATATTCCAGTCTCAGACTTCCTGAGACCTCCTCAGACACTAATTTACACACAATCTTATGTTGTCTTCAGACTTCACTGTTAATGCCAGGTCAGCTTGGTTTTAGTTCCACAAGGTCATCGCTTAATCCTAGATCTATTTCCGACCCACCATGCAAAAGAAAAAACAAAAATCGGCCATAACTGTCTGAGGAAATCTGTTATTAGTCCCAGGAGGCGTGAGGACCAGTATGAGACCCATTCAGTATATCCCTGACAGGATCAGTGTTGAATCGTATCCCAACTGTGGTTTAATCGCCTCTTAGTCAGGGAATGAATGTAAGTTGTATGAGGATGTCCGAGACTTCCTGAGAACAATCGCAGAACTGGATCCCGATTCCATTGCCCCACCCATTATTCATGTTTTTTGCACAGACTCTCAGGGATTAAGGGTTGTGGGACAAATGGGGGTTTAATCCTTTGGTGGAACAGAGGCATAACCCACATTTTGAAACATTGAATGAATTGACTGAAAATTAGGAAGTAGGTGAGATGAGATTGCCGAAAAAGACAGATGCAACTGACAGAGGCACAAGAGTCACAGTAACTGTGTCAGCAAAGTATATTACTCAGTCTATTTGTGAACGACTGATCTGCTTACAGGACATTAACTAAACGATCTCATTGATTTCACCCATACTTGCATTAGGGCCAATGCCCAAATTTGAATGAGTTTTTCCTTATAGCAGTTCTGATGCTCCCTGAATATTTCATAACTTAGTCGTACCTTTACATATCTGCTAAACATTTGAAAGCCTGTCACTGCCACATCACCAACAGCATGCAGTTAGCACCAGTGACCCTCCTGCAATGACCTACCAGGAAGCAACACTAGGTGGGGGATCAAGAAGTGGAGAAAACCTGTGTGATGCGTGTGGTACCCTCTCATGAATACTAACTACTTTTAGACCATAACACTGTTGTATTTTATTCAAAATATCTGTTGCTGTTCATGCTTGATAATGCATTAAAGGTATATACTGTAGTTGTTGTTTTTTTTCATTTCGGCCAGTTTGGTATGAGTATAAAATGTTACCTCAACTGGCAACTTAAACAAAAAAATAAAAGATAGATACAACAGAGGTGGAACAATGGTTCCATTTTCTACTTATGAAACTATTACTGTGATGGAAAAGTTAGCATTTGCTTACCACCAGTAAGAGGAATGTTGACACATACTACCCAGCAGTAACAGGAAAGTTGGAAATTGTCACTTGCTATCCAGCAGTAATAGGAAACTTGGCAATTCCTAACCAGCAGTAATAGGAATGTTGAAAGATGCTCAATAACTTTGCATGAGATGTGACACCTTCTCTGCGACAAATAAGATTTTGCTGACTATGACTGCAACATATCCTACATAGCTTCATCTTAAAACAGTGACAGTGTCCACTGTTATCCCTGGACCCCAAATAAGTCTCCCTAACAAATACCTTGAACCCTCCTAAGTCATTGACCTTCGTCCTGCCCTTTTGGGCAGACTCCTCACTGGTTATTACTGGACAGGCAAAGTTGGCACTTTCCCGCCAGTGCCATGGTTTGTGGGCTATGTGTATGACCTTTGTCCTGTCCGCTTACGCAGAATCCTCAACGGTAATTTTACTGGACAGGTAAAATTGGCAGTGGCGTACCAGTCAGTTTTAATAGTTGCTATAAAATAAGCATGTCATTAAACTAACTTTAAGGATTGTCTCAAAGCTTTACTGAAAAAACATCCCTTTCACATTTACTGAGGTTTACAGACCTTCCTCCAACTTTTTTTATAAAAAATCATTAAATTCAGTTTTGTTAGATTCCAGTTGAAAATATATGTTGGGTGTTCAGAACTCCCTCTGTCGAGTAGTCACTAGAACCTCGAGGTACAACTCCAAATCTGGAAAAACTACATTGGCTACCAGTCAAATACAGGGTTCTTTTCAAAATTGGGTTGATCACATATAAGGTCCTTAAGTATGGTCAACCTGTGTACCTCAAGGATAAACTTCATCCATATACCTCATCAAGGAACGCCAGACGTAGCAGTCCAAAATACAAATTCCTTCAAGTTCCTTCTTTTGACTCTAAAATACATAAGTCTCATAAGTATCTTACCAAATCTTTCAGCCATCATGCACCTGTTTTCTGGAACTCACTTCCTGTCCATGTAAGAACCAGTCCATCTGTCACATCCTTCAGGAAGCACCTGAAAACCCACCTTTGCAAATCTGCTTTTTTGACCTAGTTTTCTTCCCCACGTTCACACCCACAACCATCGGAATACAGACCTGGACACGTCCCCCACTATGACTCGGATATTATATATGATTAGTTTAGCGCACTGAGTTCCCCTTCGGGGAAGATATTGCGCCTGCAAAGCAGTAGATTTAGATTAGATTTAGATGTTCATTCTATTGTATAGTATCCTTCATTTCCTGGGTTATACTTTTGCTAATGTGGAATATAAATTATTGATAAAAGTTGTAGTAAATTTCAAGTGTGAAAGAAATATATGCAATCAATATAAGACTATATTCATATCAATTACAATCCAATAAATGTAAAACAATCACGGTACTTGCTGTTTATATAACTTGACCATGCCATACAATTGCCCCTGTAGCATTGTTATGATATTGTTATTGAATATTGTATTTGAAGGCAGAAAACAAGTACTTTCTGTCAAATGTAGCAAATCAGAAACAATTGGTAAACATTTCAATTGAAACAATCTTGATGACATAAACTACATTTTCTCTGTTTCAGACAAACCCCGACATAACTATATTTGGGGTGAGAATATTTGGATTATAATCACTTATTCTTTGCAACGTTGAAAAGATTTTCATGGACATGGCAAAATCCAATCTTTTTACTAGTTTGCCAGTCATTTTTTGCTAATGTTTATAGTTTGTGATGTGGTTGTAAATGTGGTAACCAAAAACTTCATCTAAAGCTGTTGCCAGTAGATAGATACTTGAGTTTTTGCATTTATTCTCAGTCTAAAAGTTTAAATTTTTGAATAGAAATGTTTTGCGAAGGTTAAAAAATGATGGAAACGAAAACCATTTGGAATAGAATGTTGTCAAAACGTTTTTTTTTTTGTAAACTGTCTATTAAATGTTTAATGACAAATGTTAGAAGAACTTTACAAATGAAGATAATAATGTCTCAATAATAATGGGGTGAGAGGTCAAATTCAATATCTTTTTAAGTTGCTTACTTATGAAAATACTATTTTTATGTCTACAATTGTAAGATAGTGGCTTAAAACTATGAATTCTTACTTTTAGGGATTGCCTGTTGGGCAATTTTTGACAAAGTCCTCTAAAATATCCTATTATTGCTGACTGTCATATTTGTTTGGAAATGTTTGAAGGTAAATGCTTAATAAGCATTCTGATAAAATGGTACTGTCTAACCCGCCAGAGAACACGAATTTGAATGAAGCATGTCTTACAAATATTGTGGACATGATCAGAAAAGGAGAAATTTAGCATCAAACCAGACACCAAGGTTCTTTACAACACCTGCTGGATGCATGAAATTACCAAATATCCTAACTGAGAGTTAGGGATCTAATTTTTGGTGTTGAGCCGAGGATCCAAAGATGAAAAAAAACTCTTTTTTGCCAGGGTTTAATTTCAGCATAATTGATGACACCCATTCTTGAATATCCAGAAGACATGAATCCAGTTTGTTAAGAGCCAGGGCTGCATTTTTGTGAGACATATGAATAAAAAAACTGTGTATCATCTGCATAAAAGTGGTGTTTGATGTCAGAGTAAGTTGCAATAACCTTACTTAAAGGAGTGCTGTATAAGGAGAACAGCAGAGGACCAAGGACTAAGCCTTGTGGTTCTCCAAACAGTAGCTCACAAAATTCAGAGAGGGTTGACCCAATTTTAAGTGCTTGAAAAGGGTGGCTGAGAACGATGCAAACCACTTCAAGGCCATGTCGCATACATCAAATCATAACTTAAGACAATTAAAAAGAGTAGTGTGGTCAATTGTGTTGAAGCAGCTGACAGATCCAGTAAAACCAATGCAGTAGGCTCAACCCGTGATAGTGAGAGATGTATTTTGTTTTTGCAGCAGGGTGTTTTCTCTGGAGTGACCACTTTTGTATGCAGATTGCCTAGGATTATCAAGATTGTTACTGTTGATATGTTGCATGAGCTGTTTGACAGCTACCTGCTCAACCAATTTTGACATCAAACACAGTCCTGATAATTGTCGATAATTTTGCAAATCTTTTGCTTGGAAGTGATGTTTTCTTAATGAGTGGAGTGACAACTGTTTTATTGAATTTTTGAGGAAACACACCCTCAGCTAAAGAGAGATTGACAAGTTTTGTGATTGACATAAGTAAAATTTCCACACAATCTTTCAAAAGGAAAGTAGGCACTGGATCTAAAGACATGATTTTGTAGGGAATGCTTGATGCTTTTTAATACCTCATTCTCCATGACATCATGGAAGTGAGATAGGTTGGGAGGTGTACACATGGGTGGTATGACTTTTGTGGAAGAGGCTGTGAACATGTCACAAATCCTTTTGATTTTTTGATTGAAGAAGGAAGCAAATTTGTTTGCTAAGGATTTTTCTGACTGATGGCGAGGGAGAGTCATTTCGTGACTCTTATTGAGGACTTGTCAAAGTGCATGCCATAGCTTTTTTGGATCATGGCTTTGTCTCTAATGATGGTGCTGTAGTATTTAGCCTTGTCTCTTTTTATTATTGCATTGCACTGGGCAATCTGTCTGCGCAATCTACTTCTGCTCAGCTGAGACCTATCCTTATGCCAAATGCACTCAAATTGACACCTGATAGATTTGGTCCTATGATATGAATTGGACAGCCATCCAGCTGGTGTTTTCTTAGTGCAAATCAATGGTGCATGCCTGTCTAACACACCACTAAGGTTGCTAATATAATGATCATACAGGTTAGCAGCCATGCTAGCAGGAGACCTGACAAAGGAAGTGTTTGCAAGATCCTTACAAAAGCTCTGCTTTTTCATTTTATGGTACTTGCGGTAAGAAATACTGTCAACCTTCGGTATGGCAGGACATGCAAAAAGCCAGCTGACACTTCACCAGTGCGTGATCTGAGACCAAATCACCAACTGTAACATTGCTGATGAAAGAGAAATTGCTTGGGCTGAGTATCAGATCTAGCATATGACCATACAAGTGGGTAGATTGTTTTACATTGTGGGCAAGATTAGAGGTATCTAGTAGATTAAAAAATTTTCTTTGATTGATACAATCTATTTCGACATGGACACTGAAATCTCCACAGAAGATAAAGGAAGTGAGAGATGACAGAAAACCACAGAAAAACAGGAAATCATCAAGAAAGGCAGAGGAATATGAACCTGGGGTGCGATAGACAAAAAACACGACAAATGATTTTGAATGAGTGACAGTTGATATGACAATGTTTTTGAGAGTGGACTGTGTTGGTGCATCAATAGTCTTTCCTACATCTACAACAGGTACATCTTTCCTAGTAGAGTTTTTACATTGTACACCAGTGGGAAGTAAGCTCGGTAGCTACATGCCTAATATGGCAGTGCCTAATTTAAATAAATTTTGAGGGGTGGCAACTTTATATATGTGTAGAGCAATATTTGTGTACACATCCAAAACTGGACAATATGATGTATTGTCTGTTGGAACCTTTTTAAGACTGGCCAGTGTTATGACATGTCAAGTGGCTGGTTATAGAAAGTGTGTGGTGTCTGTTTTTTTGACAAATTTGTGCATGAGTGTTCTTGCTAAACTGTGATCACATTAGTGAGCCATATTAGTGAGTAAATTAACTATTGGAGTTTTGAAAGTGAAACGATCACATTTCATAAGTGTAATATGCCAGCCCCTCAGTTATTGATTGAAGACTGGGAAAAAGCCCTACAAAAGAAAGTCCTACAAGAGAAAAGCGCTACAGTTCTTTTATATCCATGTAGAAAAGCAAACACTATTCTCTAGATCTTGAAGAAAGCCCTATACATCATGTTCGGTTTACAAATGAAAGGGTTGATCATTACTTAAAGGGTATTTCAATTGCTATTCAAATTAACCAATGCTGTAATTTTCAATCCTAATGCCCCTTTGTAGTTTCAGAAACAATAAAATAAATTAATTTGTCAGCAAGGTAAAACCCCTCTGGATTACAATTACTCAATCTCTAGATGATAACTGATTAAAAAAATGTTGCAGTGAAATCTTCAAGTGGAAATTGAGTTTGTTCCAGAATTTTTACAGTCAGTTGAACTTAGAATTTGTTCTTGAAGATTGGGATTTATTTACTTTCCTTTGATTAGTAATATAATATTTTTAACATGTTATTTGCATTGTGAATGTTATTATTTCCATTGTGAATGTTAAGGTATTTTAGTTTGCAGAACAATAAATGTGTATGTCACATAGCAAATACTCAAAACAATAATAATTTTGAAATAATAAAAGTGATATATAACTGTGAAACAGTTTATGTTTGGCATTGTTCTATCTAAAAAGGACTTTTATCCACAGTCTCAAAAATGGTGTAGGGCATTTCTCGATGGGTAGAGTCAACAAATTGTTTGACTTTTCTCTCCATGGATTTTCTCTGTAGGGCTTTTCTATGCTTTACATAATGAAAAATTAGTGCAGAATATTTTGGAAAAAGGAAGTACTAAGAAATTGTTATTTCTGTAACTTAGTAAATTTTAC
The DNA here is from genome assembly GCA_964017235.1 of Sabellastarte sp. h YS-2021. Taxonomy (NCBI): domain Eukaryota; kingdom Metazoa; phylum Annelida; class Polychaeta; order Sabellida; family Sabellidae; genus Sabellastarte; species Sabellastarte sp. h YS-2021. The sequence continues at coordinate 166,655,005 of OZ024929.1, read as the reverse complement.
ACACCAGTGAAATATGTATTATCCTTAAAATTCTGGAGTCTTTATTTTAGGCTCTGTAAAATGAATTCTGGTAGACATGTTATAAATAATGTTTCCTCAAGCTTAACAATAATTCAAGTGATATTTTAAAACACTGACCCCACACCCTAGTTTATCATATTATCAATTCAGTGTACCAATATGTCTAGCCTTGCCTATGGGCTTTACCAGAGCCCCTGGCTCAATGCTTTATTGTTATTTATTTGGAGTTTTACGTCAACACTGTACAGGTCATATCACGATTTATTTATTTGGGGTTTTATGTCACTTTCAACACTGTACAGGTCATATCACGACAGATATTTGGAAGGGCAGAGGAAACCAGTACATACAGTTTGTTAGGGTTCTGTACTGTAAACTGCCGACCAACGGCAAGCAACTACCAGCTTTCCCACTTGAAGCTGTGCGCGGAATTGAACCTCAGCCTCAGAGGTGGGAGGCGAGAGTGTTACCACTCTGCTACCGTGCCCCCCCCCCCCCCCCGGCTCAATGCATAAAATAATGTAAGTGTGTAGAAATATTATGTTGGCTTTTAAATGAAACATAAATCTTGGACCTTAGCTAATCGACTTTGGTTTGAACTAAGTAGAATATAACGTAAATGTCATGCTGATTCCTTTTGAAAATTAATTATGTTTTGTACAGGTCAGATTATTTTTTTTTCAGTTATGTTCCAGTATTCAATTTGCTGTTGAAATATTGTGGATACTTGCTGTTGAAAAAATATAAAAATACCGAAGTATATAGAAAATATTAGACATAACAAATATCTCAGAGCCTAGAAGAAGACTACCCAAAATCAAAAGGTGCATAATATTGTACATACATGTTCCTTAGTGTTAATCATTTGCATAGTGATGAAAAGTCATATTTGGCCCTGTTGTTTGGGAAATGTGTACCAAGTCCTTCATCCCTCCAACATAATGGATTCATATTAAAATTTTCTTTTTTTAATGAGCTTAAACACCCCTTGTACACCACTAACCACCCAAACTACCCTTGATGGTTACTTCAAGCTCCACCCACATGGCTGTTAAATGATTTCATTGGTAATTCACAAATAGGTCAGTGTACTACCCTGGGTAGGAATGGTTACAATGTAAAAACTCTACTAAACTCCACACCACGACCAAGACCAGTCATCAGGGCCTGTGAGTGAGGTGAAAACCAGGAGCAGTTATGACTTCAGTAGACTGTTGGTATCAGAAATTTGAATGTGAGTTTCTGCAAGGGCCAAAATATCAAGATTATTTGAAACAATTGTGTAACCAATACAGGCCCTTATTCCTGATGGAATGGCAGTTAACAACCCAAAGTTTATAGGACCTGTGATTAAGGGCGATGTCACCAGATAAAAGAATCAGAAGATACTTGACATTGGCATGTGCAGAGAACTTATTTGGGGAAATTCTGCAGGAGTAATCCCTGACTGGGCCAGGACACAAAGAGCACAGGCAGGGAGAGACTAATACTCTGTTCACACTACAATCCGGGTTGACAAGGATTGAGGGTTGAAGCAGATTAATCTCAATCCGGGTTGAGTGTCCACACTACAGAGTTTAATCTGGTTTGAAAAGTCTTAGAAATTGGGTACAGTAAAGCCTCCAAATATAGCTTAATGTCATTTTTTAAATTACTATTATTTTCCACACATTTCTAAAACTATAAAAGATCCCAATTTATATTAGCTTTCACACAGATAAATAGCTTATTAGATTTTTATCATTAATCAAAGTAATCAAAGAGTATTTAATATTTTTTTTAGATTTTGCCACTTTATTACCAACAGAGTAATTGCAATCCTTTGAAATAGTTGTGTTTATAAGATCATCCTACCACAATTACAAATATTCATACATTTTATATCAAATTGCAATCATACAGAAATCACACCACAATCTTGCCTGGTGGCCTATGTGTTAATTGGGTCCTTGATTACAAATGATTATTCTTTTAGATATATAAATATAAAGTTATGCAATTATTTCAAGGCAGTAAATCTATAAATTACAGTACCATCACACTCAACCCTTGTCAACCCGGATTGAGAGGGTTCACTCTACAAAGGGGGTTGAGCCAATGTGCTTCAATCTGCTTCAATCCACCTCTTGAGTGGGGTTGAGATTTACCCTTGTCAGTCCGGATTGTGAGCATTCAGACTAGTCTTCAATCTAGTTCAATCTGTGTCAACCCGGGTTGAATCACTAATCTGAACGCCCAGTAAGAAGTGACTTTGGTCAACAACTTTGAGTCAAAAGAGGAGACTGATGCATGGAAAACTCAACAACATCATAGTGAAAGAGCAGGCAAGAGATAGTAGTATACACCTTGAAAGTGATTGGGTGACTCACAATAATGTCCCTAGTAAGCTCACCCTCTGATCTTCGTCCCGTTTGTGACTCAAGGGCACCCTATTCAACCCAATAAGCCTGCGAACCTTAAACTGCCCTCAAGATAGCCATGATAGCCTCTGCTAGTTTGTGTTATATTTATTTTATAACAATGAGTTATAGGTACAATAATCAATAGATACAACCACATATTAAGCTAAAAGCAATGTAAAACTTTAAGCATTTTTATTAATTGCATATTGTTGCATTTGAAATAGGATACTCTTAATTTTAAAACTTGTTTTGAAAGTATAAAAAGTTTTAACTTTTAAAAGAATTAGTGGTTAGAAAAAGTAATGCATGAATTATGATCATGCAGCTTTTTGGGTAGATTAATGGGCATGTATAATTCATGAGGTTGTAATTGAAATATCTAAAAATTACCAATGGAAGAATCTTATCTTATCTAATGTGGATCTTTTATAGTGCTTAATTGCCATCAATTGACAGATTATATGTCCAATAACATAGCCAGGTCTTGCCTGGGAAAATGAAGGAAAGATGGGAAGGCGATAACGGACAGGCTTTTGAAAGCAGGTAAATTTTGAGCTTTTTCCGGAAGGAGGAAAAAGTTGTTGCGCTGCATACATTTTCAGGAAGATCATTCCAAATCTTAAGAACATCAATGGCAAAATTGTGGCCAAAGTGTTTGATTGATTTGTAGTGGAAAGGAGAAAATGTCAGGCAATGATAGTCAGGGCGACTACCTCTGGTACTGTAGAAACAGATGCTAAGTGACATGGATGGTCAAAATAGCTAGGAGAGCCACTATGGAGAAATTTGTAAACCAATGTTGCAGCTTGAACATGCAGCTGTAATTGACAGGAAGCTAATGGATTCGCTTTAGGATGGGTGTAAAATTAGCATACTTTCTATATTTTTGTGACCGTATCAGCAAGTGTATTCCGAATACTCTGGAGCTTGTGATGATGAAAACATGACAAACCTCTAAACAGTGGGTTACAATAGTCCTGACAACCACTAACCAGGGCATTTGTAGCAAGTATGGTCACTTCACGAGTAACATACTGTCTAATTCGAACTACACACCTAGGTTTTTGACAGTGTCAGCAGGATGAGAAAGGGTACTGAGAATATTGACAGGAAAGTGGAAGGACAGTTTTTGACTTTGAGCCTTAGAACCCAAAACCATTACTTCAGTTTTATGAGGTTTGACTTTCAATTTACCAAGAGCCATCCATCATTGCACATCTTGGAGGTAGGCATTCAGCTTGTTAAGAAGAGCAGGAATTTTATATGAGCATAAAGGCCGATGAAAGCTTAGTGGAGTTGTATAAAGTGACAACAGTGGACATAACATAGATCCTTGACAGATTCCATATACGAGTTATCTGTATCCATGCTAGTACTTGATTATTATATTATCACAATCATATTGTGAATGAGGTGTTTGTTAGTAGTCTGATGGTGGGTTGGCTACCCTAGTCCACCCAGATAGAGGTATTTATTGTAAAAAGGGTAAATTACGTTTTCTTTCAAATAAATAACTGTTGAAACATTTTGTCTAATTTAATGTTGTTATGCTACATATACTTTAAGAAACTATAGCGATTTAGAGTTGTAAAGACATTAGGGCCAAATCATTGCTTCTTGGGTGGCAGATCTGACTCGTGTTAAAATGTGGGGAAAGGCAGACCTGTGGAGAATAAATGCATGAAGGGTAAATTACACGCTATTACGGAAGAGTACTAGGGCCAAGTAAAAAAAAAACTTTTCAATTTAGTGAGATAGTATCTCAAATTTTCGAGATACTATGTCAATTTCTTGAGATATTAAGTCAATTTCTCGAGATACTAAGTCAATTTATTGAGATAGTTATCACATTTTTCGAGATATTAAGTCAATTTTTTTAGATATTATGTCAGTTTCTTGAGATAGTGAGTCAATTGACATTGACAATGTAATACAACTTCAAAGGCCTATGACATCACAATAGTGATGATGTCATAATGCAGTGTTGCTTTATATTATACATTGTTATCAACCGTGATAATTGTATGTTTAACTTGATTATGTCATTGAAATAATTGAGGGTTGTTTTAGCAGTGTGCTTTACACTTTTGTTTGTATTTTGAAATTAAACCTCACTGTCCTGTAAAAACAAAATTAAATAGATTTATTATTATTAAATCTAAGAAGGCAAACAAAGGAGAAAGATATATAAAGGCTTTTAACAAAGCAGACAATGGAGTTTTGTTAATACTTTGACACGAAAATCAAAACCCAAACAGGAAAAGGACCGTTTTTCCCTTTAGCCTTTGATATGTGACAAAAAATTATAAGAATGGCCTATCATTATGTATTTTGATTGATTGGATGTCACACTTCTTTGGCGTACATGTGTTATTACAAATGTCAGTTCTTACAAGCACTTAGCTTCCCACTCATCCTACTCACTGTCCTGTAATTATCTCAAAAAATCGACTGGTATCTCAAAAAATAGAAATAATTATCTAAACAAATTGACTTAATATCTCCAAAAAATGAGATAACTATCTCGAAAAATTGACATAATATCGAAAAATTGACTTAATATCTCAAAACATTGACGTAATATCTCAAGAAATTGACATAATATTTCGAAAACTTGACTTAATATCTCAAAAAATTGAGATAACTATCTCAAAACATTGACTTAGTATCTTGAAAAATTGACTCAATATCTCAAGAAATTGACATAATATCGCAACAGATTGACTTACTATCTCAACAAATTGAGATAACTATCTCGAACAATTGACTTACTATCTCAAAAATTGACATAATATCTCAAGAAATTGACATAATATCTCAAAGAATTGACTTAATATCTCAAAAAATTGAGATATTATCTCGAGAAATTGACTTACTATCTAAAAAAATTGAGATAACTATCTCGAACGATTGACTTACTATCTCAAAAAATTGACATAATATCTCAAGAAATTGACATAATATCTCGAAAAATTGACTTACTATCTCAAAAAAAATTGACATAATATCTCATAAAATTGAGATAACCATCTCGAAAAATTTACATTATATCTCGAAAAATGACTTAAGATCTCAAGAAATTGACATACTATCTCGAAAAATTAACTTAATATTTCAAAAAATTGAGAACACTATCTCAAAAAATTAATTTAATATCTCGAAAAATTGACATAATATCTCGAAAAATTGACTTAATATCTAAAAAAATTGAGATAAATATCTCAAAAAATTGACTTAGTATCTCGAAAAATTGACTTAATATCTCAAAAATTGAGATAACTATCTCAAAAAAATTGAATTTTTTTTACTTGGCCCTCATACTCTTCCGCACACTATTGATACTATAGTAAACATTTTTCAAAGCAGTTAGACTGGGTATAATTGTGATATTTGAGGTAGCTTCACAGATCAATTTGGTCTAACATGCAGGATGACATAAAGACATGACCTGACACATGATGAGATATACCTAAAATAAGAACTTGGAAAGTTGCTGTAAGCAGATATCATGTGATGTTAACCTGGTTTGCTTCTTCAGTTATTATTACAAAGTATTCATTGTGGGTAAAACTGGCGGAAAATAACAACAGTCCCCCCCACCCCAAGGAGTCAGAAACAAGACGAGTGGAGGTAATTGGTTTATTATTATACACAACAAGATTACACAATCCAGTATACATGATAACTAATTGTATTTACAGTCCCAAGACAATACATAGTTTTTGTCATAATCATCACTAAATACAGACATGTAAAAAGAGCAGTAAAGAATTACACTTAATCATAAAGAATTACATTACCAGAGTTAATTCAAGCAAATACAAATACATGATTTAACTGATTAGTTATCACCATACAAACTACTGGCCCAGGGCTGATACAGACGGTGAGGGAGGATTTGAACCCACAACCTGACTGACTGAATAACCACTAGGGTCAACCCGACCCACTAAGACTGAGTCATTTAATAGTATCAAGTAACCAGCCCCAGGATAAAGTGTAAATATAAGAATGTATATAATATAAATACTGTATATATATATATATATATAAAACCCTCAAAGGCCCAATAGAGGTAGTTAAGCATCATGAACAATACGAGCAAAAGTACTAGCTATTTCCCTCCCAGAGTCTTGACTCTCCTGTATATAAGTCCAAACACAGTCCGAAGACCAGGAGCCATGAGCTTTTATGGATTGAAGTGAAGCATTCGACCTGTACGCCAGAGTGGCTCCTGACCTACGGAATGTGTGGAATGTGAATTTATTCTTTGGATAACCCAATTTCTCATTTAAGTCGGCCAGGACTTTTCGTATACGTGAATCTATTAATACAGTCCACCTACCAGCTGAATAGATCTGGAATAAAGGTTCACTGGGACCAGGTTTATAAATTTTCATGGCAGCTTTTAGAGCTTTGACTGGACACAGGATGCTATGTCGCAGCCTAGGAAGAGTGATTGTTTGAATCTTGTCTCGGAACTGATTCGTCTTTGACCACTTTAAAGATAAGGACATGAAATTTTTTGAAAAATTGACATCTGAGGGGGTGAGATGCCTTGTAGCATCATATTCTTTCAGTGAATGAGGGGCAATGTTTGAGATCCGTAAGAAACCAAAATAAGCAACAAGAAAAATTGCTGCATACACAGGACCAAAGGGGATGAAGTTGCAAGCCGAGATAAAGGCATGGAGAATATCAATGGACATAATAGGCCTATCTGTAACTGCCAGAGGCCTGGTCATTTTCATGGACTTTAAAAAATATCTAATTTTTGGATGGTCCAAGAAGGAATGGTCTAGACTGTAGATAACAAAATTAGCCCTTATGGCCGACACATTGTTTGCAACCATGTTAACTGACACACCATTTGTTACCAAAAATTCGAGATATGCCATGACCACACACAGTGACACATTTTTTAAGCTGATGCCAGCACGTACACAGAAACCCACAAAATTTCTAAATAACAATTGGTAGCATCTCTTGGTTTTTGGCCTGAAAGCATCCCTCAACCGTGTGGAAGCACCAGCCACAAACCCAGCAATTCGCTCTTGACCTAAAACAAAGATAGCATCCATTATTATCAGCAGATACACACTAGCAAAATTAGATTTCATTATTTATTTCTAATAAGTCAGAACTCACAGGTACCCACAAAAAATTAGGTACCAAACACTGCAATAAGTGAAACTGATGAGCAGTGTTCTGCCATCTGGACAACAAGTCGGCTACTGAATTAAGCTTTCCTGGGACATGTTTATAAATCAGTTGGATGTCAGATAAGGCGGCTTCCAGCCACACATTTCGCACACAAGCAGCCATGAAAGCATCTCTAGTTCTGCCACTTTGCAGTACCTGAACTACTGCCAGATTATCACACTTGATGAGAACTTTTTTGTTGGACCAGGTAGGGCCAAAAATTCTAATAGCCACTAGTATGTTTATCATTTCAAGCTGAGTTATGTGTAAATTTTTATAATGCCTTGCAATAGGCAGGTGGTACACTTTCTCATTGTACCTGCCCCCCAGGCCAGTTAAACAAGCATCTAGTTCCAAGACAGCCTGAACAGGTTTGTGGTCATAGAATGAGGAACCATTGTATTGGGTCAGAAATGTTTTGAACCATCTAATGTCCCTTTTGAAGTCTTGTGTCAAAGTGACACTATGGGCGTCATAATTGCTTCTTAATAGTTCAAGTATTCTATTTACAAAGTAACGTGACAGCTTGACGCACTTCTGTATGTACATAAGATGACCAAGCAATGATTGAAGCTGACGGACAGAACAGAAATGTCTATTACCCCAGGCGTCAACCATATGACGTATGCGTTGAAGTTTGTCAGGAGGGACTGATATGGTGCATGCGACAGTATCAATCTCGACGCCCAGACATACAGCTTTTGTACTGGGTGGACACAACTTTTTCTTGCTGACGTCAAGGCCGAAACGACGCAATAGCTCTAATAAGCAGTCATATGACGCAGACGCGACGCTAGGCGTTCCCACTCCCACAAAATCATCCACGTAATTTATGATGCAGTGACCACGTTGACGCAAGCCGTACCGTACGGCGTCACTGATACGCTGGAAGATTTGCGATCCGTGCCGTGCGCCGAACGGCAGGCACGTATCAATGAACGTAGCGTCATTCCAGAGCAATCCCAACAAGTCATAATCTGAAGGGTCCAACTTCACGTGCCTGAAAGCTCGACTTACGTCAATCTTGTACAGATGGGCAGCAGTGCCCAGACGCGTCAACTCAGCTGTTATATGATCAACAGATGGAAATGTCAGGGCAAAATCTGTGCCAAGATATGAGTTTTTGTCAATTCCAGAGTTAACTGAGCATCCCTGAGGCCAAGACAGATCAATTATTACTCTTCTCTTATCGGATCCGGATTTCTCCCGAGTCAGAAAGGGGGAAAAATGACAATTCTTAATCGGATGATCTTGGAATGGGCCAAGAATAGCACCATGTTCAATTTCTTCTTGCAAATATGCCTCCACATGAGAAGGGTACTGCAGTGCAGATGAGTGGTTTTCACGTTTACAACAGAGGGTGGAACTTCTGTTGAAATCAAGAGGGAATCCGAATTTCAGTAATTCAAGTAGTTGTACATCCCAATATTCTTGCAACATTTCTTGCCAGGCCAGAATGTTTAATTGCGAGCGGACAGGGATTCTACATCCCAGAAAATTGAGTTTACCACTTTTTCGGATCCGACTGTATAATTCAAAGGGGTCCCCCCTGTGATCAGACCCACAATCAAAGCTATCTGGTAAAATGAAATCTGACAGAGGGACAAACCCAAATTCAAAATCAGATTGTTTTCTCCATTGGTCAAAAGGCACAATCTTTGTGTCCCCTTTTACTTTCAAGAGTTCCTCTAATTTCTTTTTGCCTGTCACATTCAAGAATTTGTCATCACAATTATTTATGTCAAAGAGCAAGACTTTGTTTTGATTATTTGTGTGAATATTCTTATTCATGGACACATTTTTTGTGGGGTTGTTGCCTTCTGGCACAACACGTTTCTCTTCCTGTTCCCAATCAGTACCATTGTCTTTTGTGTCAAGCAAAGGTGTGAATCTATTGTGGACACTGACATTACACAAGACCTCTGGTAGATTCACACCTTGGCTTCCCTTTAATATACTGTTCATAGCCGGTGCGACCGGACTGCATACACCCCCCTCCTTTGTGACCCCCCTTTTTCTTCAGGGAAGTGTGGAGTAGGGAAGTGTGGAGTTCTGCTGTAAACCATGCATTTATTGACAACTACACGACTGTTATACTTGCCAACATCCTTTTTACCATTTTGCTTCATCACAGGGGTCACATTACCTGGTCTCATAAACCTAGCTCTGTTACATCTTGCTATAAGGCCTTCCACATCCTTCTTGCTCAGCTTGGAGTTGTAAATTACTCTGGTGTACACATCAGGACCAATTTCAGAAGAAACACACCTACCTGGTATTTTCTGATAACTGCTGTCACCTTTTGCTTCACTGTTCTGAATAACACTCTTACCACATTTACTATCTCCAAGCATTGGTGTATCACAGCTGCCCAGCTCTAGTGCTGCTGAGCAGCCATATGTTCGTTTTTTGACATGCTGTTGGATGTTTTCTTAAGAAAAAGACAGTCTTTTTCTGGATGTGTAAGGATACGACCCTGAGCAAGGCAATGGGCACAAACATGTCTGTGGGTCTTGCCATTCTGCTCATGGTCTTTGCTGTATGAGCACAGACCTGATTGGAATGCCTTGCAGAACCATGGCTTTTTTGTTTGATCATTGCTTTTTTGCCAATTTTGCTTTGATGGAGGATTGTGACGTTGAGCATGCGCACGCCTGATACGGTCAATACGCGTAGTATCGAACCAGTCAACTGAACCCCTCTCCATCTCACACAGGAGAACTGCATGAGCTGATTTTGCACTGGACCAACTGAAATCAGTCGCGTCCTCCATGAGGTCTCCTAAGTAATGCAACATCTTATCCTTACATTTTCTATCAGACTCATCAATGATATTTTTTACAAAACCTTGGATGAATTGTGTCAGTGTCAACTGGTCATATGTTACCCTTTGACGGTTCGAACCCCCCAAGATATGTTCATGTGGCCATGCCACTTTTTTATTCACCACAACATCTACAGGGCCCCCCCGTTTTGATTTGAGTTTATGGGCATTTTCATTACCTTGTGGGACAAAACTTGTGTCCAAATTGGCCAGGGAACGGTCAATCTTTCTTTGTACAGCCTTTGAAGTTTTTATATCATACAAGCTTGGAAAATCTGAGTCTTCAGATGACTCATCAGTACACACAACATATTTGCTTTTCTGTTTTACTTTACAGTCACTTTTATCAAATTTACCAACAGTACTTAACTTCTTTCTAGTGTCTTTCTTGGCCTTGCTGGTCTTCTCTGCCACCTGCTTCTCCACCACATCCAGCCTGCTGTTCATCTTCTGCAGTTCTTGTAGAATTCTTGCTTGCACATCCACACTGTCCTCTTCTGAGTCTGTCGAGTCAGCACCTGACGAGTCACTGAGGTCACCATGACCAAGGGCACCAGGCCCATCAACAAACAAGTCCTTCTTGGTTGTGCTCGCCCTGGTGCTGCACCCAGCAGTAGCCAGGCTCTTGGATACTTTACGACTCGACAAACAGTCCTGCACAACATCACCTTCCTCCACTGCCACACTGCCAGCCGCTTTCTCCAAGTACTGTGCTTCTGTATTGATAATGCATTTTTTCCCAGTTGGGGGATAATGTTTCTTTGTGCATTTTGTACACCAGTTCTTATTTTTTCCCATATTTATACTGTTTGAAAATCTCTGTAACACAAGGGAACAACTCCCACAGAATGCTGCCTTCCACGATATCAGAATTGACTTTGGCTATTAAAACAAGGGGTAAAGAAAATAGGTTAGACCGTCCCTTAATAGCAACAGAGTCAAGCCTGAGGTCGTCAAGAAGACTGAATTCTGCTGATTCACTGCAACACTGAAAGTCCCAAGTTCATCACAAGTACACAAAGGTTCTCCAGAATGAAAAAAATATATCATCACACTCAGCAGTTAGTTACATACATTAAAATTGGTACTATGTACATGTCTCTGATAAAAACACCACATAAAAGCATTAAAACAGTCCAACATTTCAATTTAATTTTCATGACCGTCCACCCAGTTCACAAACTTAGATTCAAGTGCTGAAAGCTGAAAGATTGTCAAAACAAACATACTCTCACTTCGATTGCAGTTTTTACCTCTGATGGTGGCCATCTTAAATTATATTAATTTAGGAATGTTCCACCAATTGAAATGTTGTAAACTTTCAATACACAATACTAGAGTAGTCTCTGGTATTTAGTTTAATTTCTGTTGTAATTTGTTGAAGGTTAGGTCATATATGGCCTAATTTGAATAGGCCTAAATAGAGTCCTGCACAGACTCACGTAATTATAACAGAATAGCAAGTGATATTGCACTAACTACCAGAAAAGTTATAAAATATGTCTCTTACTGAGTAATCCTGTCCATGTTTGGGGTTTCGTCGTTGAAGGTATTCTAATTTACATTTTTGTTTAAATTATGACTTTGCCTATTGACTGTCCTGTGAGAATGGATGAGTCTGAAGTAACTTAAAGTACTCTGATGATTTAGTGTCAACATTGACAATATGGCAAAACCTTGGACATAACTTAATAGATTTTTAGAGTGTTGCCATTCCTACTCAGGGTAGTACGCTGACCTATTTTTGAATTATCAATGAAATCATTTAACAGGCATGTGGCTAGAGCTTGAAGTAACCAGCAAGGGTAGAATGGGTGGTCAGTGGTTTACAAGGGATGTTTAAGCTCATTAACTAAGAAAATTTTCATATGAACCCATTATGTTAGAAAGGTGAAGGACTTGTGTATATCTTTCCCAATAGTGGGACCCAAATATGACTGTTATTCAACGATTACCCAAACGATCATGTATGTATAGTATTGCATACCTTTTGGTTTTGGGTAATCTTGTTCAAGGCTGGTTCTGAGCTATTTTCCCAACAAAGTTAAAGTCAAAGTTGGTGTTTTGCGTCCCATTCAACAACCAGGGTAATATTGGGACAGGTCCTCAGCATTGCCACTTGCAGGAGTCGAACCCACACAAGACATAACAGCTTGTGATTAGATGTCAAACTTGGTAACCACTAGACCACCGAGGACCTCTATCTTCCTGTGATATGCATATAGCAATCTGAATGCAGGAACTAAGTGTGACTGAAAGAAACGTGTAGTTAGACTTTTTGAAACTGTCTGACCTGTACAAAAACAAAAAGGGATCAGTACTCTAGTGCTTAGCAGGCACTAGGCCACCATTTGATTCCAAAGAAAGAAAAAAAAATAACCATAGTTACATATGGGATTAAAAATAACAGGATTGGGTAGTTTGAAGAGCAACTGTAATACCCCTTAAAGTGATGATTTACCCTTTCATAAGCAAATTACACATGATGTATAGAGCTTTCTCCACGATTTCAAAAAAACGGTGAGGGGCCACAGTGGCATAGTGGTAATTCACTCACCTCCCAACTCTGCTGTCGGCGGTTCAAACCCTGAACATTATGTAGGAAAGATGGTAGTTTCTTAACAATGGTTGACAGTTTTCAGTGCAGCACCCTGACTAACTGTATGTACTAGTTTCCTCTTCCCATAGAACTATCTGTCGTGATATCATCTGCACAGTGTTGAAAGCAACTTTAACACCCAAATAAATAAGTAAATCGAAAAATAGTGTATGGCTTTTCTACAGAGGTATCAAAAAGTGTAGGGATTTTCTCCTGTAGGGTATTTCTGTTTAGTTCTTTTCTTCCAGATTCCAACCAATAACTAAGGGGCTGGCACATTACTCTAATCAAATGTGATTTCTTCATTTTAAAACTCCAATAGTTAATATACCTAACTGTTACAATAAAATTACTAACTCTGAAAATAATTTAAGCGCCAGCTATATAACAAAGTGTTATTCATTGGCCCACAAATATGATCACAGTTTGGCAAGATCACACACAGGCTAATTTGTGAAAAAAATCACTAGAAAACAGGCATCACACACTTTTAAACCAGTAACCTGAGAAGTCATAATACTGGCTAGCCATTAAAAGATTTCAACAGACAACACAACATATTATTCAGTTTTAGATGTGTACACAATTATTGATTTATACATATAATAAAGTTGCCACCCCTCAAGTTTTATGTAAATCTGGCACTACCATATTAGGAGGGTTACTACCCAGCTTACTACCCACTGGTGTACACTGTAAAAAGTCTTGAAAAGTATTGACAACATGCATTTACATGAATAAATATATAGGCCGTCTGGAGTTATTTATTTATTTAGTGTTTAAAGACACACCTTGCACCTCGTTCTTAATTTTAAGAGTATAAGTAAACAGGTACAAGTAAAATGAAATAAATACAGTTTTATGTGGAGAAGCCATGTCACTGAACAACTATGGTTAGTATATAATTAACACAAATGTATTATTTCAAACTGGGAGAAACCAATAATTCACTGGGCGTGGTGTGTCAATTGACCATGTTTGAGGTAATTGAGGTTTGTTATATATTCATTAATACTAAAGGACTTCAGAAAGACTCACACTAGCAATTGCCTACAGACAGAAGTTCATCATAAATCAGCATGACCTTCTGTATTAGTGAGTAATTAACTACACCATGACAGATTTGTTTGTGTTTATTTTGCAAGCTTCAGGTAATCATTGGTGAGGTATTATATATTTTATTTTAGTGAGCGATTATTTATATTTCAACTATAATTATCTAGCTGCTGTTTCAATCAGCCTGGTTTTCAACAAAACAAAGGACACAAAATATTCACAAATGATGTACCATTTGTGCTTATATGTCTTTTGAGTCCTTTGTTACGTGGAAATGTATAGAAGTTTGTGTATAATAATAACAATCCAATCTCAAGTAAATCACACAGATATTTATTTATTCTGTAATATTTGTTTGTGAATTTTTCTATTTCAAAATCAAGGAATTCAATTTTAATATCTGAAAGACTATTTTATGCAAAGTACATGACATCATTTTCCATGGACAGTTTGTAACTTAATGCTGACCTTAAACCCGGACTCACACACAAACACGTTTTACCTCCTTGCGGGTTAAGCATGCATCATAAACTTTCAGCCATTATTGTCTTTGAAGTTGGGTTTTTCCGTCACTAGATGACGAGAGTAAAAGCTACACAATATGGTCAGCTATGACAGTAAAGTCATCAGGCAACAGCACAGAGAAAAGGGTTGGTATGCAGTGCGTGCAGAATGGCAGAGACCAGGTGGTTCCACATTATGGACCATAATGTCCAAGTACTTCACAGAACAAAGGGTGAAATTATCCACAGCATCATAATAGCACTTTGATAATGAAACAAAGCATAAACATGTAAGGGGTTAAAGTCCTTAAGCGTCATAAAGTTAAAAAATTATTTATTATTTATGTTAGGATAGTACAAAAATGTAATTTGTATTTTTAAAACAGGTAGAGAAAAGGGGGGGGGGGGGGCAACAACAAACAGGGGCATTAGACCACTGGCTAACATATATGATTGACAGAATGTAGATCTTTAATTACTGTGAAGAGCCAGAGAATTATATTCATACAGCCTAATAGTTCAACCCTCAGAGTACTGGAAGTTGCAGGTATTATTATTTCTGGTGGCATTATTGTGTTGACTCTTTCATTTTACATATGGCAGTGTTTGAACCATATTCAAATATATAGTGCAGGTGTTTTAATACTTTCTGCTTATCTGTATACAGTTGACATTGAGTTAAATTAAGGCCCTAAATAGATCCCAGATTACCCCTGTTCCACTGTCACTAATTTGTCACCTGACTGCTGAAACAATGCAGTCCTGAATATTATCTTTCTGACTTATCTTTACTCTTTTGAGGGTTAGCAGCATAATTACGGCGATCATTGACTCAAGTTGAAAATAAGCAACATGTTTAAAATCCTTTTTGTATGAGGATTTCTGTTCCAACTACTCTCAACCTATATTTTAGATTATAAGGTAGTTTTTTTGGTATGCTATAACTTTTCTTTTTGGTTCGATGACTTGTTTTGTTGCTAATCTTGTCACCTTTTCTGTAAATGGAACAGAGTGGTATTGCCACAAGAGAAAATTAGGCGCACAAATCCCTATATTATTGCACAAGAGTTATTGGTGCTTAGTGTTACAAGTTACCATTATGAGTTATCGCAGTTGGGGGCCAAGACTTAAGACTGATGGGGTGGGGAAGGGGTTGTACAACTTTTCTTTTTCATTGAGGAGTGAGGAGCATGTATTTTGTCAGCTTTCCTGCCTATTTTCAATGGGATCAGTCATAACAGCTCGCAAGTTTAAAATTGATTGTGCTTTATGCGAAAGCGAACGACGGTAGATAGTGAAAAATTATCTCTCTCAGAAATGGTAGTTTGTACAACCCTTGTGTGCCTATACATCACTGTACTCTATACTCTAACTTACACATATCTTTCAACAAACATACTTAATGTACAAAATGTACAAATAACAATAGATATCAAATATATCTGTATAAATTTATATTTTACACATCTACATAAATAGATAGCCTGCATAGTATTTTGCTAAAATCTGAATTTAGGTAATTATTTTCATACTATACATGCGTATAAAATTAGTAGCTTTAGAAGCTTACATGGTAATGTTTCAAATGTTGCTTTCAAATTTAAATAAATATTAAAAACCAAGTGGGCTTGCTGTATTGCCTCACTCCAACTGCCTGACCTTAGGCCTTTATATGACCTTTGTGAGGTCAATATTTTAAACTGGCATGGTTATATCAGCCAATTTGCTTATGAGATCTGGGCTTTACTCTGCTTCAGGCATATAAATAAAATCTCCTCTGCTGTACTGAATAAAGGTACGATAATTGCAACTAAAAATTTATGACCATTCATAGGTCCATCATGGCCTCTGTAAGATATAATTTTACAAATATTCATAATGCCCTCATTTGGGTGGTTTAAACTGGGGCGAGGGAATGTTTTTTTTAACATTGATTGGATTTCATGTCAAAGGTGACATCACTAGATAGGAAATTTGTTCTCTTGGGAATTTTTTTTTTCAAATGAAAAATTATCTGAGAAACAATAATTTCTACAATCCCTTGTATCCCTCCGAAGGACTTTTCTTACTGCTTTTACTACTACTACTTCTACAATAAGCAAACTAAATATATAAAACATTAGATATTAAATGTAATTTATGTCCATTAACATAAATATATGGTCAAAAGACATATAAATATAAAAATATTAAATATAATTTACGTCCATTAACATAAATATATGGTCAAAAGACATATAAATATAAAAATATTAATTAAAATTTATATCAATTGACATAAATTTTTCAGTAAAAAAATGAATCCACATGAGGATGAGGTGAATTGTCACCAGTCATATTGAAAGCTACAATGTATAGCACCTCTTTGAAAAAGTGTGTTCATAAAGTAAAGGGACAGTCAAATGCATATGATTTTTGTACTCAACTTGAAGTATATATGCCAAACACAACTTTTGGGTTGGAGTTTAAACTTAAATATTAACCTTAGATTACAAAAACTTAATTTCAGGTTGAAATTGAGATATTTATGAATATGGCTTACCATGGAACTTTTTACTCCATTAAACTTATAAAGTCAAACCTTGATATATTACATTGTTCTGAAAAGATGCTATAATATGTTTTCTACAAAAGTAGAATATTCTCATATTTTTTCCCAAGTTGCAATTTTGTAATGAAGGCTTATGTCCTGTGAAAGAGTTTCGGGTAATGTCAGGAGATGTCCTCACCATTGTCCTTTGTGGGAATTGAATCCACACATACGTGACAGCCTGTGATTAGATGACCTACCAACCCACTAGGCCACAGCGGGCCCTCATTTCAAAGAAGAGTGCTGTTAACTGAAATGATCAAAAATTAAATGCCAAAAATACTAATTCTAATAATGTTTATAAACTAATTCAAACATTTATGTTACAATGAATATGTGTAATCATGGATTTTCCACAGACATTTTCAGAGACTCTGCTTGTTCCCTAAAATGGTCATTGGATATACTGTTCTTGGTTTTGTCAATTCTAATTATAATATGACTTTTATAACAGTTACTCTAAGGCGCAACAACCAAGAAACAAGTCCAAAGAATTTGTAATCCAGAGAAACAGAGAGACAATCAGATAATGCGATAAAACCTTGGGTGGGTAGCCTTTTTGTGAAGAGACAAGCTTTTAGCTTTTTCTAAAAAGATAGAAGAGATGTGGGAGAGCGGATGTCATCTGGCAACTCGTTCCATAGCTCACAGGCAAAACGTAAAGCCGAACTGCCTTGTTAACTTATGAACAGATGGGATAAACCATGCCACCTGAAGAACTTCACACTTCATCTGGCTACTCCCAGTATTGTAAAAGCTTTTTCCTGGGATACATAAACATGTTCTGAAATAATAATAATTGCTTCACATATTCACTAAACTAAAATCAGTGAACATATGTAATGTACTCTCATTAAAGTACAACCTACACATTATATAGATACTACATGTAAAAATATGTCAACTTGGTGTTCCCTTCTCTGCATACACTACTTTTTCAAAGTTTTCATAGTATTTCTAAATGCTGGTGCTAAATTAAATGCTTAGACTAAATTCCACTTTTCCAACTATACTACCAGTTACAACAGATCTGACACATGCATGAAATCTTAGGATCCATTGTAATGTTTTCATGCACTTTCATTTTCTAATTTAGTTTATATCTACACTTTCTCACATTCTATTGATCAGTAATAAAGGTAAATTGCCATCCCAAGCAACTTATAATTAATTTGCTATCATATGCAATTACAATTTAATACCATATTCATCTCAAGTCATTTTAAGTGGTTATTATCAGATAACTTTAATATTACTGAATTTCTTGGTGTTACTTCTGGATGCCTGTTTTGCTCTATTCATTCCAGTAATAAGACTTTAAAGTGGATTGCCTTGTCACAGTAATTTCGTTTGCAGATGACGAATTATTATTAATTAAACATGAATCCTCATCAGCAAGGGTAACTGCACATTTGTTGTATCTTGATGTGAATATTCCTTCCAAAGTATGTTTTAACCTGCAATTTCAAAATTTATACATTTAGTGCCTTATCCATGAATCATTGTCATGACTATTGATCACAATGTCCTCATGTACATTACAGTGTCATTTATTAATAAAAGTGTTAATCAGTTTATGAGTCTAATTTTGGTGAATTTTGGACTTTGAAGCTCAATAACACAAACAGTATTTGGTATCTATTTAATGTTAATAAATCAAATAGTAGGTGTGCTGTCCATTTATCACAGTACCAAATATCATTCCCCCGGCATGTATGAAAATATTAAAAATATTACATTTTCTGTCTCCAATTGATGAAAACCCTTGAATCAGTTTATCAGTCTATTTTGTAAAAAATGTCATACCTGACTTAACCCAAAGCTGAACCCACAGCTGTTTCTAGTTTACCATATATGGACTGTAACCCATGGACAGCGATCAAATTGTGAGCCTATTTTGGCCAAGTCAGTTGTGTATTGGTGTGTCTTGAGATATATGGTTTAAAAATATTATCATCAGTAATATTGGTGTATTAAAAAGCAAAAATTCCAGACCATTTTCTTTGATACCATATTGCATTTTGGGTTCATATTGGAATTTGGATGTTGGAACCAAACTTGATATTTTGCCAAACAAAAAATGTAGCCATACATGATAATATATGCTTTAAAATGACTGTTAGCCTTTATTATGCCTTTTGACATCAATTCTTTGAAAATGTCACATGCTACCCTAAGTTCTTTTATTTATGAAGATTAGTTATTGAAGCATAAAACTTTATTACAAAATATGTGTATTAGTTGTGAATTTCTTTAAGAGTTAGCCTGTTTAAACTTAACACATATAGCAATGGTATTGAGATCCATAACTATTAACTATCCCTTGATCCAACTTACTTTGGTCTTTGTATGGATTATTAATTTAGCTGGCATCCTCACCCATTACAATAACTGGATATAACTATAATTTTAATGCTCCTTTAATTCTCAGAAGCTTAACAAAAGACAGGTATACATAATTTATGATCTCGAAACAGTTTTCAAGTTACTATATTTTGTACATTTTCTCTGTTAAACCACTATCTCTTGATAACAAAAATTACGAAATGAAGTAATGGAAATTAATGGAAAATATCATTACTGGTAGAAAACTATATATTAAGCACAGCAGTTAAAACAGCTAAACCAATATTTATTTATTATGTCATTTCTTATGCAAGTGAATGGTATACAGATATTGGATTGTAATCATTATCCTATTGTTGTCGTATTCAAAGTTGTTCAGCTCTAAATAAATCTTGAATACTTTGAACTTTTCTTTAAAATTACTGTCATGTTTTAGTTGTATATTTACACTTCTGACTGACCAATTATATGTAATTTCCTCCTTATATATTCTGTAAAATAGCATCTTGCAGGATAATTATAATAGATACTGGTGTGACACATTCCTCTATGTTACTGCTTAAGACATTGCCACATACAGCATGTTTTTTTCTGTATAATTGTGTACAAACACATCCATGTCATCAGTCGCCATGCACAACAGCTGGGAACAGGTCATTATTTACAATCATTCAGCAAGACATGTGCAGTTACAAATAGATGCATATCCAGTATCATATGTCTTCTAATATTCTACAAAGATGGAAATCTATATAGTGAAGGTTAAAGTGACAATGAATACCCAATGATGAATACCCAATGAGCAATGATATGATAAAATGTTAGAAAATTGATGAATTGATATGGTATGTTATTGCCACCATTTTATATATCATACAAGATTGGTACATATTATAAAGTGAACATATCTACACGTATTGATATATTGAGAACATTTTTATATGAAAGTTAACCTAACTATTTTTGATAGAAAAACGCTTATGTCATGAAAAATGATAAAAAACATCATTTAAATAATAAAATAGTACACAAATAAGTGACATGATGTTACTATAGTTAAATGCACATATCTGATATTAAAATTATTGCTCTGTTCATTGATTCTTATATGGATACACATGTAACTATATTTGGAAAAGAAATATTATAAGAGGATAAGAGAAACAATGGTCTTCGGCAGGAAGAAAAAAAAGAAATCTGAGAAAAAGAATGACAAAAAACCGGAAGCCAAGCTAAGTGCAAGAAAGATAAAGAGAAGGTGAGTATTGTCAATTATGTCTGGTTGGACATGGCATTTCCATGAATATGACATGAATATCCCAACACAAAACCTTCACCAAGATTGTTCCATTGAAAAAAAGAAATGTTAATAGGACATAGCAGAATTGAGAAGAACTGGGTTAACATTGGTCGTCTGCTTGAGAGGTCACCAAGTCCTTTTTGTCTTCTGTGAAAGTATGGGTAATTGCATGACTTTTGAAGAAACAACCAGCCCTGACAAAAGTACAAAGACTTGGAGCAAGTCTAGTCATCTGCATGCAGTTTTGACAACAAATCTTCACAGAATTGGTGAAAATTGTATTCTATTTAGATCTTCACTCAAAGGGGTGCTTCACCATTTTTCTGTCCCTGGATACAGAAATTGGTTGACCATTTTGGTACTGTTGCACCTCAGGGTCCCCTGAATAAAGAAGGGTAGATTAAGGGCCATAAAAGTCCAATTAGAATTAAAGGGTTACCTCAAAAAGTCGGGAAAGCTACCTTGTTCACCGACATTTGGTTCATAGATGGTTTGAAAACTATTTATTGTTTGTGTGAGAGTATATGTGAAGTGGTGAGTAGGTTTACACTGGTGTTATAGACTTCTGAGAGGGATAGTTACCCCCCACTAAGGATGGCATGTTTTGCTGGCCTCCGTTTGCCCTTTTGTTTGCAAAATAGCTCAGAAAAAATTATGCAAATGTATGGAGTGATTTTGATAAAATGTTCACAAACGTTGACAATGGCACAAGGAACAGATGATTGATTTTCTGTGGTGATATGGATGATTGTCAGGGTCCAGGAATGTTTCAAAGGGTTTATCATTTATCATAAGCAACAACAGGAGATGTGGGGCCTTAATAGCAGATGTACTCTGTACTCTCTGGGTGCTCTAGCTTTCATTTGAAATGATGTCTGGCATTAGAAGGAACGATCATATAATGGGAAATCAAGCCCTTGTTCTGCCTTTGAGTTCAGGAACTCTGGCCCTGACCTTAACAAAGAAAGTCATTAGTTGTTGGCCATTATCCAAGAGTTTATATGGTTGACCGAATGGTATGTACTGCTTTCCTCCACCCCCTCAACTACATGTTGTCACGTGACCTATGCAAATTGTGATAAGAGAGTCAAAAGGAAAATCTAACAATAAATTTGTTACAAAATCCGCTACAGAGAAACAGTACCAATTTTAGTGCCATTGCATGTAAGCATAACTTAATGAACAACAAATAATAAGACGCAGAACCAACAGTGCCTGAAAATGCACATACTCTCACCGGGGATAGTGCTGAGGAAAAAAGGCAAAATTGTCTGAATATTCAGTCCACATCCAGACCAGGATTTGAATAAACTTTGAGTAAGACCAAGCCATAGATAAATCCACCTTGTGTGTAAATAGTTGGACTCTTTTTCCCTAGTAAATATGCTTGAAAACCTTATGCATTCAGCTGAGAAAAAGTGAATAATCTAGGTGTCTTGTTTAAAGCAGACTTCCCCTTTGGAGATTATATGTCAAACTTGTGTGATCCTAAACATATCAAAGTATATCTGATGGTTGAAAATAATTTTTTCCCGTGAATGTTCTTGTTAGAAGTCGTAATTATAGTACTGTATTTTAGGTTTATGTTGTGTAACTTAAACATGAAATTGGCATTATCAAAGTGTACCTTGATTTATTCAAACATAAATATCCAGTCTAAGTGATATAACAGTGCCACTGTTTATTGAAAGAGCTTTTATTTTATTCCTCTACAGGGCTTCATATGTGTCTACACCATTAAGAAACAAGAAACAAGGTAAAGCCAGAAAGTCCTTGAATAAAAATTCATTTGTCAAGAGAAAGGCCACAACTGCAGTAACAAAACAGCATTCCAAAGAAAAGGCCAAGGGCCAGCTGTTAGTACAAACTTCACAACAGAAAGGAAGATATCCACAAGGTCAAGGTCCACAAAAGGTACAAAGGTACAGGTACCAACATCCTACTAATGTACCTCCTCCACCACCACCTCCACCTCCTCCACCTTATCCTCCACCGCCGGCACAGCCACCAGCCAATGGAAACAAAGCAAACCAGATCAAACGAAACAGCCAACTACCAAATAAGGAAAATGGAAGACCCATTAAAAAACATAATAAGCAGAATGAAAATAGAGCGTCACATCCACGCAATAGAACAGCTGGTGACGTCAGAAGATGGTTACACTGGAGACAAGACGTAAATGAACACCTTGCAAGCTATGTCCTATCAAATAATGACACACAAAGAGATACCACATCATTGGCTAACTTCCCAAAAGATTTTACAGCTGAAAGCATAGATGCTATATTGCACCATGCCTACACCAAGGAAAACCCCAAGAGTTCATTGGATAAGCTATCATACATGATCTATGGAGTTCCAAGAATATGTTTATCAGGGAGAAGCAAGGAATATTGTATGAAATTCACCCATGATAGCAGCTATGCAGAGAGTTTTTCAGATGAGGGTCAGTGCCCATTGTCGCATCAAGCTGCCAATAAGAATGGTATCAGTAGGTGCAGTTCTCAAATCAGCGGAGGCAGGTTACCAAGGCAGGAAGTGAAGGGCAACCTGTTTATTCAAACCAATCCTCCAAGTAACATCCAGCGATTTCTACCCGAGCCTCGATATCAAGGCCCCAATGAAAGGCATGAAGCGAGTAATCGTGTGTCCAGATCAAGTTCAAGATCATATGCAACATATCATCCAGAGCCACATTCCCCTATGTCTTCCAGGGGCAAACCACCAGTAGTAGGAGCAGTACCTACTTTGTTAAGTGGCTTGCAGCCCTATGAAATGGCCCAACTGAAGCCAGTAACTAGAGAAAGAAGATACTGAGAAAGGTGATTTAAAGCTGGATGTTGTTTTGGTGTTATCTGTATGAGTTGATAATCTTGATTTGTTTAGGAAACTGTACCTCCTGATATCGGATATGTTATAGTTTGTACTGTGTAAAAATATTTTAATAAAAGGACCTTGTGATTAAATTATTTATTGATTTATTTTTGTTTACGAGATGGCAATATGACACAAACATGTGTCACAATAGGAGTTAGAACCTTATTTATTATGTAACTGTATTCACATTTAGCCCCAAAATTAAGGTAATTATTGAACAATAAATTCTGCACTCTCTTTGTTTATTTTGTGCAAAAAGGGTTACATAGATAAGATATTTTTAATACACTAACAGAACTCTAATATTTGTAAAATGTGATTTTAAAATATTTTTTGTAGAAAAGCTATCATCAGAGCCACACATTTTATCAATGAGGATGGTCATATCTTCACCTAGACGAAAAATTAAAGAAAAATGAGATGAAAAGTAAAAACTACGTAATAGACCAAACTGGTCAAAAGTAACATTGATACAGCAATTTGTTTCATAATATTCAGTTAAAGATACGTTCTTACTAGACTTTCACCAAGTCCTTTTGTCTTTTGTGTAATATATGGGTACTGTATGACTTTTGGAGAAACAACCATCCCGGACTTACTCTTTTCACATATATATCTGCACATGTCTGTAAGACTTGGAGCAAATCTACGTTCTTACAGACTGTGACATCTAGTTGATCTAAACATTTAAGATACTCATTATCAGATATCCTACGTCAAAAAATACAACCATAATTGTGGGCCCTTTAAGCTATATAAATTTGTGTTAAGTTATAGTTAAATCTTATCAATTATACGACTTGTTTCAGTCTGGAACTTAAACTCATTAATAAAATTAATTTATATGGGTTTATGCTTAAACTCAAACTTTTACAATATAGAAAATTCTTAAAATCATCTTAAAACTCCTTTTTTTGAGTTGAATACTTAAACTCATAAAGAACAGGTGTCGTTCTTGTTTCCTTTCTTTTGGTTCCAGATGTGTGTATATTTACAAACAATTGTCCCAAATAGAGATGACTTTACGACTGGAAATAAAAAGTACCGACTGTTCTGGTGATGAACACTTGTGTTTAAGCATAAACTCAGAGATTGAATTTATGCGCACATGAGATTACTTTTAAAAATACCAGTTTAGACGATATATCAGGTGACACAAAAACTAAGATTTGGTGTATGAGTTTGAGTTTAAGACTCTTTGTAGATATTGATGTTTACTCTCTGGGGAAATCAAGTAGTTTGTTAACTTTACCGTCCATGTTTGACAAGATCAGTTGTAACAGCCCAGTAAACATTTTTGGGTTTTACAAATGTTTGGAAGGAAACGTTTGGCAAAGGTTAAAAAATGATGGGTACGAAAACCATTTATAATAGAATGTTTTTAAAACGTTTTATGTATACCGTTTATTAAATATTTAACGATAAATGTTAGAAAAACGTTATAAATGAACATAATAAAGTCCGAATAATAATGGGGTCAGAGGTCAATTTCAATATCTTTATATGGTTGCTCACTATTGAAAATATTATTTTTAAGTCTAAAATTGTAAGATAGTGGCTTAGAAATTGTGCCTCCATTCAATTCCTACTCTTAGGGATTGCATATGGGGCAATTTTTGAAAAAGTCCTCTAAAATCCCCTATTATTGCATACCGCCAGCTTTGTTTGGACATGTTTGAAGGTGAAGGCTTAAAAACATAGGTTTAAAAAGCGTTTTCGATAGAATGTTTTTAAAACATTTGACAAGCAATGTTGTTTAAACATTTTTTGTGTATTGTTTATCAAACATTTCATGATGAATATTTGAAAAGCATTTCCAGCAAAACATTCATTTCTCCAGCTATTTTATAAATGTTTTAAAACATTTCCAGTCAAACCTAGCTTCTTGAGTTACTTTGTAATCGTTTGATAAATGTTTTCAGTAAAAACGTTTGTATAGAGAATGTTTATAAAACATTTTTTAAACATCACAGCATAAATGTTTATTTGGAAACGTTTAGAAAACCATAAGATAGGGTTTAATTAGGTTTTAAAAACGTTTTGTAAACGTTTAAACCATTTAAAAACGTTTCTAATGTTTACTGGGAGGACCATGAGTTTAAAATCTGCTCAGGTCTTTTGATTAGTGGAACTGCCGTCTAGGGGACATGAATTCACCAAAAGAAAGGATTTGCATACTGCTATTAAGGTTGGTTATGTTTCTCAACTGCAAAACCAAAAGTAAGCTATAGAGATACACCCTGCAGCACAAGGTGTTGCATGGAACATAGCAATTGTCCATAAGAATAAAGTATAATTAATTCAAGATCAATCAATCAAATTGAAACAGGTGACATAAAGCTTCGTAGGTGCACTTAATGTAATACTTTGCATTTCACAGGAGCAAGATTATATTTGAATGCTTGAAATACCTGACCAATTATATATGTATATATATATATACATAAAACAAAAATGCTTTATACATTTTCTTGGTGCAAGTATAGACCGAGTCCCGTCGCGCATTGCTGTTGATTTTTTTACGGTACGCAATGGCGAGGGACTACGGAAGCTCTGGACTGCCAAACTTTTTTATTTTACTAACTTGAATATACCAGTTAGTAACTGGAATATATGAGTTAATAACTGGAATATACCAGTTACTAACTTGAACATACAAGTTAACTAACTGGAATATACCAATTAATAACTGGAATATACGAGTTACTAACAGTTAGCTAACTTGACTATACGAGTTAGTAACTGGAATATATGAGCTAACTCGTATATTCCAGTTACTAACTCATATATTCCAGTTAGTAACTCGTATATTCCAGTTAGCTAACTCGTATATTCAAGTTAGCTAACTCGTATATACAAATTAGTTAACTGGTATATTCAAGTTAGGTAACTGGTATTTTCAAGTTAGTAACTTGTACATTCAAGTTACTAACTCGAATATTCCAGTTATTATCTCGAATAATCAAGTTAACTAACTGGTATATTCAAGTTAGTAAAATAAAAAATCTTTGGCAGTCCAGAGCTTCCGTAAGGGACAGAACTCACATGTACTTGTTTTCTGTGTAAATTTTGAACTTGGGAAAATGATTGCATTTACTTTAAAAGGTCCTTGCTATGTCTTTATAGCTGTATCTAGTTTACAGCACATATTGTTATACTAAACTGGTTTTACAAGCCAGGAATTTCATTGGTAGAGAACTGTACAATGTTGTAAGGTTTGTTTACATTTACAAAAATAGGTTGAAATATATACTCTAATTCTAATTCTAATAGCACTTTTATAGCACTTAATCTCCATCAAAAGACAGACTCTAAGGCGCATCACACAAAAACATTGTTCAATATTCAAAAACCAGAGACATTGCAGGGGTCAGCACCGCGGAGAAAGCAGAAAGGAGATTGGAAATTTAGGGTGGGTATGCTTTTCCAAAGAGGTATGACTTCAACTTTGACCTGAAAGAGGCAAGTGAGTTTGCAGAGCGGACCTCATCAGGAAGGTCATTCCAAATCATAGGTGCGTCATACGCAAAACTGAGTCCAAAATGTTTTCGAGACTTGAAAACTGAAGCAAAGTGGGGAACCTCAAGAAATATGCCATCAGATTGACTTCGACGAGTGTTATATGCACTATGTCTGGGAATGAGGAAGGGTTCAAAGTATTTGGGGTTACCACTGTGTAGGAACTTATATACCAGCATGGCAGTCTTAAAGATAGAACGGTACTTAATTGGCAACCAATGTAGTGCTTTTCTAACTGGAGTGATGTGTGAGTACTTGGTGGTGTTGGCAACCATTCTGGCAAGGCTATTCTGAACACACTGAAGTTTGCGCAGATCTAGAGCTGAGAGACCTCTGAATAGAGAGTTACAGTAATCTAGTCGACTTCCGACCAGAGCATTGGCAGCCATAAGAGTAGCTTCATGTGTCAGATGTCCTCGGAGTCGCTTAAGATCCCGGACATGAGCAAAACAAGCCTTGCAGACCTTCCTAACATGGCAAGAGAATGAGAAATCAGAATCAAACCAGACACCAAGGTTCCTAACTGCATCTGTTGGTGATATGAGATTACCAAGTATGTTGACCGGGAAGGACTGATTAAGTTTTTCGCGCTGAGACTTTGAGATAAAAACACAATGAATTTGGTCTTATCTGGATTTAGCTTGAGCTTATTTGTAGAGAGCCATCTCTTTACGTTTTCAAGGCAGTGTGACAGCTTATCAAGGGCCGAGGCAACATTTTTATGTGTGAGGTGTACATACAATTGTGTGTCATCAGCGTAGAACTGGAAACTAATACCAGGATGATTCTGTATGACTTTACTCAGTGGAGTAGTATAGAGTGAAAAAAGGATTGGCCCCAGGACAGAGCCTTGAGGCACACCATACAATAACTTTTTGGCATCAGATAAAATTGACCCAATCTTAATGCACTGAACACGGTCTGAGAGATAAGACTTAAACCAATCGAGGACAACCCCGCTCACACCAAACCAGGAGCTAAGAGAATTAAGTAGCGTATCATGATCAATAGTATCAAACGCTGCTGATTGATCCAAGAGAACGACAGCAGTAGCCTCACCTTTAGCAAAAGCCAAATGAACATCATTCTTAATTGAAAGCAATGCAGATTCAGTTGAGTGACCTAGTTTGTAGGCAGATTGCCTGACATTCTCAAGTCCGTTCAAACTAATATGGTCATTCAACTGAGAAGCAACAACACGTTCAACCAGTTTGGATATGAAGCCCAACCCAGAAACAGGTCTGTAGTTTTTTAAGTCATTGGGTGGTAGTGATGACTTTTTAATCAATGGGGTTACAATAGCCTTCTTGAACTCATCAGGTACAACACCTTCTGACAATGAGCAGTTAACAAGCCTGGTGATAGAGGGCAGTAAAATATCAATACATTCCTTAACAAGAAATGTAGGCCATGGGTCTAACAAACAAGATTTAGTGGGTGACTTCATGATAATTTTTCTAATTTCCTCTTGAGAAACTTGTTTAAAGCAGCTGAAATTGGGTACAACAGGTGGAGGAGGCAGAGTGAATGAGTCACTAGAGGAAAATAAGTTTCTGATTTTATCTATTTTGTCACTGAAGAAAGTGACAAACCGGTCAGCAAGACCTTTCTTAGATTCATGAGAAGGGAGTACTGCTTCAGGACTAGAGTGCAGTGCGGAACGCAAGACCTGCCATAGCTTCTTGGAGTCATTGGTATTTTCTCTGACCAGATTTCTGAAGTAATTTGCCTTATCTTTGTTGACCAGTGAATTGCAGCGACCAATCTGTCTTCCAAGTCTAGCTCGATTATAGGCAGATTTATCTTTACGCCAGATTCGTTCCAGCTGTCGCCTGATGGTTTTTGCCAGCCTGTAGGTGTCAGATAGCCAACCAGTAGCTTGCTTAGTAAAAGTGCGAGTAACCAATGGTGCATGCTTGTCGAGCAATTTGCTCAAATCATCTAAGTATTGTTCACACAAACCACTGACTGTATCACCAGGGCATTTTACGAATGCGCTATTTCCCAAATCCTTACGGAAACTGTCCATGTCAATTTTATGATACCTCCTGAAGGTGACAACTTTTGCCTTATGTGAAGGAGGATTAACTGAGTCAAGCTGAGCAAGGACAAGAGCATGATCAGAAATAAATTCAGCAACTCGTACATTAGAGATGACACTGGCATCAGTAGGAGTGAGAACAAGGTCTAGGATATGACCATGTAGATGGGTAGCCGTTTGAACATTTTGTGTTATATTGCATGATTCTAAACAGTTCTGGAATTTGATACTATCATTTGAAGAAGTATCCACATGAATATTGAAATCCCCACAAATTACGAAAGAGGGAGAAACAGAGGATAAATATTCTAAAAGATTGAGAAATTGGTCCAGGAAACTTTCAGAGCATGAGCCAGGTGGACGATAAACACAAGTCAACACAAGCTGTTGAGCCGCTGACCCAATTGCAATGCTAACATTTTCAAAGGAACTGAAAGTAGGTGTATCCACAGATCTAAACTGTATAGCTTTGTTGATAAAAAATCCGACACCACCACCACGGCCATGAATACGGGGTTTGTGGCAGAATTTGAAGCCTGTCGGGGTGATGGAATGTAGAAGGCTGTCCGTTTCCTCCTGGCGAATATGTGTTTCAGTGACAGCAAGAATGTCGACAGAATGTACTGTTACAGTATCATCGATGCAGGGTCCCTTGTTTCTTACAGATCGGCAATTTACCACCCCAAACGAGATTGGTCTAGGATTAAGGGAGATGTCACCACAAAGCAACAATAAGGTCGCAAGGCCATGACGCTTAGCCACACAAGGGAAAAGATGTGTATTCAGGACATAGCTGTGGAGTCTGTAGGGGCGTGGTAATGAAGTAAGACCATAAGCAGACAACGGAAGAAACACATTAGGATCACTGATTACTGACTTTCTCCAAAACAACAGTAAGAGGAACAACCAGCGGATGGTACTCATTGCACTCCAGTTCCCTAAACTAAGAACAGGACCGTGAGGAGTAACACCAGTATGCCCTAATTCTAAGTTAGTTACTATGTGACACAGTCTGTCCACTCTAAATTCCGTCCCGTGGGCGACTCACGGGCACCCTACACTCCTCACTGAGCCTCTAGAATAAACAATTTCCCTAAAGTGAATCGAAGAGGGGATGGCCTTAAGCTTAAGGAAAGTATTGGAGTGACTAATAAAATAGTCAATGGTATTCAGTAGATATTGCACAACAGTGAAAAAACAACAATTGGAATGACCAGAAACTGGAGAATGACTATGATATTCAGGTGATATTGACAGCCACTACAGTGAAAAACAACAATGGACTAAAATATCAGTAAAATAGGAATAACTCACAATAAATCTGGGCCGATAATTCCCGCTAAATGGGCGATAATACCCGTACTATCAATAAACATGCAAATACAAGCTACAGCATTGGTAATAGGAACACAGATTACACATGTTGTGGATATTATTTAGTTTCCTTATATACTCACCTCGCCAGTTGGATTGGCGTTAAATATTAGTGAGCGGCACATATACATAGCTCATAGAATGCAAATAACACTTTATACTTGTGACAATATGTGTAGAAATATGCCGTTCAAAATTTACACGGAAAACAAGTACATGTGAGCTCTGTCCCTCGCCATTGTGTCCATCAGTATATCAATAGCAATTGGCGACGGGACAAAAACTCGGTCTAGGTGCAAGTGACATGGATAATCAAGATTAATATTTAAATCTAAAATAACATCCAATTTCGGCTTAAACCACCCACAAAATCACAATTTGTAAACAAAACAATGAATTAATTAGCACACTAAAATAAATTTGGGTTTAATTCAGTAGTAATTTTCTCTCTAATGCATCAGTGAAGATAGCTTCTTCTAGATCAGTATATCAACTGAAACCGAAAGCAAACATTGTTAGATTGTGGATAATTTAGTGTGGTTCTTTCTGATGAGAATAAGACCTTTGGCCACGATTGTGAGACTGTTTATTTTTAAAAGGCTTTATTCTGCTACAACAGTGTTGAGGTAATATTCACAATGGGTAATACCTTCAGTTGGCACAAAAGGAACATTCAGGAATATCCTGCTCTGGGCGGAGGGGCCTTTGGCTCAGTGTATTTGGTGAACTATCCTACATATGCTAGGAAATATGCAGTGAAAGTTGTGGATATCCCAGACCAAGAAACTGCAAGTCAAGCCATAAAGGAAGTGGTTACCTTGAGGCACCTGAATGGGCATTCTAACGTGGTCCAGATATTCAGTGCTGAAATCAGTCCTGATCAAGCCCTTCTGATATGGATGGAATATTGTGACCTTGGGGACTTAAAT
Source organism: Sabellastarte sp. h YS-2021 (assembly GCA_964017235.1). Classification (NCBI taxonomy): domain Eukaryota; kingdom Metazoa; phylum Annelida; class Polychaeta; order Sabellida; family Sabellidae; genus Sabellastarte; species Sabellastarte sp. h YS-2021. The sequence continues at coordinate 166,623,422 of OZ024929.1, read as the reverse complement.
GACTTTGTAAGACAAAATACCATAGACACAAAGATGGTGAAATCGTTGATGAAGCAACTCTGCGATGCTGTGGCTTATATACACAGCAAGCATGTGATCCACAGAGACATAAAGCCAGCCAATATTCTCCTTAAGAGTCAATTTCTTGCCTTCTTGGGGCCTCAACTGAAACTCGGAGATTTTGGAATTGGCAAGTTTGCAGAAACCATAGAGTATTTCAACAGAATATACTTCAGCACCTGTGCAGGAACTGAGAACTACATGGCTCCAGAAGTCAGAGACAGAGGACGGTACACAACATCAGCTGATGTGTACTCAATGGGAAAGGTCTTGCTGTTTTTGATCAATCAACTTGGTAAGAAATTCTTTTTTTGAAATAATATGAATGGTTTCAAGTACTATCTCAACTCGAAGATTTATAGATAGTGGTTATAAATATTTCAAACCAGTCTTAAATTTGCTAGAGGATTTTGTTGTAAAACAGGACTATAAACCATATGCTTCACAATTGTTTTAGCCAAAATAACAAATTTCTCAGTTTTTAAAACGTGAATAATCTTTGCCAGATTTATATGATGAATGCTTATTATTATTATTATGTGTCTGAAATTATAATACTGGATTCCAGCATACAAGGCTGGTCATTTTGTATTTTAAAGTTTTATTTTGAAATTACAGTAATATAACTATTTATAGTGGTGAACTTTTCAGTTAAGATATTGGTGAAGATACTATCATATCATGCTTTGTAAATTTTGTTTTAACTTGGTTTCAGATTATTCCAGCAAACGAGAGACGAGGGAGTTACTTTCAGAATTGGGTAGAAGTATGGCCATGCATGATCCAAGGAGGAGGCCAGAGGCAGAAGTGGTGAGAGCCAGACTGAATGCCATGTGATCAATCTGAACTTGTATGAACATTCACTGACAGAAGTATTGATAGACTTACTTGCATTTGAAAATCTACAATTGTCATCACCAGCATAAATTTTGGCTAGGACAGTTACGTATATAAATATTACTGGTATAAGGATGCTTGAACTGCTGATAAATCTGAAATTATCTTTACATTTTATAATATAGGATGTACAGACTTCCATGTAATCTAATTAATCTGAAACTAGGATGAAACTTGATGAGTTTAGGTTTCATACAAGGATGGATAAAAATGTTTGTTATCTGGTTGCTGTGAAGTTGTCATCACATATGATAAGGATATCCTTTTAACTGTTTATTATTATTTTTTTCCATCCAGTGTACAGATTTCATTTTTGTTTGTACATGAAGCAGTTATTACTTAAGGTTTATATTTTTCATTATATACACAGCAAAACAGAATATTACATACTATCTTTTACTATGGATAACTATTCTTTGGGGTGAGTTTTTAACATTAGTTCAAGAGAAACTAGAAAAAGGAAAACAAATATGTGTGCACACAGATATTTTAATGCTTAACAACTTGAAGTCTTACTTTTGATCATTTAAAGTACTGTACATCACTTGTCTGAATAATCCCATATAATATGCTGCTGAAATATCTATCAATTAATCTGATAGACAATAAAACACCAGAAACTTTTCTGAAAATGTATTTGTAACTCGAGCACAGCTCAAACATTTAGCTATATTATTATAATAGGCTTACTTGCGCTTGTTATATCTGGGTTGGTTCATTCGTTGGTCATGAAGTCAAGGTGTGGTTATTTACATCTTAAAAACTAGATTGTGCGGACTCGACATCAACATATCCACAGATAGGCCATCTCTCACGCTACAAGCATTCTCTGGGTATTTTTGTAGCACCCATTTTGTGTGATTCACAATTATAATAAACTATTTTTCATTTTTTTTTGGTTAAACCTTGTTTTCAATTTTTGGGGGTCAATTTTTAAAAAGCTCCTCTGTATTAAATGTCTACTAAAAGCCTTGGTTTTTGGCACATGAAAAAAGAACATATTACGATATTCCCAGATGAGATTTCAGCTGTATCAGTCACATATTATGACAGTTATAGGGCTTAAACGTGTTAAAAATTCAATAAATTGGGTGTCTGTAGGCATTTTAGAGATCTTAAGGTGACCTTAAAATTAAAGTTACAGACTTAAAATTTTTCACAGATAAAGATTACAAGTAGAAATTATATCTACTATAGTTAGAGACTTGTCAGACTTACCATTTCCAGGTTACAGGAACAAATATGTAGAACATGTCTAAAAAGGGTCAGTCGGGATGGTGTTTATGGCCCTCGTACAGAAATTATTTAAAGCCTTGATTTTTCTCACATGTAAACAAAATATACTCATATATTCCCAGATGAGATTTTAGCTGTATCAGTCACATCATTTGACAGCTATAGGGCTTATAAAAGGCATAAAGCCAGCAAGAAAATTAACTAATTTTAACCAAATTGGAGACGAACCATGTGAAAAAAAGACATCAAGAGGAATAGATACTGTACAATATTGTTGATCTCAGATTTTTTTTAAAAAAAATCACCCCTGGCTACTATTGTAAAGTAGCTGGAGAACACCTGTGGGTAGTGTCCTCCTAGAGAGACATCCCTTGGCTAGAGTTTTACAGAAGAGTAACCACAAAATAATAACAAAACTGTCATTATAAAGATAAGTTAGAGAACCAAAAACATTAGTCTAACTGCCTTGCGACACAAAAGTTTGGTCCATAGTAGTCGGGCCTACTGGCCAAGAGTTTTTAACGTGTTTGAGAACTGCAAAAGCATCTTCGATTGCCGTTATTGGCTTCCATCTTTCACAAGGAAAAAAGTTTTCTCAGAGAATCATGGTGCACTTCAGGACCTTGCACTAGGTCTAGTCCAGATTCATGATGCATTTTGGTCATCTAAACTTATGTAATAGCTTTCTGTATATGTGTTGTTTTAGGTTTAATCACTGCAGGAGTACGTTCTTGTAATTTAATAAAAGAACATTTTATATTTAATCATATCTATTAAAGTATTTTATCCACACTGGCACAACAACATGTGAAATTGTGGTTGGAGAAATATATAGCTATAATGTACTAATCTAGGTGTTTCAGTCGTGAACTAGTACATTATGTAGTAAATAAAATTACTCCTCAAAGTGTCTTGATTTGTCATTAGTACATTATGTAGTAAATAAAATTACTCCTCAAAGTGTCTTGATTTGTCAATAGATCTGTGTACTGATTCCAGTATTTTAATATTTTTTTATTATGGCTTAAGTATTGGTTTCCAAGAAGAGATTGCGCATTTACATGTAAAAATAAAATGGCATGGATATTTTGAATAATATTTATGTAATTATTAAAGTAAACAAAACTTTCTAACGAAATGACGGGGAGTTGTAATGTAGTGGCAAACACATTCACCTCCCGCCTTTGAGGTTTGTGGTTTGAACACAAGATTAGACTCTATGGTTAGGTCTTATTTCTCAGTTACCCTAATGGTTGGTGTGATTGCTCACCAACTGAGGTGGTCTGGGTTTGAATTTGCTGGACCTGATTTGAGTTAATTTATGCATCTATCATCAGGGGTGAGGGGTGATGTATTGTGCTTGTGTAATTCACTGTGTTATCAAACTTACATCATTGCATATACGTATATATCTTAACATTTTACAGTTCATTTAGTAGTCACATTTACTCTTTACATTGTATATTAATAATAATAATCCCAATTATTGTTTTCTTGTCGGGGGGGGGGGGGGGGGGGGGGGGGGGACTTCTGGGGAGTGGGCATGGATATTTTAAATAATATTTATGTAATTATTAAAGTAAACAAAACTTTCTAACGAAATGAAGGGGAGTTGTAATGTAGTGGCAAACACATTCACCTCCCGCCTTTGAGATTTGTGGTTCGAACTAAGGCTGCGATAGGTTACCCGGTTACCCAAAAACGGTTCGAAGTCTGTAAGAAACCCGGGTACAAAACAACGAAAAACTTGGTTAAACCTCAATATTCTGTCAGATTTCTCACGTAATTTTCCTCATTTATACAGATATTTAACATTATTTTTCGTAACGTTTTGTTTACATCATCCCCCATGTTTGCTTCTCTGCTACTTCCACTGGGTGACAACTAAAAGACGGTTACCCGAATTTGGATCGGTTCTTGCGAGACGAATACCCGGTGTCGTTTTTCTAACGAAGTCACAGCCTTAGTTCGAACCCAAGATTAGACTCTATGGTTAAGATGACAGTTGCTTTCCAGTGTTCAGCAGTTTAAAGGGCAGAATCTTGACCAACTGGTATGTACTGGTTCCATCTGCCCTTAAATACTACCATGCGGTGATATAACCTAAACAATGTATTAAAAGGGACGTTAAACCCAAGTAAATAAAATCTGAGGAAATAACACACAGATTACGGTGAAAAAATTTTATTAAAAATAACATTCTGGTTCTTTTCCAAATATACAGACACAATTTATTTGCTTAAAATTGTGTCCCAACCAATAGAAAAAGAATTAATACAAAATATAACAGTCTACACTTCTCTCAGATACCATGTTTTTAGGTTGTGTAATGAAATATATGTACAGTCATCTGGAAGGTTATTACTATAATACCCCTGTTCCACTGGCACAGGTTAGCCTCTGCCATGTCCTGATTATGTCAGCCCGAGTGTAATCTTATGGACCTATCATTTTCACTATTCAATATCTAAAGCTTGATCACATTCATAGAAACTTATGAACATGCTTAAAACGTCTTTTTGCGAGCACTTCTATCCATAATTTTTACAACTTATTATTTTGGTTGAATAGCAGTTTTGACTATTTTTGGGGTACTACGACTTATCTTTAGAGTGTTACAAATTACTACCACGATCCATCTTATTCACTCTTCTGTTAACATGTAGTAGAATGATCTATTCCTCAGAATATAGCTAGGTCATAGCTGTTCTGCTACTACTGCAGAGAGCAGTCAGGGCTTATTGCTATGATTGAGTTTTACGGAGCAGTAGCTGTCAGAAGCAAGTCATAAGGCCAATGTGTTTCTATTGTAAAACTTGTCTTCACAATTGGGGCAAATCAAATTATTTGTTTGTTTTCATATACTCTTTTTTTCAACAGAACTACTTGTAGCTGCCTCTAACACTTACTGGGTCTTACAATAAATCGTGAAAATGGAGCAATGGTATTAAACAATAAATGCTGTATAAAACTTGATTAGTGGCATGATTTGGTGCATTTGAATATGAGTGTTTACCCACCAGTGTCCAATGTAACGTGAGGTAGTAACTTATGGCAAAATGTTGTAGATATTGCATGATAGCTGCTGGATACATATTTCTGCAATAAATATCATTGAATGCACTTCATTTACTTACTTATAGAGTAAGAAATGTCAAAATTCACTGCATTATATGAAAGACGAAAATGTGAGAGACACCCTCTCCCTCCTATTTTCTGGACTTGTGAGATATTAGTTACATATTTGTGATTTTTTGACTTCACTAGGTCCCTGATCTAACCTTATATGTAAAATTGAAATCAATTTTGATTGTCACCTCTGCCAAGTAGGTTATGCAATTGGCTGCGTTGTTTATTTGTTTGTGAAAACTGCGAAAGTTAAGAATGGATTTTGATGAAACTCTTATCATACATCGACAATGACAAAAGGAACAGTTGATTAAACTTTGGTCGTGATCCGGATCACATCTGGATCAAGAAATTTTTAAAATATTTTTTAATCATTGCACTCATAACCAAAATAGGAGATGTTGAGTTTCGGCGGAGGTATGCACTTCCCCACTGGTTTTGTTTTATCTTACTTTAAAAAGCTACATCTTAGAGGAGAAATTAAATAGTGTGATAAATTTCACACGTCTTACAAAAAAGTAAGCATATAAAATAGTGACAGCTAATTGTGTTAATTTCTCCCTTAGCAAAATCCATACTTCATTTTTCATAAGCAAATAATAAAATAATAAATATACACATGGAATTTATTATTAGAAAATGTCTTACATATATATTGCTAGAGAATGTATGAAAATACAAGAAAACCCATCAGAATAAATACACACATATATTTTTCTCATATTTGCATAAGGGGAAGTAAAAACATGTTTCTTGATCTTCAGAAACTCTGTAGAACTACAAAATAAATAAAAAACTAGACTTATGCCGCTCACTTTATTGCGAGCCGGTGGTGTACCCCGAACATAGCAAAGACATAGAGGATGAGGATTCCTGAAGTTATAAGCATTTTTAAGTTTGGCTGTCGTTTGACCTTGAAGGAGGGGTCCAAGGTCAGATGTGACCACATCAAAAGATTCCCAGCCCATGATTTCCTATAAGTTGGTTTCACATTGCAAACCTCTAGGACCAACAATAAGTGACTTATAAGCACTCTAAGCTTTGGCTATCGTCGTTTGACCTAGAAGAAGAGGGCCCAAGGTCAAATCTGACCACATCGAAAGATTCCTAGCCCCTGATTTCCTATAGGTTTCAATGCAAACCTCTAGGACCAATAATAAGAGAGTTATAAGAACTTTTAAATTTGGCTATCCTCGTTTGACCTTGAAGGAGGAGCCCAAGGTTAAATTGAACCACATCAGAAGATTCCTAGCCCATGATTTCCTATAAGTTGGTTTCACATTGCAAACCTCTTGGACCAATAATAACCGAGTTATAAGCACTTTTAACTTTGGCTATCCTCATTTGACCTTGAAGGAGAGGCCCAAGGTCAAATTGGACCACATTAGAAGATTCCTAGCCCATGATTTCCTAAACGTTGGTTTCACATTGCAAACCTCTAGGACCAATATTAAGAAAGTTATAAGCACTTTTACGTTTCGCTATCCTCATTTGACCTTGAAGGAGGGGCCCAAGGTCAAATTGAACCACACCAGAAGATTCCTAGCCTATGATTTCCTATATGTTGGTTTCATATTGCAAATCTCTAGGACCAATAATAAGTGAGTTATAAGCACTTTTGCAATACTTTTCAAGTTACAACTGATTTACTCAACAGTGAGAACGTTAAAGTAGCTATTACTCCGCTATGCAATGAGCTACATGTCTGCAATTTTTAGCTTATGTTATAGCTAACCCCAAAGTAGCTGAATAACATATTTCAACAAAATTCTCTAAATCCAATAGTTTTCAAGTTACAAGTCAATTGTTTTTAGGTTTTTGACTCCCCAGAGCATAATTTTGACTCCTAGCCTTAAAATAGCTATTACTCGCTTGATTTTGACCCCAGGCCTTCAAAAAAGATAGGGTGGTTAGACGTCATACCCACCAATTCATGCACTAAATATAAAATACATCTGAAGGAAACTGTGCCCTACAGCTTGAACACAAGCAATAGTCAAAATTAGTGAAAATTTTGACGTTTTTGACTCCCCCGAGCATAATTTGGACTCCTGGGCTACCAAAATAATAGGGTGGCCAGATCTCTGCCATAGCAAGCCACTTGCAAAGTTTAAAAGAAATCCCCAAAGAAATGTGGCTTGTAGGTTGAACACGAGAAAATCTCTGTGTATGCATGTGCGTACGCGGGCGATGACCGTGCATGATCCATAGTATCCCCGCTTTTCAGGGATACAATAGTGTCAACTATCCTATACTCCTGCTACACATTGAAAGTAATTATAGAAACATATACACCAAAATTCACAGCTACAATATATAATACATAAAAATGCCACTTTGACTAAACCTCTACAACGAAATCTGACTGGTTTTCTTGGTCTGAAATGCCAGAATCAAATGAAGTATTTTCATGATGTCTCTCACTATTGTCAGTATAGGTAGAGGAGAGTGTAGAACATTTACTCTCCTCTGTGAAATGCCCTGAATCTGCCCTATACATCACCCCACCAGCCCTGTCCTCTTTGACCTCTTGACCTAGATTCATTGGATTACGAGGGCAGTGCACACAATGACCTACTACATCCTTATGGTTGGAACAGTCACTGTGTCTCAGTGATGCTGTAGTTTTGAACATGAACTTATCCAAGGTACTAGTTCTGGTGCCATATGCTGAAGACTGTTTCTGACTATCATAATCTGCGGTCTCTCTTTGTTCTGATTCATAGTTTATGTCCAGCAATGTCTTGCCTTTCTTCAAAGACATTTCTCCAATGCTTGGCCCTAGTGTCTCTGTGGAACATTCGTTGAAGAGTGAAAGCTCTGATGGTGTGGGGTACTTGAGGTCCAAGAACTCAGTGCTCATCAGCCTGGAGGATGCAGAAGAAGCGGATGCTTTGTGAGTCTTTAACAAACTCCTTCTTAAACTGGACGAAGCAGTTGATAGCGTAGAGTCTCCGGTATGGTCTAACTGGTAAGTCTCCATCTTACGCTGCCACTTCAACTCTTCTATCCTTTCATTCAAGGTCAGGAACTGTTTCATCAGCAGCAAGTCTTGATCCACGAGTGAAGACTGAAACACAGAATAATTGAGGGTCAGAGATTATTATGTGGCCTAGTTGGTAACACACTTGCTTGGGAACACAGACAACCTGGGTTCAGCACCAGGTACAAATGGATACATAGTGGCTTGGGCATTCACTTAATATCAATGTAATCTCTTTGGCCTTGGTTTGATCCCAGCTTATATCAACATGTGCGATGCACTAGCGAAATATCTTAATATGACCTCCACTGTTTAGACTGACATAAAATAACAACTTTGTGTATATATGAATGCTACATACTGTGGTTAATGACCATTTTACATAGTTAAAATATTGAATGATACTTAAGTTGATATATTTCTGTTAAGTGGAACCAAAGAGAAAAGACAATATTCTTGGTTTATTAGATGTCATTGAGTCATTGCAACAAAGAATGGACAAAAAGTGTAAGGTAGTAAACACATTATAATAATGTGCAGCTACTTAGCAACATTTCATTTACATCCACATTGCTAGTATTTAATATTGGTGTCATATGAAAGAAAATATGTAACATATAAAGGATTACTATCTGTACATCCAGTCACTGAAATAATCAATTGGTAAAGAGATGCCAACTCAATCATTATCCAACCTTAACAATCCAAATATTAATCCTTAATGTGTACATAGATGCATGTGACATATCAGGAAAATATTTTCATTGGCAGCACAGGAATTGATCAATTAGAGGTAAATTCTACTGGCATATGTTGAAGCTTTTTGACACATGTATAAAGAATATAGACAGATTAGCTGGAGCAAATCTTTGATTCACTGAAGCAGATAAGAAGATTAGGCAGCCCATCAGCTGATGGCTCCAAACAGCTGATTTTTTTCTTACGCAATAGAAGGTGGGTGCTGTAGGGAAAGCCTTCAGGCAGTGACCTTACTTTCCTTTCCAAATACCTTGTTGCCTGTGAAGCAGTAATTCCTGGACATGTATGTTCTCAAAGTGATAACTGAAATCAAAGTTATCTGATAATTGAGCTTGATATGTAGTATCTTATATATGCATATTAAACTAGAAAGCACTCCTATAGCTCAAATCTCGGCCAAGGCAGCAGAGTATCTTCATATAGTAATTTCACCCAGATGCTTCTTTTTTATATATTTTTGGAGTTATCTTTATCACAAACCCCACAAAAAGTCACTGCAAATGAGAATGTTGAAAGTTGGGGGTCGTCTTTGTATTTAAAGTATGATCCAAATGGGGAGCAGTAAAGCATATACCATGTGCAATGTTCTTTCAGCCTAGACACCGTACATAAGGGTATGAATGGACTTGCTACAAGTCTTTTTATTTCTTATTCCATCAAATCTGACAAACATGAAAACATTATGAATACACCCAATGGGTGAGGAACCTACAGTCTTGTGAAATACACCACCAAATTCTGGAAAAAAAGTCATTCAGTCCGCGTATAATACCAAAGACCAGAGGACTTGAGGAAAGTCTAGGCTATAAAGAGTTCAATAAGTATAGTCCATTTGAATGAAAATCAATGTCTTGTTGGGACGAAAAGTTTAGCAGTGACGTTTAATGTATAAGTATTGAATTTTTGGCATGCTAGATCTCTCAGAAATAACTGACAGTGTCCTAATCTACCAAGAATGAATGATAGCTCTCCATATTATGTAAAAACATAGGTAGCCTTGCTTGAGGCTAAAATTTGTAGCGAAACCCTTGTCAAACATGTACACAAATTTCTGGTATTCATAAAGCACTCATATATGTTTGAAGGTATTAGTTTATTCCACTGTCATAGCATTATATGCTGGTATAAAAAACACTATATTCAGGAGTGCATTGTGGTAAGTGAGAGTCTGTAACAGTATGGAAGGGTTTTTCCTCATTGAGAAAATAAAGCTCTAAGCAAGGCTAAACTTTTGGATTTGACAAATGCTAAATGGCGCCTGTTACATGTATTTATCATGGTGAAAATTACAACTTCACTGGAATCATTTTGGCTGGTGCTTTTGATGAAGATTAAGCATATGTGAGAATGGCCTGACCTTGTTACTTATGTGTTATAAGGCTACAGAAGCTGACAGTAACTAAGTGTTTTCTGCGTGACTACTTTTTTCAATTTAATTAAATTCTTTCATTGATAATTAGCCTGTAGTACACTTTACAACTTTGTAAGGGACGAAAAGATAACTAAAGGACATAATTGTCCTAAAAACTATAGAATGAATACCATAGCCATTTTTTACATTAATGAGAAAAGGTCTGTTCGACTGACCCTTTTATATTTACAGTTGGCACATCATTTTCCTTGCCAAGTTATATCCAAGAACTGATAACATACTTTTGATAATCTTCAGAAAGAACATGGTCAGATTAACTAGCAATCAGATTGAGTGAACGGAAGCAGCGATCATTTTTTGCTCACACATCAGCAGAAAAATGGAGGCCAACAAGATATTGAAGATAAGGCAATGGCAGATAAAATCATAATACCATAACACATATATCAAAACTACAACTTTCCAATTTATCATTTGCTGTTTACAGCAAGAGGATTTTTGTCTACAGAAACAGAATTGCGGGCGATAATATAAGATCCTATATTTGTGTCTGAAAATTGGTGCAAAGATATTGTAGATTGATGTTGAAATAACTTTCAGACCTTAGATATTCTTTTTTTTCTATTTACCCAATGTCAGACAGGTTAAATTTTACATCACACAACTTTCTTTATTTGAGAGTCTTAAATATATTTGTATATCAGTTATTTTAGCAGAATCGCTAAAAAGCTGCAGCGGTGTTTGTTATAAGACATTTTAGAACAGGCAGTGATTGCATAGACAAGTGCTTTTACTTTGCTGGATTTTTGGAAGGAAATGTTCTCAGAGAAAGACCTTACACTAGGTATTGTAACTTGAATAGGAAAGCCGTAAGATGAGTAGATTTTGCAGATTATCTGGCGATCACATCACAATATATTTTGGAACATACATTAAATGTTCATATTTACTTCATATTTGTCAGCAGTTTTAAAGAAAGGAAAACCTGGTCACAGTAAGAACATAGTTAGGTTGACAGTAAGAAGATACTAAGGCTGGAATTCGTACATCAAAAGTATGTTGCTGCCAATTACAGTAAATGAAAGAGTGCGTTATTTAAACTGCAACTTTTTCTTAATTAAGAAGGAAGTCGACCCTAATTGACAATTTTGTGGCCGGTTACCGATCTATACCCAGTTAAAATATTTTAAAAATTAACTTTCTACCAATCTAAAGTTGGTAGAAACTCCAAATTGACTTTCCACCGGTCCAGATTCATTTTTTGTTTGTCTTAATTAGACTTTCTACAAAAACATAAACAGCTACAAATAGGATTCTGGCACAGTCATTTTAATTGATTACATAGTACTAACACTCTGAAAAATATTCTAAAGGCTTCAACATGGTTATTTAGTGCAAAATTATCATATTTCAAAATCCAAACATAATGACATCAAGGCCATACAGAGATTACTTTCACTGGCATTCCTGGCTCTCTCTCTTTCTCTCTCTGTTATCCTTCATAGGTGTAATGATCCATGTAAAGGACACTACATAACCAAACTACATTACAAAAGACACTGTGGTACTTAAACTTCATTGTCTGGAAAATTTATTTTTAATTCAGTTCCTTCATTCTATATATGTGGTTTATTTTCAAGCCAAAGCAATGAGTGGGCGTAATTTAGCCTGGAGTTTGGTTCATGTTTATTTTTTTTTTTTTTAAACGCAAGCTCTCGCGAGGCTTGCGCTTCTGTGAATCACTTTTTTTGCCTCCCGACTTTTATGAATTGTGGGGCAACGTGATGAGTGTCTGTTCACTGAAGTTAAGCCGCAATGGGCTATGTTAGTTCTAGGATGGGTGAGCACTTCGGTGCACTACTTGTGTTCCTGATTGCTTTGTGGCTCTTGTTAGTAGACTGAAAGCCCTTTTGGTCTTGTTTCTTTTACATTTCAGTTCCTTTTTATTTTTTCTCTCTAGGCATATTCAGATGGGAAGAAAACTTGAATAAGAAAGGAAATATATACATTTATGCTATGGTTAAGCTAAAAAATTCATCATCTTAGGTATATGGAATAAAAATGTAATCTTAAGTGATGGAAGTAATGTTGATTATTTACAAAGTGTTCATGCAATATTGTAGGGTTACTTGGTCAATGATCTTTATCACACATGAAGGCAATTCAAATACCAAATATCACCTACAGTAATATTGCTGTTAATGTAAAGATTAAGACTAAATTCACTATCACACAGATAATATACAGTACCTGTACAGCTAGTTGGGTTTGGTTGACAATCACAGATAGCACCTCAAAATACATTTCCACATAAGAAAAAAAATCAAAGCATTTTATCCCCAAATAAAATATTTCTTTTGAAAATTAAGGATCACTACAGTTCTCTCCCTCTAGTATGCTTTGATCGTGTTATCTGACAAAATTGAGACTTTTAAAATCAAGGGGAAAGTTTGTCCAATTAAAATTCACTCTTTGTCTAATTAAGAGGTGTTATAAACAGTAGTAAATTTCATCAACTGACTTCTGATCATTACTAGACTTGCTCCAAGTCTTTGTATTTCTTATTTCACCAAATCTGACATGCATGGAATCATTGTGAACCCATCATGATGGGTACAGAAATTACTGAGCATGTGAGGGATGAAATACACTTTTGTCAGCCCCACATTCTGGCCAAAAAGTCATTAAGTCCTCATATAATACCTAAGACAAAAGGACTTTAGGAAAGTCTAGATCATTACATATAATCTGTTTTGCATCCTCTATAAAACATTTTCTCGCTAACGTTATCTACTGCACTGTTTGTTGACTTTCTATCAAATTCAACAGAAAAATTAGTGATTCTAAATGTAATTTAAATTATTTAACTATTGGTTTTAAGCCAGGCTGTGTTATAACATTTAATGCTACTTCACACCTAAAATGTTTACACATTCTTAACTAAGAGGACCATCATCCCACTTGGGAAATGAACTTGCTTCCTTAGGTTACAAGATTTCATACAATAAAAAAGAAATTAAAGTATTAAACAAAATATGCCTTCAATGGATGTTTCAGATTAACACCAAAATTACACATGTCCACTTCAGTACATGCAGTTTATTTACAGTTTATATTCCCATGAGATGAATGATATATGGTTGACTAATTGTCCAGTAAAGAATCCTTTATATAACTTCCTGTAAAATGTAAGACAAAATAAATTGCAAAATCAAGCTTTCAAACAAAGAACTCTCAAGATAGTTCAAATATTTACCAAACCAATGGCAATTTCACCATGCTTTATCAACAGAAGGTAGTCTCTGGCAAGACTCAAAGGAAATTTAAAGATAATATTATCTGTAAGGTTTCTGCAAGTACAACAAATCTGAAATTCAGTGAGATTTTTATCCTTAGGTTAGACGAAACTATATCAGCCATATCAGCGAAGAATTACTGGTAAGGAAACCAGGAAGAGTTATTGGTCAAAACGTGTTCACCCTAAACTGCAAAATTTTTGCAAAAGTTCACTTCCTATTTAATACAAATCTGGCTTCAGGTTTAAATCCTGACTAGAGGGTCAAGAGAAGAGTGTGTTAAATTCCAAGACTAGAAAACAATGTCATAGATGTAAGATTAATTGATTGATTACATTGATTTTGGATTTATGTCACTTTCAATACAGTGTGTATGTCATATAATGATTGGTAGTTTAGGGGATACAGGAAAGCAGCACACTGAACACCTTTGGGCACTGGTAAAGAACTACTAACTTTTCTGTTTAAAGTAAATGCCAGAAATTGAACCCAGAACCTTGGAGCTGGGTGGGGAGTTTGCTACCCACTAGGACATACTGCACCCTATTACATGTTATATCTAAATCACAATTTTCCCTTCTGAAGTCGCAAGCTACAGCTTAATGGGCTTATCTATATATGTCTCTGGTTCGAAGCGCTTTGTATATTGGAAGGACGTTTTCAGTGGAATTGGGTGGGTTTTGTATTTTTGTAGGATGTTTTCAGTGGAATTGGGTGGGATTTGTATTTTGGTAGTACGTCTTCAGTGGAATTGGGTGGGATTTGTATTTTGGTTGTATGCCTTCAGTGGAATTGGGTGGGATTTGTATTTTGGTAGTACGTCTTCAGTCAAATTGGGTGGGATGTGTATTTTGGTTGTATGTCTTCAGTGGAATTGAGTGGGATTTGTATTTTGGTTGTATGTCTTCAGGGAAATTGGGTGGGATTTGTATTTTGGTTGTATGCCTTCAGTGGAATTGGGTGGGATTTGTATTTTGGTTGTATGTCTTCAGTGGAACTGAACAGAATTTGTATTTTTGGTAGGATGCCCTTGGGATAATTCAACACAACCCAGAAAGTGATTTGCATTTGGGACAGTTTTATAGAAATGCTCGAAATAGTTCTTATGATCCTTCACAAGCTTCAATAAAAATGTACATGCTGGGGGGTGAGGGGGGATTGGATCGTAAGCCTGTTGCACTGGAAACTTAACACTTTTATTAATGAAAGTGAAGCCACAAAGTAAGAGCTGGTCAAATTGGACTACTTCAATGTCCAATTTTTATTTTTGCAATGACAAAAGAGTTATTTTGGTTTAAAAATGACACATATAAATTCCTCTTGGGTTTCAACACAATACTTGCTTGGTCATAATAGCACATCTTAAAAACAGTTTGCATGAAAACAAGATTAGGTTTTCTAGTTTTTGCAGATTTACGCCCCACGTAAGGCTAGAATAGAAAGCAAAAGTTCATTAGCAAACCAGAAGTGAAGTGGGCTATCAAAAGAATGTAAAGCTGTTACACAAAGGTGATTCCAGTTTAATAAACATGTTCAGATAAAAGTTGTTGATAATCTGAGGTCAAATTTGATGTTTTTTTCCGCCCGATTTACTGTGTGCAATGTTCCACCTTTACTGTAAGCTCCAGTCAACTAGATGTGAAATTAAATTCAACTTCTCTACATAAAATAAGCTTTCCAAATGAGACAATTTTCACAAATAAAAATAAAGATTACCAGTAACTATGTTATCATTCTAGTCAGGAGACAACCACAACCATGTCAAGTGTTTCTAACATCCATACAACTAAATAAATTTTGTCTGCTTTAAGAGTTTTAAGTGCACTACAAAAATTAGAGTATCTTTATGTGGATAAGATATTTTTAGACTAAAGGAAGATATGATAATAGTATCAGAAGCAAAAAATTATCCAAGTTCATGGAAAGTAGTGGACCAGTATAATCAAAACAAAAGTTTACGTGTTAATTATTCATAAAGCAAAACTAAAACACCATGAATTCAAATTACTAGTTCTACAAAGTAATTGTACTAGTAATTCTAGACATTTATATCAAATGTATAATTATGATATTGTATTTTAGCAAATCATTTATTATTATTATTATTATAGACAAAAACTTGACTATGGTTGGATTAAATGCCATATCTTTTCACTAATGTCAATGTGCCTATGCTTATCAGAATTTTATCACCATGTCTAACAGTTTTTGGAGTTCACTGTACTGTGCAGGCTAAATTGTCAAAATTAAACCAAAAGAGAAAATTCCAAGTGACTTTGAAATTTTTGTTTGGTTTGATAAATCAACCCAATAAATGAGATCTGATATAAACCACATGTGCTGATACTTTTTGTAAAATTCTATTTCAAGAAGTAAAACTAAAAGATGAGGTATACTTCAGGAATCTGATGTAATGCTCTTCAAAACAAAAAAAAAATGGTTTTATACACAGAAAGACACAGGAAAAAACTACTACATTTCCCAGAAAATTAAACAGTTTCAAACATACAATCAGGAAGAAGATAGGATACATACTTTCCAACAAAAAAGGCAAAAAGATTTTGAAAATTTCCTTTTCATCCTGTTTTTGATAATCCAGTCAAATCTGTACAGACAGTACTGATACTCTATGATATACATTATCTCATTAATTATTATTAGCATATTTTGGGGGACCACATATAGTAAATATTGGTTATTAGACTTGGCTACATAAGTGTCTATTTATTGCACTCTACTATGAAAATCCAGTTGTAATTTTAATGTAAAAAGTCTCCTTTGTATAAAGTTTATACATTAAAACATATCCAGATTTATACCTAAAATTTTTACTCTTTCCATGTGATGAAATTTAAATATTTCTATATATATAAAAATAGATTTTGAGCCGGAGATATGCTAGCTTTAATTCACCAATTGGAACTTGACAAGCAGTTGTGACTTATCTTTACAGCTGCATCATGAGAAAAAAGGAGTGATTTGTCTTACATGACATAACAACGACAGGAAATAATGACATTTTGCAAATGAAATTGACTTATACTGTTACATTTTGTTAAATATCACCTGATTTCTTCTTAAAATACAAAGTCCAGAGGCAAGGCTTACAAAGATTCCTAGGAATATCTTCTTCTATAGCTGTCATTAAGTTTGATTGGGTTATATTAGTATGGAAACACATTTAAGTCTTTTACAGCTCACGTTTGGCTAGTTTCATTTATTTTTTACGCTAGCCATAAACTGAATTAATGAATGCATTTTAAATGCTTTTTTGTCTTTTACAAGCATATAAATGCATAGTTTTTCTGTGGCTTGAAGTAATTCTGTAGTAACTTAGACTTGCTCCAAGTCTTTGCATTTCTTATTCCACCAAATCTGACATACATGGAATCATTTTGAACCCATCATGATGGGTGGGAAAATCACTGAGGGATGAAATACAAAGTCAGACCCACATTCTTGCCAAAAAGTCATTCAGTCCTCATATAATACCTAAGACAAAAGGACTTGAGGAAAATCTAGTAGTAACTGTGTGATCTTAGAAATAAATGGCAACATAGGATGCTGGTTAGGACTACTGGACTAACCTTACTTAAGGCTACAACTTTAACCAAACTCTTGTAAACATGTATATGTTGTAATTTAAAAATTCTCTCATACATGCTAGGAGCTATTATTTCACTCGTCTAAACAATATGCGGACTGGTAAACCAGTAAATGTAAGAGTACATTATGCAAACAAAGACTTTAAATTGAACATTTCCCCCAACTATATAAAAAATCTGAGCTTTACGCAAGGCTAATAAATGACCTGTGTGGTATTGGTATACACCATATATCATGTACACTGAAAGATCTTGTTGGTGACAAAATACAACTGGAGGGTATAGAAATATTACACTGAGGATTCATAGACATGTCTAAAAAGCACTTGCACGACAGTGAGTCTATACATATTTGTGTCATAAGGTTAATTACAAGGTGAAATAATTTGGTGAGGGAGGGAACGTGAGCCACATATATGGAGCAGAATGGTGTGGTAATTAAGATGCCTAGAACCTGTTTATCATACCACCAGTGACATGACATGCATTTATGAATATATTCAGCATTCTTTCATAGTTATTTCAATACACCTGCACTTTACCAAAAACTTTAATTACATGGCCGAGGAGGTTATGTGATGGCTGCATTCTGTTTGTTTGTAAGCAAGAATACCAAAACAAACTACTGCGCAGATTATTTTTACATAAAACTGAGTTAATTTTGGGGATGATCCATTCAAAAGCAAAAGTGGAGGGTTTGGCCCTTGCACAGGTTTTGCACTTTCCAGATGCTTTTGATTTATAATACAATCCTTCTTGCAAATGGATTGCAACTTGAAATCTGTTCACATCTATCCAAACAGGATTTTGGTGACTGAATTGACCCAGGTTCTGAGCTCAAGAGCTTCAACAGAGAAATCTGTTCACACCTATCCGTACAGGGTTTTGGTGGCTGAATTGACCTTGGTTCTGAGCTCAACAGCTTCAAGAGAGAAATCTGTTCACACCTATCCACACAGGGTTTTGGTGACTGAATTGACCTAGGTTCTGAGCTCAACAGCTTCAACAGAGAATTCTGTTCACACCTATCCACACAGGGTTTTGGTGACTGAATTGACCTGGGTCTGACCTCAACACCTTTATAACAGAGAAATCTGGTCACATCTGTCAACACAAGGTTTTGGTGACTCAAATGACCTTGGTTCCGACCTCAACAGCCATTGCTTCAAACCCATCTCATGTCAATAGATGGCATTCATTATGGCCCTGTGCTAATATGAACTTAGTTTTTGAAAGTGAGGTGGGACCCTAACTTCAACCTTAACACAAATTCACGGTTTACAGTAGCCTTAACATAAAACCTAGTGCTTCCTACTACTGGCTCCAAGTGTTTAACCAGTTTCACCTGACCTGATTCATACCTTTATTGTGCTAGGTTTGAATCCACCTTACCACCTTATGTTGTTGGCCCTGTGTTGATGTTAACGTATCTGTCGGGGTCGAATTACAGCTTTAATTTTAATGTGAATTTTCAGTCAAAGGTTACCTTAATGTAAAAGTGAAAATGCTATTAACCATCGGCTTCTGAGACACTGAGAGACTACACCCTATCTTCCAGGGGTTGAGAAATGTTCTCTGAAAATATTGATGCTGCTTTTACAAACATCGGATGTTTTGAATGCATGCATGTCGTGTAATGAATACGTTCATTGTGCACCTCAACACAAAACCATAAACTCTTGTTTTGTGAGTCAAAGGCTACTACTCCCATAAATCTATAGCACTAGTTTGAGAATGTATCATCTTAATGGTCTTGGGTTCCAATCCAGACTATTACAGTATGTACTTAATGCTGGAGCATTTTTACATCTTTACATCATAGTGCTGAGTAAGTTATCAGTTGTAAGAATTTTTTTGTATTGTATTTATACTAAGCACAATATCTCCTTGTACTACACTACTCAAAGCCCATCTGACTGCACAAGTACAGCCCAAGCTCTCAAATGACTGACATTACTCTAACTGGAAGATAGAGGCTCAATGATGACCATTTATCAATGTCCCTGAGGTTCTTTAGCCTGTCACCGGGGATAGGACCCAATGACAGAGGACCGGTATTTTAAATGATCATCCATGCCACTATGTATCTGACTGTACCTGGGTTTGAACCCACATCCTCTGTGTTTCTAGGTGAGTGTGTTGCCCACTAGGCCACAGTGGCAGAAGAATCTGTTTGATCGGATGTAAAAAAAGCACGGGCGAAAAGTGCTAACTTTGCAAATGTGGGTTAAATGACAGAGATGCACTTACTACTGAGGACCTGTGTGGAATACAGTAAAAGTAACTACTCAAGTGGTACAATGCTAAGAAAGTCTACATTATAACATGAATTTTGGTACTGGCTGTTGCTTTATGTATTATTCCAAAAGACAATTTTTCTTATCAGTTAAAGAAATTTATGTTATTTGAAAGCTGAACTGGACATTTAACATTACAAGAATATTTGACATCCAAATTCAGCTTTCCACTGATTTTAATCCTACAGTAAAAGTCAAAGTTGGATTTTTTACGCCCCGTTCCACAGCCACAGTCATATTTTTCGAGGTCTTCAGTTTTGTCAGTTGTGGGAGTCAAACCCACACAGAAGTGACACCCTGTGATTAGATGCCTAACCTGCTAACCTAGTAAGCCACTGAGGACCTCTTTCAATACATTGACAATTTCAGTTGTCGTATTTGAGGTCAATGAAAGAGGCTCTTACTACAGACTTTATGGTAACATGCCGCATGAGACATAGGCATGCTCAATGGATTTTAGTATTCTCATTTGACATCTGTTTACATTCTACATCAAATCTCCATCACCATGTTAGCCTTGCTTAAGGCTAGAGATTCTTTGTTATTTGGAAACATTATTTTTGCATAACAAACGTTTAGTTTGCATTATGTACACTTTCATATACTGGCACTTACATCAACACACTACTAAGACAGACTTTGTACGTTGAGCTAATATCTCCTACATGCAGGAGTATTTATGAATGCCAAACATCTGTGTATATACTTAAAAATGGTTTGTGTTACAAATTTAAGCCTTGAGCAAGGCTACCGTCTGATGTAAATGTAAACATTGTTTTAGGCTTACATAGCCTCTTTGTGCCTTTGTGTATTCAAAGGGACACTGATACATTTATATACAGGAAGCTCAGACATTGGATGTCTCTGAATACCCAATCAAAACATAATCAACCTGAAATTGTGGATATTGACTTACAATAAGTAACAGTATAAATCTTGTACAATATACCAGTCAGATGATCTTGTCAGGGCATGTAATCAGCTAGTATATCATTACATCACGCCCATTATTTGACATTAGATAATCTTAGATTGCAGATCATTATTACGGATCATTTGACAACACTGGGCCAAAGTACAGTGCTGTAGTGTGTATTTTCTAAACAAATTTGGGCTTTATCTGGAGAAGATATGTATTGTGCTTTGTATTTTAGAAGAATGTGGTGTGAGATAATTTCATAATTTTATATTGGTTGTCCCATTATAAAAAACAGATTTTATAAGTTTTAATAAGCTCTTACAGTACTTGTAAATATGACATTTCTTAATGTTATATAATTACGAAAAAGACGTCATTGTTAACTGTGGTAATGTTTTATATTTACATGTTTGAGAATTAATTAATTCTAGCTCAGCCTTGTCTGTAAAAATTCTTTAAAAATGAATCTTTGTGGTTACATAAATGTTGTACATCTGTATATGTTCCACAGTAAAATACCAAAACATAGAATCAGTTTTTAACTTGAAATATATCTATGAAAGTAATGTGTGATCTTGTTAAGCATGTTATCTCTCGTTACAGATTATAACCATCACTATTCCCTTCTTCCAGTGTACTTTACAAGTCTTCATTACTTATACTTGTGATGCACAAGTGTTATTACCTAATCAGATACAAGAATTTGGCCCTCATGTAAGGTTACTGTTATTAATCTATTAACATTGACCTTTCAGCTTTATAAATTGAAAACTACAACTAGTATGTATGCTATGGGCGATGGTCAGTGGATTCCTGTTTTATGATGAAAATGCTACGCTGCTGTATTCTCAAAAGGGATTAAGAGAAAGATCTGGAAATATTAGCTTGTTAGCTTAATGCAGTCCAAACACCCGATTAGTATTAGCATTGGTATTCACAGAGAGTTTAAGCTAATTTTTACCTTTGATTACCTTTAATCTACTCATCAAAATGGATACAATTTTTAGATGAAATATGGTTGAATCTGCTGCACTTCATCCTAAAATCAGCTACATTTCGTGAACACCGATGTAATCCAAAGATTAGCTGAACCATTTTCTGTGAGCTTTGATCTGATTTTTGGCTAAACTTAATCCTTCTTTGAGAATACAACCCCAGTTGAAATCCAAATGGCACCTATAAATATGACTCATTACAAAACCCAGCTGGTTTTAAACTGGGAGCCTGTTGACACCAATCACGGGGGGAAAAAGGCTGAAAAATGTGAATTTCCAGTGAAAGTTGCTTTGTATTATGAGCAAAAAAAAGAGAACAGATAACTTCTATAATCAACAAGGGAGGTCTTGTGAACTGTTTCTCACCTCCATGATTTATAAATATAACTTCTTGTACCAAATCCCCGATCACTGTTAGTGGAATCTTCTTTTTGTGACTTGATCATTTCATATCAGTTTTATATGGCAGATCATTCCTATCATGACAACAGTGGACAAGACGAGTAGTGCTCATGAAAAGATAATTTGTATTGGTGAAAGTAGAAGTTGTACTTTAGTTACCACCGTTAAGGCTGAGACGGGAGTAGTCGGGGTGAAATGTTCATTTGTATAGGGTGTCAAGCATGTTTGAAAACTGGGTCAAACATCTATGATTTCCATGATAATTTGTTCTTTGACTTACTAAGTCATGAGGTGAGTCTACTACCTAAAAGATTATGAATGCAGGGCACTATCAGGGAAGTTGGGAGGGAAACTCACAAAAGTCGAATTGGAGTATAAGTAACATAGAGAATTGCAAAACTTAATAATTTATCATTTTTCCTTCAAGCATAATCAACTGTATCATGTTTACATTCCTGGCTGGATATGAGTTGTTGAAAACTAATTTTTTAAAAAAATTAATGACTTTTACAACTGTAATGTATAAATAAATAAGTCAGTAAAACAATACCACAGTACAAGTTGGTGGTTAATGATTTCACTTCAGTGAACATTTCTACCTTTCCATCAGACATTTTTTTTGCAGAATCCGTTTATTTGTAATGTTGATACTGTTCTTTGATGGAAAATAATTTCATAATATTTAGGCTCCAGGGACTTAATTTCTTTGTTCTGGCCACAATTATTAATGCTGAAGTAATACTGCAACTTGTGTTTCTCCTAATTATTTGAAATAATACTGATTATAAAGCACCAAATGAGCTATTATAACTTTAAAAAAAATCGTCTGTTGAGGTAAATCATTTTTGTGCGTGAGAATAACAAGGTGTGAAATACAGTTTGGTGTAGACTTGCCCCAAGTCTTTATATTTGTTTCCACCAGTAACCTGAATATTTGAATTTAAATTGGAAACTTACAGAAGTTCATTATACCACAAGCATTCTGGAGCAAAGGGAATAGTCCTTGCTCTCTTTGAGTGCTTTTGTGATTACATATTTATTCCCATACATCTAACTTTTACGTGATGTGACAAGACATAAACTTTTATGTTTACCCTTTTGTAATTAGTCCTTTTAGTTCTAAGATCCAATTGACTCATATTACCAATCTGACTTCATTCCTATATATAACTTAACTTTTAACACATATATTGACTTGATTCATAGTGCATAGTATTCCCTATAGATAACTCAATTAACAGTCAGCTGCACAGTTTATACTACTTCTGCAGTTTATCTGCCAATAAATAATTGACCTATTGGCAGTCATGATAGCCACTCTATAAATACATCTAGCCTTTAGATGGCCCTAGCATGTATAATTGGAAATATATGAACTGTCTTAACCCACCTGTAAAAACTCATTTGATTTCGATTTATATGAATTTTTGAAAACCCTGTACAACATGGCGCTTTAAAATATCAGACTCAATATCAAATACCTTGAATTATATGTAAATTGTTTTAAAAGCAACATTTACTTGCCTTTTTTTAAAGTTGACCTTACTTATGCATAATATGCATGTTTAATGACATTACCTGATCCGGCCAAAACCAACATTTTCTCGCAAATATCACCCAAAACATAGCCGGATCTAACTGGATCTACTACGGATCTGCTACAGATTGACACGGAAAGGGTTTGCGGTTTTAAAAAAAACAGTCAAAAGGACATCTGCAAACCTGTCCTTGGTTCACCATAGTGCTCTGTAGGAGATCCATAGCGGATCCGTAAATCTTTTACATGATCCACCCTCATCCGTGTCAGTTTCCATATATGGAACCGTAGCCTATATCCATGGGGTAATCCGTGAAAGTGTAACTGGCTCCTTTAACATAAAACACTTGCAGACAAAATGTTAATTATGTTTGGAACCAGTTTATGATACATATTTTCTTAACAGTGACTTTTGATGAATTACAACTGGTTACCCCTGTGCAGTTTTTAACATTCTGTGCTGTGCATGATACATGTCACTTTCCCACGCAAATAGAGTTGAATATAGACTAGGAGTTTTATCAAGGCTAGAGAAAACGTATGAATGAGTAATGCCAGGAAGTATGTGCTTGACCAGGTTGAGATGGCTGGTTTATTTTGATGGGAATTTGTCTGGATAGATGGAGATGTATCAACACGTGTACAGTGGTGCTGTGAGCTAATCAGAGCAAGAGATAATAGACATAATGAAAACATTAGCCTTTCAAAGGCTCTGTAAGAATATGTGACAACTGAAATGTTGTCTTCTACAACTGAAAAGCTCTCTCACACAAAGAAAAGGGTACAATGTAAAACTTGTGTGTCTTACGATTGTCCTATAGTTAGGGTAAAATATAAATAAGGCAGGCATTAGCATTTAAGACACGAGGTTTATAATTGTACACTGTAGGAATATCATAAATACAATAATATGCCATTCTCACAAGCTGACTGGCTTTCACTGTAACTCGGTACAAACCTCAACTTGGCACAAACCAGAACCTAGACTATTGGCCGTTTATTGTCATTGCAAAATTGTATCAAGTTAGAGTGCTCATTTCAATTAGAAACTATTTTATCGCCCCTTAAAACACTGCAAAAGGTTCAATAATTTTTTTCTAATTTAAAGTGTATTTATAAAGTCTAGGCATTTGTGTCAATGTGCATTTTAATCAATAGAAATCAAAGGTATTATACAAAAAGTAAGGGCCTTTATGGTCAATTTAAGTTACAACTTGGACCAGCACTGTAAGAAATCCAGACATTTGAATTGTGTGGTTTGGTACTCCCATTTACAATGGACATTGGACAATTTAGTACATACACTCTGTTATCAGTCTATGGTTAAGTAGATCAGTTACAATTCATATCTGTACTCGAGGTAGATACCCTGGATCAAACCAGAGGTTGTTTTGTGTACCTTTTTGAACAAGGTATATGCAAGAAAAAATCGTTCCTTTCACATCCAGGGTTGTAAATGGACTAACATTTATGTATTTGCATTTACCTTACTATTTTATACTGGCGTGTGACTTCAGTTTGCTAATGTATGTGTATAAGCCATTCTACTAAGAATGAGTTACCATTTACTGTTAGTACCGTGGCCCATTCAAAGATTTTTCTGCTTATACTGGGTGTATTACAATCTTTCTGTATTTTATTAAAGATGCTGGCTAACCAATATTTCAGCTCAGTTTCCCTTTAGTCATGGTTATTTACATAAATTTAGACACTTTATTTATGTCAAGCTTCCAACAGATATTCACTTTATTTGTCATTAAGCTGTCAACTTTGCCATAAACTAATAGTTGTGAAAACAAATATCTTGGATATGCGGGACACAACATTTATAAACTGACAGATGTCTGTTGCCAGATTACCCATTTTAATCTCTTTTCTGATCATTTTGACCCAGGGCAATAGCAACAAAGTGTCTAAATTACAGAAAATTGAATCCATTTTTGCATTAAAGAAGTCATTAAAGCTAAGGTAACTATATACCCCTATTCAACCGTCACTGACAGTTCCAATTAGAGTTAATCTAAAATAGTAAAAACTATAGTAAATAGTAAGCACTGGTAGTATAAGCTGTCATGTTAAAATCACTTTTGTATTTTTGTTGTTGTGTTATCATTTTAAATGCAGGCTCACTCTACAGATTTAACTAGTACAAGATTTTATCAAATTAACGCCTGCATTTATTGAGAAAGGCTACTTTATATACCATTCTGCCTAATATAACATTCTACTCTTGTAGAGTCTGAAATGGAGTTGTTTATATTGTACACAAAATCCATTTTGAGTGAAAATTAACTTTCATGATGTAAGACCATATTGACTTGTTAGTCAAAACACCCCTTTACATAGAACACCAAACATATGCTTTCGTGATATGTATATATTTCATTAGGGGCATATTGAAGGATTGTTTTCGTGTCTAACACACATGGGTCCTTATCCAAACAACTAAAATTTGAGGTAAGAGTTGCATCAAGAACTTCATTCAATTCGGATAACTACAAATTGTCACGTCAACATGATAAACAATCCTATGGAAAGTGTCCTTAAACATCGGATGTTGACCACCTGGTATAATGTTTATTTTGTTTTTCATAAATTGTGTAGTTTTATACAACATGAAATAACCAATGTATTAATCCCCCTGGTATGTGCCTTTTTCCCGATCTGTCAGTGACTGATCCACGCATAGTTCCAACTAGTCTTGCCTACGGCTCAGCTTCCTTTATCAAAAGACTTCTGTTTATTTATTTAGGGTTTTACGTTGCTTTCAACACTGTACAAGTAATATCACGATGGGTAGTTTTGTTGGCAGAAGAAACCAGTACATTAAGTTGATGAAGGTTCTGTACTGTAAACTGTCGAACATCCGTAAGCAACTATCAACTCTACCACATAAGGTCCAGCATTTGAACCGCCGTCCTCAGAGGTGGGAGGTGAGTGTGTTACCACTGCGCCATCGTGGCCCTTCAAGAGACTCCTGAAACATGTACACACAGGATGTGTATTCATAAAACATTCCTGTATGTTTGGAGCTCCTACTCACCAGACTGACCAATCTCTGTCTCATCATTATACTTATGTAAAATCAGTGTTTGTGAGAGTATTCAATGCAAACTAAACCAACATTTTGCCAAGTGATTATTTTTTTGCAAATTACAAAGAAACTCGGGTCTTAAAAAAGGCCAACACACAAAATAATTAAAGGCCAAAAAGGATTGCTATTTTAAATGTGATGGCAAAGTTTAAATCATAACATACACACATGCAAAATGATGACCAATTAGCTTTAATATGAAGGCAGTTATGCTGCTATGCATTCGAAGAGTTAAACACTGAATTTCTCTGCCCAATAGATTATCTGCAATAACTCAGCAACCATTGGATTTTGTTGATGTTTTAGACAAAATATCTGAATACAACAAATTTTCGTCCTGGAACCTTTAACATACTATGGAGACCATCGGAAAGTTGCAACAAGCTGGAGTCAAGCCCACAGTGACACTCACAAAGTTGTAATAGAAAATATACCCCCAACAAAACCTCCCTTAAGTATATAAAAGAACAAAAGCTTTTCTGTTACAATTCCTGTACTTGTAAATATATGTGTAGTTTGTATTTCATTGATCTTGACTCCAGTATCAAAACTTTCTTGTACATGTAGTTTTATAGGTTTTGTTTACTTTCATCTCATATTGAACAAAGCACAGCTACTGTATTAAGTTTTAATGTAACCTGAAGCATAAATAAACAAGGAGGGCCCTTCCTGTATAAAACCAAGATCAACTTTTAACATGCAAACCTCAGATTGATATTAGCCTTACGAAAGGCTTAAATGTGTTTAAAAAAGTTAAAAGCTTTTGTTAACATGTGCACGAAGAATTTGTATCATACAGCACTTTTTCATGCTAGGATGTATAGAACTCACCAGATTGAGATCAGCAAAGGCTAGTGAGATGCTACAGATGCCTCGTATCTCAAACAAACATGCTAGGATGTATAGAACTCACCAGACAGAGATCAGCAAAGGCTAGTGAGATGCTACAGATGCCTCGTATCTCAAACAAACATTTCACATAATTAATAAAACAGCAAACTAAAAATTAATTGTCTTATGCGGTATGTCCATCCAATTTTGAGTCTTAGGAAAGGCTACAGCAAGATGGTCGGGGTTTATCGTGACTGTAAACATATTGTACAGATCATTTCACTACATGAAATCAAGGGGACGGAGGAAACAGTGCATACCAGTTGGTCAAATGTATTCACTGACAACCATAGAGCACCAGTAAACATCAACCAAATTTACTACTTTAGATTGGATCAGAAATCAAGCCCAGGAACTGTGTGATGGAGGGTCAAGGTAGTTACCTAATACGCTACCCCCATCTGATGTGATTTACAATTCTCACAGTTTACTTATCCGTATATTTCTCTCTATATATTTACTTAGCTTTATATATTATAAAGTAAAGCAACTCAGACCCTAAAATACATTTGAACAGCGGTGAAATCGCAATGCAATTTGAATAATGATTTAAGTATAATACATTCATCACCATGTACATCAGCCTTCCTACCTAACCCATAAATGAAGATCAGAACAACCTGAACTGGAATGTTGAGATCATTTCTCAAAAGAGGATCAAACAGGCTGGTAGTTGGACACACTAAAATAAGGTAAGATTGCTAAATACCACACAGACTACTTCTAAAGATACTTATACAGATAAAAGGGTTGAAAACAGATTAACTACCTTCTTCACTGACAATTTGGCTCCAAAGAGTCAAAACATTAGCTATCTGGCCTTTCCTTGACTCAAATTGATAGTCAGTATTTTTCTTGTAGAAATAATTACCAATAAATATTTTTTCTTTTTATTTCAGATAAACTTATTGCATTGTATATCAACTATTGACAGAAATATATTACACATTCGATTTAAGATTTCAGAGATTTAAGCAAGAGAGGGTTTGCATGTGTAATTTAAATAAGTTTGTCACAAAATGAATAATATCTGTTAACTAGCCCGTGAAAGGCTAGTCATAACATCCTGAATTGTACACATAGAAATGGATAGTGCTGATGTATGCTTCAGATAAAATACAAGCATGGCTGGAACTGGTGATTAATTAATTTCCCACTTCTAAGTTGGTTTTATTGAAAGAAAAAGATGAAACTGGAAAACAGTCCACATGAAAGAAGATTTGGATCACACAGAATCTACCACCCATGTAACTATAAACTTCAATCAGTCACAACTGGCCTTTTGCTTTATGGTCTTGACCTTTGTTAGTCACTTAGCAAACGAGTGGATGGTTCATGTTACCTCTTGTTTCTTCTGTTATCATAAATGTCATGACCTGAAGTATTTATGAAAAAGTTGTGTCTCCTTTTATTTTTTTTTCTTTTCTTTCAATGAAGTGGTGTTCTAATTAGAATATAGGTTGTGTTATAATGATTTAGTTTTTGTAAAACAGCATAAAACACATATTACAGTAGTGTTTGTTAACAGTCTAAACCACAGACTTGAGAAGTTTTTTTCTGCCGGGAGGTCTCTCATACTATGTTCTGTATTATGTATAACTGAAACAATAATTGTCGTACAATGACTGCCCAGTAAATATGTAGAAAATTTTATTAATACTGAAAGACCTAAAGAGGGCGTTAAACAGTTAAAGGTTATCAGGAAAAATTGAAATGTTATGGAAGTGATATAGATATAATATTCATATACAAAATGTATTCAGTTTTGAAATGACCTTCACATTAATTTTACATGTTTCTATAACACATTAATTATCTTCAGTTTATTGTAAAAACTTGGGAAATAGGAAGTACATTGTCAAAACATCCCATTAAGATAAGAAACAATCCAACCAGGACTTGGGGGACAATGTCATAGAATTAAAAGAAGTGTAATAGATTTGCTATAGTTTCCACATAATAGAAAGTAAATCATCTGCAATATGTTAGCAAAAGTGTATCAATCAGGTTCCATGTCTTTAGAAATGCCAGCTACGGACTGGGTCCTGTTCAGTAGAAATACTTTCTATGGACTGATACCGATATTCACCAAGACCCAATTTGTTATTTTTAAATGTTATGACTTACCAGTTGTTCCTTCAATATATCCATCTTGCTTTGTAAGGATCTTTCAGCTTTTGTCCCACTATTTCCACCATCTGGCACTGACTTAGATGATGAACTACATTGAACACTAGTTCCATTAGCTGCCAGTTTAGATTTCAAACTTTCTGCATCTTTTTGTCTCTTGACATAAAACTCCCTGCATGCATTGGACAATTCGATCCCAGCTGTGTAACTATCCATGGTCTCTGAATCCAGAAGCTGAACTAAGCTCTCTGGATACTCTATGTGATGGTGTTTCTGTAAGAAAAATCCACCTGGATTCTTACCATTGGTGAGAATGTTAGAACTAGTACCACTGCACACACCTAAACACCCTCTGCAACAAGGCTGGTTCCCGGTTTCTGGCTCCATGGGAGTAATCATTCACATATACACAAACACCAGTCTATTTTGATATATAGGTGGATATTTCCTTTTGTTGACCAATCTGACTTCATACAGTAGAGAACCATTTACCACATAAACAGTGCAAACTATAGCTCTGGGCAATATACTGTTCAGTAGTCTGTACACTGATTGAATATCTAAATGTCTGTGTATGTGTGTGGTTTTTAAATCCAGACAAATCAAATAACTGCAAGCCTAAAGAAATAAATAAAAAACGGGAATGTTTTACCCTTTTGTGGAGTTTCCTCTTTTGTTACTCTCTTTCAACAGAACACAAAATTTCCAATTGTGAGCACAGTAAATCCAAACAAAAACAAGAACACGTGGATGTTTGCTTAAAATCTGTTCAGATTCCTCAAAGTAACTACATGTGCTTTTACTTTCACAATGTTCAAATAACTAGAATTCTTCATTCCTTTGTAAAAGGAAAATGCTTTCTACACAACTACACGGCTTACAAAAAAGTTCAGTGTAATGAGACTACCACTTTTTGCTATTGAACGAGAAACAATGAGTGAATGAACCTATTAATTGACTTGATAAATGTGTTACCAACAGCATAGCAAATTATCCATAAACTATTTATCCACAAAAGCATATATTGTTTATTTCACCCACACCACATCAATTGCATTAGTTACAAATGAATCTTGCTATATGCCTCCTTCTGACAAAATTTAATCTCAATTATAATCGGCAAAGACACTGGTTCTTTCATGTTAAATAGTGTCAATTGATGTCTTAACTTCTCTGTCAACTTTATTCCTTTATTGCTTGTTAAAATCCCCTTTCATTTGTTAACTCCAAAATGATACAATGTCCACTCAGCCATATATTATTAATACGTTTATAAAACTGCAAAAACAAAAACAAATCAATGTATATTTCTGATAGATCTTCTCTGGTTTTCTACATACAGCCTCCAACAACAATAACCTAACATCCATGCAACAAATCTATAAGCTTTTCAATGCACATAGTCTTTAAAACAAGACTTGCATATTTTTACATCAGCCAGCTTTATGTTTATCTTAAAAACATCTGCTCACCTTGCCAATGTTAAAAATATATACACACCACACAGGCAACAGACATTCCTTTTGTTAACTCAGTCAAACACTGAATCATCTTTCCATATATAGAAGACCCCTTTCACTGTTGGATGGTGGTTTAAATCTGTTTTAAAGTAGTCTCCCATTGTCATCTGTCAAACAATAAGATACACCCCACCTCACCTCCCTACACCCCTTTTATTGTTGTGACATCAATTAAGTTTGCCAAAATCCTTAATAAGGTGCTATGTACTGGTATTTAATTGCCCATTGAAGAAGCTTTGTAGAATTTTTATTGACTCTATTAAGGCATTTGGCAAGGGGTATGAACACAATAACATATGTTGGGATGTGACTGGATTAATTAGTAACGTTCTCATAATCTGATTATAAAGTGGGGTGCACATGTTGTGACTGGTTGGAAGTCAACCCATGTATAAGATTGTCTGCACAGATAATAAGGGGTTAATAGTGTCAGCTTTCGGCACCCCATGGTGTATAAAATGGATGAATATGGCAGATGTAACTGTCCACACTTCACTGATCTTTTAATCCTGGAGCACTTTTCATTTTATAAAGTCAGTTCCAGACATATATGTTGAGGAATCATTTTATTGATTGTCCAGTTAAAACTGAAACTGTGAAGAATTCTTATGAACTGTTTCTGAAAGAAACTGACACCCAAATAGACTTTGTTTGTCCTTTTGTAACGAAACCGTAAGGGAAAGAGTGTGGGGGAGGGTGTGTGTGGTTAAAATATACATTACCAATAAACCAATAAAATCCCACCACTGTCAAAATTGTTAAATATTATTAGCATAAAAGAGTACCTGGGCAGCACATACGTCTATCAAGGCTCAACACCATCTAATATTGGTTATGGGTGCAATGACAGCAAACCTATTAAAATTTCTGGATTTGGACGATATTTGGATCACCAATAAAACTGATTCATCTATTCCTTGTGTGATTATCAAAATTTATTGAAAATTTCTGTCAAAATCTGTCCATAGCTTTATGATGTTATTTCACAAACAAACAAATAAACAAATGCCGGTGCAAACATAACCTCCTCAGTGGAGATAATAACTGAACATTTTGTTTGGCTACGTTTAATTATTCTACCAACAAAGGTTATCCAAGCTGCTGGCAAAGGGAGCTTCTGTTCGTAATTGTCTACATGTCATAATATTTTCCTTTGCTAACTTAAATGTGATCATGATGGTAGTAATTACCATTGTTGTTCACGTTTGCTTCATTGTTAAATTTCCTTGTAATTACCTAATATGTTAATCATGCCATATATATTCATGTTCTATAAGCTAATCAGTCTAATTTTATTTTTTTGAGACAATGAACGGGTGCATTTTAGAACAGCTTGGATTTTACACTCTCACTGAAAGTAAGCTTCCTTCTAGCCTCGCCACAGGCGTTAATATGTAGTTTGATTACAATAAAGTTACTTTTCATAATGTTCTCATGCATTTATTTAGCTTAGCTAGCTTATGAGAATACCTAGACTACAAAGGTCCTGTTACAGAGTGCATTATGACAAAAATACGTCACGTTTGCATTATGATTCAGACAGCCGGGAGGGCAAGGCTAGCTTCCTTCCAGAGCGAAATGTTCTCAGAGAGTCATAGTGCACTGAAGAGGATCTTACAAGAGGCCTAAGCTACTTGTGTACAACACAATTTGTATTAGTATGACTGATGTTTCAATATCCTACATTTGTAGATTTATAGTTACAGAATATAAGAAGTTTGAGAGGGCCGTATTATGATTTATGGCATATAGAGCTCTGCCCAGGGGAAGATATTAGCAAGTTTGTCATTCATCTAATCACAGGTTTTCACCCCTTTGGGTGGCCAGTGACAATACTGGGGAGTGTCCCAATATATAACCCTGGCTGTAGAACAAGATGAAAAACCCTAACTTTGACTTTGTAAATCATGATATGGCCCCGTTAAAAAATCTCATTTTCTGTATATTACTTTAAAATAATCTAATTCTGTTATTACATTAAAGTAATCTAATTCAAACATGAATGACTGTTTTGAATATCCAAATAATTTAATAATGTTTTAATTACTACTTCATCACCATGCTGATGAAACATAAAAAAAAAACAAATTCTCCACATTTTAGCCAACCAGACTGATATGTTTAGTACTAAGGCATAATTATAACATATAAATGTTATTCGAAAAATGTTCTGTATTTGTATGTGATAATGGTAAAAGAATAAAAATACATGCTGACAATGATAGATATAAATCACAATGCACTCATATAGTTATAAACCGTAATGTTTAATGTGGAATTTGTACTGTTAATGTTCAAAGTGATAAAACCTGTCATTTATGGAATTAGAAAACTGTAAGCATATAAAATAGTTGTGAAGTTTACAAATCTATAAATTTCAATATTCAGAGGTAAATCTATAAATTTTAATATTCAGAGGTAAACAATAGGAATCAAATACAGTAAAACTGAAAACAGACCATGTTTTTCCTCTCCCTCCAAAGGGACGCAGGATGAAGTCTGTCTACCCGTCTGTCCGTGCATATAACACAAGAACTATACTAGATCTGAGTCACATTTTACCACAAGGTATAGTGTCTAACTATGACTCAGTCCTCAAGCATGGTCTCTATCTGGATCCTTATCCTGAATTCAGACCCCCATCCCCACTCCCCGCAAGGATAGCATGTGTCTTCTGAGGCACCGATTCTTGCATATATTATGTCATTTAAAATTGTTTATTCAGATAGATGGTACTTACATAACAGGGATATTATCTGATCAGCATATATTTTTAAGTTTGTTCGGTGGCAAGATGAACTCATACAAACCGAATCCATAGGACAAGGGCAGAATAGTTTGTCCTTTCCGGTTGTAAATTTTAAAAGTATGCTTCACAATGATTGTGTTACATTTATTAGCCATCACTTTGAATGTTAAGTAAAAGAAGTCCGTATTTTACCTTTAAAATGCACAAAACAAAATCAGCTGCAGAATGTATCCATAGTGAGGTGCATCAGTTATTATAAAAAAATTAAATTGTAACTTCATATTTTCCCATTATTTCTACATGGTTTCTAATGCAACAAAAACCAACAGAAGCTCTGTAAAATATAATAAGGGGCGAGGGGGTGGGGAAAAATATGTTACATAGGTTTAATACGCCTTTATTCAGGTCAAATATATTGAGAGGTGGATAATAAAACCATTTTGAAACAACAGGAAAAAAGCAACACGAGGTTCATTAGAAAAATAAATCTAGGAGTTTAAATTACAAAAGTGACTTCATTCACGTATTCTCGCTGATTTCAACAAGGTAAAATACGTTTTCGTCACACCTATACAGAATATGATTGCATAATTAAAGCAAACAGGGTGATTTCATAATGTAAAGAAAAAAGCAACAGGCTTAAATAAGCACAGGAGTAGAATCATTACTTGGGGGTGGAAATGAAAACCACAAAATTCATACCGTGTGGATTATGTAGAATTCTATGACGTTATGGAGAAGCGGCATGACATTATTATTTTACCAGCTCAGTTGACGCAATATGTACATTAGTAATGGGAGAGATAGCTCACTTCCGGACTTTCACCATACTTGACAATGTTGAAAAATTCCCCAGACTTGGCTAATGAGTTACTAGAAAATGAATTACTGGGGAAAACTATACACAAATACAATAAGAATGATACCCCTAATTACATTTTGAAACTAAGTATAGGATAATGGCCAAGTAAGTGCCCAATATTAGAAAATAATGGGTTGTTTATGAGGTCCCTTCTGAGTCAACAATCCATTATTTTCTAAAATTTGACACTAATTCTTAAGATATTGTTTAACATTATTATTCTTCATTTCTGTATTTCGGGTATGTATTTTCGGGTATTTACGATCATATTGATTAAACAAAACTATAAGGGTTTCTTTGGAAATGTGTGTAAATGGCTTCCATTTATGGTCATAATCACCGAGTAAAACAACTGACCAATAATGAAAGATACTGGACGCCTTTAACAAAAGAAAACCTCACAGGTGTAATTTAAAAACAAATAACTTCCCCATTATTTAGTTAAGATACAGCTTGTGGTGGATAATAAGTTGTATTATCTCCCCTAACAGGTGTGTTTTATTTACAAATTGAAACAGTATTTCCAGCAAATCAGATTATTAAATCTCAGTTCTCACTACAAAGACTTGGAGCAAGTCTAGAAATATTCATGATTTCTTGTTGATTAGAGATACTAGCAGTACTAATTTAAAACTGGGTAAATTAATTTAAAGTTGCATCACATTTGTACAGAATGATGTAGGATTACATAATTCTAATTCTAATAGTATTTTGAGAGCTTAGTCTCCATCTAAAGATAAACTCTAGGGGCACCATACAGAAAAAAAAGCAGAAAACTATGATTATTAACTTGAGACATAGATGGTTTCATTAACTCTAAAATCGTGTTGATTATTGTAAATCTAGAACATGACAGATAGAGTGTTTACTGAACGAGATGGTGAGTTTTGTACTCGGATATATTGAAGTTGGACATTCCATACCACAACAATTTGGACCCCACCTTGGAGATTTTGTAACAGTTGTCAGATACATAAAGCCAGTTGCTGAACCAGATTTTAAGTAAGGTGGGGGTTCGCATCAGACATACCATAACTAGGGGAGTCGGGGGGCATGCCCCCCTGGGACAAAAAAATAATGTTGGGTACAAAAATAGTGCATTTCTGGGTAAAAACAATAGAGCATTTCCTGTAAATTTAACACCACTCTCAAGAAATAATTTTGTACTTTGGGTTGAACCCCTTTACATTATTTTTCAAAAGGGGGGGGGGGGGGGGGTTGTCCCGTCCACCTCTACACGGTATATTCATTTTATGCTATTTGCCGTTGAAGGCGTTCTTGAAGATTGAAAGAAATCCTACAATGGCAAATATTTAGACAAACAACCAGGCAATGAAGAGAAGACAATCTCACACCTTTTGCCAAACATAAGATTGATCCATCTCTTTATATTCCTTCACCGATCGTGTGTCCATTTATTACTGACAGTTTTCGTATAAATACATATATGAGGACATTATATTTCCAATGTTCACATAGACGATCGTTAAAAGTTAATGCAATGGCTACATCATTTCAAAAACAATGAATATCTGTTTTTAACATGAGCTGGTTAATCAGTAGGAAAACCAAGTCCACAATGATATTTTCCAGCAACTGCAATATGTCAAATAGCAGCAATCACAATAGTATCTCTCCCATTCCCAGGACCCCCCAAGACAAGGAGTAAGCAATTGGGAGTAAATTATTTATTAAGATATATAACATGATATAAATGTGACTACTAAACGGTTGATTTACTGACAAGTTATACTCTTTCATACTCATAATGTCTACATGTATGCAACTTTACATTGGCCATTCAAGCTTACATGAATACATAATTATACTGAAGAAAACAATGCATAAAGCATAGAAGGGTGGCACTGAGGAGAACCCAGAGTGAATTGCAGAATATACCACAGAAAACTATTTACATGCTAAGCAATTAAAGCCCAAGAGGGCCAATACACCAGCGCAGGGCCACTGCATTACTTATGAAGTGTTTAAACTTTAAAATACACTTACAGTAAATAAAATAACTTATTAAAACAGGTAAGTGTAAAAGTTAACCATATTACTGAATAAATGATTAATAAATGAGTAATAAGCATAGAAGTCTCCCACCCAGGCACCAAGTAGAAGTAGGAAAAATAGGTGTTAAGATGGGAAGTAAATGCAGAGGAAACAGCAGAAGTAGCAGAAGGGGGAAGGTGTATATATACCGCCACACCGTCTCATTGGACAAAGTACCTCGGGCCTGGATGTCTTGTATAGAGACCCCATGTCTGAAGGCCAAAGTGGCCCCCCTTCCTAAAATCATGAAATGTAAAATATCTAGGAAAATGCAACAAATGTGAGACTCTTTTGAGATGCTTCCTAGCGAATGAATCAGTGAGTGGAAGGAGAGAACCCTGTTTACAATATAGGAACAACGGTTCATTGGAAGTGGCCGGAATAACACAGCACATGGCAATAAGAGCCCTAACAGGACAGAGGGGTGAGGTACCCAAAGCAGGAATGGTTACAGTTGTAAACGAACACCTGTCCTGGATTGTTTTAGACCATTTAATCAATATAACCACATTATGGGTTGAAAAAATAAGGTCACAAGTACATAATTGCCTTGTAATATCAAAAGTAGTTACAGGATGAGGCAATATATTACATAATCGCAAAAAAGGGAAAACACACAATAAATATTAATGCCAGATAAACAATAGGATACTCAAGATTTTCAATAATTTTGATCATGTCCAAGAGTATATAGTCATCAATAACAAGTGGCAATGAAGGTTTTAATGGCCTGTTGATAGTGATGGCTTTAACGAACAAAGGAAGTATCTTGACCATACACAATGTACATGGATCTAATGGCTGTCATATAATTATTAATATTGGAAGGAGACATACCGCAGCCATACAAATGCTCCATAAAAGCCAAGACCCACAAAGTAGAGACCTAAGGCCACGTCAGCTCAAGGACCACCAGGAAGGCCAAAAATCCTGCACACATTCTGCCATAAGTGGCTAATGTAGCTGGACGAAAGGCAGACCATAATCTCTGAGTAGCCTGGTGGACCAAGGGAAGTGAGGTGACCTCAGGCTCTGAAAATATAAATCATATGTGGTGATTTAACAAAGTTAAATTAATATGAGCATTCATACATAGAGGACTGGAAATATGAGTATTAAGTGCTATGAAATCCTAATGACTATTAGTCCATCTTGACAGCAAGTCAGCAACTGTATTCTGGACACCTGCAATATGTGAGAATTGAATGGTAATGTTATACACTGCAGACAAAAGCCATATGTTGCTGGCACAGGTACTCAAGACAGGATCCCTGGAACCACCTGAAGTCAAAACTTGTACTACAGCCAAGTTATCACAGTGTATCTGGATCCTAGCATCCCGCCACATGGAACCCCATATTTTAAGAGCAACAACAATGTTTAGCATCTCCAAGTGGACTATACTATAGTGTTCGAACCCAAGAGGAATAGTGTAAACCAGGTTTTTAAAACAACCACCTAGGCCAGTAAGACATGCATCTAAATAAATGTGATCTGAAATGGGGCGAATGTCATACATGGTGACCCCATTAAAGGAGGTCAAAAAGATAAGGAACCAATTTAAATCTTTATGAAATTCAGCATCCAGGGGAATTTCGGATGAATGAGTATGGTCCCTGAGTACTTGACGCAACTTCTTATGACTGATGTCCAGACCTAATTCCTGAAGTAATTGAACTAAAAATTCATAAGCTGAGTGAATTTTTGAAGGCAAACAACAATACAAAAGATCATCTATATAATTGTGAAGGTATGGGTGTCCATACTGTGCCATAATATACCTAATTGAATGGCTGAGTTTTGAAAAAAAAATGATCCCAAGCGAAATCCAAATGGGGGGGGCCAAATCGGCATAGTACTTATTTCTAAATCTTAAGCCCAACAAGTCAATATCCCCCGGATCAATCCTAACATGTCTGAAGGCCCTGCTGATATCAACTTTAAAAATTTTAGCAGAAGGACCCAGAGCATTCAAGCGATTGACCATCAAGTTAACAGATGGATACTTCAATTCAAAATCTGTATTAAAATACACCAAACTGCTGACTCCATCATTGACAGAAAGGCCCTTGGGACAACTCAAATCAATGATGGTCCTTCTGGTATCCAAACCAGCCTTCTCTCTAGTCATAAATGGAGAGATGTGAAGGTTAAAAGGAGGAGTGTCAAAAGGACCTAACATGGCCTTATACTTTATTTCCTCTTGTATATACTTGTCTACTTGATCCGTGTAGTCATTAGCTGAACTAAGATTATCCAAAGTCTGTCCCAAAGTACAAGCTCTATCAAAATCTAGAGGGAAACCAAATTCGATCAAGTCAGGAAGCTGTTAATCAAAATAGTCCCTAAGATAATATCTCCAGCGATCTACCTTCAACTGAGTTGGAATAGGTATGCGTAAGCCTAAAAAATTAGGCACACCACTTTGTCTTACTAATTTATGAGTTTCAATGTCAGGAATCTTGTTATAGTATGTGGGTTCACCCGTAAAGAGCTTTATGGTCGACAATGGGAGGCAACCAAACGCAGTGCCCAACTGTTTCTTTGTTTTTTCAACAATAACTTCCTCAGTACAGTTTGTAACTGTACCGACTGTTTTTATAACACTTGAATTATTGTGTTTTGTTTATTTGGGGTTTTACGTCGCTTTCAACACTGTACAGGTCATATCACGACGGGTAGTTGGAAGGGCAGAGGAAACCAGTACATAGAGTTCGCTAGGGTTGTGTACTGTAAACTGCCGACCAACGGCAAGCAACTACCAGCTTTCCCACTTAAGGCCGTCACGGGGATCGAACCCCCGACCTCAGAGGTGGGAGGCGAGAGTGTTACCACTCTGCCACCGTGGCCCCCTTGAATTATTGTGAGATAGATTCAAACCTACCTTAGTACCATCACCTTTCTGAGTCTGTGTAACCACTAGACCACCATCAGTCATATGGCATCTCTCCTCCAAAGAGGGCTCTACTGTTAAGCTGTCAAACCGATTTGTTATAAGTACAGAAAAGTCATCAGTATCATAAACTCCAAAACATGTTGAGTGCCTTTTTTGGTATGTACCCATCAGCTGTTTTTTATTGACATTATGCACCTGATCACCTATTTCCTTTACAATATGCCTGCTGTTGTTACACATTGTCACCTTATGTGCACCAGCATGTGTGCCCATATTTGGAATTTTTTTACTTCTGTTTGAAATACCTACATTCTGACAGCTGTTTCTACAACCAACTGCATTCTTTTCCACGCCTTGAGAAAGTACCTGCACATACGAACGCGCATCACAAATAGAAGCAGAGTTTAAGCCCTTGAGAAATTCTGTTCATGTCAGCTTTGGATACAAATTGACACTGTCAAACTGAATGCAGTTTTGAAGTGAAGATCCAAATTCTCTGGACATGATGAACCATTTTCAGCATGTCCAGCTTCATTCGGTTTTCTCTTTAATCTTCTGCAATCTATCTGTGAATGCGAATACACCTTACCATCCATTTCCCAGCATGCTGCACAAATATGCCTATAATAGACACCTTTTGTTTCATGATTTTGTCTAACACATGTTTTTGTTAAAATACACACATGCCACAAACTTACACACATTGCTTACCATTTTTTCCTGTGTTTTAGTACCTTGTGTAGCCTGTTGCGTTATGTGCCTCTGCGCGTGAGCCCGACGAATGTGGTCAATCTTTTCTACATCAGACCAGCCTACAACCTCCCCCTGCTCCATTCAACAGAGCAAAAACAGCATGACTGGCTTTTGCAGAAGCCCAAGAGAAGTCATTTGCATCTTCTAATAAGTTAATTACATAATCCAACATATATTCTTTGATTTGAATGTTGGACTCTTCCCTCATGCTTCTGCAAAAGCCACTCATCCATTGCAAGGGGGTCAACTGGTTATATGTCTCCCTATCCTTATTCTGGCCAGCAAGTACATATTCATAGGGGCATTTTATCCTATGATTAACAAAGAAATCAACCGGCCCACCCCTCTAGGACTTAATCTTCCCATTACCTGTATGTATTTTTTCTGACAGTTCATGGAATCTTTGTTGGACCTCCTGTTGTATCCTAGCTTCCTGCCTAAGAGCTGCTGGAGGAGGAACATGATATTGTGCAACTTTCGGAAGTCCTGGGTTCAAGCCCAAAGCTACCCCTTCCTGTGGGACAGCTGCTTTAACCGTTTGCTTTTTTACAACTTTTTGATTTTTAATTTTTTTCACATCTACAGATTTTTTGCAAGCTTGCTGCTGTACCTTCTCTATGTTGGTTAACCTATCTCCTAACCTAGAAAGCTGGGAAAAAAATTGCTTGTTAACATCTGCTTGAGAAGGACTTTTTGATCCCTATTCTCAGGCTAAACTCGCCCACAAGCATGAGCATGACCAGCAGATTTGGCACCCTTATCGGATCCGAAATCAGGAGAGGAACAAATTTGGTCTGATGTGTTAAACAAAGCACTTATATCAAGATCAGAATTACTGGTGCCATCAGATTGGTTAAGTGATACTTACCCGGGCGAGGGGTGGCTGGCTCCCAATATCTGGGTCAAAAAATCTGAATGTAGCTGCAACTGTACAGGAATCACATGTTCTTCTTTATTTGAAGATCTCAGATTGTATCGTGTCTCCATAAATATAGTGTCCATAAAAACGGCATGTGATAGACAGATGGAGAATTTTTTTTTAAAGTGCACACTGCCTGGTTCCAAACTTCAATATGCAATGTTTTATCCACTGATGGTCACATGTACCACATGAACGATTCACCTGTAAACCCAAAAGGGGACATTGGGGTTCACCTGTAGAAAGACAGTAAGTAAAAGACCTAATTATGAATTTGAATTAAGCTGGTCCCCAGGAATGAGCCCACGAACACCTAGATGTTCGAAAGCAAACATCAATTTAGTGCTTTGTAATGCCCAGATCCCACAGTGGTGATGTTTGCGGTATTGTAAATTGTTCATTGTTCTTGGTGGATTCCTCCTTATTCCCCCTTTGTCTTCAGTTCTCTTCAGTTTTACCGTCTCATGGCGACAACAGCCTAGTGTTCAAAATTGTTGCTGGTATTCACTGATTTTTAAGCTCGCCATGACAATTAGCCTCAATTGGTAGCATATTCTTCCATGCCGTAGTTCTATTATAAGGCAGTCGCCAATGAGTTGTACTAGTTTCTTGTTCTCAGTATATTCAATGGATATTTTTCCTGGTTGTAAACTGATTCTTCCTTTGAGGTAGAATATTCTTCACAGATCGCATTCATTCTCCACTACCCATAACTAATTCGTGGGTAATTGTACAAAAATCGCCAGACATCTTCACCAGCTGATTGGGTATTCTCAGTATAATATTGCTTTGTCAAAGTTTAATGTCAGGACAGTCGAAGAACATCGTAGAACAATGTGGAAGTATGTAGATCTTCTTATCACGTGACCACAATTTTGAACCTTTTTGGCAAATTCTGGCAAATTTAGAATTGTCAGTATTCTTCTTTTTTCACCGAGATTATGGTAGCACCCTCACCACTGTGGGACATGGGCATAAATCATTAACACCATGATGTAATAATCTAACCTTTCTTAAGGCTGCAGTTTATTTGTAACTCGGAGAACCATACAGTTTGCATGATAAACGTTTGGTTTACATAAGGTATGCTTACATGTACTAACTTTACATCCTTATACCTCTAAGGCAGTAGTTCTGCCAGTTACTTACTGTAGCAACCACTCCAAATGTTGCAATACAATTTGAAAAGTTAACATTAAGTTTCAGAGAAAGTTGGGGAGAGCTGGAGTTGATTAACTTTTATTTACATGTCAAGACTACTTAAACATTGTTTTTATGTATCTAATTTCACAGGTATGCTGACAAAATGTTCGCAAACAAAATGGCAGTCAAAATTCGAAAGGACGGCAAAATGTCTCTCTGTTTTGAGCAAGGGACAAAATGCTGGTCTTATCAAAACCATTAAAAATACTTCAATTCTTTTTCACACAAGTGAAAAATTGTCAAAAA
This sequence comes from Sabellastarte sp. h YS-2021, assembly GCA_964017235.1. NCBI lineage: Eukaryota > Metazoa > Annelida > Polychaeta > Sabellida > Sabellidae > Sabellastarte > Sabellastarte sp. h YS-2021. The sequence goes on along the minus strand of OZ024929.1, from coordinate 166,580,617 downwards.
TTACGATTTGACCAGCATTTTTTTATCTGGCATTTTGTCCTGGATTCGACTTTTTTTCTATAATTGAAACAAAAATATTTACCCCTTAAATAATAAATAATAATCTGTCTAAAACATCTACCAATTTGTTTACGATTCATGACACGCATATCAGCCCTACTTTATTATCACTTCAGCAAATTTGACATGGAAATATCAGCCACTTTATATGCCACTAAATTGACTGTACAAAATCGAATGAAACAACACACAAGAGCACTCAGAGAGTGCATACCTCCTCCAATGTATGTGTGATTTTAAAAAAAATTCTCAATAAGAAGGAAATGGGAAAATCTGGATCTTTTTTTTTCCAGGCAGTAATCTGGATCACTCTCAAATTTAATGGGATCTAAGTTGGACCAATACCCATCTTCTCATTTTTTCATGCAAATCCGACAAGTAGTATTTCTGTAATCCTGCTAACAGGCAAACAAACAGACGAATAAACGATCATAATTTAATACCTCCTTAGCAGAGGGGAAAATCGAGAAAGATGAAAGGGTAAACATTTGATATAAGGTAAGACAAGAAAATGTTTATTCAGTCTAAGATTACAAATTGTTATACAAAAACATAATATGGAAGACAAAATAATACACTGAAAGGATGCAAGAAGAGGTATAGTGCTTCTATAGGTACAGAACTTTGGGATTTGTTTGTGTCACAAATGCCCAAAATATGAAGGCACACTAAGACATAGCCTCCTGGTGGGGGTAGTAACTCTGAATGAGAACTTCTTAATGTCGGCTTTACAGTTGGGGCAATGGCAACCATAATGTTGCCTGGTCTTGTAATGGTGGATATTAGAAAATTATTTTAAACGTACAAACACGTCACATGGGAGCATCTCTATCTGTAACTTTATACATCATTATTTCAGTGTTTTTAAAATCAATATCAGCTAAAAAAAGAAGATATATATTTCAAAAAACGGTAATATGTTACATCTATAGAAAACTTTTGTAATTATTCAAATCGTCCTGTTTCTATTCAGTCTGATTTTACATTATTTCCTCATAGCACAACTTAATGATTAAGATACAACAATATGAAGACACAATACCATGCTTAAAATTATTTTGTATTGAGAACGTTCCTAATTTTTAACCAAGAACTGCCCTGAAAAATAGTATGCTGTATTTCTTTGATTTTATATATAAAACTATTTTATCACGATATGTGTCCACTTTTCGACTTTTCAAAGTCTAAATTTATCTCTTAAATGTTAAGCATATCTGAAAATTCTGTAATTCTGAATTATGTTCATATGAGAAAAGCACTGGTATTATCTGAGGTCTATATGCGACAGACTCGAGCCTTTACATCATCCACAGTGGGTCTGCTTTTTGGACGTTCTCTCTTCATTTCAGTTACCAATATCCCCAAATCATCCTTCCTGGCTGAAGTACTCCCTGAAACATAACAGCTATCATGTATGCTGGTGATATTACTATCAAAAGAGTTGAGTGGTAAAGAAACGTTCAATAAAATACCATTAAATAAAATAAAAAAAATCATGTTGTTTCTTTATATTATTGAAACCACATACTGGTATAGACTGAACCATATACATGTAAAGTGAATATAAGATACATGAGCTCAAGGTCATGCTTGTATAAATGTCATGATTTAAGACATAGAATGTATCACAAAATTAACAAGATGCACTGGGAGAGAGCAATCGCTAGACTTAATGTGACCAAATTTTTAGATTTCTGCAGCTTTTACAGAAACAAATCTTAATACTACTACTACTAATAACAACAATAATAATAAAACCTCTTGGGTTCAAAACTGAGTTTGTACATTGTCTGTGCTTGTCCCTGTACTGTCCTGATGCGGATCTTGTCTTTGTTTAAGTTTTCAGAGACCCCAAGAATCACAAGTACAACACTCTACAGACAGAGCTACAGTTGTAACTGTGTGATTGTGATGTTTGAATAGTGTAACTCTAATGCGAATACAAAAACTTTGTTGCTTAACTTGAGATTTCTCCACCATTTCTATATGGATTTTTACACAATAAAAACTAACATAAGTGCTTTAATACTATTTTTCTAATGATATAAATAACATGTTTGTACATTATATAGTTTCCGAAATATTGACAACCAAAATAAACATGAAGGGGAAATCCTGGCAATAGAAGTAGATTTCTTTGTATATACCCAATTGAAAATAAGAAAAACTATCTCTTATATTGAGTTTTCACTCAAATTTTACCACATTTAGTGGAATCTGTGTGTACACCAAGAAGTATCTGCACACTAAATTTGAGCTAGATTGACTTGTTGGTTTTTCAGTTATAAGGGCAAGAAGATGCACAGACATAATGACAGAACGACAGAACGAAACTGATAATAATAACCCTCTCCTATTGTAGGGCATTAAAAGCAATATGTAGATTTGGAGAGTAAAGAGTTTTTTTTGAAAAACTTCAAAATACTGTCTGATTCCACAATACTTTTGGGAAACTTATATTCAAAATGCATTTTCACAGCATTAACAGTTATATTGAAATCTTAATTGGGAAAACCCTTCAGGGTATGCTGTTCTTAAAAATATTTTTGACCAGAAAATCATGTCACCATAAATCTATAACCAATTGCTAGGTTGCCAGAATGGAGTACAGCAGCATACAATAGAATGCATTGATAACTCCTTGGAATTTTATATTTATAAGCTTATTTCTTTTCAGAATTTCATTCTTTATGTTCAAGTTATTATCTGTGAATACTTTGCAAAGGTTTTATTGTATTGTTGCGTAAAAAACAACTTACTGTTATAATGAATCAGCTCTTCCAACACCCTTCCCATTGAGTAGATATCAGCAGAATTGTGGTATGGCTGTTTGTTGCGCACTTCTGGAGCTGCATAAGACAGTGTACCAGCAGGAGTATTGAAATAAATCTGGGAAAAGTGGGAAACAGATTCAGCAAAGTTGCCAATACCAAAATCAGCAAGTTTCACTTTTGGGTAAGACAAAAACTTGCTACATAACAGGACATTGGAAGGTTTGATATCCCTGTGGATGACACCTTTGTCATGGATGTACATCACGGCATCACATAACTGTTTCATTATGGAAATTATTTCATCAATGCTTGGCCTCTGATTTCTCATATATCTATCCAAGTCACCAATATCACAATACTCCATCCAAATCATAAGTGTTTTCTCAAGGTCCACCTCAGCAGCATAAATCTTTATTACATTTGGGTGGTTGTCTACTTTTTTCAAGGTCTTCACTTCTTTCATAGCCATGTTTTTTTGTGTTGGCATCAGGTAGCTCCACAAGTTTTACAGCATACTTTCTAAAGTAAAAAAAATAGTCAACACAGTAAACCAATCCAAAACCTCCACGTCCAAGATACTTGTATTCTTCAACTTGCGCAGCAGTCCATCCGAATGTGTTGCCCATGTTTTCTTCCAGCAAAAAAGCTTTCTGTATAAATTGAAAATTTCTAAATATGTTTGTTCCCAAGTTATACTATTTTAAGTGTGTTGATATATTTTTAACAGAAAATTGTAAATAACAATAACTCATAAATATTCAGGAAAATACTTGTCTATATTGTAGGACGTTTGAGAAAAAACGAAGCATGTTATTGTGCACAGTTATTGCGCATGGCCTATTTTGAATGGCAATATTTCAGAAAAGCCTTCTTTGTATTTTTACACTGTGGACTGTATAGAGTGACAGAAATATTTTCTAACATGTACTTACATAAACATATTCTATGAAAGTTGAACTGATTATATTGAGTATTAAAAAGGAATTATCTCATTCAGAGAGTTAAACTAGCAGAAGTTGTCAATACTGGTAGGCAAAAGAAATATGCTTGGCCTATTCGTTCACACCCTCAGGTTTTACACTTTTTGATAGAAAATATGTGTAGCAGTTCATCAAAAATTATAAAATTGATCATATACATTGATAATTTGTTTTATAACAGTATTCTTCTTTAATTAATTTAGGTGTGGGCATGAACTGGTCCACCACCACTACACAAAAGGACATTTTGTTAATTTTGATGAAATGAATTCTTAACATTATTGTAATGTCTTAATTATTTCAAGCATAGTGTTTGTATTGGGTTTGAAAGCTTTGAAAAGTCATGGACAGATTAATTCTCGAATATAACATGCCAAGTCTAAGGTGAAAAAAATAAAATGAATTGTCGACATGCTTATAATCTATTGGGCCAGTTATAACCTGAATTTTAATTGTGGCAGAGACATAGATAATGGGATAATTTGGAATCTGCATCCATCATCTGCTATAAGCAATTCATCTTATCTAATTGCAATAAGTGAAGTCATATAAAACCTTATCATGTTGAAATCATATAGGTCAAAGTTAAACTTCCTGGGGACTCCAAGCTCAGTCAGGAGTATTCATTTTGGTTATCAGATATTTATATTCTTTGTTTGGAAAATCATAACATTAATAAGTATTTTTGCCAACATAAATTTTGGCCCTCTGCTTATTTATTTAGAAAAAATACTGATGAACTGTCTTAAATTGACAACATCAGTCGAAATGGACATAAAACCACTTTTGAAGTAATTTTGAGTAACTCTATTTAAAATTTCATCAAATCCATTTCAAGATACTGAGTATAAAATGTCAAACAGTTAGTTAATGTTACGGCATTTTCACCAAATTACTTGCTTAATATTAAGGTGATATATGTTTAACTATATCTCTGATTACAAGACTACCTCTTATGAGTATTGTATGTGCTGTAATTCTCCTTGCAACAACTGAGAATGTGGCTTCCAATTTCAGCTATGTTAGCCTGCAAGTTGGCATTGCTTGGAGATGTTTACCTGACTACTTTTTTCACTTCTTTCTGCCTAAAAGTACCTCTCACTATATCACCTATGTATCACATATCAGCTCAAGATACTGTATTTTAAAATGATATATAAAAAAATAATGTGATTATTTTTCTGTCACCTTTTTAATTGTAGGTTCGAATCCAGTAAATCAAAAAATGCTAGAATTATTTGAAGTCCATGCAAATAAGACATTAAATATTCACTTGATGCAAAAAAAACAGTCCGAGTAAATATCAGATGAGCTGGATTTAAAGCCAAGGCCACAGCCTTTATTGTATCAAAGGTAAACAAATACAAGTGGATTAGGTTACTTTTTAACATTCAGGAAGCAGGATCTTAATGTAGGTTTCATCCACTTCTCTGAAACTTAACTACAACAATTGAATTTCTTTTGAAACAGGCAAGAACTGAGGTCATATGATGGCAGGTCGTCAATGTGTCCCACGTGTTTCTAGAGAGCTGGATTCAAACCAGAGACCACATTAGTTAGAGGCGATTTCTTAAAAACAATAACTTACAATTTGCCCAAAACCTTTCACTTCCCATGTGTTAAAGTAACATACACATTCTATCATTCGGATAAAACCACTAAGTTGTCAAAGTGTGATACGTTATTTGAACCAGTAGACTAAACTATAATATAGTTGAATTAGTTTTGTCTGACACCTATGTTAAATTTTGAATAAAACTTACAGTATCAACTTTTGTTTTTTGGTCAGTTTGGAACTTACAAAGGGGTTACTTTAAAACAATGTCATTCTGAAGTTGAAATGCCTCAACACTTAACAAAAATTATATAAGTCATAAGCATTCACAAACAATCAATGAGTATTTTCTCAGAAACAACTCGGTTTTGGTTTCATGAAACACTGTGTGAAAATACTTAGTATTTAGGGATTTCTGGTTTTCACAAAACTTACATATTTCTGTGTATCATAGGGACATTTAAAGTGTTAGAAGAAACAGTTTAGTGGTTAATGTACTGTATAAAGTAAACGTTATATAACATCAAAACCGCAGACAGGTACAAATATTTGCTTGAAAAACAATCATTGGGGGAAATCCAAACACATTTCCGTGGGCAAGAAAGGATCAATGGGATTAATACACACATTACACAATATGTAAGATTTGTTGCAGACTTTAGCTTTTTAACAATTAGTATTCTTCTAAAGGTATCAGGGGCCATGGTGGCAGAGTGGTAACACTCTCGCCTCCCACCTCTGAGGCCGGGGATCGATCCCCGTACTGGCTCAAGTGGGAAAGCTGGTAGTTGCTTGCCGTTGGTCGGCAGTTTACAGTACACAACCCTAGCAAACTCTATGTACTGGTTTCCTCTGCCCTTTCAACTACCCATTGTGATATGACCTGTACATATGACCTGTACAGTGTTGAAAGCGATGTTAAACCCCAAATAAATAAATAAATCTTCTAAAGGTATCAGAATTTTCATTTCAGTCTTATGATGAATGTAAGACATGTTGAGGATGCTTTACCAAAGTTGTTATTTGAAAATGTTGACTCAATATAAATTAGTTTTGACCAATCTTGTACCTGTATATATTTTTATTTCCAAACCGATGTTGACACCTGCTTCACCTATATTTTGATATCAATAGATATTATGTTCATGGATCTCCAAGAAAGCAGCTTCATTTCACTTCAGTAATTTAGTTTAAAAGGTGCATACCCAGCAAAAGTACACAATGGATTAATCCATAAATAACGATAATATCAATTATAATATCCACCATTTAGCTTAAGCTAAATCCGAACAGACAAAATTCGGAGCTGCTATTTTGGCTGCATACACCTGGTTGGAAGACATATTTACTACTGCAATTCTTTGCTTAGAAGTGTCTCTTCTCTTGCTCTTTGCAGGACCCAGGTGTTTCCAAAGCAGTCTTGCTAGAATTGTGGCTAATACCACCAAGTACTCACATATCACTCCCATAAGAAAGAGTCTTCATTGGTTGCCTATCAGGGGGCTCAGTGGTGTAGCGGTTAGAGTTCTCGCCTCCAACCTCTGGGGCTGCTGGTTTGAATCTCGGGCCAGGCGCTTCATGTTGGAAAGTTAGTAGTAACTTGCCGATGCCCGGTGGTTTACAGTGCATGATGCACTGGTTTCCTCCACCTGTAATCTACCCATCGCAATATGACCCAGGCTGTTGAACGCAACGTAAAACAACAAATAAATGTAAATCATTGGTTGCCTATCAAGCATCGCTCTATTTTCAAGATGACCCTATTAGTGTACAAGTTCCTAAACCCAGTGTGCTGCTCGAGGTCCCACATTTTGCATCAATATATAAATCTCAATAGTATTTTGGTCTCAGCTTTGCATATGATGATCAAAGGAGTTGGAATGATTTGCCTGATTATGTAGGCTCAAAAAAAATCGCTGCATTCAGGAAGAAGTTAAAAACCTATCTCCAGTTTTTCTGGTCTTGTTTCAGTCTTTTCAATTTGTTGTTGCTTGTCACAATGTTTCAGTTGAGGCCCTGGTCTCTCTGTTGTTGCTTGTCACAATGTTTCAGTTGAGGCCCTGGTCTGTTTGTTGTTGCTTGTCACAATGGTTCAGTTGAGGCCCTGGTCGGTGTGTTTGTTGCTTATCACAATGTTTCAGTTGAGGCCCGGTCTGTTTCCACAGCTGGTGTTTACTCAGTCACTGATCTAGGGTTTTATGTACATAATTTACACATTGTGTTTCCTGTGGTTGTTAAGTGTGCTTAACTTTAAACTCGGTTTGTTCAGCTAGTGTTTGTCATTCTATCGCTGGATTGAAGTTTGTGTACATAATTCACATAATTTATTGTGTCTCATGTGTATTCTTACCTATTTCACAATGTTTACACTTTGATTGTTCAGCTGGGGTTTACTCGGTCATTTATCCCTGGCAGGGCAGTGTGTTAAATTACATCACAACTTCCTTGCACAAAATCTTTATCATCTCTAAATTCCTGCTTTTTGCAGCAGTCTGACTTTGAACCTTCATGGGTGAAAGCGTCACCACCCTGCTCCCCTGCAACTTTGCAGGATACACTACACCTTTTCACAGGTCATATGTTCACTTGACACTACACTGCTCTACCAGTCGATCATATGGCTTACTTATGGTACTTTCATATTTGCTTTATATGTTGTATTTGAAATGTAAAAACGATAGTCACTTATATTCTTACTGTACTGTATTTCTAAGGTACAAATAAGAGCTTAATTTACATTCTCAATTTTATGCTATTCTTATACTAAATCTGTGTGGGCCCTTTACGTGTTTATGCTTAGTCTAATATACATTAACATGTGTAAAGTTGTATTGTCTATTACAAGTAATAATAATATGTGATAATGTACTAAGTGTCTTGTGATTGTCTGTGAAATAAAAGGCTCATGTTCCATTCTTATTTCTATATTACATCTTACTACTCAACTGTGAATAGAGTCTCACTTGTCTTTCCCTTAGACCTGGTCCTTGACTGTCTGTGATGTCGACCCCTGATTTAACGATTATGATTTCTGATCTCTGGCATTATGCATCTTATAGTCATCCTAGATGCAGATTAAGATTAATTGTAGAATTTTAATATAGCAAACTTAAGCAGTCAAGTAATCTGCTATCTGGTAAAAGTACTATTAGAATTAGAATACAGACAAACATATAATATTCAATCAGTTTATTTTCAACTCATACCAAACAAATATATGTAACAAAATAACATATACAATATATTTTTATCTGATTAGCAAATTTTACAAACAAAGCATTTGAGTCCTCTACATGCCAACAATGTGCTCATGCAACTTATTGTCACATCCTTCCTTTTTGTAGACAACTTCAGTTTTGATATAAAATATATATTGGCACTGTTCTCATGCTACTGTTATTGATAGTTACACACTATGTGCCATTAGTAGCTCTATGAGGTATACTTTATTTAATCTTCAGTTGCTGTGTGAAAAATGTATGGTGAATAGTATGGTGGGTAACTGTATCACAAGTTGCAATATGGACATAGTTACAGTACTGGGGCATTTTGTTTGATGCCTATAACTGCGGGTTATAGCATATAAAATCTGAACAGGGTATTAGTTTATGAGCTTATGAAAACTGTGTTACTACACGATTATGTTGTATGATTGAATACTAAGGTCTCATATCGAGAATATTTAATATCAATTTTGTACCAGTAAACATAAAATAACTAAAACAGTAAATTAAAAGAATAACCAGCAACCCAATCTATGGTTTTGATCGCTACCACCCTAGACAGTTTGCTGAACTGACAAGGTTCATCCTGGCAGAGTTTCAAAAATATTTGTCTGAATAATATCTGGGGAGAAGCAAGGGTTTGTCTTATACACACATAAGTTAGTCATCTAGAATAAATAAAAATATAAAAAATTTTAAACTTTTAGAAAACCCCAAACCCAATCACAAAATCAAACATCAATCTTGTCCTCTTGTTGACCCAAATATTTTAGTTATTATGATTGAAATAATCATTAAGTGTGAACTGATTCAATAAATGTGATTTTCTTAATTATATATTTCTTTAAAAATAAGACTTAGTTATAATGGGTTTGTCATATCACATTTTTTTTTATTTGCAGTTTTTCATTTTTAATTCATGCATAGGTTAGTCTGGTTCTGACATCTCTTCCACTGGGTCTCCTATTGGGATCAGTCCTAGTCATCTCACTGGCCAATGTACTTAACGTAGCTTTCCTGGTAGATGATCCTAAAACAACAAAACAAACATAAACTAACTTGCGTAAACATGTTATATGATAAGCCATTTCATTAAATGTAATAACTGGCTTTTTTCTTTTTTTTCTGCTAGCTCTAATCTATGTGTCTTATGCTGTTATGTATAACATAATATGTCATTCACTTATAACTAAAAAACATAGCAAAAATAATAAACTGATATTACTGAAATTTCCTTTTCTAAAATCACTGACTGAGAAATATGGAAATTGACTATAAAAATTAACTTACTACTGTTTATATAATTAGATTCAAGGTGCAATTTGCAATCAAATTTAACCCCAGAAAATACTTGGTTGAGAGATATGGCAATTTTTCGGTGAGATTTCAATCAGGAAATTAAAAAAAATGGCGGCCATTGGAGCATACACTTAGCTACAAGTATCTGCATTCGCTTAGCTACAAGTTTTTTTAAATGTTGCCTTATTTGCCTTTTATTTAGATTTGTAATTCTAAATAGCCATCACAAACAGAAATTTAATTGTTTTTATCTCAGTAGTCCTTAATCTTAAGCATTACTAGCATACACCAAATGTGAGAATTGCTTAATACTCAAGTTTCTTGTTAATTAAGAAAAATGGAAAAGTCTTCCATTTGTACTATGAGTTTTCTGTATGCACAATGTACCTCAATGTAACTAGCTTTTACATCAACTTACTACAAAGACAGACTAGTGAGTTAATATACCTTCTAAGATATTTAGGTGCTTTATTGACACCAAATATTTCTGTACATGTATGACAAGGAATTTCATACAAACATGAGTCTTAAACAATGTTAGACAGTACTGTTGTATGAGGATCTGCCTCATGAAAAAAACAACAATGAATTAGACACAGTAATAAACTATTTCCTCAAATGAAAATAGAAATCTGAATTATTCATTACATGCTTTATAATTATTATATAGTATCATAAAGTTGACCTACCACATTGCTCAATGATAACCCTGATCACAACTCCCATGGAATATATATCAGCTGAGTTATGGTACTTTCCTCTTTGTATCACTTCTGGTGCCACAAAGCATGGGGTACCAATCTGTGTTCTGAAGTAAATCTCTTCAAAGTAAGAAATAGTTCCTGCAAAGTTTCCAATCCCGAAATCCCCGAGTTTTAATGTTGGTACTGTTTCCCAGGATTCTTTTAGTAATATGTTTTCGGGTTTGATATCCCTGTGAATCACTGCCTTAGAATGAATGTAATTCACCGCATCACAAAGCTGTTTCATCAATGCAATGATATCATCAATAGAAAGGCGATTGCTTCGCATGTAGTGACTTAGATCTCCAAGATCACAGTGTTCCATCCAGATTAGTAAAGCACCATCAGAGACAATTTCAGCGCTGTATATTTTAATTACATTGTCATGGTTATCCACTTTCCTCAAGGTTTTCACTTCCCTTAGTGCCTGACTTCTTACTTGCCGATTTGGAAGATCCACCACTTTCACAGCATAATTCCTTGCATATAACCAATAGTTTACAAAATATACAGATCCAAAGGCTCCACTACCAAGGCGTCTGTATTTCTCAACATCACTCTTAGACCAGGAAAAGACGTTACCCATGGCTACTGAGAAATGTCACTAACTACTGCCTCTCACATTGTATGGTTGTAGTTAAGTGAAGTTGTCTTCCATTTAGGCCTTACTTTCATTTTCATTTTTTGTTATATAGAGGAAAATTTTCACTTGTGGTTATGGCACTTGTACAAGCTTGTGTGACTCATCAAAATTTTCCTTTTGTAGCTATTATTTTTACTGCTTTAAATGCCCCCCAAAAATAATAATAAATTTGTGTGAAACTTTTGTAACTAAGACTGATGAACTATTGCTCAGGTTGCACATATAAGTCTACTCTACACCAATGCCAGAGGAAGATGAAGACTACAGATGACTAGCTAGTCTTCACCAATTTTCAAACTTGGATGGAAAAATGGAGTTACGTGATCTCAAATGATGACTAATCACCATCTACTGCAGCTATCAGTGTTGAAAAACTTTCTATGGTGTAACGGCTATACCAGCAAAACATAATGAGGATTTATACTGAATATCTGGTACAGATATCTGTGACTTATCTGTCGAATGTGATAAGGCAAAGAATGAACAATGATGGCCTAAGGAGAAGAGGCAGCAACAGCTAATATATTGCAGTTGAAGACGGAACTGAAGAGTCACTGTAACTCATATAATCACCAACCAATCTTGATCCTTATATATTAGTTTGGATCTCTCACTCCAACTCATATGCAATGTCAAGTTTCATGTGGACAACATGGTTGTTAGTTTATGTGTTGACTAATGGTTGCATGCAAGACCCCTTCCTTCAAGCAATCTCTCATTGTATATGGCCAGTTGCTGTTGCTAAGGCCATATGCCTTGAATATACTCATATTGCAGGTGTTGAGGACTTGAGTGTTTGACCCTACTTGTTACATTTATAAACTTAACTTAATGAATAATTATGTGTGGTAGCCTGCAGAGAGAAAACCCAATCATACAAACATGCAAATATAGGCAGGTATGCCAGGAAACTTGTTGGTTACTCGGGGTCATCAGAGAATCATGACAGCATTGATACTCCGAATGCCACAGCATATCTCAGTAACAAGAAAAATTAGATTGTTAATAAAACCAGTCTCTATCAATGCTACTTACATACCAAAGTACAAGGCTAATTTTAATGTGAAAACTCTTACCCAGTTAGTACAAGCTTGTGATAAGCTACATGTTGCTGGGTACGTGTACAAAGCAGCTTTCTTGCAAGGCATTCCTAAGATTATCCAATATAGACCCTTAATCTCCTGCTGCTTTTGATGTAACCAGAAACCTTTTAAGGGTGGCATCAATATTGGTAGTAGGCTTAAATTTTGTAAAGAGAACTTAAATATGGCCGCCATAAACTTTTCTCCACTTTAAACCAGCACTTTTCCAAAGATAAAATACGTTAAATGAAGGATATATGTCACCAATAGTATAGTATGAATAGAAAAGAAAGGTCACATGACACAGAAAACCACTGTGGTCATTAATAATCTTGGACTTAGCTAAGTCACCCTTTGTGAATAAGGTTTTAAGACAAAACTTAACTGAGACAAAAGTCTTAACTTTAAAACTGGATTTAAGCCTAATACCTGGCTAAGTCTAAGACCTTTTGCGAATACGGGCCCAGACATTCATAAAATGATATGACACTCATAAAATCATTCATATATATATTTCAGAAAAGCCTTCTTTGTATTTATACACTGAGGACTGTATGTTGACAGCAATATTTTCCAACGTGTACTTACATATTTTATGAAACTGGAACTTATTATGTTGAGTGCAAAAGGAATTATTTCATTCAAAGAGTTGAACTACAAGAAGTTGTCAATACTGGTAGGCAGAAGAAATATGCTTTGGCTTATTCGAGCACACCCTAAATTTTCTTAAAGATTTATACCTTGTGATGGAAAATATGTTTGGCACTTCATAGATAGTTACAAAATTGATCATATACATTGTTTACATTGTGTATTTATTGTGTAACTGTAATTTTCTTCAATGATTTTAAGGTTGGGCATGAAATAGTCCATCACCACTACACAAAAAGACATTTTGTTACTTTTGATGAAATGCAATCTTAAAATTATTGTAGTGTCTTAATCATTTCAAGTATAGTTTGTGTTGGGTTGTCTGAAGGCTTTGAAAAGTCATTGACAGATTATTCTCAAATATGACATGCCATGTCTAAGGTGAAAAAAAAAATTCTCTACATGCTTATAATCTATTGGACTGGTTATAACCCTCATTTTAATAGTATCAGAGACAAAGATAATGGAATAGTTAGGAACTGGATCCATCATATGCTATGTGAAATCTTGTAAACCTTGCACATGGAAATCGTATAGATCAATGTCAAAAGTCCTGGGGACTGCCTCTTATGCGCGTTATATGTGATATAATTCCCCTAGCCACAACTGAGACTGTGGCTTCCAATTTCAGCCATTTCAGCCTTTAAGTTGGCATTGTTTGGAGGTGCTTCACTGACTACTTTGTTTCACTTCTTTTGCCTAAAATTACCTCTCACTATACAACCTATGTAACACAGATCAGCTCAAAAACTGCATGCATTATAAAATAATATAATCATTTGAAGTCAGTCCAAGTAAGACATTAAATATTCACTTAATTCAAAAACCAGTCTTGCTAAATATCAGATGTGCTGGATTTAAAGCTATGGCCCCAGCCTTTAATGTATCAAAATTAAACAAATACAGGTGCATTAAGTAAGTGTTAGATTTTTTATATTAAGGAAGCAGGATCTTGATCCAGATTTCACTGACTTGTCTGAAAATTAACTACAACAGTTGGATTTCTTTTGAATATGATGGCAGGTCGTCGGTGTCGCCCCCATGTTTCCACAAGCTGGATTCAAACCCAAGACCACAGGAGTTAGAGGTAATTACTTAAAATCAATAACTAATAATTTTCCCCAAACCTTTCATTTTCCAAGTGTAAAAGTAACATACACATTCTATCATTCAGATAAAACAAGAAAGTTTTTGACGTATACCATGTTATTTGAGCCAATAAATGAAAATATAGTTGAATTGAATTAATTTTTTGACACCTGTTTTAAATTTTGAATAGTCTTATAGTATCAACATATGGTTTTTGGTCAATTTGGAACATACAAACGAGTTACTTTTGAAAATGTCAATCTGAAGTTGAAATGCTTTAACAATTAATAAAACCTTAAGTCATAAACATTCAAAAACAGTCAGTTAGTACTTTCTCAGAACAACTCTGTTTCGATTTCATGAAACACTATGTGAAACTACTTTTGCATTTAGGGATTCCTGGTTTTCATAAAACTTATTCGTGTGTACCATAGGGACATGTAAAGTGTTATAAGAAATCTTTTAGTGGTTAATGCACTGTATAATGAAATAAGCATTATACAATATCAAAACTACAGACAGGTACAAATATTTGCTTGAAAAACAATCATTGGGGAAAATCCAAACACATTCCAGTGCCAAGAAAAAGGATCAATTGGATTTTATAAATATATTATACAGAGATTACACAATCTGTAAGATTGTTGTTAAACTTCAGATTTTTAACAATTTGTATTCCCCAAAGGTATCAGAATTCGCATCAGTGTTGTGTTGAATATTACACATGTTGAGGAAGCTTTGATTAATTTTGAATCTGTATATATCTTTTTACTTCCAAACTGATATTGATACCTCCATCACATATAATTTGATATCAATAAATATAATGTTCATATAGCTCCAATAAGAAAAGCTCAAGAAAACAGTTACATTTCACTTCTGTAATTTAGTTTAAAGGTGTATACTAAATAAAAGTACTCAATTGAATAATCTACGGATAATCATAATATCAATTATGATTTCCTTATTTAGCTTAAGCTAAATCCTCTGATAAGACAGAATGTATTCTGTTTTGCTCAAGGACTGTGCATACAAAACTTAGTGAATTTTTCCCAGTTAATATACAGGGTAACCTCCTTTCACTTGCTAAGACAATTAGGAACCTTGGTGTCTGGTTTGATTTGAATTTTTTCCTTCTCATGTCAGGAATATCTGTAAGTTTTGTTTTGTTCATATCTGGGATCTTAAGCTACTCAGAGGGTATCTCTGTATGAAGCTGCTCTTTTGGCTGCAAACACTTGGTTTGAATTGTGAATTGTACAATTAATCATATTATTTCAGTTACGGTGATAATTGAAAAAGGCCCAAAAGAACATGCCTGAATTATACAAATCAAGATGTAAACAAAAAGCAGATTAATGTCAGTATGTGTTTATATGTAAGAACTAGTGTTGTATGAGATAAGTATTCATGCTCTGTTTAGTGTGTGTGTTATTTTTGTGAGATTCCTGTGCATATCTCATGTTTTCAGTGTGATTTTTAATGCAGCATTCTAGTGAAGTTACACTATCATTTAAATATGTAATGATTATTTTAATACAATGTGGACCATAGTTCACAGGAAACAGGTTCCATAGAACTTAGGTCACATAACATAACTTATTGGGAAATGATGTAGTGAAGCACAAGCAAAAAAAAATTGTCCAAAACAGAGGTCATGTGACCACCACTTCCTCTCATATTCCAGAGGTTGTAATGAATGTGAGTCATCTTTAGCATTCCAAAACGTAATATTAATGTAGCAGCACATGCAATCAAAATTCAGTAGAAGCAGAAATAGGTGAGAGATCTGAGACAAAACAAGAAGAAGTAACAAGAAGTAGAAGTAACAGTAGCAAGAAAAGAGTAGAAGAATTGCAAGTAGCAGAAGCAGAAGGGGGTGGCCTTGTGCCAAAATGCTGTTAAAAAGGTATTTTAAGCATCCAGCTCCAGTATGTTGCAAGAACTTTGTTATACTTTTGTTGTTGATATTTTAAAATAAAAGAAGACCCACAAGATATTGAATTTTAAAACAAAATAATCCAAACAATTGTCAAACTCTCCACCTGACACTTCTGCAGTTCCTTGTTTAGAAATCTCTCTCCTCTTGATCTTTGCAGGCTCCAGTGTGTTCAAAACAGTCTTGTGGATAATACCACCAAATACTCATACATCACTCCTGCAACAAAGAGTCTTCATTGGTTGCCTATCAAACATTGCTCTGTTTTCACGATGGCCCTATTGATGTACAAGTTTGTACATGGTGTTTAGCCAAAATACTTTGAACCTTTCCTTAAACCCAGACACAGTGTGTACAGAACTGGTAGAAGTCAAGCTGATGGTGTGCTGCTCGAGGGACCATATTTCGCATGAATAGACAAATCTCAATAGCATTTTGACCTAAGCTTTGCATTTGATTCTCTAACAATTTGGAATGATTTGCCTGATTATGTATCTCTGTCAAATCTCTCTCTGCATTCTCTCCTTCCAAAAACTAACCAGCCCCAGTTTTTCTGGTCTTGTTTCAGCCTTTCTCTGTGGGTTCATCCCTGCAATGTTTCTGATTAAACAATTACAATTTGTGACTTCTGACATTAATTGTAAGAATTGATTGTGGAATATTAATATATACTTTTGCAAAATAAATCAAAACTTTGGAATATAACAAAATATATGTTAGCACTGTTCTCATGCTCCTGTTATTAATGGTTACACGCTATGTGCCATCAGTGGCTGTGTGAGTCATACTTTATTTAACCTTCAGTTACTGTATGAAAAATGTATTGTTGGGGATTTTCACAAGAGAAAATGTTTCTTATTTTGCGCCTTAGAATAAGACAACACAGTTTCAAAAGAAAGACTAAAAGTTTCTAACTAGCTTTTAATTATTCTTCTTTACACATGTTTATGTACAAACATTTGCAAGATGTTCTCACAACACTATGTTTCTCATCACAACTTAGAAACCTGTTCTATGCTGACACTTCTCAAGTCAGCCTATTCTGTTCTGTTCTCTACAGTGAAATGCATTCAATAGTTTATCTTCAGTAAAATATCCTATTCCATTATTCTGAAAAAAAATTCACAACAGTATTAATGGAAGGTCACTGTAATGTACATACAGTGGCGGAGACACACACATAAAGAGATGGTGATAGGGTGGAAAAGAGACATTGAATGATGTTGAATGATGGTGAGTAACAGTTAGAAATTCAGAGGAAGTAGTGTTGAACATTTTAAAACTACTGTGGGACTTTCAAGAATAGTACGGTGGGTAACTGTATCACAAGTTTCAATACAAACGTAGTTGAAGTACTAGGGCATTTTGTCTCAAGCCTATAACCATGGGTTATACCATTTGTAGTTACCATCTGTATCTTAAAGACGGTATCAGTTTATTAGTTTATGAAAACTGTGTTACTGCCTGATTATATTGTATTAATAAATATTACTTAATTTAATATCGTATCATGTCGAGAATATTTAAATATCAATTTTGTACTAGTAAACATAAAATAACTAAAACAGTAAATTAAAAAGAATAACCAGCAGTAATTACTCACTTCCACCCAGACAGATTGCTCAACTGACAAGGTTCCTCTGGGCAGCGGTTCAAAAATATTTGTCTTAACAATATCTGTGGAGAAGCAAGGGTTTATCTTGGAACGACTTCAAAATAGTTCACTCAGTATGAGGCCAGCCAGCTTATCAAGTATGGTCTGACCCGAGAAGGCAGTCCTTCACACATGTCCAAATTGTTAGTTATACACACATATGTTAGTGTTCTAGAATGAATAATATATAATGAATAGAATGAATAATAATGCAAAATATCTAAAATTTTTAGAAAACCCCAAATCCAATCACAAAATAACAGATCAATTTTATCCTCTTGTTAAACCAAATATTTTAGTTATTAAAATAGAAATAATCATTAAGGATGAACTGATCCCATAAGTATGACTTTTCTGAATAATTTTATATTTTTTTAAAATTATTCTTAGTTATCAATATTTTAATGTGTTTGTCATATCACATGTTTTAAATATTTGCAGTTTTTCACTTTTTAATTCATTTTTTTCAGTCTGGTTCTGATATCTTTTCCACTGGGTCTTCTGTTAGGATCATCTCTAGTCATCTCACTGGCCAATGTACTTAAAGTAGTTTTCTTGGTAGATGATCCTAAAATAACAAAACAAACATAACAAACTGGTGTAAATGTGTTATATGATAAGCCATTTCATTAAATGCAACAACTTTAAATTTTCCCTTATTTCCACTAGCTCTAATCTTTCTTTCTTATACTGTCATGTATAAATTAAAACTCCATTCACTTATATCAAAAATAAAAATAACAAAAAAATAATAACTGATATTTTTAAAATTGTTAATTTTATAAATCTGAGAGCACAAATAAGAAGATGTTAGCAATAAAAAAACACTGAGAAATATGAAAATTGGCTATAAAATAATAATATACTACTGTTCCTATAATCAGATTCAAGATACAATTTGCAACCAAATTTAACCTCATAAAATACTTGGTTGAGAGATGTGGCAATGTATGCAAATTTCGGTGAGATTTTAAGCAGGGAATAAAAATAAATCGTGACCATTGGAGCATACACTTAGCTACAAGTATCTGCATCACTTAGCTACAAGTTTTGCATGTTGCCTTATTAGCCTTTTATTTAGATTTGTGATTCTAAATACCATCACAAAAAGAAATTTAAATTTTTTGATCTCAGTAGTCCCTAATCTTAAACTTTACTAGCATACAACAAATCTGAGCCTTGCTTAATACTGAAATTTCTTTTTAATTAGGAAGCATGGAAAAGCCTCCCATTTGCACAATGAGTTTTCTGTGTGCAGGATGTACCTCTATATATATTAGCTTTTGCATCACTATGCTGACAGACTCATGAACTTACATCATCAAAGCTATCTTGGTGCTTTATGAATACCAAATATTTCTGTCCATCTTTGACAAGGATTTGGATAAAAATTGAGCATTAAACAATGTTAGACAGAACTTCTATAAAATGATCCATCTCATGCATAAACAAAGAATTAAACACAGTAATGAGTTATATCCTAGAATGAAAATAGAAATCTGAGTCTTTCATTAAATACATCATAATTATTTAGTATTGTATCAGAGAGTTGACTTACCACATTGTTCAATGGTGACTTTGATCACAACTCCCATGGAATATATATCTGCTGAGTTATGGTACCTTCCTCTTTGCATCACTTCTGGTGCCATAAAGCATGGGGTACCACACTGTGTTCTGAAGTAAATCTCTTCAAAGTAAGAAATAGATCCTGCAAAGTTTCCGATACCAAAATCCCCAAGTTTTAATGTTGGTATTTTTTTCCAAGATTTTTTTAGTAATATGTTTGCAGGTTTGATATCCCTGTGGATCACTCCCTTGGAATGAATGTAATTTACAGCTTTACAAAGCTGTTTCATCAATGCAATGATATCATCAATAGAAAGGTAATTGGTTTGCATATAGTGATGTAGATCTCCCAGATTACAATGTTCCATCCAGATCAGTAATGCACCATCAGAGGAAATTTCCGCGCTATATATTTTAATCACATTGTCATGGTTGTTCACTTTTCTCAAGGTTTCCACTTCTTTTAGTGCCTGACTTATAACTTGCTGATCTGGCAGATCCACCACTTTCACAGCATATTTCCTTAGATATAACCAATAGTTTACAAAGTATACAGATCCAAAGGCTCCACTACCAAGGCGTCTGTATCACTCTTAGACCAGGAAAATACATTACCCATGGCTACTGAGAATGTTACGAACTAATGCCTCTCATATTGTATGCATGAGTCAAATAAGTTGTCTTCAATTTTAGGCCTTACTTTCATTTTCATTTTTGTTATGTAGAGGAAAATTTTTCACTTGTGGTTATAGTACTTTGTACAACCTTGTGTGACTCATCAAAACTTTCCTTTAATAGCTATTATTTTTTGTTTTTAAATGCCAAAAAATAAATGCATGTGAAACGTTTGCAGCTAAATACTGATTAACTATTGTTTAGGTCTCACACACAAGACTTCTCTACAGCAATGCCAGAAGAAGGCAAAAACCACAGATGACCAACTAGTCTCATCAGTTGCCAAACCTGGATTGAAAAATGCAGTCACATGATCCCAAATGATTACTAGTCACCACTTGATGCGGCTATCAGTTTTATTGCCCTATACAAGTAACAACTTTTAAAGAACTTTGTACATGATGGCTATTCCAGCATAACATAATGAGGATTTATACTGAATATCTGCCACAGTGTTTTGGTAAGGTCTTACAATGTGATTTGGTAAACAATGAAACAATGATGGTCCGTGGAGAAGAGGCAGCAACAGCTAATATATAAGGTATTACTGTAAGTTGCATAATCACCAACCAGTTTGGATCCTTATATTTTTGTTTGGATATCTCACTCTAGCTCGAATGCAAAAAAAGCTTTCAAAATGAACAAACAGAGGTGGAAATTCATCACTTGAAAACATGACTTACAAGTGCAGAATCGACAGGGGAACTTAGTGGGAGTGGGAAATCTACCCTGGCAGAGGAGGTTCTGAGTGAAGCCATGATTTACCCTAAAACTGGACCATAGACACTATGACAGGGCTGATAACACCATGGCCTGCCCAAAGGCTGGACTATTAACACTATGGTAGGCTAATGACAGAACCGCAGCCATCCACTCCTGAGCTTCCTCAGGATTGAAGACTTGCAAAGCAAAAACCAAAGCAATTGTTGTGTATAATGATGATTCCTCATGTGAAGATAATAATCTGGCTGGAATCAGCTGGCTTTGACATTGTTTAAAAAAAATTGGACACTCAAATGGCAATAAGAAAACTAAAGCTTTAAAAATATGAAAAATAAAATTCAAACTATTAAATGGATACTGAATACCTTTTAAGTTCAATATTTGCAATTAAATGGCATATTCACAGTTGTAAAGTACCTAGTTGTTGGTTTCATCCTTATCACTGTGTTTTTTATAAATGAACTTAACACTCTTATTGAATTTGGAAAGATGGAAATCTTCTATCAGCCAGTACACTGTGATTCAACCTCTAGTACCGGGTGGTCTTAAAATGGTATCAGATATAGAAGCTCTAAAACAAAATACTAAGTGAGTAACATACCCCCTTAAGCAAAATGGAATGTTTTGATCTTTTGCTTTATGGGAAATATTAAGTAATAGTTATGTAGTAAGCTACAGTATACATTTATGAAATTAGCGGAGTTTCTGTTGCTCACAAGCTGGTTTCTTTATTTTTGTAGATATTTTACAGAGTGATGGACTTTTAAAAGTAAGACTAAATTGGTGAATACAAATAAATTGGTCAGTACTATTTGCAAATATTTTGTATAGAATGCAATAAGGAACCATATTGTATTGGCCATAAATTTGCTGGGATCACTTCAGTTGTGTCATAATAGGCAATTTGGTTATCGACCATGTTAATTAAGTCAAATAGTAATTTTTTTTATGAAAAATGAGTATTCAGTTTAAAAGTTAAAATAATTTTTTTTTTTTTTTTTTTTTTTTTTTACTTATTTCAAGGTTTATTTTCTATGTCACAGGAGCCTCTATATAGTGAGTATCATAAGTGATATGAGTAAATGGAGGTTCTATACTCACAGTAGACCCTTTGCACATTTGGCACTGTCATTTGTAAGGCGTCTTAACATATATATTTTTTTTTTTTTTTTTTTTTTTTTTTTTTTTTTTTTTTTTTTTTTTTTCCCTCAGAAGGCCACTACTCATATATATTTTTCACATATATAAACAGGATGGCAGGTGTGTTTTCTAGCAATGCAGAAACAATACAGAACAAATCAATTCACAGTGTACAGAGTTTGTAGAATGCAACAATACAAAACAGATCAGTCATATCACACTGCACAGAGTATGTAGAATGAAGTGTACAACCAGACGTTAATTTGACTTAAAATAACAGGTGAAAAGGTACACTACTACAGTTACTACATTACTATAAATACTCTTTATAATGGTAATAGCATTTATTATACACGAAAATCGCAGGTCTTGTTCAGTTCTGTGCAAGGAACCTGCAGCTTTGTTTAAAACCAAAGGCATGCAGGGAAAGTGGCAGTTCATCATAGGGTAGTTCACATCTTTGTTCATTTAACAAAAAAAGTTAGTGCATAAATATCAAAGGAATTAAGCACTTTCATTTTTTGGAATAAACACTTTGTAAGCAGAGTTTAAGACGCATCAATCTTGCTAGTAATCTGTTCAATATAGTGACAGATATTTTGCCAATTATCACCAATTTTTCTATAGATTTTTAATTTCAACTTCAATTCCCAGATTAGGAATGCAATTATGTTATGGGTTTTCCATGTTTCATTTACACTAAACAACAGCCATTCTTTATAAATAAGAAAAGATACCAGTGAAAAGAGAAAACTCATGTCATTATCTGAGTCTGTTAATACTACATGTTTCAAGGACATTTGTACATTGAATATTTGTCCTATTAAATTCCATATTTGTCTTGCTTTTTCACAATAAAACAACATATGCACAATGTCGTGAGTTACTCCACAGATCTCACAAATATCATCATTTTTCTGTCCCCATCGCCTCAGATTTAGACCACAGGGCAAGATTAGATGTAAAACTTTAAAATTAAACTCACTCAGTTTTCTATCAGGAATATATTTGATTTTGCATAGGTATACCTTTTGAAAGTCAATGTCATGCTGATTGAAAACTGTTTCCCAGATTTCTTCTTGGTAAGGTCTAACTATTTTCTGCTTTTTAATTTTTTCATATATTGGTCTACTTTTACGCGCAGAGTCTATTTGCATGTTTAGTACCTCTAAGCCTGAATCTAACCCTGAAAATAAGTTTTCATCTGTTGCATTGTTCTTTATCTTTCTTATGATATCTTCAAATGGTTTTAGTGCTTTTTTAACGCATAAAATTTCACAGTATATATTTTTCTTATTTTTAACCTTACAAAATAGAAAGTTTTCATCAAGAGTACCATTAGTAAATAATCTTTTATTTGATCTAGACTCATAGTCTGGGAACCCTGTGTCCATATATATTGCAGTAGGGAGCTGGATGAATCGACACTTTGCCAAATTGGCCCTCATCAAATCAGCGCCCAGTTGAACACAAGAAACCAAGATGACATGAGTTACACAACATTGCTACATGTTGCTACAGCAATATTTGCTGAGTAAATGTCAACAAATGATATCTTAAAGAATAAAAGGCTGGTGCTGGTGAACAAGTTGCTGATATGTTACACTGTAAACTCTCCTAAAATTAGCGCACTAGTACTACCTCATAATGCACCCCTATAGTTTCTCCTTGAAATTCAAAGCACTTTGCTTCAGCCTCCTGTTAAGGCGACCTAAATTTGGGCTTGTTGAGGTGATCTTATGCTTTCTGTAATTGAGGCTGAAATTGGTTTATAAATAACAAATAGACTAGCGTTGTTTCTGAAAAAAATATAATAAATTATCTCCAATGCATCTTTGAACTTTGACCTTCAAGGTCACTCTTGAGTTCTGTCAGTCACTGGGTCTCTGGGAAATGTCATTATTATTAATGGATTATTTTTAAACAACATGATGTAGACCCTAAACTAAAATTGTATTTAATTTCCTGCTATTATGCACACATATTACTTTCTTATAATATTTCAAAGAGACTTGTAAACCTTAACTGATTTTGTTATTATTTCAAAAGTACATAGTTCATGTGTATATTCATTTGGGGCGTCCAGGCGCCCCAGATGTCAGTCCTGCCCCACAGACAGAATGTTACTATGTACCTTATTGGTTTGTAAGTACCAGTCTAATGTTACTAGTTATGTAAACCCATGTCAGTTGCCTGGTAGCCCAGTAAACAGCCCCTCTTATTGGCTGCCCCTGTTTTACAGTACTTTGCTCCTTGAAACAAAGTCACTTTGAAACACTTTGACATTGAATGGAAGACTGTTACGGTCACGGGCAAGCGCGGTAGCAATTACCGGTTGTCTTTAAGTTGTAATAGAAAAAGCAAAAAGTTAAACTTAACAAATTTATTTAATAGTCAACAATAATGATTACAGTCAACTGGTATGCTCTTAACTAAACACACTAATACAATAATAAGATCTAGCTGACCTGACCACTGAGATTAAGAATAAGTTTATCCGCCGTATCCCGCAATCTGTTCTGTAATCTGTCCTGTGGTATATTCTGTGATCTGTCCAATGTCCTGTGGTCTACCCCGTGATCTGTCCAGCGTTCATTCGCACACAGATGTCTATATTCTGTGACCTGTCCCACACTCAACAACACAAAAGGTGCTTGTCCTGCTATCCTTTATATATCCAGTCACACAGAAGGTCTGTCTGGAGATTTTTAGAGAGATAACACAATTGTACTGTCTGCTCCAAGATATGGACAATGTCCAAAATGCAGTAAATCCACTCTCTGTTATATAACTATACAATATCCAAAAATATCCAAAGTGCAATAAATCTGTCCAGACAATGTATCTAGTTCACTCCAGTAAAAGTTCACAGCAACACAAGTTATATTATATTCCAAAACACAATAGCTCTCCTTATAGCCAGCGAATACAAAGTTCACTTGTGGTCAGATGTACATCCCTTATATACATTCACAGATTCCTTCTGGAATTGTACAGAACCAACTCAAAAAAGCTTGAGCCATCTAGGCCAAAGGAGGAAGTTCTAGAAACTACTGGTAATTGGGTTTCCCCAAATCTAACATAACCACTGAGGGGGGGATTTCCCCCAGTCTGTGAACAAATCAATAAACACTAAAACACAAAAATCAATAACTCCCTTACTTTAAATGTTAACACACAAAAAGAACCAACAACACAATTATCTTTTATGACAATGTATAAACATAAAGCTTAAATTAAACAATGCACTAATATAGTGCCTAATATATGTAATATACAATGTACTAATATAGTGTCCAATATATGTAACACCTCCCCCCTTAAAGAAAAATTTTGGAAACCAAGGGATTACAAAATTTTACAAGAGATTTTCATGATGTATACAAACACAGGTAATAACATTTTACAAAACATTTTTGTCTAAATACAAAAGTAAAATTAGTACCATGTATAACCTTTATAAACTTGCTAATTACAGGTA
Source organism: Sabellastarte sp. h YS-2021 (assembly GCA_964017235.1). Lineage (NCBI taxonomy): Eukaryota > Metazoa > Annelida > Polychaeta > Sabellida > Sabellidae > Sabellastarte > Sabellastarte sp. h YS-2021. Next base: position 166,555,336 of record OZ024929.1, on the reverse strand, counting down.
TATAAATTACACTTTAAATACAGCTTCTGGACAGGGCGTATCCATGCGGACGCCATATTTTACTTTTTCAAAGTCCTGTTTATACACTGAATTCCTATCTTTAACAGTGTTTCTATTAATAGCCATCATAAGCTATGTTATACCTCTTTCGAAGTATGGCTTTACCATAGTTATTTCCCACATTTGGTTTGAATGTCTGTTATCACAGTTTTTAATGATCTTTTGGAGAGTTTCTACTCTCCTTGCTACTGGGTATGACCCTAGATCTCTGGCCTGTAGTTTATTCATTTGGCCAGGTGATGACACTGAAGCCTTGCCTCCAGGATTGAAGATACGATTTTGTAATTTCTTATCATAAAGCATCTTCATTTTTGACTGAGAAGTTTTCAAATTTTGTTGCGCCAGCTTACAAGCCTTCTTTAACTTATTTCTGAACCTTGAGACATAATCTAGCAGATTTAGGCTCTTGGTGTTCTCAGATAACCAATTTTCCTTCAACAGCTTGAGAGGACCACGGACTGAATGGCCAAAGACCAACTCAAAGGGACTAAAGCCTAAAGACTCTTGAACAGATTCTCTAACTGCAAACAATAATAAGCTGATGCCTTCATCCCAGTCTTTTTCATTGTCTAAACAATATGTCCTAATCATATTCTTCAAAGTGGAATGGAACCTTTCAAGTGCACCTTGGGATTCTGGGTGATAAGCACTAGATTTGATCTGTTTGGCACCTAACTGAAATACAACCTGTTGAAATAGTCCTGACATGAAATTTGACCCTTGATCTGACTGGATCTCTTTTGGTAAGCCAACTAAAGTAAAGAAATTAACCAGAGCTTTTGAGATTTTGGGAGCTGTTATGTTGGTCAATGGTATGGCTTCGGGAAATCTGGTTGAGGCGCACATAATGGTCAAAAGATATTGGTTTCTGGATTTAGTTTTTGGTAAGGGACCTACACAGTCAATTATCACTTTGCTAAATGGTTCCTCAAATGCTGGAATGGGTTTGAGAGGAGCTACAGGAATTTTTTGGTTTGGCTTTCCTACCATTTGACAAATGTGACAAGTCTTGCAAAATTCTGCCACACAGTGCCGAATTTGAGGCCAATAGAAATGTTTGGTTATCTTGTTGTAAGTTTTGTTGATGCCTAAATGGCCACCCATTGGAGATTCATGAGCCAATTTTAATATCTCACTTTGGTACACTTTTGGCACAACAATCTGGTGTACTACTGACCATTCTTCAGATGCAGGGACATTTGGTGGCCTCCACTTTCGCATAAGTACACCATTTCTGACATAATAGCCTACAGGGACCTTATCTAGCTCTACTGGTGGCAAGACCAACTTGAATAAAGGAGCTAATTCAGGGTCATTTTCCTGCTCTGAAATCAAATTTGATTTTGAAAGCGATACATCTTGACAGTCAATTGAGTCTTGTTTTTCAGAATCTACCCTGGCCTTGGGATTTGTATCACTAAAATTCTCCACATCATGGTCATAGTTGTTTAAGAATGTATCTGACAAATCAACTAAGACATCTGTAGATTGTTTACAATCTTTTGGTTCTTCTTGGGCCTTTTTGGCCATAGCTCGAGTCACAGCACAGGAGGGAAAAATACCAGGAATAACCTCTTCTAATTTCTCAGTGCTAACCAAAGTGATCGGCTTAGAAGTAACCTTAGGATCAGCAACTACCTTTCCACCTGCAAGATCATTTCCCAACAACAAAGATACCCCTTTAATGGGTAAAGTGGGCCTGGTACCCACAACAACAGAACCAGTAACTAAGTCTGATACTAACTTGACGTTATGCAAGGGAACGTTCACACAGCCTCCTTCAATACCTTGAGCAATGACACTCTCACCAGTAGATGTGCTTACACTCAATGGCAATACACCTTCTAAAAGTAAGGACTGAGTAGCTCCAGTGTCTCTTAATATCTTAATGGGGACCTGACTGGAACTACTTTCCAAGGATACAAAACCCTCAGACACAAAAGGTTTGAACTCTTCCCTAATAATCTCAGACTTGTCTAAACCAATACTATACTCTGCTCTATTGGGATTTGAACGCCAGTTAGACTTGCTAGACACAAAGGCGTTGGGCGTTGCCTCCTTTTCTCTTCTCTTCTTTAAGAGCCAACAGTCAGACATAACATGCCCAGGTTTCTTACAATAGTGGCAAACAGGAGCAAAGGATCTGGGTTTCCTATCCTTACTCATAGTCTGATTTGAGGTTTGACCCTTATCTGAACTCTTTTCTGGAGCTACATTTTCAGATTTCTTTCCTATTTCTGGATACGACTTTTTAGCAGGACCAAAGGACTTATTCTTGTTGAAAGTGGACTTGTGAGTTAGCGCATAATCATCAGCATAAGCTGCTGCTTTTGCCAAATTTTCAACTTTCTGTTCATCTAGATAGGTTTTAATGTCATCACGAACACACCTTTTGAACTCTTCAATCAAAATAACTTGCCTAAGTTTCTCAAAGTCTGTACCTACTTCCCTAGAATTACACCATCTGTCAAAGTACACTTCTTTCTCATGGGCAAATTCAACATGAGTTTGACTTTCTTGTTTATGATAATTTCTGAATTTTTGACGATATGCTTCTGGTACCAACTCATATGCTTTCAAAATAGCATTTTTGACAGAGTTATAGTCCACACATTCAGAAATTGGCAAAGCCATGTATGCCTCCTGGGCCTTTCCCCTCAAAACACTTTGCAGCAATAAAGGCCACTGGTCTATAGGCCATTTCAAATTTTGAGCTACTCTTTCAAAGTGTTGAAAGTACTTATCGACCTCTGACTCATTAAAAGGTGGTACCAGTCGCACATTTTTCCCCAGATCAAATTTAGTAGCAATGGACTCTTCATGGGCAATTCGACGAGCATTTAATTCTAAAGCTTTCATTTCTCTTTCATGTTTAAGCTCAAGTTCTTTTTCATATTTTTGAGCTTCAAGCTCTTCTTTTCGAGCCTCAAGCTCTTCTTTTCTTTGTCGAGCTTCAAGCTCTTCTTTTCGCTGTTGAGCTTCAAGCTCTTCTTTTCGTTGTTGAGCTTCAAGCTCTTTAAGTCTTAACTCTCTTTCAATTTCTAATCGCCTGATCTCATATTGCCCAGAAGGTTCCATCGGTAGAGGCTTATACACTTCTAAACAACTATCAGGTAAAACATCTTCATCAACCAACTGTTCAACAATAAGCCTTTTAAGTTCATGTTTACGTGTTGACCTTTTTATCTCTAACTGTAACTCTTGCGCTATCTGCATTAACATGTCTTTTTTAAAAGTTTCTAGAACTTCCATAGATGGTGACTGTACAAACTCTCTAGCACTAGCCATTTTGAGCACTGTTGACTGTAACCAATTACTAAATCAAATGGATTTTCAAAATGTTAATTGAACCGTTGATCAAATGGTTGTAATCAAATGGTTGGATCCCGGACGAGCCCCCAATTTTCCTGTTACGGTCACGGGCAAGCGCGGTAGCAATTACCGGTTGTCTTTAAGTTGTAATAGAAAAAGCAAAAAGTTAAACTTAACAAATTTATTTAATAGTCAACAATAATGATTACAGTCAACTGGTATGCTCTTAACTAAACACACTAATACAATAATAAGATCTAGCTGACCTGACCACTGAGATTAAGAATAAGTTTATCCGCCGTATCCCGCAATCTGTTCTGTAATCTGTCCTGTGGTATATTCTGTGATCTGTCCAATGTCCTGTGGTCTATCCCGTGATCTGTCCAGCGTTCATTCGCACACAGATGTCTATATTCTGTGACCTGTCCCACACTCAACAACACAAAAGGTGCTTGTCCTGCTATCCTTTATATATCCAGTCACACAGAAGGTCTGTCTGGAGATTTTTAGAGAGATAACACAATTGTACTGTCTGCTCCAAGATATGGACAATGTCCAAAATGCAGTAAATCCACTCTCTGTTATATAACTATACAATATCCAAAAATATCCAAAGTGCAATAAATCTGTCCAGACAATGTATCTAGTTCACTCCAGTAAAAGTTCACAGCAACACAAGTTATATTATATTCCAAAACACAATAGCTCTCCTTATAGCCAGCGAATACAAAGTTCACTTGTGGTCAGATGTACATCCCTTATATACATTCACAGATTCCTTCTGGAATTGTACAGAACCAACTCAAAAAAGCTTGAGCCATCTAGGCCAAAGGAGGAAGTTCTAGAAACTACTGGTAATTGGGTTTCCCCAAATCTAACATAACCACTGAGGGGGGGATTTCCCCCAGTCTGTGAACAAATCAATAAACACTAAAACACAAAAATCAATAACTCCCTTACTTTAAATGTTAACACACAAAAAGAACCAACAACACAATTATCTTTTATGACAATGTATAAACATAAAGCTTAAATTAAACAATGCACTAATATAGTGCCTAATATATGTAATATACAATGTACTAATATAGTGTCCAATATATGTAACAAAGACATGTTAAAAACTTGAACTTGAATTTTGTTTTACTTGATTTACTTTTTAGTTTTTTATTTAGTTTTAGGTTTTAAACTTGTAAGATAGTGTAAATATACAGGACGGTCATTTATGAAGCAACAAGTTCTTTTATGTATGTGTTATATGTAGAACTGCCAACTATTGACCAGGATGAACTTTATGTGACACTTCAACTTTCTGACGCCTTGTGTGATAAATTCTAGTCATCTTGACAACCTCAAGCTTTTTACAGTGGTGTTCAAAGGGACGGTCTAACCTATATCTATCATTCTTGCATTTATGCCAATTTTGGTCATGATTTTGACAAATTTCCCTTTGATTTAAGCCTGATGTTGCCAAGATTGTGGCTGAATTTTTTGCATATGTTTTTTACAGAGACATAAAAATTTAAACTATAAACATGCCAGATAATAAGCAAAAGTGTAGAAGCTGTAAGAACAGGCATGTTCCCCCTACAGGGAAAAAATGCCAGTTTAAAAGTGCTACCAATGATGATGTTACCAAAGGACATTTAAGTGATGCTGCCGTTGCAAGTGAGTCACTTGCTACAGATCAGAGACAGGATCTGGGCAGACAGGGGATCCAGATGGAAATCCTGGAACAGCTGAAGAAAATGTCAAACAGATTGGACCTCATGGAAGATCAGGTGGCAGCCACAGCTCAGCACACAGTACAGGCCTCGACCTCTGCAAGGGACATGGCAAAGTTAAGTACAGATACTGTATTGTCAAGTTCTAGTAAAAAAGGGAGTAAAAATTCTAGGTTCAAACCCACATATGTAACAAGTGATTCGTCCTCAGACGAAAGTGATACCCCCTCCATGGAAAGGTTAAAGTCTAGTGTTGTTCAAAGAAAGGTTGACACGAGGATTAGAGAGTTAAATCACAGTTCACACCTCCCAGGTAATGACAGTTCTGCTAAACTTAAGTCAAAAAGGGGAGGAACTGTTGAAGTTAACGTGAAAAACAAGATATCTTGGCCCCATGAGGCGATACTGGGTGGTGTCAGCAGGCAAAGGGTCACTTATGACCAACTGTCGCTTACCCAATTCATACAGGGCTTCTGTAAAAATATCATGGAGGAAAGTTGTAATGATAGAAGGTATACCATGGTTTCCTATTTGAGTGATCTGATGGAGGACGCCACAGATTTCTCGTGGCAGAGTGCTAAGGCAGCTCATGCTGTCTTACTTTGTGAGATGGAGAGGGGTTCCCTCCAGTGGGAAGACGTGGACCGAATAGATCGGATCCGAAAGGCCCATGCTCAAAAACATGTTGCAGGTAGGGGTAGTTGGGCAAAGCCATCGGATCACTCAGGTAGGAAGCCATGGTTTTGTAAAGGTTTTCAAACAGGTGCGTGTACAGATACACATGATCATGAGAGTAATGGGAAGTTGCAGAGGCACATATGTGCTCACTGCCTTATGGGGGGTAGGCAACTTAACCACCCTGAAAAACATTGCAATTTCAAAAAACAGGCAAAAAACGATCAAGCAGCTGCTCATCATTAGGATGGAGCAGCTGTCTCAATGCATCTGTTGTTGAAAATGGTGATGGACTGAATAGCAAATCCAACATCACTGTACAAAAGGTCAAGAGCACCACATACATGGCTAGGTTCTTTTATAACTCAGAGACATTGATAATTTGCTAGCAAAAAAGTAAAAAAAATGTTCTCAGTAGTTCAAAAACTGTGGTTAAAACACGTATTTTTGGATATGGTGTTAATACTAGTGCTAATGTGAGTACAGTTAGTGTCACAAACAAAAAATCCAATGGTCAATGTAAGCTGTCTTGCTCCCCTGTTGTCCAACCTCAGCGGCGCTCACACTCTCCTAAACGTGAGTATGGAGACAATGTACACTGTAATATTGTACAAGATACTGCAAGTGACAGTGCTCAGGGTTCGAACCTGGATGAGTGGCAATGCACTCAGCTTGAAAACCCCTTTGCTGTGGTCATGGGTTTGAATCCCACCAACCATAATGACAAGGTCTCGGGTTCTAATCTTGCAAGTCACACCAATGAAAGGGTAGTGTCTGGTGACTCAGTTGGGGGTGGAAGGTTTCTCCCCAGGCAGAACATTCACCATGAAAACAACCCTGGTAAGGACATGGGTTTGAATCCTACTAACCACAGTGACAAGGTCTCAGGTTCAAATCTGGTTATTCACAACAGTGTGAGTCCAATCTCAGATGACATAGCTGGGGGTGGGGGGCTTCTCCCCCTCTATGATGTTAACTCGGGGGGGGGGGGGGGGGGGGTAGAAGAAAAATTTGCAAACAGTATACTTCACTTCAAACAGTTCAATGAATCCAACATTTCCATGGGGGTAGATAGTCCCATCTTCAAAAAATGGAATGAACAGTCGGATTTTCAGTTTGGATTTATACCTTTGGATGACCAATTGATGCCCACCCAGTTCTCTCATAACAATTTGTCCAATGGATCTCTCATTGATGCTCATTATGTGATCAGACAGACGGGTAAGCCCAATTTTTGGGGGGCTCGCATACCTGTGACCTCACAACTTAATGTAGATAAATGGGAAGAGCTTCTACAAGGTTACTGGAATCAGCAGCTGTTACAGCTGCTCAGGTTTGGGTTCCCCCTTGACTTTAATAGAAGCTGTCCACTTCAGAGTGAGAAGGGCAACCATACCTCTGCCACCCAGTTTCCCCTAGATGTGGATGCCTACATTGAGGAGGAGTGTGGGCATGGGGCCCTATTGGGCCCATTCAAAGAAAATCCAATTGCAAACTGCCATACATCGCCGTTCATGACTAGGAATAAGCCCAACTCGGATAGGCGTAGGGTCATCATTGATCTGAGCTGGCCCATTGGGGCCTCTGTGAATGCTGGCATTGACAAGGACACATATTTGAATAGTCCTTTTGCTCTGACCTTCCCTACGGTAGATGATATTACGTCACAATTGCGACGCTTGGGTTGGGGCGCCCTTCTGTATAAGATAGACGTTAGCAGAGCATTTCGTCATGTGAGGATCGATCCGGGTGACTTCGATCTGTTAGGGCTTCAGTGGCGTGATTCAGTGGCTTCAGATTTTTCATCGTCTCAGTGATGCAGTGCATTACATTATGCGTCAGAAGGGTTTCTGCGTCATTGATTATATTGACGACTATGTGGGGATGGGCGTTCTGGACGTCGCGCATGCGTCATTCAATGCATTGTTTCAACTCATGGGAGACCTGGGACTCACCATCAGTGACAAAAAGCTGGTCCCCCCTAGTACTCAAGTTGTATGTCTTGGCATTCTCATCAACACTGAGGATGGCACTGTGTCAATACCCCAGGATAAACTCCGTCAGATTTGTGACGCTGTGCGTCAGTGGCTTGGAAACACATGTTGCACGAAAAGGCAACTACAATCCATATTGGGTATGTTACTGTATGTCCACAAGTGTGTTAAACCAGCACGTGCTTTCTTGAATCGAATGTTAGCTCTCCTCAGATCTGGTCATGCAGTCCAAAAGATTACTTTGACCCCTGAGTTCAAACGTGACCTCAAATGGTTTGATAAGTTCCTTCCACTTTACAATGGAGTGTCACTTTATGACCATAGGCCCATTGATCACACTCTTGAATTGGATGCCTGCTTGACAGGCCTTGGGGGACGTTGGTGCAATTTTGTTTACCATATGCCCATATGTCAAGGTTACATGAACTGGTCAATTGTCCATCTAGAGATGGTAAATGTCCTATTGGCAGTCAGATTATTTCAGGCCCACTGGGCAAGTAGAAAAGTTCTGATTAAATGTGATAATGAAGCAGTGGTCGCAGTACTCAGATCAGGTAGGGCCAGGTAGGGCCAGGGACCCCTTCCTGGGGGCATGTGCCAGGAACATATGGTATGTCAGTGCCCTTTCAGATATGGACATACAATATGTCCACATTAAGGGGTTGGACAACAGGGTAGCTGATTTACTGTCTCGATGGACAGGTAGTCATAAAGATGTCAGTGAATTGTGTCAAAATGTGTCAGATCCAATATGGGTCCCAGTGGATCCCAAAATGTTAGAGATTGACCCAGAACTGTAACAGGGTCAAAAGTGTCTCCTTGTCAGGGGCCATGAGGTCATTAGTAATGTATTGGTAGTAGTATTGTATTTTTGTGTGTTGTCAAGCCCCTGAACTTTGACCTTCAAGGTCACTCTTGAGTTCTGTCAGTCACTGGGTCTGTGGGAAATGTCATTATTATTAATGGATTATTTTTAAACAACATGATGTAGACCCTAAACTAAAATTGTATTTAATTTCCTGCTATTATGCACACATATTACTTTCTTATAATATTTCAAAGAGACTTGTAAACCTTAACTGATTTTGTTATTATTTCAAAAGTACATAGTTCATGTGTATATTTAGATATTGTTATCCGTGTATATCTTTGGGGGCCTATTTGACTAGGTTGTTATTTCATACTGCCAAATTGAAGGGGGACAATTGTCTATGATTATTACTAAATAAAGGAACTACACAAAGACATATATGTAACTGGAAACTTTGTTGTGGGAAAATGATTTTGTATCACCTTCGAAAAGGTATATACTTGTATTTCTGGTTTCTCTGTTGTAAAATATTGATACTTGTAAACAAGTTATTACTGGATCAGTTATTACATATGAAGACTTTTTTCTCGATGCCTACAGAGTATGGATCCACTAGATTATGGCCTTATGTTCACAGTAGTAATGCTAATATTTATTGTTGACATAGACACACTCACACACAGCTATGTGAAAAGATTAGTGTACAACAGCAGAAAAAAAAGTGTTATCGGAAAATGCTGGGTTTTGGAAATGCCATGTCATGTGAAAATGAAAGTGAAGATAAAGAAGTTGCACTGATCCATTGATTTTGAAACCAGCTCATGTCAATTAGGATTATCTGATATGGTCTTATACCCTAGTGTAATATCCTCACATATACCAGCTCTGTTAACACTCAGGCATTTGGCAGATTCCCCTTTAGCTCAGCTGGCTAAAGAATTAGACTTGTGTTTATTTCTGTGTGGAATCCAAAAGCACTGGGATCAAGTCCCAGCTGCGACAATGAATACTTGCTTTACAGTAAACCTTTACAGTCACACCTTTCTATGATAGCATCATAAGCTACAAAGGGGCTTCTTTACTTTGAGTTGTGGACTTTTGTGCTCTGCTTCATGTCTTGGTGAGACATCTGCAGAATGATTCAGAGGGAATCACATTAGGGGAGGACAGAATATGGAAGTGATTTACATTCAGGACTGCTTTTAAAAAGTGTTTTAAAAACCTCATGTGACCTCTCACAAGTTAAAGCTAATGCCCCTGTTCAGCCAAAGGATTAATCCTCCATTTGGTCCTGGGACCCTTCATCTTTGAGAGTCTGTGAAAAAAAATCTGAAAAATGGATAGGAAAATGGAAACTTGATGCAGGTCTGGGATCAAGCCCCAATCATCCCAAGGAAGCCTCAGACGTCCTCAGACAAGTCACAAGCGTTCCCCGACTATGAAGCGATTAAGCCACATTTGTGATTGGTTTCAACCCTGATCCTATCGGGCATATACCGACTGGGTCTCAGGCTTCCTCAGGCCTCCTGGAACTAATAACACATTTCCTAATACAGCAATGGGCGATAGTTGTTGAGGCCTGGGACTAAGTCACGGCCTCCAGGAACTAGGAGTCCTGGGATTAAGAGTTGCAGGATGCTCCGGACAACACAGGATTAGGTAATTTTGGGTCTGAAGAGGCGTCAGGAAGCCTGAGACTTGGGAATTTGTGGGTAGGGGTGAAAGTGGATCGGTTACAGTCATGAAAAATATCAAACATGTTTGACGTTTATACCAACCACAACCGCTCCAAACAGACTCACACAGACTGTCCAGCACTCTGAATCTGATCACCGATACCCCTTAATTGTGAGCCTTAGTCTTGTGGTGGAACAGGGGCATTATGCACATAGAGGAGGGTTGAAATTGGTGGGATGATTGTATTGGATGGCTTTTTCTAAAAGTGTACTAAAGTGTATTATAGAAGCTTCTGAGATTCTACTTATTTTGAGTTTAACTTGCTTACAGCACAACGATAGCTAATATCATGAGGAGTAGTCAATCAATTGAGGAATTCAGTGCACACTAATTGTCAAGATTGTGCACTGAGAAACATCCACTAGATTAAAAACAAAGTTTCCCAGTTTTTAACAGCCATGAATTCATATAATTTTGATAATTTATTCTTGTAAAATTCCAAATACAAAAATACCTAGAATTCCCAACAGTTTGTCACGGTTGCTTAACCTCTCTTGCAGATGAGTCTCTTTGGTCACCTTTTACATAACAAAAGACAGAGGCAGATCTAAGGAGCAATGGGGGCGTATGCTCCATGTCACAGTATGAAACCTCTATCAAGGGGGTTTCTGATTTTCCAGACCCCTAGCCTCATCCCCCTACATCTGCCTCTGCACTCTCCCACCGGAGTTTTAAGGATTACATCTTTTGCCAACAACTTGGTTTTTAAACATAAACTATTTAACAGGGTATGTTTAAACAACAAATATAATTCACAAAATGGAATTGCTTAATAGTTCTAATGTCCTAATTACTAATTTAGTTAGTTACTGTGATTTAATTAGAGTTTTAACTCATAATCAATTTTCATAACAGTAGCCATAACAAACTTAAGCTGAAAAACAATTTAAATTCTGAAAAAGTTTCAGTATATTTGATCAATTGCTTTCGAACGAAGCCCCCCCCAAAAAATCCATTATTTTAAGTGATATAGCTGGGGAAAAAATATTATGGTTAACAAATTTAGATAAATGTGTGTTTCTCTAATTTTTTCAGTCCCACAGCCATTGATGACAATAGTCAAGCCCCTTTGAAGTTTACTTTATTTTATTTTGTTCACATGTAAACAGTAATATGTGTATGGCATTCAAGTTAAGAAAATACCCCAAAGAGGGTTTAAAAAATACCCAAACCTCTGAAACTTTGAATTGCCTACATCACAGTTACCTATGATACGGATGTCAATTTCCACCTGATCCTTCTGTTATTACATTATATCTATGTTATGTGTTTTAAAACATTTGTACTTCAGTCAGATTTAATTAAACGTGTCACGTGTCATTTTATGTGTTTTTTCTATGAGGGTTTTGTACTACTTTAAGTTTTATGTAGTTTTTCCATGATTTATCCAATGATAATGATAATAACAGAAACACAATGAGCAAAATTGATGAACATCCTCTAATATGCTAGAATCCAAATAGGGACAGTCCTTGAACCTAGCAAAGTCATAACTCACCAAGAGCTAACCAGTGGAGGATTGGCGGTAAATCTTTAGTTGGCTTCTAAAACTTGAACTGACAAGTGGGAAAAGTGGGAGCCTTTTCAATTAAACCTGGGCAGCAGTGGCAAAACCACGTCTGCCCTCAAATGCTACTTTCTTTTATGGAATTTCTACATTGTAATGCTATAAGCTCTAGTCAAGTTTCAAACTATCTAGCAGCTCTCAGGTTATTACATATTGTGTATGGCTTGAATACAAGTCCATTCAAAGATGAGCGTTTGCCATTGTTTATAAAATCCCTTAAACTCCAGGCCCCTCTTAAACCTAGATCAATCTTTTTATTGGACATTGCATTGTTGCAAAAGATTGTTAAGCAGTGTGGCAAACTGAGTTTTCCAATGGTCTTCAGACCACTTAATTCGGTTGCTTTTTTCTCATTTATGAGATTGTCCTATTTATTGCCACATTCTGTAAGTACGTTTGATCACACTAGGCAATTAGCAAGAGGGGACGTGATTTTTGGGCAACAAGGGGCTGTGTTGGTACTTGCTTGGTCTAAGACCATGCAAAACAGGCGCGAATTTGCTACAATTCCCTTGCCAGACCTTCAAGGGAGTTCCCTTTGTCCTGTCACTTCCCTCAAGCCCCTTTTGCAGAGTTCCCCGGAGGACCCTAATTCACTTGTGTTTCTCATACCCAGACAAAAGAAATGGGTCCCATTAACTGATTCGGTCACCCGTAAGCATTTGAAAGATATTTGCAAAGCTTTGGGCCTTCAAAAGGGCCTTACATTCCATGATTTTAGAAGGGCTGGGGCATCCTGGGCCTTCCACAATGGAGTTCCCCTGTAAAATATCATGAAACATGGGACCTGGAAATCAGATTCAGTTTGGAGTTATCTTCTTCCTCTGTTTCTGTCACTAATCCTGTATCCCTTGCCTTTCAACGTGAACTACTTCCCTAGTCCTACTGGGGTTTGGGTGCTTCTTTATTGATAGATTGATTATACACACTGAATTAAACACTATTTTATAAATGGTAATATTAAAACTTCAAAGATCTTATACATTATCTCAGTGTGTTAACAGTTTATTGGAATACACTGACTATTTTTGCTGGCCAACTTACCTTCCTTACTTCTGCGTCGTCGGTTTGGCTTTGACCTGGATCTGACCTTGCAGGTTCTTCATCTGTGACCTTTTAGGGTCAACTTCATTTCGGCCTGGTATGGCCTATTGTTGGGTTGGCTGCTAGATTGGACAGAGTTGAATTTTCATGAATGAACTCTAAAACCAGTTATACTTTGCTGCCCAATCTGTCTGCCTTTCCTTCATATCGTCTTACTGGGTTTGACCTTGCTTTGACCTGTAGGTCATCGGCACTTTGACCTGACCTTCCATCCTCAGCTCAGTTTGGCGGGTTGCTTGGCCGGCTTAGATTACACAAATATTAATATAAACTGTACATTTTAGTATGTGCTTCTAAAAGATACTGAGTAGTTTTATAAAGTTAAAGAATAAAATTTTAAATCCCATGTCCTCTTTCTTTCAACTTGCTGGGAACTGTTCGTGCCCACATGTGGGTGTGGGCGAGGTCAGTTCTGGGGAAGTTGGTGCTACCTAAAAAATGGTGTTACTGACAAATCAAAAATTTGTTTCTGATCATCGATTATATATGTGGCACTTTGTGATTGGTCATTCTCGGGTCAGTGGTTACAAAAACCCCTTCACTCTGCCATTTTGAAGTTGGAGGCACATGGGATCACATCTAAAAAATTAATTTTCACCCTCCCTAATGTTATCCCACCCCCTCATTCTTTCTTGTATTGTATGTAATGTTTATATCATTTCATTTTTATGTTGTATTGTGAACAGATTACTGTGTGAGCTATGTTTAAGATCACCATGAGTAATAATGGTGGGATGTGCTCCAAATTTTCCATTTACACCAGGAGTTATTATAACACAGGATTACTCCTTGTTGCTCCTCCTATGGACACAATATGTGTTATGCTACAAGCCTGCAAGTGTAGCCAGTTCCTGTTGGGGGTTTTCACTCCATATTCTCTGCCTGTATTATTGTGATTGAGGAGTGTTGCTGTTCCTGTGTCTCCTGCTTCAAGATGCTAATGACTTTTATGTTGCTATTAAATGTTTCATATGATTATTATTATGCTTTATCATATTATATTATATAAAAAAAATACAATTTACATTAGTTGGGTTGGTGAGCTGATGTGTTATTAAGCAGAGGCTGCATTGGGCAGTCATTAAGGTTGTATATACTTTTTAGTGAGGGGACCTCAATGACCACCTTCCCAACATACAGCATAGCAGTGTCTTCTTTTACTGTTTTATCTTATATTTTATTATAATACTGGAATGCACATTGCTGTACTTCCAGTCTTTTTCTCCTGGCACCATCTCAATATTTGCACTGGAATGCATACTGCGTGCACTTCCAGTTGGACCTGATCCTAGCTTAATGCATTGCTTGCAAACTTATATATCAGACTCTTTCGGGATCTGTCAGGCCAGGTCTTCATGACCAGATGGTGGTTTGTACCCTTTTTAACACTGGAATGCACTGTTGTGCACTTCCAGTTCTTATATTTCTTTTTACCATTTTAACAAAGTGTATTGCATCTGACACCTAACCGGGGTGCTTCTTTAATGATAAATTGATTATACACACTAAATTCAACACTATTTCATAAATGCTAATATTAAAACTTCAAATATCTTATACATTATCTCAGTGTGTTAACAGTTTATTGGAATACACTGACTATTTTTGCTGGCCAACTTACCTTCCTTACTTCCGGGTCGTCGGTTTGGCTTTGACCTGGATCTGACCTTGAATGTTCTTCATCTGTGACCTTTTAGGGTCAACTTCATTTCGGCCTGGTATGGCCTATTGTTGGGTTGGCTGCTAGATTGGACAGAGTTGAATTTTCATGAATGAACTCTAAAACCAGTTATACTTTGCTGCCCAATCTGTCTGCCTTTCCTTCATATCGTCTTACTGGGTTTGACCTTGCTTTGACCTGTAGGTCATCAGCACTTTGACCTGACCTTCCATCCTCAGCTCAGTTTGGTGGGTTGCTTGGCCAGCTTAGGTTGCACAAATATTAATATAAACTGTACATTTTAGTATGTGCTTCTAAAAGATACTGAGTAGTTTTATAAAGTTAAAGAATAAAATTTTAAATCCCATGTCCTCTTTCTTTCAACTTGCTGGGAACTGTCCATAAAACCTGGGCAGCAGTGGCAAAACCACGTCTGCCTGTGGCCTTTCTACGACAAACTGGTGAAACTGATAATCTCTTTCCATGTGTCAGACTACTGGACTTGATCAGGTATGACACACAGGGGGCTGGGATATGTTTATTCCTTTAAAAATGAGAAAATTTTATTTGTATAGGATGTAATATGAAATAGGAAGCCAGTGGAATTTGAAGGGGTTTGAAATGACTCATTTTTTCCAGCCTGAAAACAATATGGCAGAGCGTATTTTGAACTTTCTGAAGTTAGCAACACTGCCTTCTCTGACCCCATACAAAAGGAATTACAGTAGTCTAATCGGCTACTAACCATAACATTTTGCACAAGAACTGCAGTATCAACAGTTAGGAATTTACGGATACTTATAAAATCCCTAAGGTTATAATAATAGACATACAGACAATAGCTACATGACTGTCAAAAGTGTTTCCTTATTCAAAAGTGACATCTAGAATTTTTACTTTCTCTGCCAATGTAATGGAGCTTTGAAGGTCAGTAAAAAGAATCTTTGGTATAAGTGTCTCTCTAATATGTTTATTGCCAGTGATAATGAATTCAGTTTTGTCGGTATTAAGTTTCAATTTCACACCATTCATCAATTCTGCGATACTGGAGTCAGAATTCCTAGAGCCTAGTGCCAGATATATCTTGGTGTCATCAGTATACTGCTGGTTGGGTTTTTGAGAAGGGGAGTGACATATTTAGAAACTAACCCTTAGGGTGCCTGCACACTTTTGTACATTGTCTATCTGAAAGTATTTTTCATTACTCCTTTAAGAGGGCTATTGTTATGCACATTATCAAAAAGCCAACGCTTTCAAAAATTATCAAAAAGATTATAAACCTGTCTCAGGCTTTCCATTCATTTGTAATCTTGTTGGAAGGGTAGTAGCAAATCATATGAATAAAAAAGAACTTGGCATGGTGTACGTATCAGTCAGCTTACTGGCAGTATTGTTCCCTAGAAGCACCTCTTATCCATATCGAACAAGGCGGAAAGGTTTTTCGGTTCTGTAGCGAGAGCACAAAGCCATCAGAAACACATACTTCACTGAAGTGCTAACCCATCAAAGTACTAATGTAGCCAAACTTCTGTAAAACACAGCCGTTGTGGTGATGCCACAACTTCTGTAAACACAGACAGTCATTATGGCCGTGTCACAATTCATGAAAATCCAGAGAGAAAAAAACTCGTGCTTAAAAACAAGATGCACTTGAAGAAAGCAAAATGCTCGACGCAATGTGACTAAATTAGTGTACCACAGGGATCAGTTCTGGGTACTGTTCTATGTATACTGCATCTTTATTAAAAAATCATCTCTGTATTTAACTCATTGAAATACCATTTTATGCAGCTGATACTCAGATAACTTCCACTTTAGCATGAATAGAGCAAAGACTACTTTCAGACATTACAAGAAGGGACATCCAACTATGGATGAATTCAAACAAGCTCAAACTTGATCCTGCTAAGAAATAGTTTATGGCATTTTGAGTGGCAGCTTTGCGAAAGAGATTAGACCCCACCCCCCACTTCTAGCCCACATACTTGGTGAAAGGTTTGAGGCTGCTGAATCAGTGTCGAACTCAGATATCATATTTGACTGTGGTTAATCCTTAAAAAGCAGGTGGATGCTGTTTGCAGATCATGTTTTCTTGCAATTTATAATCTGCAGAAGATTAGACAGTATTTAACGGCTGCAAGTGTACTTGTCAGTAGACCACTGAACAACTGTTACTCACTATGTAGTGGTTTAACTCCAAATGCGTTTTGTGAGTTGGCACGGGTTCTCACAAGTGGACCCACATCATGCCGGTACTAATGTCTCCACATTGGCCTCCTGTTAAACAGGGAATTGCTCTCAAAGCTGCAACCCTCAAGTACAAACATTTGGATTCGGGTCTGCCACAGTATTTTCTTGAATACATTTATTACTGCACATTGTCTCTCCACACCAGATCTGTCGTTGCTGCTAAGAAATTCTTAGTTGTATCCACCTTTTGATGGATCCTTTGCTAATGACAAACCAAGACTTTAATATAGCGTCCCGAAATTCATTTTGATGGATCCTTTGCTAATGACGAACCAAGACTTTGGAACAGCCTTCCAAGATTCATTTTGATGGATCCTTCGCTAATGACAAACCAAGACTTTAAAATAGCGTCCCGAAATTTATTTTGATGGATCCTTTGCTAATGACAAACCAAGACTTTGAAACAGCCTTCCAAGATTCATTTTGATGGATCCTTCGCTAATGACAAACCAAGACTTTGGAACAGCATCCCACTTGCTGTACAATCTGCCCCACATTGTCATATTTGAGGTGCGAGCTTAAGGCTCACCTCTGTCCTGAGGCTTATCGCCCATAGCACCGTCTCCTTTCTTTGTGCAAACACTTTCTGATGATAACTTTAACACCCATGGACTTATGATTTTACTTCAACCCTTTATGTCCTATCACATCTTAGAATTTGATATACATTAAAATCAGGTGCATTAAAAGTTTTTTAATAATAATAATAATAGGTGACTGTTAATCCTGATTAAAATATATATTATCTAAACTCTGTAACTGCAGTCCTTATAATATTTTTTGCTTTATGTACACAAATGTGTGTGTCCTGCTCGTGTTTTTAAACCAGATGTTAGACCTTCTGAGGGCAAGTCGTGATAATAATAAGATCTCACTAATCTCTGATTTCGATTGTCAACGCAGGTGGTTTCAAAAATTATTACCATTGTATAATGGTGTTTTTTATGATCATAAACACATAGATTGCATTTTACATCAAGATGTGTTTCTCCTAGATCTAGAAGGTAGATCACAGAATTGGGTTTACAATCTTTCAATGGAATGTGGTTTTAGGAACTGTACAAATTGTACATCTCAAAATGATTAATATCTTGTTTGCTCAGCAGAGGGTGGGGCATTAGAGTTCTAGTCAAATGTGGCAACGAGGCATTTGTTACAGTTATCAAAACAGGCCCATATTGAGCACATGTACAAGGTAACTTCCGGTACGTCCCATCACTCTCGGATATTGATGCTCAATATGCACATGTCAAGGGTGGAAATAATAAATTAGCTGATGTTCTCTCCAGATGAAAGGGTTCTCTACACAACTTTGCAGGTTTTGCATGAGCAGTTACCACGTCCTATAGGATGTAATGTATCAGTCTCGATATTGCAATTTTTTGTCAAATTTGTTCTAGTTAGTTAAGACATAGCCCTTCATGTGTTGAACAGTCATTGTTCTTAGTCAGAGACTCAGATATCACTGACCACAAGAGCTTCCTCAAAAAGTAAACAAGCCTTCAGACCCAAGACCAAGGCCACTTGCACGTCAAAGTTCAAGGATTTTTCTAGCTTTATGTGTTGTCATCAAGTTAACAACAATTTCAATTGATTTGCAAGTTTTACTAACTAATCTGGAGTGCTTAGCGCATAACCAAGCTATGCATGTGGGGAGGTAACACTTTAGGTGTTACCTTATTCAGTGGCTAGCATTGTTTGTAAAGTACCTTAATGTAGCTATGTTGAACTTTGACCTTTGTACTACAAATTCTCCCGCTTTTTTGATATAATTTCCCTCCTGCCTCACTTTAAAACCAGTTTTCAGTGAGGCAAGTCGCCATTTTATGTAATGTTATAAACTTTTGTGAGATTTGGAAAACTGGTTAACGAAGTCATATGGATTTTTAATGTTTTTAGTTATCTTATTGTGATTTTATATGCTTGGACTTGATTGTAACAAAGTACCTGTGGGACATTCTGACTCAGGGCGAATTGCAGTGGAAGAGGATTATATTGATTCTGCTTTGAGTTGTGCTTGACTTTGCTCTGTTATGTGGAGCGCTTATTAAGGGCTAAATGGTTAAGACATTTGACTGTATAAAATGTGGGGGTAACCATACCAGACCCATAAAAAGAAATTGTAAAATTGAAACGGACAAAGGATCAACAATGGACACAAATACCCAGATATTGAAAGAATTACAAAGTTTAAGTGGTCGCATGACCCAGATGGAGGACTGGATGGAAGCCATGGGTTCCACATCATCACCTGCTAGAAGTCACTCTTCCAGTCTGGCGTCCCAGAAGTCACCAGTGAGCCAAAGATCGCATCCAGACTCCCGATCCCCAGAACAGGACCTGCTGCTGCCCACGTTGAAGACAGTCCAGATCCATACAGGAGCAAGTCGACTCAAGGATCAAGGAGCTGCAAGGACTGGACAAAGGCAAGTTCAAATCACAAAGGGGAGGGTCAGAGACAATTTTGGTAAAGAAAGAGGTGGCGTGACCACAGAACCATGTGTTGGGGGGTAACTCAAAAACACGGGTAAACTATGATAGCTTAACAATCAGCTAATGGGTGTTGGGATTTGCTACCATCATTAGGGATGAAGATGACTTAAATGTAAAAAACAAAATGCTTGAGTATTTGGCAGAAATTATGGAGGACTCGCATGATTTCAGCTGGTCATCCACGAAAGGGGCTCATGCAGTCCTGCTTTGTAAAATGGAGGAGGGTAGAGTTACATGGGAAGAAACCCACAAAATTGATAGGGTCCGTCGGGCTTATGCTCATAGATCTACCTCCTCATCTCATAGTTCACAAAGTAGAAAGAAATTGCGTAGCAAAGACCAATCCATGCCTTGTAGGTACTATCTGAAAAATACCTGCTCACATAAAGGTGACCATGAGACAGGGGGTCGGTTATAACTCCATATTTGTAGCAATTGCCACTCTTAAGGGAAAAATGCCATGCATTCACTAAAAGATTGTAAGAAAACAAAAAAACGAGTAGGGCACTGCTTAAATGCAGTGCAAAACCAAGAAAATGGCAATGGTCAGCGTGTGTACAAGTCAAAAATATTTAACAGTACTACTAAAAATTGTAAAGGTAGCACAAATTGGAAGTTAGACTGGGCTAGATGTAACAACAAGTCTTATGCTTGGGTGTTGAAACAAAGCAAGTATCAGTTTAACAATAATGATAAAAGTGTCAAACACATGGGAACTGTCAAAAAACGTTCAAAATGTATCACAAACAGCACTGTTGCTAATACTGGCAATCGTGTCAATGGAGCACAGGACTTAGGTGTTGACTATAAATTAATTAACGTTAAAAAGTGTTTTCACAAGGTTGGCAAAGTCAATGCAGTCCCATTACGAAATAGTTTTGCAATACTGAATAATATGGACAATACCAAGACGTAGATAGTCATGTAACAAATGTTGATTTGCACATATTGTCAGATGTTTCACAAGAAGGTCAAAGGTCAAAGTTGGGGTTTTACGTCCCGTTCAACAGCCAGGGTCATATTGGGACAGGTCCTCAGAATTGCCACTTGTGGGACTCGAACCCACAGAGGTGACAGCCTATGATTAGATGCCAAACTTGCTAACCACTAGGCCACTGAGGACCTTGTTTCACAAGAAGGTAAACAAAGTAGCGATAGTACTGACAGAAGAAATGTCAAACAAATCAAAGAATCTGTGTCAAATGGGAAAGTAAGTACAGTAGTAAACACTGTAAACAATGAGAGAAGCACGGGCGTGGTAAAGCTTGCATCAAAATCTAAAGTTACAAATGCAGGTGAGTTTAATAGTGACAAAGTTCTTCCATCCAAAATCACTCGACGCCGTCATGTAAGCGTCAATAACACTCCTGATAAATATGAATTAGATTTGCAATTCAGACCTCGCCATAGAGAACAGATTGCCTCTGCTTATAACTGTGAGACTTTTAAACTATGGAATACTCAAAATCAAGACAAATTTGGATTCATACCATTGGGTGATTTGATTATGCCAGCTATTGACCTTCAAAAACATAGTCAGGAAACTATTTTTGACATTCATAGACGCATTAATGTACTCACACCTTTATGAAAACTCAAATTCAGATTCAATTTCAGTTAAAACCTGAAATCTGGCAGAAGTACTTGTCAAATTATTGGGATTCCCAACTAGTATTGCTACTGAAATATGGTTTCCCCTTGGATTTCAATTACAACTAACCCTTGCTTAGTGTTGACAATAATCATAGCTCGGCTACCGAACATCAAAAGGATGTGCAAATGTACTTAGATGAAAAAAAAGACTTTGGGGCCATATTAGGCCCATTTGATGAAGACCCCATTGATAATATTCATGTTTCACCATTCTTAACCAGAGACAAACCTGGGGGTACTCACAGACGTGTGATTGTCGATTTGAGTTTTCCTCATGGCTATTCTGTCAATGCTGGGGTGCAGTCTGACACATATTTGGACACCCCCTTCCTCTTGACACTACCCACAATTGATACTATTACTAATAAAATCAAACAATTGGGCAAAGGTTGTCACTTGTATAAAATTGACCTCAGCAGAGCTTTTAGGCATGCAAAACTTGATCCTAAAGACTATAATCTCTTAAGGCTAAGCCTCAATGGTCTATATATTGACAGTTGTCTGCCGTTCGGGTTCAGCCCTGTTTCAGCGGCTCAGTGATGCAGTTCAATATATTATGGCCCAACAGGGCCATTCTGTAACTAATTATATTGATGATATCATTGGTCACTCAGTAATTTCGAAATCTCAAGAGTCTTTTGAAGCTCTTAGAGCATTATTGCTAGACTTAGGCTTTGACATAAGCGAAAAAAGGTAATACCCCCTCCACTAAAGTTACTTGCCTGGGTGTAGATATAGACACAGAGCAGTTCACAGTGTCAATAACCCCTGAAAAAGCCAAAGAAATTTTAGCAGAATGCCAAAGTTGGGTGAATAGACATGAGTGTACAAAATGTCAACTTCAAGCTCTCCTAGGAAAATTACTTTATATTACTAAATGTGTTCGCATTTCTAGGAATTTCTTAAATCGAATGTTAGACCTTCTCAGAAGTTCTGATAAACTAGCAAAGGTAATTCTCACTACAGACTTCAAAAGAGATTTGAACTGGTTTCTAGAATTCATTCCTAAATTCAATGGCAAAGCCTTTATCTCACATCAACCTGTTACTGAAGAAATCGAATTAGATGCCTCACTCCAAGGACTAGGTGCTAGATGGGGTAAACAAGTCTATAGCATTCAAATACCTCTAGGCTTTCAAAATATGTCCATTGTACACTTGGAGATGTTAAGATGTTAAATATACTAGTTGCTATCCGTGTATGGGGTTCACAGTGGCAAGGAAAAGCAATTCGAATTGCATGTGATAACCAGGCTGTAGTAATGGTATTAAATTCTGGCAAAACTCGAGACCTCACCCTTGCAGCTATTGCTCGTAACCTCTTCATGGAAGCAGCCCACTTTGATATATTGTTGAAAACTGTTCATATAATGGGGGTTTGTAATGAGATAGCAGATAGTCTTTCTAGATGGTCAATTTCTGAAAATTTCCGACAACAAGTTTACAAATTACTGCCTCAGCATATCTGGGTTCAAACTCCTCATGATGTTCTAATTATCAATTGGTCTATTTAATCTCCAGATTCATCATCCCCAACCGCAGTCCTGAAAGACAGAGCCATCAGTAGATTGTACCTAGCTTTTGAGGATTCTACCTCCAAGTCTTACCTTTCAAAGTTTCGGATTTTTCTAAGTTTTTGCTCATTTGCTTCATTTGACGTCAGCAATCTTTTTTTTTTTTTTTTTTTTTAATTTATTTTTAACTTTTTTTGTGTATCTGCCTTTTACAATGAGTGGAAGAGGTTCCCGGCAGCTAGGGTCTTCCTTTACAAATATTTATTGACTGAAAAAAATGATTGGAAGTTTTGAATTCTAGTATTAGTTGTCTACAGTTAGAGCAATGTGGAACTTTAAGATTGCTCCAAACAATGTCTTATTGCTGAATGGACAACAGAGTAATTAGTGTTTACTATCTGGTTACATTTTTTTCACGTAAATAACAGTTAAGAACGTAGTACATCAAGATATAACTAGTGACGGTTATAAGATAAAGTATATAATTCAATAGTTTACAAACAGATTTTTCCAGTATGACCACACATGATTAAACCTTTCTAATTTAAAATGCAATTTTGCCAAGCTTTCCTCTTCAAAAAAACAGTTCTTCAATATTTGTTGCAGCATATAGAAATTGAGCTTGTACGTATTTTTTGCACACCAGAATATATACTTGCGTGAGTGGATGAGAATAAAATTTAAAGGAACATAATTGCTATTATTTGAAACATAGGCTAACATAGACGTCAGCAATCTTTCCCCTGTTCAAATTCTAACCTTTTTAGAATTCCTTACTTTCAATAATTTATCCCACTCGGCCTTGGCTAACTATGTGTCAGTAATCAAAAATCACTCAGTCTATATGGTTTAGACCTTTCTAGTTTCATAGACCCTAGAATTAATCTACAATAAAGCTGTCATGAGACATAGACCTCTAAATCCGTCTATAAAACCTATCATTGACATTGACACATTGCAAATGATAGCCTCTCAATGCGATAGAATGTACATGGGAAAAATATGCAAAGCAGCAATATTGCTTGCTTTTTTCAGTTTCCATAGAATTTCAAACCTTGTCCCTCATACCTTTGCTGGATTAAGGTCCCCTCACTGGGTAAGTCCCCCTTGTGCCAAGTGTCAGCTGTTAAACGTGTGTTAGCAACTACTCCAGGATCCAATAATTCCCGTCTCTTTCAAGTGGAATGCCATCACAGATGGGTTCCCTTATCAGATACCACATTGCGAAAATTTTTGTCCAAGGTCCTAAAATCCCTGCACCTGCAATCACGTGGTTACACCTTTCACTCCCTCCGTCATTCAGGTGCCACCCTGGCGTTCAACCTTAATGTACCTATGCAGGATATTCAAACCCATGGCACCTGGACGTCAGAGGCAGTCTGGGAATACATCACTCAGGACCACAATGCTGCTGATACAGTGGCCCGTTCCTTCCATTCCTTGCTACATATCTAGACCTACAAACTACTGGGGTTTGGGGCATTTTATATTCTTAAATGTAAATTATAAATATCAATTATCTCATCAATCTGTAGATACACATATCTGTTACTAAAAAGGTTTCATAGTGGGTGGCTAGGCCATTTTTTTTGTAACTGTAAACAGACTTTATTTTACAGTCTTAAAGCTAAGTCTCACTTAACATAAGTTTCAGGTGACCTTGTCACCTCCCTCTTTTAACACGTGTAACTTTAGGCCACCTTTGGGTAAACGTAATTGAACTTCTATGGTAACCTCAGGGTCCACCTAAGTTTGTCTTATGTAATATTTGTGTTAAGGTGGCCCCATTTCATTTAACATACTTAATTTAAGGCCATCTTTAGGTAAAAGTAATTGAAGTCTTATGGTGACCTTAGGGTCACCTCAAAGTTTATTATGTAGTTTTTGTACTAAGGTGGCCTTATCTCTGTCAGAATATTTGTCTTCTGAAATATCAGTATGTAAATATGACATAGTTTCACTAATATGTAGAATAAAACTAATTTTCCCCACTTGTCTTGTTTATATATCAGTACTTCAAGGCCAGGACACTAATGCTATAAATGCCTAATTGCTCAACAGTTGGGCTTTGAGGGTCTCTGTTGCATTACATTTTTTTTAATCTTGTAAACTTCAGGTGACCTTTAACTGGTTTGTAGTCTTCAAATCTTGGTAAAGTTTTCAAATCTTCCAATTTAAGTTTACTTTAGGTTTTGTGGCTTAACTATATCCCAGACAAGTTTGGCCTGACTGTCCAAGTTTAAGATCACATTAATGTTGTAACTGTAACTTGTAATCATTGTATCTATTTTACGAATATGGACTCAAAATCATAACATTTAACTGCGTTAACCATATTTTATTAATTATCTTACTGTAATTATTACATATTATAGATTCTAATCTGATATTTGCAATTATGTGTTTACATGGACAATGGACTATGAACTCATTTATGCATTGCAAGAAACTGTAAATATTTGAGTGGTTTTAATTTTATCCTATTGTTATATACATATATATTTCATGTTAATGCATTAATAAACAGTGCCCGCAATATATCTATTTAACTGTTGTTGGGTGGGGACTGTAAAAATAAGTCTGTACATATTAACTGTTAATGTGCTTTCAAATTACAAATGTTATCCACAGTAAGGTGTTAAGTGTTCCCAGGGTGTGAGGGGACAGTCAAATGCATCAAAAATGTCAATTTTTGTACATATATTTTATTATGTAACCCACAAATCTTTATAATATATATATGTTAAAGTGGATTTGTGTAATCAGGGAATTCGCAAATTCCCTAATATGTGATATTAACTTTTTTCACTTTGACAGAAAATTTCATTTGATTAAATTAATTTAACATACAAAAGTTAATGCATACAATATTTTATTATTCTCTTTAAATACCAAACAAGTAAGTGGTATATATGGCAGGAAAGGTCCATTTATTTGTATTTCATTTTAGGAGGGCTGAGGTGGCCTCAGACCAGTCTGAGACCCAGTCGGTATATCCCCAGGTTCAGGGTAGAAACCGATCACAAACGTGGCTTAATCATTTCTTACAAATAAGTCAATGTGTAAGTGAATAAATTGACTCCTGGGCCTACATAGGATGGGAGATAGTAATAACCTAAATGACAGAGCAGGCCGTAGAGGCCAAAAATTATTTTACATTTGGGAATTCCATACCTTACATCCTGCAAGTATTAATATGTTTGTGTGAGCTGTAGTGTCATCTTAATGCACCCCTAACCCAGGTGCCTCCTATTTATATTAATCATTTCTTAGTTGGGGAACGATTGTGACTTGTCTGAGGTTTTCAAAGGCTTCCTGAGGATGATTTGTGCTTGATCCCACACCTGGATCCAGAAGTCATTTTCTCGCCCATTTTTCAGGTTTTGTTCACCGACTCTCAAGGATTAATTGTTCCAGGATGAATCTGGGATTAATCCTTTGGTGGAACAGGGACATAAAAAACAGATGTGATGACTTGTATAAAAAAATAATCACAATTATTATAAATATAAACCACATAAAATTATTTTCACAGGCTGAAAAACTAAGTTATAAAATCAAATTTGGTTATTCTATACAAAACCTAGAATAAGTAAAAGAAATGGTAATATCAATTAAAAAGATGTAGACAATTCCATGCAAACATATGGACAAATATAAGTTAGAAAAGAAACATATTATTATTTTCATATTCACATCCTTAGTAGAGATGCATTGCACTGTCTTGTTTGTGGTGTTAAACTAAAATATGGACGTATTTACAAAATGGTGGACTAAAATGTAAAATGATACCTGTGATGAACATTTTTAAATCATCACTTTGGTAGACAGTTTCATGGACCCAGATTGTTTCATTGTACCCTGATTTTTACTTCTTTATTGATAAAATATAAGATATATGCGTCTTTGTTGCATTTTCCCCCGATTTTTTATCCGATTATTTTATTGGGAATGTATGGAATCCAACAGGGACTCATTGCTACTCGAAATATCAGCTCCTCTTTCGAGAAATTGTTTTACTTTAATCACACTGGGTCTGCTGCTAGGATCCAAATCCTTCATCTGTTCTGACAGAACATTTAAACCAAGTGTCTCGGTTAAAGTTTTCCCTGAAAAATAAGATGCAAACAGTGGGATGGTAATCAGACTTATTATTAATCTCCGGCAAGGAAGGATATGTAATTGGTGGCGCTTGTTTGAGATTTGGGTCTTGTAACTGGGAAAAATTGTAAAATTTTTTATCTAAATTACATACTCCCACACACTCAAACGTATAAAAGAACAAAAGAACTGAGCCAGGGCATACCTGCACTAGGCATACAATATTTTATTAAAAATGGCTCAGTAAGTAAATAATGAAATGGTGATCCGGATCATTCTCAAAATTGAATGAAATTGGACCAAGATCTATCTTCTATTTTTTTCCATTACGATTCAACCAGTAGTATTTACGTTACTTTGCAAACAAACACACAAATACACGGTCATAACTTTAATACCATCTTGACGGAGGTAATAAATAAAGGACTGCCAAGTAAGTCAGCTTGAAGTTGTGCTGGTATCAGACAACCTTATATTTTCACAAGGTTTAGAATTAATGGTGTGAATGACACTCTTCTGTATGATTGTACCAACAAAAAATTAAACTTTGAGGCACAGCCTTTTCCTAATCACTTCTGTAATTAGACCTCATATCTTGGTGATGCAAAAAATGAGCAATATTACGATATTCCCCCCCCCCCCCCCCTCCTCCATATTTCAATCCTGCGGCATATACTTTTAGTTTAGCAATGAAGGTTTTTCAAACATTTCATGTAATCCGCTAAGTTTTAACAGGGCTGTTCATTTTGTGTCAAAGACATATACTACCTAAATATGATTGCCAACTTATTGCGATGAGTGGATACTCCTAAAATACTGATATGTCCAACCACAAATGAACTGCAAGCATCTAATGGTATTTTCGACCATTACAAATATGCTTATCCCTGAATCTATAAAAAACTGGTAGGTTTCAAAGATGATAATAACTACACACTAGAGCCACATGCTATATTTCACGTAAATACTGGGTAAATAAGAACCAGGGGATATTGTTTGCATTTGACAGCACCCCTGACATGAAAGTCTATCACAAACATTATACTGTGCATCTTCATGAGTGATATATGGAATTTATGCACGTCTAATGAGGGATACTTAACTTTTATTATTCAGATTTTATTTAATATTTTATAATTCAGTTTTACTTCAATACACAAGCATCATGACTGAATTTTATGGTATTTTCGATGCAGAGGTAATTTCTCTGTTAATTCATTGGAATCAGATTTTTGAGAAACTGTTACATTTTTTTACATTTACCTAGAAAGAGCTCATAGAGAGCAGGCCTCGATCAAGGGGGTGTTTCCAAAAATTTAAGTTTTTTTATCCAAGATATGATTTGGATCATTCCCAAAAATAAATACCTTCTTCATTCGGTCAGGTCTTACCCAAAATAAAATAAGTGAAGATATGCTCATTACATTTGGATTCATGTCAACCAGAGGGCAAAGTCATTGAAAATATATTGAAAATAGGACCTTTACAGGATTTTTTTTGTATCCAGAATATAATCCAGATATTTACTGAAAAACATTGTCTTTTTTTGGTCAGATTCCATGCACATAAAAGTTGTAGAAAGACCCATTCATTATCTTTGGAGTTATCATGAACGTAAACAATCAGACAGATAAATGCACCCCCCCTAAAACATTAATTATTATGTATTATTTATTCAGGCCGTTTTTATTTCATCATATAATCTGTGGATATGTGTAAAAGTGCTTTATGGTATATAAAATAACTTACTGCCAAAATAAATAAGATCTTCCAGCACTCTTCCCAATGAGTAAACATCAGCAGATTCTGTGTATGACTCTTTCGCGATCACCTCTGGAGCTGCATATGGAGGTACACCTAAAGGTATATTCAAATATATCTGTTCAACATTGGAAATAGATTCAGCAAACTTTCCAATGCCAAAGTCAGCAAGTTTTACTGTTGGGTAAGCCCACCAATGGCCAACTAAGATTATGTTGCTAGGTTTTATATCCTTGTGGGTGACACCTTTGGAATGGAGGTATTGCACAGCATCACATAACTGTGTCATCACTGATATTATTTCTTTCATTCCTGGGTTTTTGTTTCTCATATAATGATCCAAATCACCACTGCTACAATATTCCAGCCAAATCATTAACATTCTGCCAGTGTCCATTTCTGCAGCATGAATCTTTATAATATTTGGGTGGTTGTACTTTTGCCAGGCATTTGCTCCTTTCATTGCCTTTTTTACTGCTATATTATTGGGTAACCTCATCATTTGCACCAAATAGTTTTTAAAGTAAAAACTGTAGTTTACAAAGTAAACCACTCCTAATCCTCCTCGTCCAAGATATTTATATTTCTCGACATCTTCGGTTGTCCATCCAAATTTTCTCCCCATGTTTTCTGGAAGAAAAGTGGTATATGAAGATACTGAAACTTTTACTTTGTTAGAAATACTCGCTTAAATGTGGTCGATATCTTATGACAGTGAATAACTAGTTACAGCTGATCTCATACATGTCCAGAAATTGTACTTACATACTCTATACTAATTGATTGGAAATACTTGTGTAAAATACACAAACATTGTATGACTCTTTTCGCTACATCCTATTTCGGTTTCAATTTTTGTTCTTGATTTGGTCTGTATGACATGAAAATATATAGTGTGGTAGTTTTATGATAGATTCATAATTGAATCTTTGACTTATTCGATAATCTGGTACACTCAACATTTATAATAAACCAGAGATAGTTCTAAACAGCACACACAGATATAATATACATATACTAGTATTGCTAGATTACCTCCCAGCAGTCCTGTTTAAGCACTGCTCAGTATAATATTGATGGTTGTACAACTAATCTTTACAGTGGTGAAAGTTAGAAGAATAATCTCAGCTTTCATAGATACTTGTTCCAGGTATTCAATATGTTCACAAAACCTTTGTGAGTGGGCATTTCTGTATTCACAACTGATCTTTCTGGTGTTATAACTTATTGTTTTGCTGTTAAAAGTAATCGTGTCCATACTTATGTAAAAATGGAACAGAGTAATTTTATCTCAAGAGAGGATATGTTATACCAGTAACCTGATTATTCCACAAGAGTTTTTGTGAATTTGGGGTTGAGGGTTTCCATATTTTCAATGTATTCTCAGCCTCCATATTCTCAATATATTTTTAGTATCAGATATAATATTCAGATAAGCGTTTTCTCACAAACCACTCTTTGTGGATTTATAAAACACCACATTTGAAGCGTCTTTTCCATTTGTTTGGCTTTCATACATGATGATTCATTTAATCATTTGTGTATAACGTATGGCATATTATTAGTATTATAAGAAAACTTTTGGCAGTTATTACATTATATGATGAAACAACCATAAGTAAAATCGCATAGACAGGTTAACTATTTGCTAGGAAGAGTAAGAAAAAGTTATAGGGCAAAACACCAGGCAGTTAAGCATATGTTTTCCAGTACATTAGTTTATGGTGATTGTAAACTATGGTCTCATCTTTCTTAAACATGTTTACACAGCAATGTGAGTGAGCACTTCTGTCCTGATTTTTCATAGCAAATCCTATTGCAATTATACCTAACATTTAGGCTGCTACAAGTTATCTTTAGGGTGCTACAGGTTATCTTCATGCTGTTATGACTGATCATGCACACTCTTCTGTTAAACTACACAAGAGTTTTAAGGGTTTGGTGTTAATGTTTCTTTTCGTGAATCGTAATAGTCTGGAACAGATATAAAGACATCTATTTTCAACGTATGAATGCATAAAGAGTAAGTTTTATGATATTTTAATGGTAAAATTGTTATCTGAGGATGAGTTTTCACTTAAATTGAACAGCAAAAATAGGACATCAAATAAATTAATGTATCAATGACGAAATAATATTGAAATTGCCACAAGAATGAAAATTGTTAAAGAATGTGTCAGATATACAGAATTACTAACCTTAAAAGTAGTAGTTAGATTTACTTATTTAATCAAAGATATCCAAGTAAAGGGATGACACTTCCTGGTCACTTTTCATTCCAAAATACGTCATCCAAATAAGTAAGGGGGTTACCCCAATAGTCACATGATCCATAAAACAGAGAATGAAGTATTTCAATCAATGGATATACCGCATAAGATAAGGTAGATCTATTTCTTAGTATGAGCATGTATACAATATTCAGTGCTATTGAAAAGCACGAATCATTATTACTACCTGTTATCAAGCAAAATTTACTACATTTCCCAACAACTTCCCCCCCCCCCCCCAAGACAATAATAACCAAGCATGGGATTAAAATATTTATTATAATCATGAATATTCAATTATTAAAACAGATTTGTATCATATATATATAGTTTACAAGTATGGCAGTATATCAATCCCTGTCACGACAGTAATAATTTAACAAAACAAGTGATATGTAAATGAAATATGGTTAAGCCCAAACGCAGTGAAGGCAATAACAACAATTATTGCCCCCACCTAAGGATTTCTACATATAAAAGATGCAACAGCAACTTCTAGTTACATATTATCCCAATAGTTTACAACCTAAAGCCAAAGAAGGAATAATGGAATTATGGCCCTAACCCCCCAATTTTTATTGACTGACTACCCCCCTGATAGCATAAGGAACGTGACAGGAAGCACTATCAAACTGCAAAGGCACTGCTTAAGCACTAGTATGTAAGTGATATGAAACTATATTGCCTTGCAAGTAAGTGCTACAATAAGAGAAAATATACAGATATGTGTATGATAACCCAAGAAATCTGTGTAAATGTCTGCCAAACCCCAAACTACAACTCCAGAAGTGAAAGACGCTGCTGAAATGTCTGTGAAACCAAGGAGGGTTGAGAAGGAAGGGATTGAATGTATCTCCACACAGCATTAGACGACCAAGTACCTTGATGCATTATATGCTGCATTGGAACACCATTGTGAAACGCCCATGTAGTGGCTGACCTTCGAAAAAGGTGAAAGGTCAAAGGAGGGTCAATGTTAAGAAGTGTGGAGACCTGCTTCAGATGTTTCCTAGCCACTGAGTCAGTCAATGGCACTTGGACCCCTTTCTTAAGAAAAGAAAACAATGGGGAATTC
This sequence comes from Sabellastarte sp. h YS-2021, assembly GCA_964017235.1. NCBI lineage: Eukaryota > Metazoa > Annelida > Polychaeta > Sabellida > Sabellidae > Sabellastarte > Sabellastarte sp. h YS-2021. The sequence continues at coordinate 166,523,576 of OZ024929.1, read as the reverse complement.
TTTGATCCTGGAAGACTGGAAAACATGTGCTGTAAAGCCGTAACCAGACAAAGAGGAGATCTTGCCAAATACGGGATAGTGATGGTAGTGAAAGATTTTCTATCTTGTAAAGTCTTTGACCATTTAATAATAATGGTGCAAAATTTAGGGGAAAACAGCAAGTCACCTCGAGTCAAATGTCTTGTTGGATCAAATTGCTTAATAGCATGAGGTAAAATGTTTGACAATCTTAAGAATGAGAAATATGTGAAGAGATATAATGCCCGAAACACAGTAGGTGCTTCTAACGTTTGACAAATCTGAAGAATGTTATGCAACATATCAATGGAGATGTTTTGAATAGGTTTTAATGTCAAAGGGGCATTAATTTGCAAGGCTTTGATAAAAAGAGTAATTCTATCATCTTTGAAGGACATAGTATCCAACCCATAAATGATGAATGAAGCATGTATGGCTGCCATATGGTTAGATTGGCATGGGAGAGACCTTTCTGATGTAGGTACTCCATATAGGAAAGTAGTAGCAATGTGTTCACCTTAGATATGTGGGTTTTTGTCCTCTCCAGGAATGCCAGGAAGTCCCTAAACATCCTGGAGTACTGAGCCCAAGTAGCTGGTCTGAAGCCACAATGTAACCTTTGCAAGGCACAGGAAGCCAATGAGGCAGTGGCTCCACTAACTTCTGTAAATATAGAGTATAATTAGCACTTGATATCTAGATATATTGGTTCAGCTTTGTGAGGTCAATATGAACAGGCATCCATTGATGCTGTGGAATAAGACTGTGCAACTGAGCATACTGACCATTCGAACCTTGCCATCTGGACAATAAGTCAGCTGTAACATTGCACATCCCTGGAATATGATTAACTATTAATTGAACATTAAACATAGAAGTAAGAAGCCATATATTTCTGGCACATGTAGCTAAAATTTGATCTCTAGCCCGACCAGTCCTAATGACCTCCACAACGGCCATATTGTCACATTTGATTTCAATAACTTTGTCTCTCCATACAGAACCCCATAGTTTAAGGGCAACAACTAGGTTGAGTATTTCCAAATGAACAATAGAATATTGCATGACACCTAAGGGTATAGGCAATGCATAGACCATAATCTGGCATACACCCCCCAGTCCCTGTAAAGAAGCATCTAAATGAACCGTATACTGTACAACATGGTTATCATAAAACGTAACCCCATTATATTGTGTCAAAAATATGTTAAACCAGTTAAGATCCCTATGAAAATCTTGGTCCAACACAATGTGTGTAGTTCCCTGACTGGCTCGTAAAAGATGCAGCATACGGTTAAGGAAATATCTAGCTGGTTTAATACATTTAGTGATATACAGTAAAGATCCTAATAATGACTGTAACTGGGTTTTTGTAACTTTATTTTTGTTTGCATATGTTTGAGCTATGTGACGTATCTCGGCTAGTATATCATCAGGAATACGCAAAATTCGATTAACCGTATCTATTTCAATACCAAGACAAGTAGCGACTGTAGTTGGAGCCACTAACTTGGAGAGGCTAATGCCCAACCCTAATTCACCCAGGAGTACAGTAAGAGCATTGTAGGAGTCATAAATATGACCAGGCAAGCCAATATAGATTAAATCATCTATATAATTGTATAAGTTCGGATAATTGAAATGCTCTTTCATGATATAGCGTACGGCGTCCGTACAACGCTGAAAAAATACGGAACCATGACGAAATCTGAATGGCAATGTAACGTCAACGTAATAGCTATCATGCTTGAGGCCTAGAAGATCTAAGTCTCCAGGATCGATTCTGATATGCCTGAATGCCCTACTAATATCTATTTTATAGACCATGGCTTCCGGACCAAGTTCTTTAAGTTTGGAGACCATATCATCTATTGATCTAATGATTGGAATCTGTTTTTGAAAACATGGAAAGGTATCTGACGACGACTTGTATATACAGGCATTTGTTGAGGTTGATCTGTAATCGGATCCGGTAATAATAATTGGTCATAAGTCCGTTGAAGACCTCCTGAAGACTGATGTATGTCTAAAGACACCATGGGTCCCAATTTTTGCCCATTTCCGTTTTTATTGCCCCTGAATGATAATTTCCCATGGCACTGATGTAGTTCTTTACCACTAGATACATAGTCATTTTTTACTATGTCACCTTCAGTATACACAGAAGACAGCATATTGCCCAATTTGGACCCAGTTCTGTTTTTATTGCCCAAGAATTGCAAAGAAGTATGCTGTTGACCATTTCTTTCATGTTGGACACTTTTATGTGTGTTGGCACATGAATTATCATCACATGAGTTCAATTTGCCCAATATTTGCCCAGTTTTGTTTTATTGCCCTTGAATGTTTTATTGAAATGTCCCATGTGAGTATTGTAACTACCTTCGGTAGGAGCCACCATAGCCCAGTTTGGCCCATTTCCGTTTTTATTGCCCATGAAAGAAGAAGTATTAGTAGGGGCAGGTGTTACCACATTATTTTCCAACTCATGTGCCTGCACTTCATCTTCTTCATGTTGCAAAACATCAAATCGATTCGAGAGAGCAATGGGATAATTGCTAGCTTTGGGAACTACTGAAGCCTTGATATAACCTGTTTTGGGTTTGGCAATGAAGGTTTTGTTCTTAGTTTTTGGTGAAATTTATGAATCACAAAGTTACCATGTTTTTTGCCAAACCTATGATTAGCTTGAGTATTTGTAACTTTAGTTTGAACCACTTTTTTGCCACGTTTTAATACTGTAGCATAAGAAGAAGCAGTAACCGAATTTTTGAAAGCATTAGCCTTAGCTAAACACAAAGTCCAATCATCATGATTTGCTTCCATTTCCTGTGTTTGAGTATGAGATAAAGAACTATTGAAAAAAATTTTAGTTCTATGGATGGGCCTAAATGTGGACCCATCCAAAGTTAATCGTTTTTTGAATTCTGTTTATTTCTATTTTTACATTCTGTTTCAGCATGTGAAAAAGTTCTGCCCGTATTTGCAAAACATGAAGCACAGATATGTTTATATAGGACCCCCCTTGTCTCATGGGTTTTTTGTTGCATACAAGTTCCCTGATTGTAATAAGTACAGGGCATTGACCTTGTGACCTTAGTCGTTCTCTTATTTGCAACAGAATGATTTGCAGAGGCCCCTGTGGGCACATGTTTTTGTGCATTTGCCCTTCGGACCCGGTCAATAGAGGCAGTGTCTGAGAAATCTTTAATCTCACCCTGTTCCATGCGACATAATAAGACAGCATGGCTGGCTTTGGCCGACGTCCACGAAAAGTCATTAGCATCGTCCATAAGGGCTATGAGATATTCAAGCATATGTTGTTTCATAATCGGATCCGACTCATCCCTCATGGTCCGACCAAAGCCAGCCACCCACTGTGTGACATTCAACTGATCATAGGTGACACGTTCTTTATTTAATCCGGACAAAACGTACTCATGAGGCCACTTGACCCTTTGTTTAACCAGAACTTCAAAATTTCCACCTCTTTGCGACTTAATTTTTGAAGTATTACCTGACTTTGCTAAATCTGTCAGCTCCTGCAATCTCTTATCGACTTTGAGTTGCAAGAGGGCTTCATCAGAAACTGAAGATTGCCATACATTGTGTGCTACTGGCAAAGATTGCCGCTGTTCCGTGGAATCAGACAATTTTTTATCCTTATTTTTAACCATTTTTATCTTTGTTTTGTCTAGAGTTTTCTTACAATCCTTATTTTCAATCTTATCAAGTCTCTTTCCAATACGATTCAACTGGTCCAAAATCTGTGCATTTATAGCTGCTTGAACATCCGAATCAGAATCTTTATCAGAAGTAGCATCAGACTTTGAAATAGTAGGTCCATTCGAACAAGTTTTAACATTTGTCACACTGTCAAAACTGTTTTGCATTAAATCACTGCAATTCAAATCACTGGCTGACGTGTCAGTATCCGACATATTTCCTTGAATATCCGAAGTTTGAGGGTTTGAATGAAGTAATGAATCAATAAACTGAGTATCCCCAGAGAGTTGGATTTCAATAGGAAGTTGTACGGTACTGTGTTTACTAGACCGCAAATTGTACATACTTCATACAAGAAGTTCACTACACGTTAATTAACTGCACATTAACATCCGTCAATCAATATCCGACATTAATATGTATATAACTCTAACAGGGTCACTGAACACGCACAAAGAAATAGTACTTTCATAGAAGCATTGACACACGAGTACAATGTAAAATAGAAATACTGGTAAAGTTATAAAATACTAAAATATAAAATACAAAATATCAAAAGAAAACCATACAATACAGAATCCAGTTGACTACAATAATCGTAGAGTTCAGAATTCTGAATTCTTGATGTGTGGCCTCGTGTGTCCAACATATAAATGGCAAAGTTAAGGGTTGAAATCAGCGAGGTCCCACGCTTGACCGCTTGACCAATGACAGTATTATATGCAAATAAGGTATCCCACTAAACAGCAAACAGGGAAGTGTCAGAAATGACCCAGATGGCACCCCAATGCCATCCCGCAGATGTTTCTTGAGATTTAGTTATTCGTAGGTTTTATAATTATGTTATGGCCAGGTCTACAATAAACAGTAAATATGTAAAAAAGTTAATTGTCTGACATATTATTTAACTGTTTGGAAAGCTTACCAATAACTTGCTATTAAAATTTTCTTTAAAAAGATTTTTTGAAAAAAAACAAGATTTTTAAATTGCAATTGTACACTGAAAACTACCCTTGCACAGGATAAAACAAATATAAACAGACAGAATGAAACAACTATACTCAATGACCATGTTATTATATATGAATTAATTAAATGGAAAATAACCAGAATTTCAACCGGATTTTACTGATGGATTTAACCTGATTTTAAAGTTGCTGGGTAGTAAGTTATTTTTGTCTGTTTTAAGGAGTTTTTACACATATCACTCTAACAAGCTTTACTTAAAATACAGGAAAACAATAGAAAACATATCACTTCAGATAGTTTGGGATGAGAGGCACGGGAAAGCAGTGACCAGTAAGAGTTGGGGTTGAATGTTGAAAAATGCCGTACAAATTATTCATAAGCCATATAACTAGGCTACGTTTGGGTTGGGTGTCACAAGAGGCTGATTTTTCAGTATTTGGTTTAGCGCAAGAACTTCATTCCTAAAATGTGCATGGGGGTTGCAAAATGACATGCAGTTACATTAACATATCCCAAAAGTAATGTAAGTAATATCACTTGAGTAGAAATGTAAGACATAGTATTTTTGAAAATTATTGACTTCGTTTAAATAAATATTGCACTTCATGCACATTGTGGTATGTCTTATACCTGTAATTCATATCAAACATACAGAACACAGGAGAGATTATCACTATGCATCACTAGTCATTGTATAACAAAGTTAAACTATTTGAAAAAAGACTTTAAAGTAGCCAAGAATTTCACTTTCAAAAATGTATCACTTTCAAAGAAGTCTGTATATAAGGAACATTATAACTCAAAACACAAACATTCATTATTGTGGTGAGTGGGTCTTTGGGCCATGGTGCAAGTGCAATAGCCATTACAGATTGATTTTATGTTGCAACTGGAAAATACCAAAAGGTTTTTACTTAAATGTATTTAACAATTAAAATAATAATTACTCAACTAAAATACTCTTAAAAATTGAAATGAAATCATCTGGCCTGAACACACTACTATATACATTTATATATATGCCTAAGAGTTAAATAAGTTTGTCCACTGTATCCAGCAATCTGTCGTGTGATCCATTCAGCCTCCACAAAATATCTGTATATCCTGTGATCCGTTTAGCATCGACCAATGCAAAATATCTAAATCCAGATTTTCAGAGGGTTTTCACAACCCCTGTCTGCTCCACCAACTAAATAATATCCAAAATACAGCAAATCCACTCTGTGGCAGATTCATTCACTATGTCCAGTTCACTCCAATAAGAGTGCACCACAAGATGTATATAACAAGCATGTCATATCCACTCGACAGACGGTTGATATGATCAGACAGACGGTCATATTTTGTGCTTTTCTTTCAACATATCCATTAAGTTTAGGGCAAAAGTCTTTGTTTTCACAACAACATTCAACATTCATTTAGTATAGCATAAGTGTTTTATTGACCAAGACATTTAAATGCAATGTGGTCAACCCCTTGTTTCGAGTTTTGAGGAAAATGTCCGTGACACCTTGCTTCAAAGTGGAACAGGATATAATGCGAGATGTCTAATCCATGATGTTCTTTTATAAGGCCATGATAAATCAAATTCTCAACCAAGAAAATAGCACTTTTCTGCCAAGCTTTGGCCTTGATTTTTATTGTGTGGGAGATAAAATTTTTAAAGCTCTCACAAAATAGCAGTTTTTTAATCCCTGACAGTACAGTAAAATAAAAGAAAAATATTGAAAAAAAACTGTAAATTTATTAGATGAAATAAATTAGGTACCAGGATGTCACAAGTTAACGCAACTTTCAGACATCTTCTGTAATTCCAACATTTTATTCATTGTTTACTTGTTTTGAACCAAAAAAAGAATTACACATATCTTTGTTTAAAATATATTAACAGAGTTAAAGTTGGTATTTATGTGCTGTTCAACAGCAAGGGTTCTATTTGGACAGGTCCTCAGCAGTGAGTTTATCGCTTTTGGAGGTCAAACGAACACAGAGGTGACAGCCTGTGATTAGATATCAAAGATGTAAACCCACTAGGCCACTGGGAAATAATATTTCGATACCCAAGTCAATGTCAACGCTCAGTTAATCTCAAATAAAAAGACATTAATGATCTGAGGAAATTTTATATTAACACTATTGCCATCATCGTCAGTACCAGTCATGTTCAAACTGATTTATTGACTGGCTTCACACATGCAGAATTTCTTCTGGTGTATGGAGATATTTGGAGGCAGTGGAACTGGAACAAGTGATCCTCAGTCTTTCTTTCAGCCATGTTTCAGCCAGATCTTGGGTTGATGGCACCTTTTGATGGCCAGAGCTTTTGACAAGACTCTGTGATGGATCCGCAGGCATACTGGACTACAGCATCATCCGCTGATTTGGAAATATTTCCAACATTCACAGCTGTCCAGGAAGAACTTTTAGCACATAACTTTTTTTGTAAACTTGGAAACACTGTCACATCCATTCAATTCATTAGATTGTAATAGATTGCTCACTATGTCTGCATGATTTCTCACACTTCCATTAATATCAACTGTGATCCAATCTTGAGATACTGATACCACATACATCATCTCTGAAAATATCTATGTAATCAGTGACAGTTGATTTTGTGCCTTATTCTGCTTATTTTGTGAATGATGATGGTTTCAACTTCATTGTGTTATTACAGTGATATGTGTGTCTTGTCTTGACCACATTTCTCACATTTCCTGTATGTAATCAGGTACACAATATCAGTTCATTCACAGATAATATGTTTGGGGTGCTGTACTAGTTAAAAATTCCCTGTGTGATGTGTTTTATTACAGTGGTCTTTGTGTAGCAGAAGGCAATAAATACATTTACCTAGCCTAGTGCAATGGGTGGACATGATTTTGTGGATTCTAACAACTTTTGGTAGGTATGAGATACTTGCATTGGTTAGGATGTCCCTGAAATGCGGTAGTCTTTTAAAGCCGATAATGGCCCAGTAAACATAAGAAACATTTAAAAATGGATTTATGGTTTTCTAAACATTTCCCCGTAAACATTTATCCTGTAATGTTAAAAAACGTTTTATAAACATTATATATACAAACGTTTTTACTGAAAACATTCATTAAAGGTTTATGAAATCAGTGACCTTGAAGTACAATAACACACTGGTGGGGTTTATTTTTTTTATTAGCACTACTATATTAGACTATAACATCATTACTAAAAACTATGTACATTCTGTTATAACGTTACAATAACATTGTAAATTCAAGCAATAGCTACACATCAATATATAATTATTCTCGACTAGATATGTACATGAGGTCACCTTAGCTTACTTTACTTTAAGGTGACCTTAAAACATCATTACTTGTTAATAGAGCCAGGCCCAAAAGGGGCCACTAAAATACATAAGTTCAAGGTCACACTAATATGAGACTTACCATTAAGGTGACCATAACTAAAATAGTACTATCAGGTCATATTGCTGTTTGATAGTCAGTTTAAGACTGGTAACATTTAGCCCTTACTTGGGGACATAATTCATGATACATTGACTGATGACTTTAAGATGACCATAGTGTTACTGGGTTATATAAGTATTGGGTTATATAAGTACTAAATGGCCATTTAAGGTGACCTCAGTGAGTAGTTTTACCTTTAAGGTATATATGTGGTTTTAAGGTCACATTAGCAGCAACTACTAATACTTTAAATACAGTTTTGGTAAAAGAGGTAGGAGTATGACCCCAAACCCCAGTATAAGTAGTCAGAGTAGGAGAGAGCGTTGAAAAGCGAGAGCCACTGCATCTGAAGCTTGGTGGTCTTGTGTAATGTAGGACCAGACACAGTCCGACGTCCAGGTGCCATGGCTTTGGATGTTCTGGACAGGAACCTTAACATTAAAGGCCCAGGTGGCACCTGAACGCCGGAGGGAGTGGAAAGTAATATTTGACTAAGCCATATTGAGCCTAGCCAAGATAGTTGAAAATTGCTTCCTCAATTTTGTGTCAGATAAAGGCACCCATGCCTGTCTAAATTTAACCTGAAATAAGGGTTTGTTAGACCCACTAGATGAGGAGGCTAGAAGGGTTTTGAGAGCTTTGACTGGACATAAAGGAGAAGACCCTAAGTTTGGAATTTTAAGAATTCTTAAGGAGTTATTCATCTGCATAGTTTTAGACCATTTCAAGAGTATGTGGGCCCCAGGAGGGCCTCTAGCCAATTGTTTTAAAGGGTGCAAATTGACCATTGAATGAGGCACCAGCTTTGAAATTCTCAGGAAACTAAAGAATGAAAGGAGAATGGCTGCCTTGTACACAAACCCCATATACATGGAATCAGTTATTTTAGCTATTTTTATAAGCATGGGGATATCAATGATAGCTTTAAGCTTAATTCTGAGTCCAGCATTCCTGGACAAAGACTTGTTGAAGAATCTCACTCTAGGATCAGTAAAGCTGACAACTGAAATACCATGCATAGAGAGCTTTGTCTTAGCTGCAGAAATGTAGTTAGCTTTACCTGAAGGAGATATCTTATTTGAAGCCAGGACTTCAAGGAAACACAGAATATTAGTAATAGATAAGGAGGTGAGGTCAAAGTGTGCAAAAATGACAAAAGCTACAAATACTCTAAGCATGGAGTCATACAACCTTGTGGTGGAATCAGCCAGGGCTCCTTGAATTCTAACAATAGCATTTCTGGAGAGGACCTGAACCCGAGGGTTGTTATCTGAAATTAAATAGACCAGTCTATGTCAAGGACTTTCTGAGGAGGGTTTATCCATATATGATGGGGTATCAGGTGTTGGAGGCGTTCCCTGTACTGAGGGTGAATGTGAAGCCTAGAAAGGTATATGAACTGTCTTAAGGTTGATATCTAGGGTTGCAGTTAACTTGGCAATATTTCTGACAACGGGTCCCTAGTTTTACCAGAGTTGATTATAATGACCACTGCCTGACTGTCACAATGTACTACAATTTTCTTACAGATCCATTTATGACCCCAGACTCGCAGAGCTACCAATATATTTAGCATCTCTAAGTGGACAATTTGATAATCCCCCACCCTCGGGGCCACAGGAATAGAGTAAACTTTATTATCACAAACAGCCCCTAAACCCTGCAATGAAGCATCAAGCTCAATGTGATTATAGATGGGATCATGCGAAAAGAACGCCTCCCCATTGAAGGTCGTAAGAAACTGCTGGAACCAGTTAAGGTCTGGCATAAACGCATCATCCAGTGTAATTTTTGACTGATTGTCTGCTTGCCTCAAAACCTCCAGCATGCGATTCAAGAATGGCCTGGACACCCTGACACATTTGGTTACATAAAGCAGTCTACCTAAAGGGGACTGAAGGTCGCGTTTGCTGCAATTCCTCCTATGACCCCACTGGTCACATAGCTGTTTAATTTCGGTGAGTTTACCTGGATCTGGAACTGATATGGTGAGTTTTTCAGTGTCAATTACGACCCCTAAGCAGGAAACCTTAGTAGAGGGACAAACTAATTTTTTCTTGCTGATATCGAGGCCTAATTCTAAGAGGTTATAAAGGTTGTGAAAAGAAGCCTCAGTCTGAGATTTAGGGGCCTGCCCAATGATATCATCAATATAAATTGGTCACATGATGACCCTTCTGAAGCATTATTTATCTTATTGAGTCGCTCAGGCGCTGGAACATGGCTGAACCATGCCTGAACCCGAATGGCAGGCATGTATCAATATAATAGGCATTAAAATTAAGACCTAACAAATTATAATCAGCAGGGTCAATTTTGATGTGTCGAAAAGCTCTAAAGATGTCTATTTTGCATATTAAAGACTCTTTACCTAACTGAAGCACTTTATTTGTGATGTAATCTATTGAGGGCAGAGTTAACAGAAACCCAGTACCCAGATATGAATCAGGATCCACCCCAGCATTGATAGAAGCCCCATAGGGAAGGCTAAGGTCAACGATCACTCTGCGACTATTAGCTCCAGGCTTATCTCGCGTTAAGACGGTGGATACATGAGGATCAGGTAATGGAGGGTCTTGAAATAGGCCTAAAATGGCACTGAATGCCTTTTCTTCATTTATATAGACAGCAATATCTTGAGGATGATTCTTTGCTGAACTATGATTTATGTTAGATGATATCAGGTTGATATTTTTATCAAAACTAAGAGGAAACCCGTATCTAATTAATTGAACTAACTGCTTGTCCCAATAATTTTTTAAATTAGCTTCCCAAGCCTCTACATTTAACTGAGATGGTATTTGGATTCGTGTGCCCGGAAAGTTGTGATCAACCGTTTGTTTTACTTCCTCGTGAATTTGCAACAAGTCAGACTTGTGTTGTATTGACTTATCATCTTTAGCCACTTTTTGTGAAGCTAAGGGAATAACGGAATTTTCCTATAGTTTGGTTATCCCACTGTTGAAAAATCTGCAAATTTGCAGCTTTATCAATTCTGTTTTTATGCTTGCTCTTAAATTTTAATGCCAGATCATATTTGTCGTGCAAACACGGACGGACAGAAGTACAATGAGCAATGTCGCCACTATGTATCACTGCATCTGTGTGTAGACATGCACCGTCGCCACCTACCGTGTCATTGTGAAGGATTCTGTTTACATTTGTGTCAGTGTGACTGCTGCTTTGCACAGGATCTGATTAATTGTACCTTACCTTTATGCATTTTTTTAAACACACTTGGACTCATGTACTACTACTTTTCCCTCTTGACCATTCATTACATCAATCAAAGGCCAGAATCGATTGCTGTTAACAACAGGTGACAATGATTGATTATTTGGTGAATGAATGTCATTGTTACCTTTGAAGAAACCGACATTATTGGGTTTATTTGTGAAACTTTTACTAAGTCTCACCTTGCTGTTTGTTTTGTGTTTCAGTATTGGTTTTCCATCTACATTCCTGTGTTTAATATTTACATCTCTGCCACTATTTGACACAGGTGTCACAGTGGTATTTACAACTTGTGACTTCACCTTTTTGAAAGCACGATTGTCGTCGTAGCTATCTGTTTCATTCTTTTCACCCACAATAGGTTTCCAGGGATCATTGTCTGCCTGGTTCTTTTGTAACATTTTCTTTGACAACATTAGCATATGATACTTTGTTGAACCTCCACCAATCATGACGCCAGTTTGAACTTTTGCCATTATTTCCATTTTTAGATTTAATGATTCTAAAATGAATTTTTTTTTGGATTTACCAATAACTACCAACTGTTGCACTGCATTTAAGCAGTGCCTTGGTCGTTTTTTTGACCTTTTACATTCTTTTTGAGGGTGAGCATGAGATTTTCCAAAAGTGAAACACACTGAACAAACGTGTAAATACGACTGACCATTGTTTTCATGGTCGCCTTTCTGGCCACATGTGCCTTTTTGGTAATAACGACATGGAACAGGCTTATCTTTGTTTACTGGTCTTTTGCTACTGGAATTTACGATTCTTTGAGCGTGAACTCGATGAACGTGATCAATCTTGAACTACGTGTGCAGCTTTAGCCGACTGCCAGCCAAATTCGTGGGAATCATCCATCAGATCCGACAGATATTCGAGCATTTAGTTTTTGGTTTCTACATTTGATTCTTCACGAATTATTGCACTGAAACCTGATACCCATTGAGACATGGACAAATTGTCGTAAGAAATTCTAGATCTACTCGAACCTGACAGAATAAAGTTGTGGGGCCAGGGAACTTCCCTTTTGCAGTACACAGTTTCATTAGAACCCCCCTTTGTGACTTGAACTTGCCTTGCATGTTGATGGCTTGTAGTTCCTGCAGTCTTTGGTCAACCTGACTCTGTAGATGTCTGGAACTCTTCAGGCTGTTCAAGGAAGGAAGTATCAAATCAGCGTCAATCTGGCTGGTTGACGCCGTCGAAGACACACTTTTCACTGACTTGGGTGAACTACAACGTCCTTTTTCTTGGTTATCAACCCGCTCTTCAACTTTAGCGATTCTGCCATTTAACTGTTTCAGTTCTTGTAGAATTTGCTTATTAATGTCCATTTGACCAGCACCACTAGAACTGTCATTATCCACATCACTAGCGTCACTTTCTTTCACATGCTGACATTTAGAATTAATAGGTCTCTCGTGTTGGTCCCCACAGGCTTTGCACTGGAATATTTTGCGTGGCATTCTCCTGTAACAATTAAGACTTGTTGATAATTGAAATGTGCGCATACAACTTGAATTTTGATGACAAAATAAAATAATATAATATGATACAGCCCTCAAACCAAGCTCTAAGATGTTAGTCCCAGAGCAAACGCGCATATGTCAATTATCAGCAACAATTGACGGATCAGCCAATACAATGCATCATCAATGCTGAAGCACCAGAGTTTCCAAAAGAATTAATAAAATCGAGAAATCGAAAATTTTGAGTTTTAAAATGAGGTGTTTCCTCCTTGACTTAATTTAAACAAGTGAATATGGCTTCCAAAAGCGGCAAATTATAGGAAGCCAGGGGTCAACCTGAGGCCGACCAATTAGAATTTAGGACACAAGAAACAAGAATAACCCACACAAATGCCACTGACTAGGCTGGCACCCAACATGCCACCCCCACAAACTCAAGAAGCTAGGTCTGAATGGAAACTTTTTAAAACATTATTATTAAACATTATAAAATAGCTAAAGAAATGAAGGTTATGCTGAAAAAGTTCAATTAGTGCAATGGCTGATAAACAGTACACATAAAATGTTTAAACAACATTGTTGATCAAATGTTTTAAAAACATTATATCAAAAACGTTTTTCAAACCCACATTTTCAGAATGCTTATTACAGTTTCCTGTCCCCCTATGAAGACAGAAGGTCAATTACAAGGTCAAGCTGAGATCAGTACTATAAACGTGTTGATCAATATGGTGCTGGGTTCAAACCCCAGAATAACATGCAGTCACTGGTAAGAAGTTAGAATATGTATATGGAAGACAATAAAAGACAAGTTTGAGGTTTTTATTAACATGTTAATAGACAACTTAAAAATTTTAAAAATACATGGAGAAAAATTTTAAAGCACCACACACTCTAAACCAGTCCAGGGAAAAAGTGCTGGAAAATGACTGAATTTCAGGTTCCTCATAAAGTTGCTCAAATTACACTGATGCATGCCCCCAAGTGTTATCAAAACAAACACGATACTTACACTATACCAGTGTACTTGTACAAAGGTGAATTGTATTTGCTGTACATACTGATATATTGTAAATATAAAAGAGACTAGAAATCACTTGTAGAGTGCAAAGCCCACTAGATGCAGCATTTCTGAAAACTATGGATTTTTATGGATACTATGGATTTGACTTCGTTATGCCGCCGCCGCAGTATGTAGAGAGATTTCACCATTACCGCTCTAACAAAAAAAAAATATTATAGCTAGCTTCTCAAATTTGCAGGATATATTCATAAACATAAAATCTTGCCTGGGAATATTTTTGGCCTCATTGTGAAAAACAAAATGGCCGCCAGGGACATTTATTCAACTTTAAACAAGGACTTTTGTTGGCCCTCTAGAGCAAAGGGTATTATAGGTATTAGGTAGAGATCTCAAATTCACAGGATATGTTCCTCATTATAAAATCTTGACTGAGAATACTTTTGGCCTCATTTTGAAAAACAAGATGGCCGCCACACGCGTTTCTTTGTCAGTCATGAAAAGTGCCTATATCTCCCTTATTATTGGTCTTAGAGGTTTGGGATGGTAAACAAACCTATAGGAAATCATGGGCTGGGAATCGTTTGGTGTGGTAGGATTTGACCTTGGACCCCTCCTTCAAGGTCAAATGAGGATAGCCAAACTTAAAAGTGCTTATAACTCGCTTATTATTGGTCCTAGAGGTTTGGAATGGTAAACCAACCTATAGGAAATCATGGGCTGAGAATCTTTTGATGTGGTCAGATTTGACCTTGGACCCCTCCTTCAAGGTCAAACGAGGATACCCAAACTTAAAAGTGCTTATAACTTGCTTATTATTGGTTCTAGAGGTTTGCAATGTCAAATCAACCTATAGGAAATCATGGGCTAGGAATCTTTTGATGTGATCAGATTTTACCTTTGGCCCCTCCTTCAAGGGTAACTTAAGAGAGACTTAGGCATGTGCATTCTCCTTACCAGTGTTGTAGGTTCTCCCCATTTACTAAAATTGTTTGCACGTCCTGTAAGATACACTCACCTGTACCTTGCATGTATATAAACCCACTGTATGACCTGTAGCTAGTAGCAGTTTGTGCTTTGATCTTCAAGTTGCGACACTGTTGCTGGCAAAATACACCTTGTTTGCATGTGCAAATCTCTACTACCCCACTAACAGACTACATTCATATTTTTCAACAATATTTGCAGCACACTTATGTGTGTATACACGTACGATGGGATGTAAGAGAAGCGTTAACGGTATTTAATCTAATCTACTGCTTTGCAATATCTTCCCCACAAAGGGGAACTCAGTGCGCTAGGTAACAAAACTCATTTATCATCACGAGTATCGAAGGGCGTTCAAGGACAAGGTCTACATCGTAAAAGGGGTTACCTGGTTTAGAGGTCCATTACAATAGCTAAATGAGAAATAGCTTTCTGTATTTTTAACAGCGAGTAATATAAGTAAATGGCTTTTTTGCTTTTTTTTTTGGTACAAGGATATGAAATCTGAAAATAACCAACAACAAAACCTGGGCTGTAAATCTTTAAGAATGGTCAGATTTGAAATTTCACATTTGACCCCTGTTTCAAGGTCAAACAGATTGTCTATAAAAGTGCCTTGTTTGGAGTGTTTTCGAATGGTTTTTGCATGTTTCAACAACCACAGGAAATCACAGATCACGGATATTTCAAGGGATCTAATATGAATTTTTGACCCCGGCTTCAAGGACAGTGTTTATATTAAAAACCCTAACGTCTTCTTTGTATTTGGACATTGGGATTTGACATTCACAAAAATATCGTGCAAGCGTCACCAGCCATATTCTGAATGTAGAATTCTCTGCGTCACATCTGGAGATGGATTGCATCGAAATGTAATCTCCAGAAATTGCAAACACAAACAGATAAACAAATGCACCAAAACATAACCTCCTGATGGATGTAAGGAATGAATTTTTTTTTTCCCACAATACATTTCAGTGTACATATTTGCTTTTCCAGTGTGAAATAGATTGGGAAATATTTGAATCATGTTCCAGATACCCAAAAATCCCAAATTTTCAGAAACGTTCCCTGGCGGAGGTCTGCACTATACAAGCACTTCTGGTCCAGTTTGTAATAACAGGATGGAATTGGAATACTAATAATGTTAGGAATTGTAGGATTAAGGTTACTTAAAATATACTCTGGATATATTGACTGATGTAGGTTTTATAATCACTTGTCTCTTTTTTTCCAATAGTCCTCTAAACTCAAAGAACAAGTCAAAAGTGAATGTTTTCCTTTTTTCCAGTGTATCAGTGTATGTACACACAACCCTGATAACTCAAGAAAATAGTTCTGAGTTGAAAAGTCAGTTTACTGCAAGTACCTTGTACACCAACATATATGTGTAATCAAATGAAAGAAAACACAACCTGACAACTGACAGCAAAAAACTCAGTGGGGTATGACAGGAAGGGTCATGGGGAGGGGAATGAATTAAAGGAAAACTTTACACTTTTTCCCTAGACTGAAACAAGGCAAAAGCCCCAGCCAAAAGGCAGAATACCAGTAGGTTAAAAATATAACAAACATACAATGGATACACAGTGACGTACTATATTATTACAATTATATAATACTAATGCTAGACTTAGGAAGTCAAGCGCTATAATTCATATCATGCTGCCATGTTACATTATGTACTAACAGTCTGCTATCATTCGGTTTGAAGTCAGGCTTAAAATCTGAGGCGAAATTCGAAATCAAATACTTAGGGGGACACCAGGGTCAGCCTGGGCCAGCCTATCCCTAAATTCCCGAGACCCACATCAATCCCAATGGAGAACTCCCTACCCCCAGGACAAAGGGTAGGGGTCAAGGTCAAGGGAGGTGAGTTAAAAGGTAGGGATATGTTAACCTGAGTGCACCAAACTCAGAGGAACTCGACTACCAGTAATCAAAGATCCACTCAGTTCTTGATCAGAGAAAATAACTCGAAACAAAATCAGATCCATAGGGGGACACCAGGGTCAGCCCGGGCCAGCCTATCCCTAAAGCTCCAAGACCCACATCAATCCAAATGGAGACCTCCCTACCCCCGGGACAGAGGGGTAGGGGTCAAGGTCAAAGAGGGTAAAATAAAAGGTAGAGATATAACAACCTGAGGAAACCAAGCTCAGGGGACCTCAACTACCAGTGATCTGAAATATTGTTGGGGGTAGATCAGGGCCCCAACAAGTCAAACTGATAGGGGGTACCAAATCTGAATTTGGCCAGCCTGTAATCCCCGAATCACTACACTACAGCGGGGATTAACTGTAGGAGGAATGGTAAATATGTGCCAGAGGTGGGAGGTGGGTTTTTAAAATTCAGTTGTTGCTTGTTGAAAATCTAAATACAAAGAGACAACAATGGGTATTGGCGCCAAATACCAATAAACAACGATTGGGGTAAAGGCTGTAGCAATAAGGTTCAGTGAATTGGTGTTTAAGGTAGTGGTAAAAAATCCAAGCTTAAGGTGGGAGACAAAACTACCATAGCAGGCCCCTATCAGGCCATGCTCTTCAAACCTTCACCTTCAACTATGTTCAAACAAAGTTGGCGGTGAGCAATAGTGGATTTAGGGGACTATGTCAAAAATTGCACCACATGCAATCCCTGAAAGTAAGAATTGAATGGAGGTACAATTTCTAAACCACTATCTTACAATTTTAGACATAAAAATAATATTTTCATTTGTGAAAAATCTTAAAAAGATATTGAATTTGACCTCTGACCCCATTTTTAAACAGATATTATTATTTCTATTTGTAACTTTTTTCTAACATCTATCATTCGACCTTTAATAATGGTATGCATAAAATGTTTTCAACATTTGCTATTATAAATGGTCTTCAAACCTGTCAATCCCCAACCAAGACATACAACACAGTTGCAAATACTCGTTTATTAAAAAATAAATGTTTAGATACATACACAACTACAACAACATACATGTCGTTACAAGTATGCAATAAAAGTACTGTTGTGTTGGGGGGTGACATTTAGGTGTCAACCTTAATCACTCCAGCACAGAATGGCAGGTAAACCTTACTATTTGCGTACAAAAGTTGAGATTCCGGTTGAATTACAAGTTCAAGATGATGGTGCATTTTTGAATGAATTTTCTTCACAACCAACCTTGGGTCAGTCAAAATCTGTTACTGATATTGAGAGTAATATTGATGCGCTTGTTAATGGCAGTAGTAGTGATTCAAATTTACAAACTATGTGGCATGATAGATTTATTCAAGAGCAAGTTGAGAATCGGCTCAAAGAATTGTCTGGCCTCAATACAAAAGGTATTGATTCAAAAATTAAATCTCAGAGGGGAGGGTCGGTTGATGTGTATGTAAATCAAAAAGTGAAGTGGCCACATGAATTCGTACTATTCGGAACTTCCAAAGATAGGTTAAATTACAACCAACTAAATATCACACAGTGGATGGCCGGATTTTGTCGAATTATGAGAGATGAGGAAAGTCTACAAACAAGAGGTCATATGCTCGATTATCTCATTGCTTTATTGGACGACTCCAACGATTTTTCATGGGAAGCAGGGAAAGCTAGTCATGCAGTACTCTTATGTCGAATGGAGCAAGGCGAGATTGCTAGCTGGGCTGAAACAAAAAAATCGACCGGATCCAAAGAGCAAATGCGCAGAGACATACATTCAGACCCCCCACCAACACTGGTGGCCAAAATTCAAAAACCAAGGTCAGACGTATCAGAAAAGTGCCAATTCAATGCCATGCGTATATTTTAATGAGAATTCTTGTACTTTTACTAAACACTATGAGACAAAAGGGTGTTTTATAGGCATATTTACAGTTCTTGTTTTGCACAGGATGGCAAGGTCAGCACTCATAGTGCCAGTGATTTCAAAAAATCAGTAAAAAACGATTAACCCTGGGCATGGATACCAGGGCTCAGTCAGAGCCTGATCATGTCCAGGAAGATTTTTACAATACTTCTAAAAGTAAACAAAAATTTGTACATACTAGTCCTAAAAAAGTTGTAAATAACCAATATCCTTGTAGGTTTGTGTACAGTCAATCTATTGTTGATTTAAATATTTCTAAGCAGGAAATGTTGGCTACTAGAGCCACTTGGAAGGAATGGCTGACAGCCAGTCATAGATGTAAACCTGTCATACCTAGTAAGTCTTATGGTCTTGAAGACTGATTCACAGTTTTAATGCATGCATAGTCGTGCTAAAAATGGGGTGTTAATATTAGTTTGGACAGCCCAGCTCATAAAAATATTTCCAGGGTAAATACTAAGGTTGCACCTGATCACTTGCAAAGACCTGTAGCTGTATATAATAGATTTTCTTCTTTGTATGAAGTTGAAGATTTCAATGAAACTAGTGTCCATGGCACATTGAATAATATTGATTGTAATTTTTCTGAACTTGAGGGTGACCTTGGCATCCTGCAACGGAACTCTGAAAACACTGTAAATGGTGGAAATCATGATGATTTTGACAAATTATTGTTGAAGAAAAGAGTAGACCAGAAACTGGTTCAACAGGCTAGGTCATGTCCGGAATATGTGGCTTGCAAGCAACAAATGAACAATGCGTTTGGTGTCATTCCATTGTCACCTCTAATGATTTTTCAAGGTCCAATAACTAATAACGCTGCTACATCTGCAATGCTGAGCTTACATAGGGCTGTGAAATATTCTAATTGACCAAATTGTATGGGTATCCGAATTCCAGTGTCTTCCAAATTAAAAATAAAAATTTGGAAATATTATTTGCCTGATTATTGGAATAAACAATTTGTGGACCTGGACTGGAATTCGGCTACTGGAAATTTTGAACTACAGTCTACTGAAGAGAACCATGCCTCTGGGCGAGACCATGCATATGATATAGAATGTTATATTCAGGAGGAACTGAAACATGGGGCCATGTTGGGTCCTTTTGATCAGAAACCAATACCTTTGCATATATCTCCCTTCATGACCAGGGAGAAGCCGGATTCTGAGGTCAGACGTACTATTGTAGACTTGAGCTGGCCTAAAAAATTTTCAGTTAATACTGGGGTCATGAAGGACAAATATTTGGGGTCAAGTTTTGTTTTAAATTACCCATCTGTTGATGATATTGTTAAGAAAATTGTTGAGATGGGTCCTAGCTCCTTGCTATATAAAGTGGACATCAGCCGAGCTTTTAGGCAGCATAAAGTGGATCCAGGGGACTTGGATCTCTTGGGCCTTAAGCACCAGTCCTATTTTATCGATCAATCAGTCCCATTTGGGTACAGACATGGTTCAGTTTTCTTTGAAAAAGTCACAGATATCATTAGATACATCATGAGACAACAGGGTTTTTCACACCTGTACAATTATGTAGATGATTTAATATACCGTGGATTACCATCTAATATTCATCAATCTTTTGAGACCTTGTTAGAGCTTTTGACTTTTGATCAGTGTTATGGTACAATCGCGATCGGTCACTGACAACTCCTGAAAATCGATTAAATCTTACCCTACTTTATGTGTCCCAATATCCATGTATTTTTTATATTTTAAGTAGTTTTCTACACTTTAATATAATAAATCTATGGGTTTCTCACGAATTTTGTGTTTGTTTAGAACTACCGCCATGTTTACCGGAAGTGGGTGCTTTTGGTAGATTCTAAATGTCGGAAACACCGTTATTCTTACCGGAATGAAATATAATTTATCCCGGAAAGTATTCATGATATATTGGCCAATAGTGGAGTAAAAAAGTTGATTATGGGTCGATCATCGGTCGGAAAAATGGACGAATAATCGACCATGCAAATTGAGGCGATTCCACTCACTAAAACCTGCAGGCATGTTTCTTAATCACATGCTCATGCTTCTGAGGGAAAATTTAGAAAAGATACTATCTTTCTGAACAGAGAATTTTCTAAAGATTTAAATTGGTTTCACACTTTTTTGAAACAGTTCAATGGGGTTGTGTACTATGACATTAGGCCCGTTCAGGCAGAATTACATTTGGATGCATCCTTACTGGTATGGGGGGAATTTTTGACAGCCAGTGTTATGCTTTACCAATTCTAAAAAAGTTTCAAAATTACTCCATCGTTCATCTTGAAATGATCAGTATTTTGGTGGCCTTAAAAATCTGGGCTTATCAGTGGAAAGATGCGATAACATGGCAGTTGTGGAGGTGCTCACCTCAGGTATGACAAAAGATGGTGTATTGGGCAAATGTGCTCGTAACATATGGATGTTATGTGCCCTGTTTAATATTTCTGTTCATATTGAGCATATTTCTGGTAAATCAAATGTGATTGCTGACCGACTGTCTAGATTTAAATTTGAGCATTTTTAAATTTTGTCCCTAATGTGTCATGGGTCCCTACTCATATTGATTTTATCATGCTTAAATTATGATACATAGTTTCAGATTGTACTGTTGCCTCAGCCCAGTTGACCACCAGAATGTATGCCCAGCTCCGGGATTCACTTAGACCTGCAACTCAGAGAACCTATAGCAGGATGTTTGCTGATTTTTGGCTTTTCTGGTGGTCACTGGGCTGACCCTCTGCCAGGTAAATGTGGATATTATTTTGGCTTTACTTGAATATCTGGTAGATAATTTGTTATCTGTCGCCAATATTTGCAGTTATCTGGCAGCCCTTAGGACCATGTTCATAATAAATAACCTTCCAACTCACTCCTTCAGGGATGAAAAAATCCAAATGTTTGTTAAATCTGTGAGAATAAATAGGCCACTTGTGGTCAAGAGAGACTCCATATTCACTGAACAAATACTGCCGGATATCATTGCAGCAACAGAGACACTAGAGACATTGGAATCAAGGACCAGCACCAGCCCTACAGCCAGCACCACAGCCACAATAATACCCAGCCCCCCACCTCCACCCCCCACCCCCGAGAAGAAGAAAGCCACTAAACATATGGGCCATGCCCTGGATACTTCAAAGACAAAAAAGAAGGCTGCAGCAACCTCCTTGGCCGACTTAATACACTGACATCCCAGGATACCAGAATTTTGTCAGGATGCCACCAGCCTTTTTTACCTCATCGGAGAATGCAAACACCACTGCATCAAGAAGTCAGTCACCAATTTCAAGAAGCCCTTAGTAGTTGGGTTGACACTGGCAAGAGACTGCTGAGACACCTAGCAAGAGGAAAGACCTACACCTCCTTGCAGTATCACTGGCTGGTTGGCCAAACCACCATCTGTAAATTCGTCCCCCAGGTGTGCCATGTCATCTTTGATGGATTCCAGGAAGAGTACTTGACCTGCCCTACTGACCCTGAAGACTGGAAAATAGTGGAGGACAAGTGCAGAAGCAGATGAAATGTCCCCCATGCTGTAGGGGCACTAGATGGGAAACATATTATAATGAAGAATCCAAAGAAATCTGGGAGTGAATGTTACAACTACAAGGACTTCTTTTTCCTTGGTGCTGCTAGATCTGGTTGATGCAGAATACAGATTCCTCTGGGTAGATGTTGGGTCAAGAGGATCTTCATTAGATGCACAGATTTTTAATCGAATTTTGGTGGCCTTAAAAATCTGGGCTTATCAGTGGAAAGATAAGTGAATTAGGGTCAAATGCGATAACATGGCAGTTGTGGAGGTCCTCACCTCGGGTAAGACAAAAGATGGTGTATTGGGCAAATGTGCTCGTAACATATGGATGTTATGTGCCCTGTTTAATATTTCTGTTCATATTGAGCATATTCCTGGTAAATCAAATGTGATTGCTGACCGACTGTCTAGATTTAAATTTGAGCAACAGTCTTATGAATTGCTTGCAACACATGTCCCTAATGTGTCATGGGTCCCTACTCATATTGATTTAACATGCTTAAATTATGATATATAGTTTCAGATTGTACTGTTGCCTCAGCCCAGTTGACCACCAGAGTGTATGCCCAGCTCCGGGATTCACTTAGACCTGCAACTCAGAGAACCTATAGCAGGATGTTTGCTGATTTTTGGCTTTTCTGGTGGTCACTGGGCTGACCCTCTGCCAGGTAAATGTGGATATTATTTTGGCTTTACTTGAATATCTGGTAGATAATTTGTTATCTGTCGCCAATATTTGCAGTTATCTGGCAGCCCTTAGGACCATGTTCATAATAAATAACCTTCCAACTCACTCCTTCAGGGATGAAAAAATCCAAATGTTTGTTAAATCTGTGAGAATAAATAGGCCACTTGTGGTCAAGAGAGACTCCATATTCACTGAACAAATACTGCCGGATATCATTGCAGCAACAGAGACACTAGAGACATTGGAATCAAGGACCAGCACCAGCCCTACAGCCAGCACCACAGCCACAATAATAGCCAGCCCCCCACCTCCACCCCCCACCCCCGAGAAGAAGAAAGCCACTAAACATATGGGCCATGCCCTGGATACTTCAAAGACAAAAAAGAAGGCTGCAGCAACCTCCTTGGCCGACTTAATACACTGACATCCCAGGATACCAGAATTTTGTCAGGATGCCACCAACCTTTTTTACCTCATCGGAGAATGCAAACACCACTGCATCAAGAAGTCAGTCACCAATTTCAAGAAGCCCTTAGTAGTTGGGTTGACACTGGCAAGAGACTGCTGAGACACCTAGCAAGAGGAAAGACCTACACCTCCTTGCAGTATCACTGGCTGGTTGGCCAAACCGCCATCTGTAAATTCGTCCCCCAGGTGTGCCATGTCATCTTTGATGGATTCCAGGAAGAGTACTTGACCTGCCCTACTGACCCTGAAGACTGGAAAATAGTGGAGGACAAGTGCAGAAGCAGATGAAATGTCCCCCATGCTGTAGGGGCACTAGATGGGAAACATATTATAATGAAGAATCCAAAGAAATCTGGGAGTGAATGTTACAACTACAAGGACTTCTTTTTCCTTGGTGCTGCTAGATCTGGTTGATGCAGAATACAGATTCCTCTGGGTAGATGTTGGGTCAAGAGGATCTTCATTAGATGCACAGATTTTTAATCGAATTTTGGTGGCCTTAAAAATCTGGGCTTATCAGTGGAAAGATAAGTGAATTAGGGTCAAATGCGATAACATGGCAGTTGTGGAGGTCCTCACCTTGGGTAAGACAAAAGATGGTGTATTGGGCAAATGTGCTCGTAACATATGGATGTTATGTGCCCTGTTTAATATTTCTGTTCATATTGAGCATATTCCTGGTAAATCAAATGTGATTGCTGACCGACTGTCTAGATTTAAATTTGAGCAACAGTCTTATGAATTGCTCGCAACACATGTCCCTAATGTGTCATGGGTCCCTACTCATATTGATTTAACATGCTTAAATTATGATATATAGTTTCAGATTGTACTGTTGCCTCAGCCCAGTTGACCACCAGAGTGTATGCCCAGCTCCGGGATTCACTTAGACCTGCAACTCAGAGAACCTATAGCAGGATGTTGGCTGATTTTTTGGCTTTTCTGGTGGTCACTGGGCTGACCCTCTGCCAGGTAAATGTGGATATTATTTTGGCTTTACTTGAATATCTGGTAGATAATTTGTTATCTGTCGCCAATATTTGCAGTTATCTGGCAGCCCTTAGGACCATGTTCATAATAAATAACCTTCCAACTCACCCCTTCAGGGATGAAAAAAATCCAAATGTTTGTTAAATCTGTGAGAATAAGTAGGCCACTTGTGGTCAAGACAGACTCCATATTCACTGAACAAATGCTGCTGGATATCATTGCAGCAACAGAGACACTAGAGTTCTCAGAAATTTTTCTTTCAATATACCTTTTGGTATTCTTTTCATTTTTGAGATTGTCAAATATGGTTCTGCATGCAAAGAATGGTTTTAACCCCTCTCGCCATTTAGCTTGAGGTGACTGGACCAGAGTAAACTGGTACCCAACCTACCTCATAAGGTGAGTCACAATAATAAGACACTGTCTTGGGGTCAGCACTGACATCCCTGGCGCCTAGATGCCCCAAGTGACATTTTTAACCTTTGGAAATGCTTCCTATCAAACATTTACAAAACCCAAAAATGTTAACTGGGGGGGGGGGGGGGGGGGGGGGATTTTACAAAATCATTGTTGTTTTCAATTATATTCCAGTTAGTCAGTACAACATTTCTAATACTTGGATTTCCAGGGTTGAAAGTAGCGATCATTTCTGGATTACTTTTTGATGATTTATCAGTTCCTCCCAACAATCAATTTAGGGGAATTTTGTCACTCTTAATATTTTTAAGGTTTTAAGTATATGACACATTGTGAAATACTGTTGAATCATTTGTATCTAATCTAATCTAATGTGGGCCTTTATAGCACTTAATCCGCATCAATTGACAGACTCTAAGGCGCAACTGAATATAAAACAAGGTAATTAATGTTAACCCAATGACATAGCTAGGCCAAGAAAAAATAGGGGTGACAGAGGAAGCTGTGGTGGATAGGCTTTTGCAAATAGGTAAGTTTTGAGCTTTTCCTGAAGGCAATTGATGCAGCACCGTGTACATTATCAAGGAGTTCATACCAGATCTTGGGAGCATCAATTGCAAAACTATGGCCAAAATATTGGACTAACTTACAGACAGAAGAGTGGAATAGAGGAACTGTAAGGTACTGACGATCATGGTGACTACACCTGGTACCATAGGAGCAGCTGCGGTGAGACAATAATCGACAAAATAGGAGGAGAACCACTGTATAAAAATTTCTAAAATGGTGTTGCATTTTTAACATACATTTGTACTTTGTCATTTTCTAACAAAGTGGTGTATAATTGTTGTCTGTGTGACTCGTTATTGCAGTGTCTAGAAAATTACTTCAAGAATGAATTTTATTTTGGAGTATATGGGATGAATTTGGTGGGTGCATCTGTGTCATGTGTCCATTTGATGAATATGTCGTCATTGAATCTGAGCAATATATTTTCATCCCAATTTTATGGCTTGTGTCTCAAACCTGTCCATGAAGAGTTTTGCATAGTTGAGAGCTAGCTCAGTGCCTAAGGCTGTGCAATCTATTTGTAAGTAATTGTCATAATTTAAGGTAGAGTTTATGCTTTGGAGCACTAGTTTCAGTAGTTCAAGAATGTAGGCTATGATAGAATGTTTGGTTCTATCCTGTCTAAGGTGTGACGCTACTGCCACTTTCATGTTCAGTCACATCTAGAGTGACCAATATTGATCTTTCTGGGATTTGCCCAATTTCCAAAAGATTACTGATGAAGTGCTGTGTATCTGTAACATATGATTTGACCTAAGGGATGTAGACTTTAATGTGGGCATCCACAAATTTATTGATTACAAGTAGGGTATCCTTTGTAATTACAAATAGGTCTACCAGGTACCTGATTTTTTTGTTTCTTATGAAATAGGTAGAATCTGCCTGCATTATGGGGGTGTTTCACTGGAACTGACCCTATAAGCGACTCTAGGGTTGGTTGCAAAATTTGGGGATTGGGGACGAATATCCAGGAAAAAGTGCAAAAATGTTGGGTTGGTTACATCTCCCAGACAAGATGTAGTACATCTCAGCTTGTCTGGATCTACCTCCGACTTGACTTGAAGACGGGATGATTTTTTCTATGACTAGACAGGAAACTACCGTGACAAGCTGTAAACCCCTAAGCCATAGCAAGACAAGCTATAGCAAGACCCGACAAGCAGCACTGACAAACAGACAGGACTGGAGCATTTTCCCAACTCACCATGACTGGACTGATGAAATCCTGGAGTCGGGATCCAGAGTCAGCTCTACATCAAAGAGACTTTCTATAGAAGCTAAGGGTGCTTTTGGGTTTTATTGAGTTTAATATTTTTATTTTCATCATGATTTACAGACAGAAAAGGACACATCTGAATCAAGGACCAGCACCAGCCCTACAGCCAGCACCACAGCCACAATAATAGCCAGCCCCCCCCCCCCCCCACCCCCGAGAAGAAGAAAGCCACTAAACCTATGGGCCATGCCCTGGATACTTCAAATACAAAAAAGAAGTCTGCAGCAACCTCCTTGACCGACTTAATACACTGACATCCCAGGATACCAGAATTTTGTCAGGATGCCACCAGCCTTTTTTTCCTCATCGGAGAATGCAAACACCACTGCATCAAGAAGTCAGTCACCAATTTCAAGAAGCCCTTAGTAGTTCGGTTGACACTGGCAAGAGACTGCTGAGACACCTAGCAAGAGGAAAGACCTACACCTCCTTGCAGTATCACTGGCTGGTTGGCCAAACCACCATCTGTAAATTCGTCCCCCAGGTGTGCCATGTCATCTTTGATGGATTCCAGGAAGAGTACTTGACCTGCCCTACTGACCCTGAAGACTGGAAAATAGTGGAGGACAAGTGCAGAAGCAGATGAAATGTCCCCCATGCTGTAGGGGCACTAGATAGGAAACATATTATAATGAAGAATCCAAAGAAATCTGGGAGTGAATGTTACAACTACAAGGACTTCTTTTTCCTTGGTGCTGCTAGATCTGGTTGATGCAGAATACAGATTCCTCTGGGTAGATGTTGGGTCAAGTAGATCTTCATCAGATGCACAGATTTTTAATCAAATCAAATTGCGAGAGAAGATCAAGGATTGCAGCTTGGGGCT
Source organism: Sabellastarte sp. h YS-2021 (assembly GCA_964017235.1). Taxonomy (NCBI): domain Eukaryota; kingdom Metazoa; phylum Annelida; class Polychaeta; order Sabellida; family Sabellidae; genus Sabellastarte; species Sabellastarte sp. h YS-2021. The sequence continues at coordinate 166,496,096 of OZ024929.1, read as the reverse complement.
TCCACCACCTGAAATATCAAGCATCAATATTTTATTGATCCACTGCAACAAGCTGGGAAACTAAAACCGATCCTAACCGACTCCATGAATATTGCTTTAGACCCCCCAAAAATCCATAGTTACCAACAAGTTTACCCAAGTGGAACCTCCCCATTAGGAAATGGTGGAACCTGCCTACCTTAGGGCTGGGGATGTTAAGAAACTCAGACTTTAAAATGAGTTTGAGACTCTTCATCTCAATGAGGAGATATATATTTTCGGATTTTTTGTGTGAAGATCAGAGGTCATCCAATGACAAATTAGTATCATACAACAAGAATATCTTTTATAAAAAGTGACCAGCAGTAATGAGACACATATAACTAAAGGCCACACCTCCACCTATTGTAGATGTGTTTTTATTTTCCTGCCTATTTGAGCACATTTTGGTCATTTTGACTGACTTTAAAATCAGGAGACCTGTCCCAGAAAACTAAATATTTAACTATACCTTGAGATAATGTTCTGATTTATATCCTTTGTTGAAAACTCAACAAATAATTTTAGCACTCTTCAAGCATAATAACAATCTCAAAAAGCATTTTCTGCTAACAGAAATTTTGGTTATTTATTTAAAAATACTGATCAGTTGTCTCCATATTACCTCAGTAGCTGAAATGGTAGTAAAACCACATATTTTACTTAGGTGTATAGAAAGTACAAAATGACTATAAAATCCCAAACAGTTAAATACTGTTGTTATATTTTCAGTCAGCCCCCCCACCCCCCCCCCCCCCCCCCACCCCCCCCCCCCCCCAGGGAGAAAAGAAACAAGTGCGGAGCACAAGTTTATTATTATAATATAATTAACATGCAATATAATGTGTATAATATACAGGAATCAAATACTATAAATATGACTACTACATGAATAATGAAGCCAATAATACAAGTATAGTGTCCAGTTCATGCACTAAGCGGCCAAAAGGCCACCACAAGTTAATACTAGGCTTCATGTCTTTAAGATGCAATTGAAATATCTACATGTTGCATGCAATTTATAATGATATGGTTAATACATATGGATATTACATGTTGATATAAAACTTTACATATGGTATTACTGCATTGCTTTACATAAAACAAGTTTACCATGGTCCAATCACAAGTTGAAATAAGTTAAGATAAGATTAGGGCCACCTCGCCCTAAGTTGATAGCAGGGGAAAGGGAAGGTTGCCAGCCCAATTTAAGACGACCTCAGAAGGAAGATTAAGAATTTGTGACCAAACCAGTTTAAGGCAACCCTAACTCACTTTTAGGTTATCCAAAGAGAAGGGTGAGAGGACCCTAAGATTACAAAACTGCTTAGTTTGAAAACCACGACTGTACAATTACATATAAAAGAAAGCCCTCAAAGCCCAAGAGTAGGAGCATTATCTATAACATCTGAGCAAAAACCTTGGCAATATGTTCACCAGCAGTGTGGTCTTTGTGAATATAAGTCCACACACAATCACTAGCCCATGAACCATGATCTTTGAAAGGTAAAATCATTTTTTGGTAAACCTAACTTCATGTTAATTTTTGAAAGACATTTCCTGATGCGAGTGTCAGTAAGTACCACCCATACCGAACCCACCTTATACTGGAACAAGGGATCATTGCTGTCAGGGGAATATAAAGCTAAAGCGTCCTTGCAAGCTTTAAAAGGACAGAGGTTCGAACCCTTGACTCTGGGAAGGGTGAGTACATAGACTTTGTCTCTCTGCTGAATGGTCTTAGACCATTTGAGTATGACTTTTAAGAATTGTTTTGTGAAAATAAGGTCACCAGCACAAAGGTGGCGAGAGGAGTCAAATGAAGTGAGAGAATGTGGGGCAATGTTTGATAGCCTTAGAAATCCGAAAAAGGCAAGCAAGAAAACAGCCTTAAAAACTTTACCTAAATGTACACTATCACACTGGGCTACAATGCTGCTTAACATTGGTAAATCAATGATGTGTTTTTTGGTAACTGCAATAGATCTATTAATTTTTACAGATTTAAGAAGATAGCGAACATTTGGGTGATCCCACAGATGAAACTGCAAACCATGCATTGTGAATTTGGCCTTGCAAGCTGAAATGTGATTGGCTAACATATGTGCAGACACTCCATGCATAACCAAATATTCTATATACGACAAGACATGCATTTGGTTTAATTCAAATACATTCAACCTAGCACAAACACAAAAGGCCACAAAAGACCTAAACAGCATTGTGTAACATCTGTCGGTCCTTGGCCTTAGGGCAGATGACAGACGCCTCTTCACTCCCACTGCCAGATTCTTCAGAATTGTTTCTGAAACACAAAGTGCAGCATCTGAGAACGAATAATTAAATATCATTGTCTAGATCCAGAACTTCATTTGATACATTGATCCATAGAGGATCGGGGATGTGTGACTGAAGCTTAAGTATGTTTTCTGTACTGGGAACCCATCTGAACAGTAAGTCAGCCACTACATTATTCTTGCCTCTGATATGAATGTATGTGATCTCAAGGTCATATAAGGCAGCCAGAAGCCAAACATTCCTGGCACATGTAGCCAGAAAAGGGTCTTTTGTTTTACTATGTGTGAGTACTGCAACCACTGCCTGGTTGTCACATGTGACCAACATTTTCTTGGTGGCCCATAGAGGGCCAAAAACTTTTAATGCTACCAAGATATTCACCATCTCCAAGTGAACTATGGTGAGACCTAAGTAATGCCTTGGAATAGGGAGATGGTAAACATAGTTTTTCCACACGCCTCCTAAACCGTCAAGACAAGCGTCAAGTTCTATGACGTGATCGATTTTCCTATGATTGTACATTGAAACACCATTATATTCATCTAGGAATCTACACAACCATCTTAAGTCACGCCTAAAGGCCTGAGTAAGCTTTATGGTACTAGCGTCGTAATTCTGACGCAATAGCTCTAGCATTCTATTCAAGAAGATCCTAGAGGGGCGAACACACTTATGGATGTACAAAAGCTGACCCAAAAGTGACTGAAGCTGACGCTTGGAACAACTTGTCTTGCTCTGCCATTCAATGACGCATTGCTTTATTTGACGCAAAAGGGCAGACATGTATCAAAGAACGCAGTGTCCCAATGTAAACCTAGCAGGTCATAGTCCCCAGGGTCAATCTTGAGGTGTCTGAAAGCCCTACTGACGTCTATCTTGTATATATGGCAACCAGGGCCAATCTTGACTAATTCTCTTGTAATATAATCAATTGTAGGAAAAGTAAGTGAAAATTCTGACCCCAGATAAGAATTTTTATCAACACCTGCATTGACTGAGGCATTTTTTGGCCAAGACAGATCAATAATGACACGACGGTTGGGTGCATTTGGCTTTTCCCTGGTCATAAAGGGTGAAACATGAGAATTTGGAATGGGGTTTACATTGTATGGGCCCATGATTGCTCCATGTTTTATTTCTTCATCCAAATAAGCCTGAACATCAGACAGAAAGTCAACAGCAGAAGAGTGATTTTTGTAATCATGACGCAGGACAGAATTCCTGTTAAAATCTAGAGGGAAACCAAATTCCACCAAGTGTAATAACTGCTGGTCCCAATAATCTGCAAACAATTTTTTCCATTCAAAAACATTCAATTGTGACTTTATAGGAATTCTTTCCCCCAAGAAATTGGGAATACCTGTGGGCTTGATTTGTAAATGTTGTGCTATAGGGTCATCAACCTTGACACCAATATGATCTGGGTTGCTAGGTATGATCATGTTGCTAAGTGGAACAAAACCAAATGTATAGTCTGTCTGACTCTTCCAACGACTAAAATCACTGCAATTTTTTTCTAAGTAAGACCCATGTTTTTTCCAGCCATCCTTTAGCAACATAGCATTGGATAATTCAAAGTCATTGTCACCAGAATCAATATTAACATCATACAACAATACATTGTCAACCATCTTGTCAGGTATGTCAATAAATCTACGTGCATTAAACACATTAGTTTTCAGTGCATTTTTCTGACATTCAATGCCATTGTCATGACTGTCACCACTTGACACCTTTTCAGGACAACTATTGTGGCCAAGTGACACTAATTGATTTTGTGAGTTGTGAGGGGCGTCATTGAAATGACCCTTGTTAACATTGTTGACACCAAACTGATTCATTACACCTCCATTGTTAGTGCCAGAGGTGCGACTTTTGATCCCCAGGTCAACAATGGGAACAGGATTTTTATTGTCTTGACCAACAACAAAGCTTGGAGTGTTATTATTGCTAGAAAGATTGACATTACTTGTTACCCCTTTCTCACTACCACGATATTGAACACACTGCACCTTTAGCTTTTTGGCATGAGGTTCTCAATAGTGGTGTCTGGACATCACGCCTGTCAGTCCCTCGCCTGGGGAGGTGTACATGCACCCTAAGTGATATTTGGGGTGCATGTGCCAGTGTGGGTAGCCCCTTAGTGGTAGCCTTGGTTACCACACGAATTCTTGGTTGTGATTGGATGGCCCTTCATTGACCCCCATTTTGGAGCCAAAAAGTGTCAGTTGTGAATTTGAAATTGAACTGAAAAGACTGAATTCATTTATTTTGTGAAACAGAATTTTATCAGTGTTTATGTTCATATATCTCGCTTTTACCATGGATTGTTTTATGCTTTGTTTTTAAAAGTTTTTAAAATGAACTGACTTTGCTTTTATTGATAATGACATTATATTGTGTGCTTATTGAACTCTGATTGCTACACCATTGATGCTGTGCCATGAACTTTCATTGTCTTCACTGCATTGACAACCTCAGGCTTGAATTGGCGGTGTATGAGGGACGGTCTAACCTATTTTCTTGATCCCTTGTTGATACTAGCCAATTGAATTCTGAATCCTTGTCAGTGCAGTGAACTCAGGACCAGTTCCTGTATTTTCCAGATAATATTATATGAAATAAAATGGGAAAAAATAAGAGGTGGTGTAATGTGTGTGTGGACCGTCATTTACCACCCATAGGGAAAAAATGTACAGTGCAAAAGACAAACAAGAAGATTGTTTCTGATGTGTCGGGACTTTTGAACAGCAGTATTTCTGACAGTACCAGCGTCGATTCTGACAGCAGCAGTGAACAGATTGTCGTTAAGAAGAAATCTGTTGTGAGCAGTAAAAAAGCCCCTGCAGGAGGACAGAACAGTCATGTTAGTGGGGCCAATGGCCCGGGGCTTTCCAGTTCAGTGGAAGATGATCAACTGAAGATGGGTGGCAGTGTGACTGGTGACGTCCAAGTGCTAATACTGCAGGAGCTCAGAAAGGTCAGCAAGAGGCTGGACATTGTGGAGGAGCGGATAGAAGGACAGGGCTCATCACCAGCTGGCACTACACATAGGAAAGGAGTCAAGTTAAGTAAAAACTCTGCTCAAAGTTCTGATGTAGTTGTAAATCAGAAAAAAAGGTCAAAATTAGTATCCAGTAGCGATTCCTCAGATGATGAACTTGCAATCCCAGAATTAAAAGTTATCAGATCTTCTAGGTCCATTCAAAAGGGAATTGACAAAAAACTGGCAAGCTTGCAAAAAGAAAAACATGATCAAGGTAATGATACACCAAAAATAAAGTCAAAAAGAGGGGGTGTAAGTGACATTTTGGTAAATAAGAGAGTTTCCTGGCCGCAGGATCATGTTTTGGGGGGTCCCACCAAGCAACGACTATCGTACGACCAATTAAATCTCACACAGTTTGTCCAGGGTTTCGCCAAAAATATCTTAGAGGAGTCTGAACATGATTGTAGGGAAAAAATGCTACATTATTTAGCTGAACTCATGGAAGACGCAAATGACTTCTCCTGGGCAAATGCGAAAGCTTCTCATGCTGTTTTGATGTGTGAGATGGAAAGGGGGGTAGTAGGCTGGTCTGACACTACACGAATCGATAGAATTTGAAGGGCTCATGCACAAAAGCACAACCCTCCCCATCGTCAAAATTGGGCAAAAAATTGGGATCAAAGAAAACCCTGGTTTTGCAAACCTTTTCAATCGGGATCATGTCAGTTTGGGAAGGACCATGAGGTCAATGGTAAAACACACAAGCACATATGTTCTTACTGCTTGACCCAGGGTCGTTTTTTGGGTCACCCAGAGAAGGATTGCCAGTTGAAAAAGAATTCAAAAAACGAGCAGACAGCTGCTCAGCATTAAGTAAAAATCTGGGCAGCGTAATTTGTGATGAAAAGTGCAGTGGTAGTGAAATCAGAGATGTTTTTAATCAGTCAATGTCAATCAGAGACGTTTGTTGGCAAACCTGTAAATAGTGATTTATGTGTAAACAGGGACAAAGTGCCCAAGAATGTTGTTACAAATGTCAAGCACTGGTTACCTACTGAAGGTCATTCTCAACACATTCGTACCAGGTGTTTCTATAACTCAGCTTTTGATAAGAGAAAGTTACAGGGCTTGTTAGCTAGAGGGAACAAATACAGATATCTCAGTCAAGGGGTACATAAAAGTACTTTTGTGCAGTATTCTGGCAAAAAAGGGTTTCCAATGCTTGACAGAAAGGTAAACAATGTGTGTACAAATGATGACAATGTTGACATGCGTTCACAAATAAGCCTTGATGACAAAAATATCGCACCAGTGGGGCAGGGATCAAAAAACCAGGTAACACCAGTATTGAATGCAAGGGTGAACACTTGTGACACGCAGGGAGGTGATGTGAATCACCATAGTCCATGTGAAGTAAAGCTTCACATTGCAAATGTGAAACAATGTAATCCAAATACTGGCCATGGCCTGGCTATAAATAGGTGTAAAAAAGTGGACAATGGTCAGTCTGTGTTTGATTCTATTGTCCTGGAAGAGGTGTTAACAGAAGGTAAGGACACAATTGACAGTCAGAGGTGCGAAAATGTCATTGATAAAGGTGGCAATAGTGTTGACATGTCGAACAAAACTGTTCCCTTGTTTGATATTAAATGGTCTAGTGACGACAAGTTTGTGAACACCCTGTTTACAAGAACATTAAAAATCCCATCTGAAAATGTTGAAGTCCAACAACTTTTAGAAAAGTGGCAACAACAAACTGACTTTACTTTTGGTTTTGTGCCAGTTTCCCAGTTTATAATCCCAGATGTTCATGCAAAAGGTGGGGACACAATTGAATGTCCGATCAAAATGCATACAAGCATTAGAGATAGTGGTGCTCCGAATTTTCTCAAATGTCGGATTCCGGTTCAATCCCAGTTAAACATTGGAGTTTGGAAAAAAGTTCTTGCTAACTACTGGGACGCTCAGCTGATTCATTTGTTAGAATACGGCTTTCCCCTGGACTTTAACCGTAAATCTCCTTTGTTGTCTGAACATAAAAACCATTCCTCGGCAATTGAGTTCCCGGATCATGTTGACACCTACCTTGACGAGGAGCGTCGTTTCAATGCTATGCTAGGTCCATTTAGAGAAAATCCAATACCAGGCGCCCATTCATCCCCCTTTATGACCAGGGAAAAGAGTGACTCTGAAAAGAGGAGGGTAATTGTGGATTTATCTTGGCCAAAGCATGCATCTGTGAATGCTGGTGTTGATAAAGATTCTTATCTGGGCACAGACTTTATCTTAACTTTCCCTACAGTTGACGACATTATCCAAGAAGTCAAATCCCTAGGCAAAGGTTGCCATCTCTACAAAGTAGATATAAGTCGTGCGTTCCGTCACGTCAAAATAGACCCACGTGACTATGACCTTCTGGGTCTAGAATGGAGAAATGCGTCATATTTTGACACCTGTCTGCCGTTTGGGAATAGACATGGGACGCAAATTTTTCAGCGCATAAGTGACGCTGTGCGTTACGTCATGCGTCAGAAAGGCTTCAGGATCCTAAATTACATGGATGATTTCGTCGAAGTCGCGACGTCCGATGTCGCACGTCGTTCTTTTGACGCCTTACGTCGTCTACTTGCTGAATTAGGTCTTGACGTCAGCGTCAAAAAGCTGGTTTTTCCAGCCACAGCTGCTATCTGTCTATGCGTCAACATTGACACCTGTGCTGGTACTATTTCAATACCCAATCAGAAACTGCGTCAGATTTGTGACATGGTCAACCAGTAGAGTGACAAAATATTTTGTTCAAAGCGACAACTCCAATCACTTCTTGGTTACTTATTATATATCCACAAGTGCGTCAAGCCATCCAGGACGTTTTTAAATAGGATGCTGTGCCTGTTGAGGGATAATTATGATAAGAAAACTATCACTCTGACCCCAGACTTCAAGAGGGATTTGCGTTGGTTTCAACGTTTTTTAACCCAATACAATGGTATTTCATTTTTTGATCACACTTGTGTTGATGGAGTGCTAGAACTTGACGCATGTCTGACAGGCCTGGGTGGTAGGTGGGGCAGTTTTGTCTACCATCTCCCTGTAGCTAAGCACTTCCAAAATCTGGCAATAGTACATATTGAAATGATAAATATCTTGGTTGCCATTAGAATCTTTGCAGGTCATTGGCACAGAAAACACATCCTGGTCCGATGTGATAATATGGCAGTGGTTCAAGTCCTCAGTTCAGGGAAAACAAAAGATCCTTTCCTAGCAATGTGTGCTAGGAATGTGTGGTTAACAGCTGCTCTAGCAGATATTGATTTGGAGTATAGGCATATTGCAGGTCGAAGCAATGAGACAGCAGACTTATTGTCTAGATGGTGTTTTACAGATCTACAATATCAAAAGCTACATGCTTTAGTAAGAAACCCTATTTGGATGAAAACTGACAGCACTTTGTTAGAATTAGATTACCACATCTAGTTGTGTGTTGTCCTTGGGCTGTGGCCATGTACTAATAAGAACTTTTATTATGCTTTGTTTCAGAAGAGAAGTCACTAACTCATCTTCTGCAGGATGCTAACACCAGAATAAAGGCTGCCTTTCGTCCCAAGACTAGAAGATGTTATGAGTTATTATTTAGGTTATTTGTGGGCTTCTGCTTATGTTGTGGTCTAAATGCAGCCTGCCCTACTCTTGCTGTGTTAATGGCTTACTTAGAATATCTGGTAAAAAATTCTGTGTCAGTAAACATGATTGCTAATCATATCTCGGCCTTGAAGGCCCAGTTTATCATTTATGGCCTTCCTTTCCAACTCTTGGAACACCCAGAGATCAAATATTTTGTAAAATCCTTAAAAATCAACAGGCCTTTTTCCCCTGTCACAAGGACCATTATGTCCTTGGATAAGCTCACTGCGTTGATTCACCAATGCTCTTTCATTCCATTTGGTTGTGTATTTAAATCCATATTTCTGATAGCCTTTTTCAGGTTTTTTAGAATTTCAAATTTGGCCCCTCATTCTTTAACAAGTTTTGATGCCACTAGACACTTAACCATGAGGGACATAACGGTATCATCACACTTTATGCAGATCAAAGTTAAGTGGTCCAAAACACTCCAAACCAGGGATAAGTTCCATGTGGTTACACTTCCAAGACTCCCAGGTTCGGTTCTATGTCCAGTAAAGGCTTTGAAAAAAGTCTTAAAGTTATATCATCCTGATCCTGATTCTCCACTTTTTCAGATGAAAACCATTCATGGTTGGGTAGTGATCACTGATAGTAAAATTAGGAAAGTCCTATCAAGATTAATTATAAAATTAGGTTTGCCCCCAGGTCATTTCACCTTTCACACTTTCCGGCGTTCAGGGGCCACCCTAGCTTTCAACTCCCATGTCCCTATCCAGAAGATTAAACATCATGGCTCCTGGACGTCGGATTGTGTCTGGAGGTATATCCAGCAAGATCCTCAATATTCACAAGATATTGCTTCTGTGTTTGCTAATGTTATTGCACCTGTATAAATGCTTCTGTTGGGTCTTTGAGGGCTTACTGTATTGTTATTTCTTTGTATATACTGAATTATAAACTCACCCTGAGGCTACCTTCTAAATTCTAACTTTCTCTAATCTAAAACATTTGTATTTTACATTTTCCCCTTATTTTCCCCCTTATCTCTCTATGTCTTTATCTCAATTTCAATTTAAGGTAACCTCAGGTTGGTCGTAATATTTTGACATGTAAAGTACTTAGATTTAACTTAAGGTGACCTTAATCACTCTCTCATATGGTAACTGTGTTTTATACATGTAATTTAAAGGTGACCTTATGTCATTTTAACATATTTCTAATTGTATCAAAATACTGGAAGTACTGTATACATACATAGATGGACAATGAACTGTGTATATGTGTAATTGGAATTATAGGACTGTAAATAGTAAATCCAGTTGTATTACTTACATTACTTTAACATTACTATATTACTTCATTATGATTTGTTATTGTATTCATTGAATAAATCAATGCTCCGCATTCTGGCTTTCACTTCCCCAGGGGGGTGGGGACTGTCAATAGTGGTGTCTGGACATCACGCCTGTCAGTCCCTCGCCTGGGGAGGTGTACATGCACCCTAAGTGATATTTGGGGTGCATGTGCCAGTGTGGGTAGCCCCTTAGTGGTAGCCTTGGTTACCACACGAATTCTTGGTTGTGATTGGATGGCCCTTCATTGACCCCCATTTTGGAGCCAAAAAGTGTCAGTTATGAATTTGAAATTGAACTGAAAAGACTGAATTCATTTATTTTGCCCTCCCACCCAACCCTCAGAGTTGTTGCCCATGTTTTACAATTTTTACAAATTTTTAGTATTTTAGTTTGTATTGTCTTGTCTATTATTTTATATTTTACATAAGGGCTTACTGTATTGTTATTTCTTTGTATATACTGAATTATAAACTCACCCTGAGGCTACCTTCTAAATTCTAACTTTCTCTAATCTAAAACATTTGTATCTTACATTTTCCCCTTATTTTCCCTCTTATCTCTCTATGTCTTTATCTCAATTTCAATTTAAGGTAACCTCAGGTTGGTCGTAATATTTTGACGTGTAAAGTACTTAGATTTAACTTAAGGTGACCTTAATCACTCTCTCATATGGTAACTGTGTTTTATACATGTAATTTAAAGGTGACCTTATGTCATTTTAACATATTTCTAATTGTATCAAAATACTGGAAGTACTGTATACATACATAGATGGACAATGAACTGTGTATATGTGTAATTGGAATTATAGGACTGTAAATAGTAAATCCAGTTGTATTACTTACATTACTTTAACATTACTATATTACTTCATTATGATTTGTTATTGTATTCATTGAATAAATCAATGCTCTGCATTCTGGCTTTCACTTCCCCAGGGGGGTGGGGACTGTTGCTTCACATAACCGGACTTGTGTTCAAACCTGGAGACAAAAACTCTGGTATTTACTTTCACAGGGTTTACAAACTGTTTTGCCAACATGGTGGCCTTCTTGCCACGTGCCAAGAGGCCCTGAATGCATTTTTTGTCTACAGCCTTGCTATAAAAATGGCGTGTGTTAATGCTGTTGCAACTACCTGACTGATCACTTCATGCATGTCACCAACTACATTGCTACAAGTACTAGATACATTTTTGCTGGATAACTTTGTACTACTATTCAAATCAAAGTGACGCAACACGTCAAAATGTGTAAAACCTTGTATATCACTGTCATCGACAACCATACCACTATCTTTGCTGCTCAGCACTTCTACTGATTCCGAGTAGCCCCAGATACGTTTTTTGAACTTTGACGTTTTGAGTTCTGACATTCTTTTTCTGGATGACCTAGAATTCCACCTTGACTCAAGCAGAAAGAACAGATGTGTTTTTGAATTTTTCCAGCGTATTCATGATCTTTTTGAAATTGACACTGACCTGTTTGATAAAGCTTACAAAACCATGGCTTTTTGTTTTCATGATCTTTTCTAGCCCAATTTTGTTTTGGAAAATGGTTATGTTTCTGGGCATGTGCCGTTCTGATGCGGTCGATGCGACTTGTACCTGACCAACCCACTGTGCCCCTCTCCATCTCGCAGAGGAGCACAGCATGGGCAGCCTTGGCACTTGCCCACGAGAAGTCTGTGGCATCTTCCATCAGGTCACTGATATACCACAACATTTGTTCCCTAACTTTATTGTCAGACTCATCTAAAATATTTCTGGTGAACCCTTGAATGAATTGTGTGAGAGAGAGTTGGTCATATGTGACCCTCTGCCTCGACACCCCCCCCCCCCCCAACACGTTATCATGTGGCCAAGCCACCTTTTTGACACCAAAACATCTACCCCTCCCCCCCCCCCTTTTTGACTTTAATTTGGTATTGTCATTACCTTCAACCTTTGAATGTGACTCAATTTCAGAAATTCTAGCATCAACTTGCTTCTGAATTTCACATGAGGTTCTCAAGACAGACAATGGTGGGAGAAGTTCCTCATCTGATGAGGAATCAGAAAAATGTTTCCTCTTTGTACTTTTTTTACTACAACCTTCATTTTTCGACATATACTTAGATGTACTTAACTTTTGACAGTCCTTTTCATGTTTTCTGTGATGCCTGTGACCTTGTACCTTGGCCTCCATGTCATCAAGCCTGTGATTCACACGCTGGAGCTCCTTCAGGATGAGGGTCTGCAAACCACCAGATGGGTGCTCGTCCTCAGAGGTTTCCGAGTCATCAGCTTGATCACTAGGTCTGGATTGACCTGAGGTCGAAACCCTCCTAACAGAGCAGTCCTTCTGCCGTGTGATCTTCTTCTTCACACCCATATCAACATTCACAGCCCCCACCCTTGAGTCCCGAACATCACTGTCACTATCACCTGACGAATTCACTGGATGCACACTGGTACTGGGATCATTGGTGATATTGTCCATCATAACTTGACATTTCTTCCCCGTTGGGGGATAATGCTTTGAATGACACTTTGAACAATAGTTCTTATTTTTATTTTTTGGTTCTGTCATTTTCACTAGAAATATAAACTAACACAGCTGGGTCTCCACCCTCTTCTCAAACAATCTCCACCTGTATCAGCAAGTATAACGGATGACAAATTAACTGAAATAACTAGGTTTATCTGCCACTGTGGCCTAGCGGGTAACACACTTGTCTAGGAACTCAGAGGACGTGGGTTCAATCCCAGGTACAGGCAGATACATAGTGGCTCGGATGACCACTTAAAATGGCGGTCCTCTGTCATTGGGTCCTATCCCCAGTGGCAGGTTAAAGAACCTCAAGGACGTTGATAAATGGTCATCCTTGAGCCTCTATCTTCCAGTTAGGGGAATGTCAGTTACTTGTGAGTTGGGGCTGTACCTGTACAGTCGAATTGGTTAAATAGCGCTTTGAGTCCTGTAGTATATGGAGATATTGCGCTGAGTATAAATACATAACAATAACAATAGACCATCCCTGTTAGACAAGCTGAAACAAGCCTGAGGTTGTCACAGAAGACTAAGCAAACATCAGCAGAAGCTTCATAACAGTTCCATATATCTGTCAGCAATAGCAAGCGATTGTCAATGTGAGGATATACATAAGATATATAACTAAATGACCGTTTATCAAATTAAAAACCACTAAAAACATAAAATCATAAAATCAAATCAAAGTTAAAAATTGTAAAGTCCAAGTTCATTTCTATCATTTCATTTCACACATCTGTTCAGTTCAGAATATTTTTTGAAAGTGACACTGGTCATATTTCTAGGAAGGGATACAATGGCAGGTCACCAGCCATTGGCTGCCTTCTAGTTGCCAAAGGGACCAGGGTCACTAGACCAGGGCATATTATAATACAGGTGTGACCAACACTTAAGCTACCAGCACACTGCTCCGAACATCCTCCCTGGGGTGGGGTGACTGACAGTCGTGATGCCTAGACACCACTTATGATAATTTCGTAATGTTGAGGTGATCTATGAGGTAAATATGTTTAAATATTTATTTGATTGCACTACTGGCTCTTGTCTATAATATTGTATATGCTATAATTCCTCTTTGCAACCTTGGGGGCTATGGGTTTCGCTTTCAGCCATGCAGCCTGCAAGTTGACAGTTGCTTGCAGATACTTGGCTGTCTACCCTTGAAAATCATGACTGACTACTTTGCCAGGCTACTTTGTAGCTTTTCTGTAATCTTTGTAACTGCAGATTTGAATTCAGTTCATTAAAAAATGTTAGGAGTATTTGAGGTCCATCCAAACAAGACATTAACTTTTCACCTGATATAAAAACTAGCCTCAGTAACATCAGGCGAGCATTAACTACATTTAAACACATCTCTTCCTGTTCAAGTGATGAAATAATTATAAATAACTATTCAGTTGCTGAGACTTCTGATCCAACAAAATGTGCAAATGAAGTTCAGTACATTACAATGGGCTATCTTTTTTCTTCAGAAAGGAAAAAGAAACTGTCATATATCAAATATGAGAATTTTTTCAGCATATATCAGATTTGCTTAAAACTTTTATATCAGTGAGTCTCAGAATATCCGTTTGACCTTTTGATATTAAATATAAATCTGTTTAGAAGATAGCTTTTTAGACTTCAGTCTTTAATGTAACAAAATTAAACAAATAGAAGAACAGTAAGTTACTGTTGGTATTTTTTATATTCAGGAAGCAGGACCTGGATACAGGTTTCATCGACTTGTCTGAACATTAATTCTACTTTTTGGATTTTTATATACCTTGCAAGAGCTGAGGTCATATAGTGGCAGACTGTCAGGGTATCCCACATGTTGCCATGGCCGGGTTCCAAACCCAAGACTACAGGGGTGAGAGGTAAGTGATGATCTAATAAACTGAAGTGTATTTGAATTGATTTTTTTTATTTGTTTTGACAATTGATTATATTTTAAGGTTTTTACAGGATAAAGATATGTTTTTGGGGTCAATTGGGAACTTACACAGGGCTAGCTTTAACAAAATGACAACTCATGTCATAAGGCTTCAACACGGAATGAGATATCAAGTCCTAAACATTCACAGTTGATTAATATTTTCTCAGGAACGACTCTGTTTCGATTTTATGAAATGCTATGTGAATGGGGGTGTAAAACATAAAGTTGTACACGTTTCATTGCAACCGATACTTTAAAAAGTTTATTCTTGTTTCCATGTGTTATAATTTCATTGGCTGCCCTTTGACCCCAGGTCAGATTCTCCCGCCTAAAAGCACATTGCTAGTCACTCTTGAGAGGGAAGTCAGAGGGATAGGACGTCTTTGTAACAAGTTGTAAAAAAGAATTTTTATGTTACAAGTTTTTTTTTTAAAAAGTTTTAGTTTTTAGGGGCGTCCTTTGCCTTGGTCATGTACTGGTATTGTGTGTCGTTCTATTAATATAGTACTTGAATTGACGGTTTGTGGTATGTAATGCTTGTGTTTAAAGAATGTATAATTGATTCACCGTCAAAGTTAGGTAATTTTGTTAATTCTGACAGGTCTTTATAGTATTTTATAATAGTGTTGCGACGTTATGCAATACATTCACATGCTTGATTTACCTTAAATTTAAAGTACTCTGAATGTTGAAAGTATTACTCATGGTAAATTAGTCATAGTATTTGTAGTAATTTTATAATAGTGTTGCGACGTTATATAATACATTCACATGCTTGATTTACCTTGAATTTAAAGTACTCTGAATATTGAAAGTATTATTCATAGTAAATTACTCATAGTATTTGTAGTAATTTTATAATAGTGTTGCGACATTTTGTAATACACTCACATGCTTCATTCATCTTGAATTTAAAGTACTCGGAATATTGAAAGTATTATTCTCAGTAAATTCTTTTATTTGTGAAATGCCGAAAGTTTTTCATTGTTCTGCATGTGGGGGGCAACACAAACGACCTGTCGGGGCTAAATGTCAAAATCAAAACAATCATATTGCAGAAAGTACTTCGTCTGACATGCAAAGTACTCAAAGTACTAGTGATAACACCAATACAGAGATACTGAATGCTCTTAATGCTGTTAGTTACAGGCTGTCGGCTATAGAGCAGAGGATTGACAGGACTGAGGAGCAACTAAAAAATCGTCCATTAGCTGAGGCTGACGCCATTGGCAACGTGAGTACTTCTTCTTCTCAAGAGGTTGATGAGAGTTCTGACGCTGGGGGTGACGCTGTTATTCCCAGCACACAATTCTTGAAAAAATCACACCACATTCAGGCTGCGGTGGATGAAAGGCTGCAAGAATTGGCGCGTATCAATGAACAAGGTAGGTTCAAATCTCAACGTGGTGGTAGTGATCAAATACATGTAAAGCATCAAGTACCCTGGCCACAAAACCATGTACTTTCTGGAACATCAAAATCCAGAACTTCATATGATAGCTTAACTACTTTCCAATGGATGGCAGGCTTTTGCTCCATTATAAAAGATGAGAAAGACTTAAAAGTAAAAAATGCCATGCTTGAATATCTTACAGATTTAATAGAGGATGCTCAAGATTTTGGTTGGTCCTCTGCCAAAGGTGCCCATGCCCTCATCCTCTGCAGGATGGAGGAGGGCAAAGTTAACTGGCTAATGTCAGACAAGTTAGATCGTCTTAGCCAAAGCAAGACAAAATCTGAATCACAAGGTGTACCTTGCAAATTCTTTCAAAATGGTAAATGCACTCACAAGGGTGACCACACCACAAATGGTCAGTTGTACCGTCATATTTGCTCATTTTGTCATGGGGTAGGAAAGAAATTTGCCCATCAGTTAAAAGAATGTCGTAATAAGCGTCAGGAAGCAAAAAACGACTAGGGCACTGCAGAAATGCAGTGCCAAGTAAAAAAAGTACTTGCAGTACTTGTTCCCACACAAGTAGCTCTCACCCACATGGTGTAACCAAATATGTCACAAAGATTGTAAATACATCTCAAAAATATGCTGGTGTGAGTTCAGACTGGAAATTGGACTATTATAAGTTCAAAAACCTGTCCTTTGCACAGGTCCTAAAAAGGACCATTAGTAGGAGAAAATCAAACCAAGCTGCTACACAAAGTAACCACATCCCTGTTGTGGTAAAAACAAAAGTATATGAACCACCACGCCCAAAAAGTGTAAAAAATGGCAGTGATAAGGCAGTGGGGTTCAAAAATAATTACCTACAAAAAGCTGTTAAAACAACTAGTAATAAGTTAAGTGTTGATAACAGTCTTCCATGTCACAATAGGTTTCATATCTTAGGCATCGATAGCGTCGTTGAGTCGTCGTCTGGCAGTCAAGTTGCTTTTGTAGATGGTACACAGGTCATGACACAGGCAGGTATAGAGGTTAAAAACAAACATCACCTCAAGGCCCCTATGAAGCAGCTTCATGAGAAAGTACCAAAAGTAACCAATGATCAAGCCACAGACTCGTATACCAAATATGACATACCAATTACCACCAAAACCAAAACCCAGAATTATAAGTCTGCCCTCCCACATTGCGCTACCTTGAGGCTATGGGATATCCAGAATAAACATAAGTTTGGATTTATACCCCTGGGGGATCTTTGCCTCCCCAAACAAGTATGCCCAAGGGAGGGTGGGTGGGATAGTATAGCATTACACAAGTTCTTAAAGAACTCAGATAAACACAACTTCATGGGTCACCAGGTCACAATTAGCTCTCAATTAAACCCTGATGTTTGGGATAGTTACCTACAGAATTATTGGGACAAACAGTTACCCCTCTTAATCAGGTTTGGCTTTCCCCTAGACTATAACAGGGATGGGGCCTTAAAAAGTCAAGATGAAAATCACTCCTCTGCTAAGGCTTTTCCAGAAGATATCAAAGCTTACTTAAATGAAGAGATAAGTCATAGGGCCATTGTTGGTCCTTTTTACAGTTCTCCCATTAATGACTTGCACATTTCCCCCATGATGACCAGGGAGAAGCCAAATGCCCCCCACCGTAGGGTCATCATTGATTTGAGCTTCCCTCAGGGTCTATCAGTGAATGCAGGGGTTGACAAAGATATATATCTCAACACCCCTTTCACTCTCAAATTACCTACTATAGATAATATAACGACTCAAGTTAAAGCCCTGGGGAGGGGATGTAAACTCTATAAAGTTGATATAAGTCGGGCGTTTCGCCATATTAAACTCGACCCGTCAGATTATGACTTGTTGGGCCTGCGTCATGACACCTATTACGTCGACACATGGCTGCCCTTTGGGTATAGAAACGGAAGTGCCCTGTTCCAACGTATAAGCGATGCTGTGCGTCACATTATGCGTCAACGTCAGTTTGACGTCATTAATTATATTGACGATATTCTTGGGATTGACGTTCCCAGTAAAATTGACGCGTCATTTGACGCCTTGCGTAGTCTCCTCCATGAGTTGGGTTTTCAAATTTCACAGAAAAAGTTGCAACCCCCTACCACTAAGCTGAACTGTCTAGGCATTGTAGTTGATACAGTTAATTTCACAGTCTCAGTACCCACAGAAAAATTGCAAGAGATCACCAGTAAGTGTCTCCAGTGGCGTCAAAAGAAATTTTGTAATAAGAAACAGCTTCAATCTCTACTGGGTAGCCTCCTTTACATTAGTAAATGTGTTAGGACATCCAGGTTCTTTCTCAATAGATTGTTAGAAGTATTGCGTTCAATGGAAGATCATAAGCAGGCTCCCATTACACTTGAGGCCAGGAGAGACATTAACTGGTTTACTAAATTTTTGCCACAGTACAATGGCGTCACATTTTTTGATCCAAAACCAATTAACTGCTCCATTGAGCTAGATGCTAATCTCTAGGGCTTAGGAGCTAGATGGGGCAATCAAGTCTATGCCATGTCTCTACCCCTGGGCTATCTCGATCTCCAAATTGTCCATTTGGAAATGCTGAACATACTAGCTGCTATCAGAGTTTGGCAAAACCAATGGAAAGACAAAAAAGTAGGCATAGCCTGTGACAACCTGGCTGTAGTACAGGTCCTTAACATAGGTAGAACTCGAGATCTAACCCTAGCTGCTATTGCAAGGAACATTCAGTATGAAGCTGCAGTCAGCAACATACATCTTCAGGTTACACACATCCCTGGTAAACAAAATGTAATTGCAGACCTGCTGTCAAGGTGGAAAAATACTGTCAACCCTCATAGTCTGTTGAAAGCCCATCTTCCTAACTTTGTCTGGGTCAACATTCCACAAGAAAATATAAGTATTGATTGGGCCATATAATTTGTATCATATATATATTCTTAGGTATTCACCCATCAATGGCGACCTTGGTAAGACAAGGCCTACAGAAAGCCCATTTAGCATTTAGATCTTCAACTGCAAGAAGTTATGACAGCATGTTCAGGTTGTTCCTGGCTTTTACTATTTTTATGCGAGTCAGTGTACAGGCCATTTCTCCACTTTCCCTCATAGCCTATCTTCAATTCTTGGAATTTAATCAAATTTCTGCAGCCTCTATGGCTAACCATTTGTCTGCAATCAAGGCCAAGTTGGCCTTATTTGGCCTCCCCATTTCCTCTTTTGCAGACCCTAGAATCAAATACTTTCAGAAAGCCATGATACTCCATCGCCCTAAAGAAGATAATTGACATACATACTTTACAACTCATAGTCAGAGCCTGTGACTTCACCTACATGGGTCAGGTATTCAAAGCAGTGTACACCATAGCATATTTTTCCTTTTTAAGATTATCTAATTTAGTTCCCCACTCCATTGCATCTTTTCCCCCACTGTATCACCTGGCCAGAGCTGATATTATTTTTGCCCCTCCTGGCATCCAGATAATTGTTAAATGGACAAAAACTCTCCAATCAAGAAATGCCATAAAAATCCTAAAAATACCATCTTTAGGTGCCAACCCAATTTGCCCATTTAATGCTGTAAGAAACTTACTCCAAATAACCCCTGGGTCTCGAAATGACCCCCTTTTCCAATATAAAACTTCTAAGGGTTGGTCTCCCCTTACAGATAATCAAGTTAGAGCTCACCTCAAACTCATTCTCAAAAAACTAGGTTTGCACCAATCCAATATAACCTTTCACGCCTTCCGGCGTTCAGGTGCCACCCATGCATTTAATTCCAATGTCCAAATTCAGCAAATTCAAAGTCATGGCACCTGGACGTCGGACTGCGTCTGGAGATACATTACCCTGGATCATAACACCTCTGCCCAGGTAGCATTGGCCTTCCAAAAACAGCTACACATCCCTACTTCCTAGCTGGGGTTTGGGGACTTTATGGACAAGAACTTTACAGTATTTGTCCCCTGTAGTGTTTTAAATACCCCTTCTCTAATTAATAAGACATTGACATTCTAACTTTAAATGTAAACTACAATATTTTCCACTTTAAGGCCACCTTACCATCTCTATTCTTATATTCTAACTTTAGGGTGACCTCATGGCCACCCCTTATTATTAATGTTATTGTACCTCAACTTCAGGGTGACCTTAACTTCACCCTACCTCTCCTCCTCGGACCTTGTTCATATGGTCCTCAAATTAACCTATGGTAAGATGGCCTTAAACTGTAATTATTCATATTTTAGCAAATTCATTACTTATTTACTTGTTGTTTATTCATATTTACTAGTCTGTATTTATTCATATTTACTACTCTTCATGAAAGTGGATTGTAAATAAACCATAGTATTATATATTGTAAATAAATTTCATATATCCCCACTTGCCTTGTTTTCATTCATTTGTATTTGAGGCAATGTGGGGGTGTAAAACATAAAGTTGTACACGTTTCATTGCAACAGATACTTTAAAAAGTTTATTCTTGTTTCCATGTGTTATAATTTCATTGGCTGCCCTTTGACCCCAGGTCAGATTCTCCCGCCTAAAAGCACATTGCTAGTCACTCTTGAGAGGGAAGTCAGAGGGATAGGACGTCTTTGTAACAAGTTGTAAAAAAGAATTTTTCCCCTAACCCCCCCCCCCCCCTCGTACCAATGTCATGTATTAAAACTATGTTTGTTTTTCAGGTTGGTCCAGATGTAGCCCTGGAGGGCTGTCCTCACACACTAGTGCCCGGCTCCTGGCTGTGCTCAGCTCTAGCTGGGTCCTGTTCCAAACATGTTGCCAGTGTAGCGGGCCTCTCGGGCAGCTCTCACTAACAGGGTGGACACATCAGGTTTCCAACCATCTCTTCATAACAGCTCAGACACAGTTGCAATTCATCAACAGCTGTTAGTCTCCTCACCCCCAGCGTCTCTCATCCCCACCCTGGTCAGAGGGTGGGTCTCACATTGGTGCTCAGGGCAGCACCTCATCACGCCTTCAGCTGCTCCTCGCTCCTGCCTCCTCTGCTCTCACAGGCTTCACCATCACAGCCCGGCCGGACAAAGTGTGTGTTAATTCCTGTTTCAGTATTGTTTAGGAACTTTAGTGGACTTGCTTCGACATACAGAAGCATACGAAATTATTTAAATTATTCAGAGAGTCTCTTGGTATTGGGTGTGTGTTTGTTGCTGAAAGTCTTGCAAGTTTAAAAGTCTGTATATGATTAATGTCAATTGTCAATGTTTTTCCTTGAAGAAATCTTATGTTCGTGTATATGACCTGATCTCCCTCTCCTAGAGTCACTTGGTCGTCTGTTGATGCTATGTTCAAGTGTAATTCTTTCTAAATTTAAAACGTGCATGTTGTATTAGACTGTATAATGATACAAACTTATTAACATGTTAGTGTTACAGTCGTATGTTAAAGCAAGGTCTTACATTGTGTGAGTTAACTTGGATTCTAGCAGCGCAGTATGCATCTTAAGTAACAAATCATTTTACTTCAACATGTTGTATTTTATTATAATTTTGTACAGTTCTCATTCTTATGCTTATCGCTATATCTTAATGTTTTACAGCATTTCATGTGTTATTTACTTGTACACATTCAATGTTTTGTCTTAGTGTTTTAACGTAACATGTCTTTGCTTCTGTATGGCTTGAACTATGGATATGTTATTTAGGTACTTGCTTTCCAGTAACAAGTTTCATAGTATCTTAATCCTAGTATTCAACTGTACATTAACTTGTTGTCATATGTTACTGATGCCAACCCATGTTATACATAAAGTTTTAAAATATGAACCTATTTACAGGTCGTCTTAACTGTTATTTAATATTGTAATTTTAACTTGTACTTATCAGGGTTGAAAATTTAACATGTCGTCTCTAACTAATGGTACATGTGTAATTAAACCTTTCTCTTATGTTAACTACAACCCTAATAATCTTTGTTTAATTGGTAAATTTCTTAAAGGTTGGAATGTTTGGCTGGTCTTGGTAACATTTCATTCTGTCATGGGCTAGAATTCAGCGTTAACATGTTGTTGACTTGTCACTTATCCTATCATGCATGTGCCCATATTAGTTTGTAAATATGTGCCCATGTAGGGCTTATGTCTATGCTGTAACATACTAATGTCACTAATATTAATTAGTATCTGGGAAACATTATAACCACATGTTGGGCTGGTACTGTTAGGAAACAGTTTTCAATTATCTCAGTAATGAAATGTATCTTAATCACTGGCTAAATGTAGTATTGTGCAAACAGTAAACATCTAAGAAGTAAACATGGCCATAAACCTGTTTGGCTGTCGTTTTCATAACAGCCTTTGTCATAATTCACCATGTGTGGCCTAGGTTTATGTAATTTTATGTTATTTTAAACTTTCCCTTTATTTGCGGGGACTTTATGGACAAGAACTTTACAGTATTTGTCCCCTGTAGTGTTTTAAATACCCCTTCTCTAATTAATAAGACATTGACATTCTAACTTTAAACGTAAACTACAATATTTTCCACTTTAAGGCCACCTTACCATCTCTATTCTTATATTCTAACTTTAGGGTGACCTCATGGCCACCCCTTATTATTAATGTTATTGTACCTCAACTTTAGGGTGACCTTAACTTCACCCTACCTCTCCTCCTCGGACCTTGTTCATATGGTCCTCAAATTAACCTATGGTAAGATGGCCTTAAACTGTAATTATTCATATTTTAGCAAATTCATTACTTATTTACTTGTTGTTTATTCATATTTACTAGTCTGTATTTATTCATATTTACTACTCTTCATGAAAGTGGATTGTAAATAAACCATAGTATTATATATTGTAAATAAATTTCATATATCCCCACTTGCCTTGTTTTAATTCATTTGTATTTGAGGCAATGAGTACTTTTGCACTTTCGGGGTGTAACACATATGGACATTCAAACTATTATAAGAAACCTTTTCATAGTTAATGGACTGTAAGATGAAGTAATCATAATATAAAACCTCAGACAGGTACAAATATTTGTTTGAAAAACAATTATTGGGAAAAATCCGATAGCCAAGAAAACGAATCCATGGGATTATATAAATTATTAAAGGCTTAAAGGCTTCTACATTTTGGCTTAATTCTTATAGCAAACAGAGTTTGTTTTCTAAAAAAAATGTTTATCTTAATCTGTTTTTAAACTATATTGTTCCAATAAACCTCTCTAACATTGTAGGGGTACCATTATGGGGCTAATTACAATTAAATCCCAAATTCCACACCTAATTAGATGAATCATTCACTTAAAGACTTTAAATTTAACACTCAGGCTTGAATTGTTTTTCTTTCATTCTCTGATTGAGAGGCAAAATGTCTTAATGTTTTTGGATTAAAGTAGAACTTATTGTATAGCTTTCATAATGGCTTTGATCAGAATGGACTGATGTGCGGAAATTAACAATATTCTATGCAGTAGCAGAATGATGGCATAAAGGTTTATTGTGTAATAATAAGTGATTTACAAAACATAAAGACAGTTAAGAAAATGTGATGAAATGTATGAAACTTATGTCATGACATGTATATTTATCATTCTAAATGTTGTAGACTGATCCTTCGCTATGTTAATTCATAAAATGTACCATGTTTATTCCAGTTAATTGTTTATTATTATGCTATAAAATATCCAATCTAGGTTATTAATTATTTGCAATCTATATCAGCATTTCATATTTATTTATACATTCCATGACTTGGATCATTAAATATATACATTCAATGACTTTAGCTATTGAATCTACACATTCCACAGCTCAGCCAGTGAATGTACACATTCAATAATTTGCCCATTGAATGTACACATTCAATAGCTTCAATGTATACATTCAATGATTATCCACATTCAGTATAACATATATATGTTACGCCCAATCCACGAAATTGCCCATTTCGTGAAATAGGCAATTTGTTCAATTATGGCCTGCCCATTTCATGAAACAGGCAATCTTATGTATGAAAATATAATTTCCATGCATAGAACAACAAAAGTCTTTGCCAATATCTTTAAGAAACTTCCTATTGTGTATAGAAGTTTTACAAATATGTAACAAATATTGAAACTGTTATTTCAAAAGAAAAAGGTAACTAAATTGTGGTTTTCTGTCTCAATATGTTAAAGTTTTGTTTGATAGTCATATGAATGTAACTAAATTATTACACAGTTAAAAGTAGCATTAATAAAATATCTACTTTGAACAGTAACTTATTTACACAATTTACAACTTTAAAATATTTATGTCACAAAAATATGAAATAAAAGGGTCCATTGTTCAATGTACATTCTTTAGTCTTAGACCAAAAGCTAAACTGTAAATTGTGTGTCCTAATTAATGAAATGCATTGGAATGGCCTCTTTCAGTAAGATTAGCATTCTTTTTATATGGGTTCAAACCTATAAGTATTGTGAATTGCAATTAACCATTGGGCCCTCTACAAACACAGGGCCGGAGGTGTGGTTACAATTGGATTATGTGGTTACAAAGGTTTAACATAAATTTTGTGACAATGTGGATAAATAACAAGACAATATGCTATGACTTGTAAATCATAATCACTGAAGATGGTATTCATTTACTATAAGTATAGTATAAAATCTATTTGATGTTTGAGTTGAAGAAAGATGTTTTTATTTGAATAACTAATGTCTAATTGTGTGAAATATATTTTGTGTCAATAAAAGTGTACCAGCATGGTTAATTATTTTATAAAAAAAAATATAAAAATAAGTGTGAAATAGTGTTTATAGTAACATTTAATCAATAAAATATTTTTATGTATGAAAATTTATTTTTCATACATGGTATTGCCCATTTCATGAAATAGGCAACCCAAGTTTTGCCCATTTCATGAAATGGGCAAGCAAATACTGGATAAATTGCCTATTTCGTGAAATGGGCAAGTCACTTGGCTATTTCGCGAAATGGGCAATATCCTTGCCTATTTCACGAAATGGGCAATTTCACAGATTGGGTGTAACATATATATATAATAAAAGACTTATTATAATATAAGACTTCTGAGGATGGCTTAAGTCGCTCACTTTGTCACAGTGATTATATGAACATGTTGAACTATTTTTGGCCAGTCATGTATCTGTATATACTCTTATTTCTGAACTGATATGCACAACTGTTTCGTCTATATTTAACTATCAATGTATATTATATGCCAAATTAATCGTTTAATTTTTCTTGAACACATTTAGAAGAAAATATGTTTATTTATCTTCAATAAGATTAGGTTTGAGGAAACAACTACGTTTCACTTCAATAACTTAGTTAAAAGAATTCATACTCAATAAAAGTACACAGTTGATTGATCAATTAGCAATGATAGCAAAAAGAATACTAATCATCCTCATTTAGACTCCTTTTGTGGTAGACATAACAGTTTTAGGGGGTTGACATCTTTTGCTCAAACAAGGAAAAATATGTAATATCGAATCAGTTTATTTTCCAAATAACTTTTGTCGGACTGGAGAATCTTATACACTATTTTGTGGGGGTATAATTACTTGAGAATTATACGCTTAAGTTCTGGTACCAGTCTAAAATACTGCATTGTAGGATGTTATGCTCCAGTAATTTTTACTATAAAAGCTTAGATTAATTCAAATTCTGGCTCCACACTCTTTGGATTTGAACAGTACACAACGAAGATTTTAAACTGAGTTTTATATTTCTCGATTTTATATTTGTTTTATTCAATTTGTTCTTGATTTTATAGTTTTATGTTTATTGCTCAGTTTCATTATGCCAAAATTATTTTACTGTTCTAAATGTACTTCACAGCATCCACGTCTGGTGGGTAAAAGGTGCCAAGTGGCAGGTGAGTCCCTGGTTTCTGATGTGGAGGTCGTTGCACCCCCTCCCCTACAGTGTCCGGCTTAAGTTCGGTGTCTGACCAAATCTTGCTAAGACTACAACAGCTGGGGGACAAGATGGATATGATGAACAGGAGGGTGAAGTGGACTGAAGCAGTTCTGGGACAGGACAACTTACAGGCAAGTAACGTTGTTACTTTTGCTAATAATTCAGCAGTCAAAAATTCTTTACAGATGTCAGGGCCGGACAATTTTACAGAGAGTGTGGTTCCCTCTTTGGGTTATCTTAGAGGAAATGAATCTTTACAGACAGAAGTCAATATACATTTGGCTGAGCTTGATAAACACAATGAAATTGCTACTCAAGGTAGATTAAAATCACAAAGAGGAGGTCCGGGTGATTTTTCAGTTAAGCGAATGGTGGATTGGCCTCAAAATTTTATCCTCACTGGTAGTAGAAAGACTAGACCAACATACAATGATTTGACCATTACCCAGTGGGTGTCTGGGTTTGTCCTGTGTATTCAGGAGGAAAAGTCAGATGTAGCTAGAGAATGCATGTTGGATTACTTAGGTAATCTCATGGAGGATGCATCTGACTTCTCCTGGGAGGCAGCCAAGTCATCTATTGCTATTGCTTTGACCAATATGGAGGCGGGACCGTTTAAAATGGACTGATACTGATAAGCTTGATAGAATTCGTAGGGCACATGCCCAAAGGCATGTGAATTCCGGTCAAAGTACAAATTCTTTCTTTGTTGAAAAAGCAAAAGAACAGTAATTCCACGAATGGAGTAAGTTGTAGATATTTTCAGGAAGGTTCATGTAAGTTTGCGACTCACCATAGAATTGATGGGCTATACTTTAGACATGTTTGTGAATCATGTGAAGGTCCACATGTTACTCGCTTGTGCATTTAAAAATCAAGTTAAAAAAACTAGGTAGCCACTGCAGCAATGCAGTGGTAAGTAATTATGGAAACAAAGTATTTTCTGATCTATTTGTCTAGAAAACTGGATTTGTAAATACAGAATTGTGTGTAGCTAGGTTGTTATCTGTTTGTAAACAAGTAAAACCACCACTTTCTTTTGAAGCAGTACATGAACGCAAAAATATTGTTTCTAACCATGTAAATGTACATTCTTCTGTGAAAAGGTCGGATAATAGAGTCCAACAGCCAAAGGTACAAGGTAGCACAAAGACTGTACACTATGATAAAAATATGCAACATAACGAAGTAGTCAAGGACAGTACTGATTCTGGTTTGCAACAAGGTGTGTCACACATAGGTAGAGACGTGTGTTCAAATGTGAAAAGCAAGTGTAAATATGGTTCATTACTGAACAATAGTTGCGTTCACAGGTTTGTACATGAACCGATTTCAACCATTATTTGCATGTGATATTGAAAGTAATGAGGGCAGTACATGTGGGCAGTACATGTGCAAATAAATTTTGGGCCCTTTCAAATTCTAATTCTAATTTGACTTTTATAGCGCTTAATCTCCACTGAGTAGTGGACTCTAAGGCGCAACAAGACCATAGCAATAGGCGAACAGCCTCCCATTGACCACCTACATACCAGTCCTTTTATGACTCGGGATAAGCCTGATTCGGTCCATAGGAGAGTTATTATAGACTTGAGTTGGCCCTTAGGTGAGTCAATTAATGCAGGTGTCCCTGCTGATAAGTACTTAGGTACGGAATTTGTCTTAACTTACCCCTGAATAGATAATATTACTCAAGATGTACTTCGATTGGGTAAGGGTTGCAAAATTTTTAATAGATATGAGCTGAGCATTTAGGCTCTATTGATCCTGGGGATCTAGAATTATTAGGTTTGCATTGTAAAGATTAATTTATCGATTGTTCGGTACCATTTGGATTTAAACACGGATTTTCCACCTTCAGAGAATTTTCGATGCAGTACACTTCATTATGAAGTGGGAGAGCCACAGTATCTAGAATTATTTGATGATTTTTTGTGTGGCCCTTCCATCCAAAAGAAATACCACTTTTGTCAGATTGCAGGGATTGTTGCAAGAGTTGGGTTTAAAAGTCAGTGCTAAGAAGCTAGTGGCCCCAGTACTCAGGTCACCTGCCTGGGGATTGTTGTAGATACCATGGTCCTTTCCATGTCCATACCGGCTGATAAGTTGCATGCAGTCAAAAATACTTGTTTACAATGGACTAATAAGCAAGTCTGTATGAAAAACGAGTTGCAATCATTGTTTGGCTTATCATTGTACATTGCCAAGTGCATTAAATATGCCAGGTATATCTTGAATAGAATGCTTATCCTAGAAAATAGTGAAAAAAACGAGAAAATAGTAACCAAATATGTATACTGAAGATTTCAGAAAGGAGTTGAGATGGTTTAAAGCCCTTTTACATGTCTTCAGTGTGGTATCATTCTTCAAACAGCCCCCCTGTAAGTCTGTCCATGTAGATGCTTGTCCTTCAGGGTTATGAGCCATTTTTGACACCAGGTGTATACCCTCCCCTTGCCAAGCAGTTGGAAGGATTTGAATATAGCTTATACTGAACGTATCAATATCCTGGTGGCTTTGAAAGTTTGGCATATCCAATGGTCTGGGTTATCGGTGATGATTAGATGTGATAACCAGGCAGTGGACTCGGTTCAATAGGTAAGACCAGAGACCCCATTATGGTAAAATATGTTAGAACTATCTTCTTGTGGCTCAGTGTTTTCAATATAGATATTAAAGTTGTTCATATTGCAGGTCAACTGAACCCAGTGGCAGATCTTTTATCTAGGTGGCATCTGACCAGTAATAATTTTCAAAAATTACAGGAATTGGTGGATCCAGTATCATGGGTGAATGTCTCTGCAGAATTGTTGCATGTTGATGAATCTATTTAATGATATATTATAGGTTCTCACCCATTGGAACAATCCAGTTACTTTGCTTTCTTGAATGTCTGCGGTTCAATGGTGTTAGGTGTTCTCAAATATCAAATTATTTGTCAGCCATCAAAACAAAGTTGCTTATTTTAGGTCTAGATGTTGCTGGTTTTGCTGATGTACATCTGAAATCCTATCAGCAAGCTGTTCAGATGCATGCTCCTTTGACAGTTAATTTGAAAAAAAGTCAGTGATATTCCATTGTCAAAATTAATCATTCAGCAGTGTGATTACACTTACAATGTATATGGGACAATTGTTCAAGGCATTGGACCTTCTTAGTTTTTATTCTTTTCTAAGATTGTCTAACTTAGTCCCTTGTGCAATAACTCAGTATTCCCCTTTTGAAGCATTTATCTAGAGGTGATGTTATTTTTCGTCCAGGTAAAGCTGTAATTTTGGTAAAGTGGTCTAAAACCATGCAAAATAATGATCAAATGAAGCTTATCACTCTTCCAAAAATTCCATATTCTAGGTTATGCCCAGTATCAGCTTTAAGTAATTTACCATTGCTTACATCTAAAGGTGTAAACCTCCGGTTATTTCAGATTAAAGTGGCTCAAGAGTTGGTCCCCTTAACTGACAGTCGAGTCAGAAGACATTTTGATATCATATTATCCAGACTTCACTTGAAAAACTCTGGTTATGCTCCATATGCTTACCAGCGTTCAGGTGCCATGTTTGCTTTTAATAATGAAGTTGCTTTGCAAAATATTCAGAGACATGGCACCCGAACGTCAGATTGTGTCTGGAGATATATCACTGATTCAGCTAATGCTGGGGAGCAGGTAGCCAATATGTTTAAGTATAAGCTTGCTTCTTCCTAACTCTACTCTATGTTGACGTTTGGGTAAAACAGTAATTTTTAAAAGTTTTAAATTAAATTGATATTTATTAAATTATAAATTTTGTTTCAGTAAATATTACAATTTATAAGGTCACCTTACCAAAATGCACCATTTCATATTTTCTCGCAATTACACTTTTTAGTTTATATTTTACTTTTGCTTATCTTAACCTCATTATTGTATTATTGTAGCTTAAGATTCTAAATTGGGGCTAATGGTAAGGTGACCTTATCAATCATTAACTTTAAGTATTTGACTTAAACTGTCATGATTTATAAATATGAAGTAACTTAGAGATCTTGTTATATGTATAAATAAAAGATTTAATTCCACAATGCTGCTTTATCTTTTTGACTGAAGGTCAAAGGTCAATTCATATAACCACTGGTCACCGAGAAACTAAGCAAAGCTTTTAGGCCCTTTCATGCTAGAAATATGCTCAGGGCACTTGTTGCCACAATCTTCCTGAAGAGTTTTAGTCTTTGTAAACTAAAAAGTACTTAAAATTAATGAGGTATCAAGATGACTGAAAACATAATAATCATGCCATTGGCTTTAGTTTCCGATAAACAAAATAAGCTTTTGCACAAAATGTCAAAGCTTTGGAATATTACGGAAATATATGAAGGAAATTCCCAACCTTATAAGATTATAAAAACTGTATTACCATGTGATTATATTGTATTTAATAAACATTATATAATTTATTACAGGGATAAATATTTGCAAACTCTAGATGAATACTAAAGCTCCGTGTAGAGAACATTTAAAATTTCAATTTTTACCAGCAAACATAAAATAACTAAAACACCAAAATAAAAGAATAACCTGCAACTTTCCCTATGCTGCTTATCAGTAGTTACTGTAATTACTGACCATCACTGGTCCATTTATCTAACAGTTGAAACATTGGCAGCCTTTCAAAAATATCTGTCTTAACAATATGTGGGAAGAAGCCTGGGTTTATCTTAGCAACATTACAAAACAGTTGCTCTGGTCAAACACAGCAAAATAATGTCATTTTGTATGCGGCCAGTCTCATATCAAGTCTGACCTATTAGACTAGTCCATCACAAATAGTAAAAGTATCGGTTGTATAAAAACATACATGAGTGTCCCAGAATGAATAAAATATACATAATTTCTAAATGATTTAGAAGTCCCAAACCCAATCATAAAAAGTAAAACATCAGTTTTTATCCTAAATATTTCAGTAATTGTAATAGAAATAATAAAAAAGCGATTCACTGATTCCACAGAAGTTTATTTAAAATTATTTTTATTCGTCAATATTTTAGTGGGTTTTTTGTATTAATATTTCAACTTCTCATGTTGTATCAATATTTCAACTTCTCATGTCTCACAGTCTAGTTTTGACATCTCTTCCACTGGGTCTTCTGTTGGGTTCAATCCTTGTCATCTCAATTGCCAAGGTACTTAAAGCAGTTTTCTTGGGAGATGGTCCTAAAATAACACAATAGACATAAATTTGTGTAAATGTTATATTACAAGCCATTTAAATTTCATTAAATGCAAGAGCTGAGGTTTTTTTCTTCTTTTCTGCCAGTTCTACCGTATCCTTCTTATACTGTTATCATTATGTAAAAATTGAAACTGCTTTGACTTATAAAATGTGACTCTGAAATAATAAAGTAAAAAATGATATTTCTCAAATTGTCAGTAGGATCAAGAAGATGCTAAAAGACATTAAAAGTACTATACCATAAACACTGACTGGGGAATATTGAATTTAGCTATACAATACCTATTAAAGTGTTGTTTCTATAATCAGATTCAAAATAAATTTCAAACTATTTTCAACCCCAGAAATACTGAGTTGATGGATGTGGCAATGTTTGCAAATTTTCGGTCTGGTTTTAAGCAGGGATTAAAAGAAGAATTTTAAATTTGTTATCTCAGTAGATCTTAGTCTTAAACATCATTAACATACAACAAATCTGAGACTTGCTTAATGCTCAAATTTATGTTTAATTAGGAAAATCTTT
Source organism: Sabellastarte sp. h YS-2021 (assembly GCA_964017235.1). NCBI lineage: Eukaryota > Metazoa > Annelida > Polychaeta > Sabellida > Sabellidae > Sabellastarte > Sabellastarte sp. h YS-2021. The sequence goes on along the minus strand of OZ024929.1, from coordinate 166,464,318 downwards.
TAGTTTACAAAATAAACATTCTGTTTCCATGATGTATATGTACATATACTAGCGTTTAGATCAGCTACTGCTAAGACAGGCTAGTGGGCTAATATCCCCTTACATATAGGGATGTTAAATTTGAGTCTTAAACAAGGTTAGACAGACATGTTATAGAATGATATGCCTTATTCAAAACAACAAAGTATTAGACACAGTAATCACCTATTTTCTCAAGTGAAAATAGAAATCTAAACAAAATAAAACTATTTGGTATTGTATCAGAAAGTTGACTTACCATATCGTTCAATGATGATCTTGATCACAACTCCCATGGAATATATATCAGCTGAGTTATGGTATCTTCCTCTTTGCAGCACTTCTGGTGCCATATAGCTTGGGGTACCACAAAATGTACCGAAGTAAATCTGTTCAAAAAATGAAATAGATTCTGCAAAGCTTCCAATTCCAAAATCCCCGAGTTTTAATGTTGGTATTGTTTCCCCTGATCTTTTCAGTAATATGTTTGCGGGTTTGATATCCCTGTGGATCACTGCCTTGGAATGAATGTAATTCACTGCATCACAAAGCTGTTTCATCAATGCAATGATGTCATCAATGGAAAGACGACTGGCTCGCATGTAGTGACGTAGGTCTCCAAGATCACCGTGTTCCATCCAGATCAGTAAAGCACCATCAGGGGAGATTTCAGCGCTGTATATTTTAATCACATTTTCATGGTTGTTCACTTTTGTTAAGGTTTCAGCTTCCTTTAGTGCTTGATTTCTAACTTGATGATTTGGCAGATCCACCACTTTCACTGCATAATTTCTTTTGTATAACCAAAAGTTTACAAAATATACAGATCCAAAGGCTCCACTACCAAGGCGCCTGTATTTCTGAATTTTGCTCTTAGACCAGGAAAAGGTATTACCCATGGCAACTAAAAATGTAAGAAGGCACTGCTGGTTGTATTTAACGTTTGTTGTCGAATAAACTGACATTCCATTGTCGGATTTGTTACCACAATTGTTGGATAAAGTTATCCACTTGTGCCTGTGGCACTTTGTAAAAACTTGCGAGAAATCAGAAACTTGCTTTTGTCGATCCACTTGTCATCGTCTTTACACAGGCCAAGAAATCAATGTGTGTGCTTGTACAAACTCTCAAATGTTTTCCTAACTAAAATAGATCCACTCAGCTTTGCTACGATGTTAATTGTTATTGATATATAAACAGGTAAGTAACTCAAATATGCCAGGTACCACTAACTAACTCTTATGTTTAGGTTATAATTAGTCAGACTGCTGCAGTCAAGCAATTTTATATTTAATATTCACTTGATATAAAAAAGTAACCTCAGTTAAAAATCACGTGGTCATTAAGTGGATTTAAACCCATAACCAGGGTGGTGTAGGTACAGACTTTCACTACATCCCACACATTGCTATGAGTTGGATTCAGGCAGGCGCCTACAGCTGAGAAATGAATGAAATCATTTTTATGTGTAAAATATGACAGATACACTTGATCATTCAGATGATACAACTAAGTTGTAAACATTACTACAAAATATTGAGCGAGCAACTGAAATTTCATTGAAAATATCAAATACTTGAAAATCAACGTATTTCAATTAAAGCATTTTCTGCTTCAAAAAGGAATGATAAATTGAGAAATAAACATTCCTAAATATTCTATTGTATTTCTCTGTTTCGATATTATGAAACTACTTTTGTATTTTACGCTTTCATTTTTGATAAAGATAATCATTTGTGTGGAACATGTGGACATTCAAAGTATTATAAGAAACCTTTTCATGGTTAATGCACTGTATGATGATGTAAAGAAACCACATATAATCAGAGACGGGCACAAATATTTGCTCTGAAAAAGTAGAAAATTTTATTGAGATTAAGCCTGTGGTTTTTACAGTCTAGTAGCCGCCTAATCGAATCTGGAAAAAAAATACCTTTCAGACTGTCAGGAATACTGCCCTTTATTAAATCAAACGGTAGAAAAGTTGCCCTTCATGTAGAAAAACGTGTATTTATCTTGCATAAATTATTTAAAAACAAAGTAGGATTAATACAATTTCTATTCTTCGAAAACATATCAGATTCTAAAGGCAAAATAATGATGAAATTTACAAGATACGTATATTTCATAAAAACATAAAATACCTGACTATATGAAAACATTTGGGTTAGCTTGGCTAGTCGTTCGGTGATCTCCAAATACACCATACATAGAATTTAAAATATGAGTCGAGACCCTCTTTAAACCTATATACTTGCTACCTTTTGACCCCCGGTGACCTAATTCACTCTGCCCTGCTAATTGAGGAGTAATATGGGAGAACTTAGAGGAGTGATTGAGAACCTCACTAAGTGAGTTTTGGACCTCTTCTTAACTAAAAATCAGTGAGTTACACAAACAGGGAATTGCAGTAGTCCAATCTGCTGCTGAACAAGGCATTTGCTAAAAGGACTGATATTTTAAGGTTGAGAAGGGGACAAATTCTGAAGAGATCTCTAGCATAGACTCTAGTAGACTTTATGCCTTGCGACACATGGTTTGAAAGAGCTAAGTTAGAATCAAATACCACTCCAAGGTTCTTGACATATTATGCTGGTGAGACCAAGGATATTGATTGGGAAGTGTGGAAGGAGTTGGTCATGATTGTTTTTGAAGCTTATCAAGATAAATTCAGTGTTATCAGGGTTCAATTTTAATTTATTTGTCAACATGAAATATTTGAATGTCATTTAGGCAGTTCTTTAATGTTTGTATAGAATGGGAGAAATTTGCTGGTGAGAATGTTATGTATAACTAGGTATCATTGGCGTAGAAATGGTACTTTATGCTACTGCATGAGTGAACCCTTTTGAACTGCTTGGGTTTGTGTAGAAAAGAATGGAAATGTGATGCGGAAAAGATTGGGAATGTGATGAAGAACAGAACCCTGGGGTACCCCAAACTGGGGGTCATCAAGATGTGAGTGAGTTATACCTATCTTGATCGAGTGTGTCCTTTCTGACAGGTATGACTTGAACCAGCCAAGTGCCAGTTAACTGATTCCGTAATATGTGTTGAGCCTGTAATAGAACATCAAAATTTCTATATTGAAATTTTCCATAATGAAATTTCATAGATATTCTTCTACTTTGATTATTGTAGTTAATGAATGTTTATCAAGAGTTAAGGAATTAAAAACTGAGAAATAACAGTACATTAAAAATAATAAAGCCTCCGGCAGTTAATATATGTGTCAGACCAATAACCTTGATGGCAGTCCATTTCTTCAACTTACAGCTGAAAATAGCTGAAAAACTTGTGGACAGATTTTCATTGCATTTTCAGGAAATGTGTGAATTTGTGTTATTCAAAGACAATTCTATGATTATGATTTTCTCCCCCTCCCTTAACATCCAATTATGGTTAATCAGTCTCTACCCCCAATCAGAAAAAGGACCACTGTGGGTGCCATTTTATTATGATACAATAAAAAATCAAGTGAGACTTTTTGAAATTACAGAGGCATATAAGTGACCCTCATATAGATGACCCTCATATCGCAAATATTACCTTGACCACAAGAGGCCAGAGAAATCAAGGAAGGGTGGGAAGGGGAAATTTTAATGCTTCCCCATGGGGAGTCAAATTCAAACTGACCTCAAATTGTAGGACTTAAGGCCAAGGGTATGACCATTCAAATTCAGTTGAATTTTAGGTTATTGGGTAGATGGAGCAAAGAGCCCAAAACCCCATAAATTATGCAACTATGATGTCACAAGTTACATAAACCTGTTTACTGGCCTGGTACCCTTTTCCTTAAACTGGTACCCATACCACTAAACCCCTGACCTGGGAGGAGGACTGACACCTTGGTCGCTTTAACGACCCAGTCGACACTTTCCAACGCTAAACTATCCATATCACAAGTTGTTACCAAAGCCCCTGTTGTTTGGTTTCTATATACCAAGCTAAGCCAAACCTGACATTGAGAATAATCCTATCCATCCAGTGCTTCTTTTACATCTCTTTCAAAAAATGTGTACATGTATCCTATGAAACCTTGGTAATACTTTATTCAAAATATATCTGCAACTCCTACCGGCTTTCACATGACCTGTGGCATGTACGCATGTCTTTTCACTCTTACAGCACAGTCTTGTATTGGACATGAATGCACTTATTTTTGCACTATCTTAACAGGTATAGGCTTTTCTTCCTAAATTTAGGTTGTTAGTGCTGCCATTTAAAGGAAGTGATGCATCTCCCATTACCATATTACCTGGATACCCTTCCTCATAGTAGTCCAACTCTAAACCTATACTAAAATATTACAGAATAATAATAATAAAAATCATTAAATTTCAGTTTATGTCACCACACTCTTTGAATGTAAAGAAGCACTGTGCACTCTAGGAACTATAATGAAAATGTGTCATTAATACAAAAAGAGCAATATGTTCCAACTATTTTAGTAACTGAACTGCAATATCCAATTTGTTTCCTAAAACCCAAAGGTTATGATTTTTTATTAAAATATTGAACATTATAAAACGAACACCTGCGCAGTTGACCAAAATGTGTCTCTGCAGATTTTGTGAGAGTACTTAATAGAGAAACTAATGTACACTGTTCCAATCTACGAACATGCCCCCTCACCCTGGGACAATGAAAGCATGCTTGCGGAAATATTTTATTATTATATACATATATTCATCAATGTTGTATATATATTATTCATTAATGATTACACATTTCTATCTACTTCTAAACTACTGCTATTTACAGTCCAGTCCATGCTATGCAGTAGATATCAGAAAATTTGATGTATTCATTGCTAACATATTTATTACAATTTAAAATGAATATACCAGAGGTGACCTAAACCCCCGGGTGTGGGTAAGACAACTTGGGAGATTAAGGCTATCACTAAGTGCTAAACTGATGAGTTTAATGCTAGCCTGAAAGTTACAACTTAAACCCCCTAGACCCACATTTGGGTTAGGGTGTGACAAGTGGAATACTAGGGATAGAACCCACGACCCTAAGAGGCTGAGGCGACCAGAGGTTTACAATGTTCATGTGAAGTTTAATATTATCATGTGTTTATACAAAGTACCCTCAAGCCCAACCGTAGGGCTAGGTAGCATTTACCACCGTAGCAAGGGCAGAAGCAATATTTCCCCCCTGAGTTTGATCTTGCTGAATATACCTCCACACACACTCTGAGGTCCAAGCCCCATGGAATTTAATTTGCTGTATAGGTAAGTGGGAGTTGAAAGCAAGGGTGGCCCCAGACCTACGGAATGTGTGGAAGGTAAAATGGTGAGGGTGAAAACCTAGACTGAGATTCATTTTTTTCAAAAATTTACAAACTCTAGAGTCAATGAGTACTTGCCAACCACAGGGGGTACTGATTTGAAAAAGAGGATCATTACCTGTAGGGGCATTTAGTGCAATGATGGTCCTGAGGGCTTTGTAAGGGCATAAGTCCGAGCCTTTAATTCTGGAGAGAGTTAGGACTTGAACCCTATTTCTGTCCTGGTTGGTCTTGGACTATTCTGTTTATTCTTACAGACTTGAAGAAATATTTTATTTTGGGTCTTCCAGGACTTTGTAATCAAGATGAAACACCACAAACATTGCCTTTATGGCAGAAATGTAATTTGATAACATGTGAACAGAGGTATGTTGTTTCACGAGACATTCCATGAATGACAATATGCATTTGCAATTAACATGAAATACAGAGATCTTCATGACTATACAGAAAGCTACAAAAGTTCTGAATAACATTCTGTAACACTGGCTGGTCTTCAGTCTGAAGGCCGTCTTTAATCTCACAGAGGCATCCGCTGACAGTTGTGAGAGAGCTCCTCGACCTACAACAAAGTATAGCATCATCAGCAGTATCATGTATATCACTCCAGCCCACAAGGGTCTACAGAATGTACATTTAATGGGCTGATTAGATATTATAATCAATTTCTAACATTTTTGTGTCTACATGCACCCACACTGGGCGTTGAACAAAATACAGTAATTTTTCTTGATCACTCACACTACCTGTCCATCTGGACAGCAAATCAGTGACTTGATTATTTTTTCCCAGTACATGGACAAACGATGCGTCAATATCAGCGTCAGCTGTCAATAGCCACACATTCCTGGCACAAGCTGCCAGAAAGTGGTCTCTGGCCCTGCCCTTGGACAAAACTTGAACTACTGCATCGTTGTCACACCTAATCACTATTCTTTTACCTTTCCACATGGTGCCAAAGACTTTGAGGGCCAAGACAATATTTACCATCTCAAGATGGACAATGGTCATATTGTTAAAACCTCTTTCAATGGGCAGGAAGTACACAAAATTGTCCCACCTGCCACCCAAGCCAGTCAAACAGGAGGTCTAACATCCTGTTGACAAAAAACCTGGCTGGTTTGACGCACTTGTGAACATACAACAAGTGGCCAAGCAGGAATTGGAGTTGATGACGGCTACAGAAAGACTTAGACCCCCATGCGTCAACTTTTTTCATAATCTGGGTCATCTTTTCATCAGGAATTGAAATTTCCCCCTTTTCAGTGTCAAAAACGATGCCTAAACATACAGCTTTTGTACCAGGGGCAATCAATTTTTTAGCACTGATGGTGAGACCTAGGGTTTCAAGCACAGAGTATAAGGCGTCATAAGCGTAATGCGCGTCACGTGGCATTCCTACCCCAAAAAAATCATCTACATAGTTCATGACCCTGTGACCATGCTGACGTACAATTATCTAACGGCGTCGCTGACACGTTGAAAAATTGACGTTCCGTGACGGCTCCCAAATGGGAGACACGAATCAACGTAATGGGCACCCCAGTACAAGCCTAAGAGGTCATAGTCAACAGGGTCAACCTTGATGTGACGGAATGCCCTACTGACGTCAATCTTGAACAGATGTGCACCCCTACCAACTTTCTTAAGTTCACTAATAATGTGATCAACTGTGGGGAATTGAAGGGGAAAGTCCGAATTGAGATAGGAATTTTTATCAATGCCTGCATTCACTGAGTGCTCTTTTGGCCAGGACAAATTTATGATCACCCTTCTAACGTTGGATCCGGTTTTTTCCCTGGTCATGAAAGGGGAATAATGACAATCAGCTATGGGGTTGTCAGTGTAAGGGCCCAGGATGGCGTCAAACGAACATTCTTCAGATAAATAAGCGTCAACGTCCCGGGGAAACTGCACATCAGAAGCATGATTTCTCATATCACTCATTAATACAGATTTCCTGTTGAAATCAAGAGGGAAACTGTGACGTTTTAGTTCAATTAATTGCTGGTCTCAATAGTCCTTCAGCATAATCTCCCAAGCTGAGACATTCAATTGAGATTTCACGGGGATTCGTGCACCCAAAAAATTGGGTACCCCATGTTTCTTTGCCTGAAAATGCTGTTCGATGGGAGATTCAAACCCAGGACCAATAACTCTTGACTGAGGCAGAGCAAGGTCAGAGACAGGAATGAACCCAAAGTGGAAATCAGTCAGGCGCTCCCAGCTTCTGAATGCGTCACATTGAAGGTTTCTATTTTTGAAGATCTGTTTGCTTATAGCTTTTGAAAACAAACCCATAGTGAATTTGTCATCATTGGTAGCATTTATGTCAAATACTTTTACAATATCTTCACAACCAGTAACTGCTATACCACCACGGAATTCCATATTATTCAAGTGCATTGTATCAGTGAAAGTGTTAACAGTGTCTTTGTTGACTTCAACAAAGCCTTGGACAGGGACAATGCATGTGTCACTCGAGTTCTCACCATGTTCTGCCCCATTTGTATTATGGCCAACAATAGGAGGGTGGGAGTTCAGGTTCACACCTTTTTCATCCCTAGCAATAGAATCCTTAAATATTTTATTGTTGGCCCCACCCTGTGGTGAGTTTTTTGTTGTGAAGGGTTCTTGGTCAGTAACAATAGGTGTTACACATACAGCATTGTCGAGTTTGACACATTGTTGATCATTCTGATTAATATATGGGGTTTTGGTGGCCACAAAAGTTCTGGTTTTCACAATTTTTTCAATATTTGAGCAACCAAGTGCTTTTGTTTTGTTACCTTTTGCTATTAGGCCCCTTATTTCTTTTTTGTCAAGGTCAGAACGATAAAAACATTTAGTGACATGTTTCACAGGACTGCCACTGTACTTAACATTGTCATTTATACACACAATACCACCTGAATCGGGTTTGACACTGGGCACATTCACACCTTGTTTACCTTTATTTACAAGATTAAAACCATTTGATACATGTACAACATCACCAACTACCACATCATGGCCCTTATGATCACTAGACATACAGCTGCCCAGGCTCGAACCCGGGACTGGACAGCAAATCACTCGTTTTTTGTACTGTTCATTGTGTTTAAACTTTTACAATCCCTTTCTGGGTGGGCTGCCTGCCTACCTTGGGTCAAACAATGAGCACATATGTGCTTGTACACTTTCCCCCCACTTTCGTGATCCCTACTATGGGAGCATGTACCATTTTGATATAGTTTGCAATACCAAGGTCTCTTGTTGTTCTCGTTTTTATCCCAATTTTGCCTATGGTTTATTGTGTGTTTTTGGGCATGGGCCCTCCTTATGTGATCAATTCTGTGGGTTTGAGTCCAATCCACACTACCCCTCTCCATCTCACAAAGTAATACCGCATGGGCAGCTTTGGCACTGGCCCATGCAAAATCAGTAGCATCTTCCATCAATTCGGAGAGACATTGGAGCATTTTTTCACGAATTTTGTGGTCAGTTTCTTCTAAAATATTTTTTGAAAAACCCTGAACAAATTGAGTGAGACTAAGTTGATTATAGGATATGCGTTGTCTACTGGTACCCCCCAAGATGGCTTCATGAGGCCAGGCAACCCTTTTTTCGACATACACATCTATATTGTCACCTCTCTTTGATTTTAATTTGGTACTAGTAGAATTACCTTGTATGCTGGAGTGGTTGTTCTAACTGAGCCAACCTTTCATCAACCTTCTTTTGAATTAATCTAGATGTTCTCAAACTATTTACATTTGGCATGTTTGAATCATCAGAATCAGATGAAGAATCAGAACTTAACAACCTCACTTTTGTTTTACTTTTAACACTTTTCTTAACACGAACAGAAGGACTACTTAACTTGGGCTTTAGCTGACTTGAAGAGGAGTTGTCCATTCTGTATTCGATGGCATCAAGTCGTGTGTTGACTCTCTGTAACTCTTTCAGAATCTTGTGTTGAACTGTGTCTTGTGGTCTGTCCTCTTCTGACGTGTCATACTCAGAATAGGTCGCAGCAGATGCACCAGGGGTCACATCAGCTGACCTCCAAGAAGGGCTACCATGGGAATAACTTGAACTATCCAGTCCTCCCACTTCAGACCCATGGGATTTCTTGCCCTTACCAGTTGACTTTTTACTGACCATACCCTGTTCAATACTGTCCCTTTGGCGCTGGCATTTCTTTCCAGTTGGTGGATAGTGCTTTTCATCACATTTACTACACATATATTTTGATTTCCCCATAGTGACAACTTTAGTGACAGTTTTTTAAGTTCATTTATCTGCAAAACACAATAAAAGGCCCACAGCCTTCTGCCTGCTTGACAATCTCGTGCCTAATTCGGACAATGACGCATATGAATGACAAATAAGTGAAGCATAGGTTAGACCATCCCTTTAACATGGGCCAAGGCCCAAATCAAGCATTAGGTTGTCAAACAAGCAACTCATCAGTGGTAGGAAACGTTCATATGATGCTGTCCATGTGTTGCATAGAATAATTGAACAGGTTGTATATATGTATAATCTAAAAATCGTCCTTCTAAAAACACTAAAACATGGTAAAATAAATTCCAAGAAGCCAGCAACAACATTAATTATCAAAGTTAATTCAATGCAAAAAATTCGTCCATGTTTCTGTGCTGGCTTCAAAATTCAAACTGAGGAATTTTCCTTCACTGTGACACAGGCCACAGAAAAGACCAATCCCAAGTAATTGGGTCATGTCTCCAAGGGAACATGACCACCAGTGATTGTTAAGAATACTTAAGGTGCAAGCACACTTCCCAGGGTGAAGGCCTGACAGCCGTGATGCCCTTTACATCACATCTGACAAGTTGTTATTCTTTCGGAATGTCTTCTTCTGAAGCTTCCAACAATAAAAACTTTAGTTTAGTTTTGAAGTTCTGTGTATGTTCCTTCTTTCATTGAAAAATTGTCTTACTTCCAGTTAGTTGATATAATCTTGATGTAACTTCTTCAAATCTTTTTAATATAATCGGGATAATAAATTGCAAAACTTAAGGGCACCTCTTATGGACACACTATTGCTACCTACTCATCGTCCCAGATATGTAAGTTCTGTTTGGCAGAATGAACATTTCCTTAGGTTCAACTTGAGATTGTAATGATGGAATTTAGTAAGTGTCTCTCTGATGTGTGAAAGGTGATACTGGAAACTATGACCAATGATAAAACATCAATCTAAATAGATTATTGCTTCATTTAATGTCTTGTTGTATCCGTATCATTGCTTGCATAAATGTAGCTTCAGAACTAGTTAGACAGAATGTGCTCATATTCATAAAACCCATACCTAGTGATGAAAGTGGTCTTGTGTGGACCATTTCATTTTTCATCTTTATTTTCTAGTAACTAGAGATTAAATCAACAGTGAACATAATAATTCTGCACACTGTGAAAATGATGCAATTGCCCAAACCTGCTTGATAGACCTATCATTAACAAATCCATAGCTTATGCACTAGCAAACAATCTTTTTCAAGCAGGGGCAAATACCCAATTGTAATTGAATGGTGTAATAACACCACAGCCAAAAATAAATTTTAAATACTTTTTCCCCTTCCTGAAGTCCAAAAGGGTTATGGCATATCTGTTGTTTCAGAGGTCCCGAATTTCCAATGCCAATGGAGTATAAAGCATCTTAAATCAGTATTACTGTAGGCAAAGACATCTTTGAACTAATCAAGTAGATATGTAAACTGTTCACTGTCAGATATACATTTACATGATTTATATCTACTAAAATGGCATGGAAACTGACTACACAATTATTTCTATTTAATAGTTTCATTATTTTCTGAGAGATCACTGTCTTTGACAACTGAACCGTAACATGCAGCACTGTGTATTGAACAAATCAAACAAGTCGGTAAACATTCTTAAGTCAAAACTTCAGCTTCCATGTAGTTGCCTACCTTTTTCAGAGTAGTTCATTTTCTACTAGGATTCTAAAAATTTACTGGACCTTCCTTGTTATCATTGACTTTCACTAATATATAGGGTGAGTAAAAATCATCTGAGACCACTGGTAAAAACTGCAAAGGTTTTCCATGTAATCCTCTAATATGCCTTTTTCAGTTTTGACAAGGTAGTAGTACTATCCTTTTCTTTGTTGTAACTCTGCTGATTTATGTTGAGTTTCTTGTTCATTTTTCTTTAACATGGCTTGTATAGTTTCACCGGTTATGATAACTTGATTACTTTCCTAAAATAACCTCATGTGTGAGTGGTGCTGCATAGATATTGCAGCCTCAGAACTGCTTGCATAATCTAAAACAGACTGACTTAACTTTGGCTGGAATATTATTATGGCAGTAGCATCTTTCGAAATGACTTTATCTACCGCTTTCGTCTGAGGTGTCATGTCCAGAAGACCTTTTCAGTTACAACTGTTACTTGAGCTGCAGTATCAATGACAGCATAACACTTAACTCGATTTCGATGGGACGTACAAGACTCCACCATTTATTTCTACATATGTGTTGATCTAATTTAATCTACTGATTTCAGATGCAATATCCTCCCCACAATGGGGACCTCAGTGTGCTCATGTTAACATAAGTATATTTCATACGGATAGTCGAGGGACAATCTAGGTTGGTAATTTAGAGGTGATGAGTGTGACTGAAGGGAAGAATCCTAAGTATGGAAACTTGAGTTAAACAGCTGCGTTTTAATATGTTTCCTGAAGGATGTGACAGAGGGGCTATTACTTATATGAGAAGGACAGGAATTCCAGATATTTAGGGTATTGTGAGTGAAAGAATTAGAAAAATATTTGCGTGCTTTGTGAGCTCTACAGTTAAAGGTGGGGAAAAGAAAGTTAAGTTTAGAGCTGCTACAACTGGTATTTCTACAAGAGGTGTAAGGGTAAATTAGTTCTCTACGGTAAGCTGCTTGGCATGTTTTAGAATTTTACCTGTAAAAAGGCCTGTTTTAAACCTTTAGATAAATTAATAATATTTCTTTGTTTACTGGGTTTAGCATCACTTTCAACACAATATATACCATATTACAACGGGTAGTTCTATGGACAGAGGACACCTTTACATACAGTTGGTCAAGGTTCTGTGCTGTAAACTATTGACCAGCAGTAAGCAACTACCAGCTTTCCCACATACGGTCCAGGGTTTGAATCACAGACCTCAGACGTGAGATGCGAGTGTGTTACCACTGCGCCACTGTGGTCCCTTTATACTCTTTTTAATTGAGGAGTGATATTGGAAAACTTAGAAGAGTTATTATCCTGCAGTGTAAGTTCTGGTTGCATTGCAATCTTCTCAAGTCAAGTGAGTGATGGAAACATGGAATTGCAGTAGTCCAATCTACTGCTGACCAAAGCATGTGTCAGAAGGACTGATGTTTTAAGGTCTAAGAGGTGATAAAATTGTAAAGGTCTATTTCATAGACTCTGGTACATTTTATGAATTGTGACACATGGTCTGAGAAACAGATTTGAATCGAAATCCAATTCATGACTGTTGACATTTAGTGCCAGTGAAACATGGTTACCAAGAATATTGATTGGAAAGTGAGGAAAGAGTTGTTTACAATTATTTTTGGATTCTGTAAAGAAAAGTTTAGTTTTGTCAGGTTATAGTTTTAATTTATTTGTGAACATAAAACGTCAATGCTATTCAGGCAATCAATAAGTTTTTATATGCTAAGAAGATTTATTGATGAGAGTGTTATAGAAAAATTTGGGTGTTATCACCGTAGAAGTGGTATTTGATACTACTGTATGACTGAATGGGTTTGTATACCGAGAAAAAGGCATTGGGTTTAGAATAGAACCCTGTGGCGCTCCAAACTGCAACTCTACAGGATGTGACAAAATGCTACATACCTTGACTGAGTATTTCCATTCCGACATGCATGATTTGAACCAGGCAAGTGTCAAATTACTGACTCTAATCTGTCATGGAGAATGGTGAGGTCAATGGTATCAAACGCGACAGTGAGATCAAAGAGCATGAGGGCTCTGACAGACCCTTTAGCCATATTAAGGAGAAGATCATTTTAAATTTTAAGGAGGACACTATTAGTGGAATGATATTTTCTATAAGCTGTAAACTAGTCATTAAACCAGCTTTGTCAATGTGGGATTGAAGTTGGGCAACAGCTACCCTTTCAAGAATCTTTGAGATAAAATTAAGGTTAGATATATGTGTATACGTTGTCAACATTTCTTTGTCTCTTGATAATTTTTGAGAGGTGGAGTAACGTGGACCTGTTTGGAAAACTTAGGACACTTGCCTTGCTCAAGTGATGCATCAATTATTGAAGTGTTAGTATGTTAGTAATAAGGCTGTCCAGACAATATTTTGCTTCTTTCCTCCTTCACATACCATATCTCCATTGTGTTGGTTTCTTGTTTAAATACCAAAATCGGGAGCCTCAGTAGATGGAAGCCAAGCTGACAGAATAGAAACCCAATTTACCTGGTCTTACTCTAATATTCTTTAGACCAGCTGGTTATTGAGGGATGTGAAAGTTGTATCACAGACAAAATTCTGATATCATCAACAGATGCTGTATTGCGATTTATTTTGTTTTTCATTTAGACACAGTACCAACTACGCAATAACTTACAAATTTAACAACTATATGTAAAGTTATTAAATATTACTTGTCAAAATGAAGTTATTCAATTTGTTGTAAAGCTATTCCAATATCTAAAGAAGATTTCAAAAATACAAAATCTTGAGTTTTGAAGAAGTGCTGTTGCTGTGTGAAGTGACAGACCAATCCAGAGGTAGCGGACACTTTTGGCAAGTAAACCCTTAAAAATTAAAAGAAGGCCCTCATCAGTGGGTTGACAAGAAGACAGGAGGGCTATGAAGATAGGCCTTACTGAAGAGTTAGGTCTTCGATTTCTATCTGAAAATTAAGAGAGAAACAGCTGTTTGGATGTTCCCAGGAAGATCATTCCACAAAGTTGGAACATCAAATAAAAAGCTTTGCTTAAAATGATTTTTCATTTGTGCAATGAAGATAAGAATCGGGTAATTCCTGATACTCAGATTTGATTCTCCTGTTATTGTAGGAACATGATGCTTGGGTAAGGTAGGGGCTGAACTACTTGTCAAATAAAGACAATAAGGACAAATACGTAAAGACCAATCAGTTTATTTTTCAACATGCCAGACAAATATAAAACAAAAATAGTACAAATTACAACTTTATTTATGACTGATGCTGAAACTATTTTAAACAAGGCTCTTCAGTCATTTCATGCTAACAATGTGCTGATGTCATTTGCTATTATTACCTTTTTGTGGACTTTTCCAGTCTTGAAACTCAATACTGTTTAAGAATTTTAATTTGCACCAACATGACTGCAAAACAAAAACAAAATTATGAGACTGGCTACAATTTTAGATAAAAAAAATATACCTTATAAAAATATATATAATTTTTTTAATGAGGCCAAAATATATCAGTTGAAACTGCTATCCATGAAATTTAAATTGCTTCATGAAAACTGCCTTACTACATAATTATCTAGCATTCCATAAATAGTATCTACTTAATACACGGGGATATTTATTTACACTCCCCAGTGGAGGCTTGCACTCTTCCTAGCTTTATTATAATTCATGCATGGCGCAGTCTATATTTGACCACTTCACCACTGGGTCTTCTGTTGGAATTTCTGTTTCTCATCTCATTTGCCAATGTCCTTAAATTAGCTTTCCTGGCAGAGGTTCCTAAAATCACAGGAAAAATAAATACAAAGTTAGAGATATTAATGTTAACTGATATGACATTTTAAAGAATGTAATAACTAAAATTATGAAACATATTTTGAGTTTGATAATTCGTAGAGTAAGATTATTAACATGCGGTTAGCATTAAAATTGTAACACGAAAAAAAACACTGCCTAAAGAATGGAATATTTAAATTTGTTGGAGTATGTGATAATTGTTAGGAATAACTGTAACTGGTACCTTCAACTACTTCCCTCCATCCTACCTTCACCTACTTTCCCCCTTGCTGCTTTATATGTTTTACAGGTATATAATACAATTTATCTAAAGACCTAGTAGCGTCAAATCTAACATACTAATATTTTAGGCTTAAAACATTGGACTGATCATTCTGTTCGCATAAATACCACTCTTTTGAAAAACAATCCAGTATTCATGATTCTAGAGCTCATTTATTTATTCTAAATTAGCCATTTCCCCTGTCGAAACCTTACAGCAAGAAACTGTGTACACAACATGTGTGCTTATACTGTGAATGCTTCATGTTCAAATGTAGAAACATACAGTTTCAATGTGTTTTCTTCTTCTTTGTGTATATAGATAATTTAAACAAATTAGCTGACATCATTTATCATATATATGTCTGATGAAAATCTTTTTCACAGCTTATTTGATTCTGATGATAATAATAGTGTAACAAGTAGTAGAAATGGTGGAGATAACACAGAACTTACTCCATAAGATTTGATAGGAATGTACAGGAATAAAGCCTTATAACTTTGAGCCTTGTGTATTTGATTATGGAAACAATAACAAGAAGGATAATTTGGTGCAAAATTATTCATTTAGATTTCATTGATAGGCAGTATTGACAACATTTAAATGTGTAACAGTGAGATATTTATTGCATTATCATATTGGGTAATGATAAAACTTTTTATATCTGGGGCCGATTTCACAAAGGAACATAAGTCCACAGGCCGATCTCACAAAGAGACTTAAGTCCAGATTTAGAATTAAATTTAAGATTTTAGTCTTACATTTATGCTAAGTCTGTGGTCTTAGACTTAGCTGATTTCACGAAGCAGTTAAGTCCATGAAAATGCTAAGTCAGTGGACTTAACTTTAAGTCTGGGAGGTAGTGGGCTTAAATCTTGTAAAGAGGACTTAAACATGGCCGCCATAAACTTTTCTCCACTTCCAATTTGAAATGGCTGTAAATAAAGCAGAGGCAGATCTAGGGGGGGGGGGGGGGGGCGTGGAGGGCGCACACCCCCCCTTTCAGAGTTTCAACCTTTAGTCATGGGGCTTTTTGCTACTGTCCACGCCCCCTCCAATCCCCCACCCCAAGATCTGTCTTTACTAGGGTAATATACTAGTACCTGTTTAAAGTGACAGTCATTATACCTGGGTCACTGTCCAGTATCAAAGGGGATTAGGTTCTTTTGTGTGTGTACTATGTTAGGTCTCATCCTCAAACAGAGGATTACATCTTTTGTGGATGACTTTATTTATAAACTTTTGTTTACCAGTATATGTTTAAGCATGAGATACACACTTTACAAAACTGGAATCACTCACCCCAATTAATAATTTATTACTGCACTTCTATATTTCAGTTCTAATATACTTCAGTAGCTATGATAAGATTAAATTGCAAAAAAGGTTAAATTCCAAAAATGTTTCATCAAATTTAATCAATTGGTTTACATGTTTTTAAAGAAAAACAATGAAAGAATAAGTTATTTTAAAATAAAAAGTTGAAGAAACATTGTGGCAAATAAATTTAGATTCAAGTATGTTTCCCTCCATCTTTTCTGCAGTTATACCATTGTTTATTATGGGAAGGGGAAACCCCTTTGAAGTTTATTTTAGGTAAACTGCTGTAAGTGTCCCCCATTTTGTCCCCCCCCCCCTTGCAATTTTGACTGGCGTTTGGTCCCCCAGTATTTTGTCCACCGACATTTTGTCCGTGCACCGCGTGATATGTCCCACTACAGAAAGTCCAAGTATGAAATATCCATACCCGCGACAACCCACGCCCCCCCTTTCGGGAAATCCTGTATCTGCCTCTGTAAAGTATAATTATACAGAACACCTCACTAAAGTAGTCCTCGAGAAGTTTATATGTGAAGTTTTTCATTTCAAAACAGCCCTTATCAGATAAAATACATCAAATGAAGGATATATGGCTCCAATATTATATTTTGAATAGATATAAAAGGTCACATGGCACAGAAAACAACTGTGGTTATTTGAAAGCTTGCACTTAGCTAAGTCACCTTTGTGAAATCCATTTTAAGTCCCAGACCTAGCTAAAACCAAAGTCTTAGATTTAAGTCCCTGACTTACTCAATAAACGGACTTAGTTCAAGTCCTTTAGTGAAATAGGCCCCAGATTTAGATTTAAATTTAAGACTTTGGGCTTCAATTTTGTCAACAGAATGTTAAGTCTGTGGTCTTAGACTTGGCGGATATCACAAAGCAGCTAAGTCCATGAAATTACTAAGTCAGTGGATTTAACTTTAAGTCTGGGAGGTAGTGGGCTTAAATTTTGTAAAGAGAACTTAAATATGGCCACCATAATCTTTTCTCCACTTGAATTGAATTTGAAATGGCTGTAAATAAAGTATAATTATACAGAACACCTTACTGAAGTAGTCTTCGGGAAGTTTATATGATGTAACAAGGTTTTCTATTTCAAAACAGCACTTATCCTTAGAAAAAATGCATCAAATGAAGGATATAAAATGTCATATGACACAGAAAACAACTGTGGTTATTTCATACGCTTGGACTTAGCTAAGTCACCCCTTTATAAAATCCATTTAAGTCCCAGACCTAGCTAAGACCAAATTCTTAGATTTAGCCTTCTTAGATTTCTTAGATCAGCCCATGGATTCAGAATCTTAAAAATGTGCAATATCGCACTCTTCTGGGCGATTGTGAGAACATGGAAATGGGTATGGAAATCGAAATCATGGGTTAGATTTAACTTTTAACATTTAAAAGTGAAAACATAACAAAATATTTGTCTGACTTTTCTCATTTCCATCAAAACAATACTATTCCACTTTCAAAATTTATTGATAATTTACAATGATATAAATAATATTTTAAAAAATAATCATTTCTTAATCTTCTCAGTATTCTTTAAAACAGCAAAGTAGATTATAATGTTAATCAATATGTCAGTACATTTGTAAACATCCAACTGCTTCCACTGGATCTGGACATCAAACACATATATGTCACATATTGCTCAATTAAATTAACAATACTAGTTACTCGTTAAAAGAGGGAAAATTATCTTAAATATATTATTAAGTTAATTTGCTTTCCAAATAATTTTTTATTTCGGTGTTCGGTAGGACCGTAAATGGAGGCGTATTTTCAAAAATATATAAAAGTAGTTAAGACTCAAAACAGAATTCAGAGCAGGTGTGATGTTGGCCTGCATGTATGCAAATATGATGGACCTACTGACAAATCCATTCTATTCATTTATGTCAAGTCACTTAGAGTTACATTTTGTGAAAAGGCATCCTTCAGGCAGCTCGCTTTGGTTCTGTTGTCGGGCGATGTTTCTCTCAATCCTGGGCCAATGAAGTTTGGATTCGCTAACTGTCAGTCCATTAGGAATAAAGGCCCAATTCTTTGTGATGAAGTTAAAACTGGAAATTTTGATGTTTTGGATCTCACTGAGACCCATATTAAAGCTCTAGACATTCCCTCATTTCTAAATGAGTTAACACCTGAAGATTTTTCCCTTGTTCACACCAACAGAGAAAACAAACGTGGTGGTGGTGTTGGCTTTTTTATTAAATCAGCACTGGATTTCAAAACCATCCATTCCCCTGAGTTCTCCTCCCTTGAAAATCACACTGTCTGTCTCACTCTCGACGGCCGTCGCATGTTTCTTGGAGTCATTTAACAATACTAGTTACTCGTTAAAAGAGGGAAAATTATCTTAAATATATTATTAAGTTAATTTGCTTTCCAAATAATTTTTTATTTCGGTGTTCGGTAGGACCGTAAATGGAGGCCCCCTGCCTCATCTGTTGTAAAAATTTTTGAGGATTTTCTGTCATACGTTTGTTTTTTCCACTTCCTTATCCTCCTCCTTTGTGATTTATGGTGACTTTAATTTTCATGTTGACACTATGTCTCAGTCTCTCAACAGTCTCTGAATTTAAATCAGTCATTGATTCTTGCTGTCTGTCCCAATACATTGATTTTCCAACTCACCTTCATGGTCATACCTTAGACTTGCTGATGGCTATATCCGAGTTTTCTGCAAATTCTGATGTAAAAGGTTCAGGCTTCATTAGTGATCACAAAATGATCTCTTGTGTGGTTGACTTTCCATCTTCGGATACTCCAATGCAGAAAGTTGTTACCTTCCGTTAGTATCATAAATTGAATATTGATAAATTCAGAAGTGACCTCCTGGCTATT
The DNA here is from genome assembly GCA_964017235.1 of Sabellastarte sp. h YS-2021. Lineage (NCBI taxonomy): Eukaryota > Metazoa > Annelida > Polychaeta > Sabellida > Sabellidae > Sabellastarte > Sabellastarte sp. h YS-2021. The sequence continues at coordinate 166,444,811 of OZ024929.1, read as the reverse complement.
CCGTTTGTAAGTTCACCATCTGATGACATTGATTTACTGCATGAACAGTACATGTCTGGTTTGTCTAGCCTTCTAGATATTCATGCTCCAGTGAAGACTAAATAGCTCATCAAACCAGCGCCAAGCTGGATAACTGACGAGTATAGAACTGCCAAGTGCATGAGAAGGCAGTATGAACATGCTTGGAGAAGAGACAAATCCTCTGTAAATCGTTCCCGTCTTCGATGGCAAATAAACAGATGTAACCGCATTCTAAAAAAAAAACAAGGGGTGTTTCTACCATGATCTAGTCAGTGAAAATTGTGGTGATGGTAAAAAGCTACAACAGGCACTGAATAGAATTTTGAGTCAGTCAAATTCCACTGTCCTCCCGTCCTTTGTTGATGAAAAATCATCAGCAAACAGATTTGGTACGTTTTTCATTGATAAAATTAAAAAGATCCGAGACACCTCCAAATTCACTCAATCTAAGTTTCTTCACCCAGACAAGGAGCTGCCAACTTTCAGTTCCTTTCAAGTTGTCACTGATGGTGAAGTCCTCAAGTTTATCAAGGAAGCCCCTTCAAAAACTTGCTCTCTAGATCCATGTCCCACATATATTGTGAAACAATGTGTTGACATCCTTCTCCCTTCATTGACAAAACTGGTTAACTTGTCCCTCAAAAATAGCATTTTCCCCCAATCCTTTTAAACAGGCTATTGTCACACCTCTCATTCCACCCTTTCAAAAGAGGACTTGAAGAGCTCCCAACCGGTGTCTGGTCTTAGTTTCTTGTCAAAATTGGTTGAGCAAATTATGGCTGCCCAAATTAGATCTCACATGGATTCTCATGATCTTGGTAGCACTTTCCAGTCAGCCTATAAGGTGGGGCACTCAACAGAAACTGCCTTATTGTGCATCAAAAATAAGATTCACTTATCTCTGTCCAAGGGCACGTCTACAGCACTGGTGCTACTCGACCTGTCCGCGGCTTTCGATACTATCGATCATGACACACTCCTATCCTGTTTGTCAGCTAGGTTTGGCTTTGCTGGGTCTGCACTAAAATGGTTTAGATCCTACCTCCAGGATCCTTTTCAGTCAGTCAAGATTGGTTCCAGTCTTTTGAATTTGTTCAAATTGAAGTTTAGAGTCCCCCAAGGTTCTGTCTTAGGTCCTCTTCTGTTTTCCCTCCATACAACACCTCTTCGCCAAGTCATCAGATAATATACTGGAGTCAAATACCACTTTTACGCTGATGATACTCAGCTCTTTATTCACTTATCCCCTGATGATAGTCCCAAGTCTTTTGACCGTCTTAAATCCTGTTTGAATGATATTCAGGTGGATGTCTGCAAACAAACTCAAGCTAAATCCTGATAAAACAGAATTCATAGTCTTTGGTGCCAAAGACAGATACAAATGGCTCAGTGACTGATTTCCTGTCAATATCCTTGGTAATTGTCTCTCTCCCACAGACGTTGTACGCAATCTGGGTGTTCTGTTTGATGCAAAGTTTAGTTTCACCAATCACGTAAATTTTGTCATCAAATCTTGTTTTATTAGCCTCAGGGACCTTCATGGTATCAGGAGGTTTCTTTCTGTTGATACATCAGTGGTGATTGCAAATGCTCTGGTCAGTAGTCGTTTGGATTATTGTAATTCTCTATTTTGCAATTTGTCATCTCGTAATGCTACAAGGCTCCAATATGTTCAAAATGCTCTCGCACGGTTTGTCACTGGTGCTTCAAAGAACACTCACATCACATCCACTCTGAGGACACTTCATTGGCTACCTGTCAGACAACATATCATCTTCAAAACCCTAGTTTTGGTTTATAAGTACCTCACCACTGGCCAGTATTTTGCACCATATCTCCCCTTGTACAAGTCTGCCATGAATACAAGATGTTCCAACCCCCAAAATTTGTTCCTCCAGGTTTCCTCATTATTGTGCTTCCATTCATAAATCTAAGGTCCACTTCAACAATAGTTTCTCATATGATGCCCCGAAGTTATGGAATGATCTTCCACATGATATCTGCAGTGCTCCAAATCTCTCATGTTTCAAAAGTTGACTAAAAACCTACCTATTTCAGAAATCATTCCCACCATAACTTCTAACTATCGAACACCCGATCGACTCCCTGGGTATGACTTGGAACATGTCTAATGCCTTGATGATTTATGCCTTACGAACTGGATGGTGTGCCTTAGAATCCATAGATACAGAGATTAAGCACTTGGACAACTGATTGATTGATTGATTGATTTCACTTTTAGAACACATTGACAATCCCCACACTAAAAATCACAGAATATTTGAACAGAAATCCCAAGTTGTGGCATTTGAATTTCCCAAGATAAAATATCCATAAAAATAAGAGAATAAAATAATAAGAATAATATACAATACACTTTATTTGGGAGGTGTTTGAGTGGGTTTCAGAGCATACTGTTGAGACTTACTTCATAAGCAGTTATCAAAGAAACAAATCACCAGGCTTGACGTAATATCAATAATAGGATGTATACCTTTCATTATACATTTTGTTGAACTTCTACATAGACAACAGGACAAATGAAAACAATTTCCCTTGATTGTAATTAACAACTACATTTCTGGTTTGAAGAACAGGAAATGGAAGCCTCATTATTAAAGGTCTACAGGTGCATAGCAATAAATAAATAACAAGGAAAAATGCATTTGTCAAGGCAATAGTATTAGGACTTTTTCTCTTGGTGAATTTTAATGCCACATCTTGATTTTCTATTTTTTGAAAATATTCAGGGATTTTCCATCTGGGGAGTTTAATCAATAGGTTTTTATATGCAATCTTCACTTATACTCAAGTAATTTTAAATATTCAGTTGGTCAATGTAAGACAGTTTTTTCATCATGTTCATTAACAAACAGCATATCATACGGTGAAGTCAGTACTGTATAAACGAATGGGCAAATCGGCCCTTTACCAAATCGGCCCCGGTCAAATTGGCCCCAAAATAAGATACCCTAGTCAAATCAGCCCCCAGGAAAAAATACTCAAGTCAAATCATCCACCACAGAATTACTCTGCACTAAAAGGCCAAAAAATTATAAAGTAATGTGTTAATAAACAGAAGCCATTGGTTTAAATCTACCATGTAGTGAAAACTTTTATAGGACTTAATCTTCATCAAATCAATTGCACTTTTGATAATACTAATACAAACACGAATAAAGGACAGCGGATAAAAAATATTGGTTACAGTATCCCAAAATCTTTGATATATGTCAATTGCTAAATGTCACTAAAGTAGCTACCACCAATGACATAATGTGATTATCTAATTGCACTTTTCATTAATCTAACATAAACTAGTATGTGGAGTATATAAGTTAAATGTATTTGATGAAACATCAGTATATCTTGGATATATGTTAACTGCATTTTGCCAGGTCTCGCCTTACAAGTTATCAACCTTGTGAAATAAACATATTCTAAAATGGTAGGCTGCGCAGTGAACGTGGACACGTCTTTTGCACAATTCAGAAATCGCGAATATAGAACGGTAAATAAAGTAACGCTGTTGAATTCTCTTTACATCATCCCTTCGCGTACACATGTAAACAAACAACTCACGGTAAAATAAAACGTAAATTATATGCAGCAAATATAAAGTTAAATAATTCAGTGGGGATTTTTATCAATATTTCATTTAAAGATAGACTACTCATTAATATGACATTACAGAATTCTGTGGGGGATTTTAACCAAAAGCTTGTTTGCACATCCATCACTAAGCACGTTTAGTTAATGGAACAGCCAACATGGCGCTGGATTTGTTTTGAATTTTGCGTAAGATTTACTGCTTATTTTGACCAAAATATTAGTGTAACCATTTTAGAATAGGAATAAAAGACCAATTCTCGTGCTTTATGATGGTTTTAAACTATCGATCGGCTACATTAAAGCACTCAGCCCTTCGGGCTTCGTGGCTTTAATACAGCCACTCGATAGTTTAAAACCATCATAAAGCACTCGAATACGTCTTTTATTCCTATAATATAGTGACACAAAGAATTATCCCCCCGATTATATGACAATAATAAACTCATACATGCTTACCTGATGCACTATGCATAAATAAATGTCTATCAGTCATTGGGGTGGCATAGGATGCAGTTTAAGGGTTATAAAAGTACTGCTATTGCATTATATTTTATTTTTTTACCTGATGTCACAGTTTGCAGGGGTTGATATTTTAGTTGGGCCAATTTGCCGAGGGCCGAGTTTTTAGGATGCCGGTTTGCTGAGGGACGATTTGGCAAAGGGCCGATTTGTCCAGCTCCCGTATAAACTTGCTATACGCACACCAGGGCCGGTATTCATAAAACCTGCTGAGACCAAATTTTGTCTCAAGTCTTAAGTTTTGGTCTCAAGTCTGAGACCACTTTTGGTCTCAGACTTGTTAGCTATTCATAAAACAGTTGAGACCAAATTTAGTCTCAGATTTGGTCTCAAACTTAAGACTGGTACATAGTTGTCTTAAATATTTTGTTCAAAGTCTCAAGCATTATTTCATCTTAACTGAGATTCATATTTTTATTTTTTATGGCTTAATGTAAAGTAGAAATAATTTACAACATATATACTACTTGGCCTAAATTTTTGTAACAACTGATAGCACAAATTTTTGCTTCAAGAGTACCTTACTTTGAGACAATTTTCAACAGAGTTTTCTGACTGCATAGCAACAAAAAAGTGGATCATGTGACATGAAAAATAAAAAACAGTTGACACAATTTTCTATTTATTTTTTATTTAAATGGACAGTATAATTTTTATTAAGAATTAAAACACAAAAAGTATTGATCTTTTAAAAAAATGTTGGATATATTTGCAAGTTTATGGTTTGTTTACATTGGAAAGACTTGAGACTGGTCTCAGCTTGGTCTCAGCTGAGAACCTGTTTGTGAATACAAAGTTGAGACTTGGTCTCAGCTGAGACCAAATCTCAAGCTGAGACTATTTTTTGTCTCAGACTTAAGATCTCTTTATAAATACGGCCCCAGATGACGTATACACAAGAGATAAAATGGCTACTGTTTGTGTTGAAGCAGAAAGCTGACAAGCAGCATGAAAAGTTAATGTTTATCTAAGTACACAACTTTCAGCTGTGTAGTAAAAATTACTATGATGTGTGCATGTTGAATATATGAGACAAAGTTGTATGGAAGGTGCTACTAGGCATTTATTTCCACAATATTAAGTCAAACGTCAGTTACAGTATTCAGCGTTTGTCAATTTGGATTATGACTATCATAATCATTTAGAATATAAATTATGACTGGATAATCCATACATGCATAGTATACTATCGCCAACCCCCACCCCACCCCGATATATTTTGGCAAAGAATGTAACCTAGATTATGTCAAGAAATGATAGTCTGCAAATAACTTGAAGCTTAATCCAGGTAAAAAGTTATTCATATCTTCTTCCAGCTTAATATACTTGGCAATTCCTTCTCTCCTGCTGACATTGTCAGGAACCTTAATGGGTGGTCAGACAGTGATTTCTCTTTTTTTCCAAGCTTGTTCAAAGCATTTGTAAGATATATTTTGTTTAAACCAGGCTTTTAAGTGACTTACACAGCATCTCACATTGGATACAGCAGTTATGGCTGCAAATGCTCTCAAAGGTAGTCGAATGAACTGTTCTAATCCTTGTTCAAGAGCCTCTCTGCATTTGATGTACCAAGGCTACAGTGTGTCCAGAAGAGTTGCACAAGAATTGTTCCAGTACCACCAAGTATACACACATAATCCCGGTCTGTAAGAGTCTGTATTTATTGCTGGTGGAACAGTGCTCTGTGTTTAAGAGAGCTTCTCTGGTGTATAACTTCCTGCTGAGTGTTTACCCCAGATACAGTGTAGTTGCAAATTTTCTTAAACCCAGACACTCTATGTCTAATAATCACAGAAGTCAGGATAACGTGGTTGTGCTTGAGATTCAACCGTCTATTCCTTAAGTCTTCCAAATAATTTGGTATTGGCTTTGCCTATGCTTCAAAATTTTGACTGTTTCGTTCTTTCTGCCACTTAATTTTCTCCTCTGGAGAAAAGTTTAAATCTTTTCTATTTGCAAAAGCATACCCACCCTAGCTTATATATTTTATTCTGTGGCATTTCCTGTGTAACGGTGACTTTCACTTATCCACTTTCAAGCCCAAAGGTGTAAATGGAATAATCCAAAATACACCTGCCAAGTCATTTTACAAGTACTTTACCATGTAAATATTTTACCACAATCAAAAACACAAAACAAACAAACATACATATAAATATACAAACAAACCGACTTACCAACATAAAAAACAATTCTAGGTAACCATCACAGACATTGTCTGCTTAAGGCTCAAATTTCAAATTATAATCAGGGAAAATCAGTAGCTTTTACATCAGCACACTGATAAGATGTTCTGGTGGGATTATATTCCCTGGCATATTTTTTTGAGCTTTAACAATACCAAACTTTGTGTACACACGTACGATTTTGGAAAATAATTGATTCTTAAGCAAGGTTAAACAGACCTGATTCATGATAGTATAGCGGTACAAATAAAACAACAACTCTTCGGTCTGCTTAAGGCTCAAATTTCAAATTACAATCAGGGAAAATCAGTTGCTTTTACATCAGCACACTACGAAAGAGTATTGGCGCCACCATAGTGTTATGTTTGTTTAATCATATTATTTTGGAAACAGTAAACTTCGCCAATAATGCAAACTTCAACAACAATATGTAAACTTCAACAACAATATGTAAACTTCGCCAATAATGCAAACTTCAACAACAATATGTAAACTTCGCCAATAATGCAAACTTCGCCACTAATGCAAACTTCAACAACAATACGTAAACTTCGCCAATAATGAAAACTTCGCCAAAAATGATGAAAAGTGTTTCTAAAAATAGTATCAAGCGGTACATTATAAAACATGGAATGGAAATGTGGGTGTAACATTAACAAGCGGTACATTTTAAAACATGGAATGGACCCTGATTTATTTTCTTTATGTAGCAATTGTCTGAGAGTTTTTAGCCCACGTGAATGGCTATAGTTTAAGTTAGGAATACTAAGTAGGTAGCCACTTTTATGCTGGGCTAACTCCCTTAGAGTCAAAGGGAAAACTTTGTCCGGGATGTTTCTCAGAAACTATAAGGTGTAGGAAGTTGATACTTGGTAGGATCATTGGTTTGGGGGTGTAAGTGTGCAACGTCATGGTGTGACCTTGATTTGACCTTTAGCCTTGGCATAGTGACCTTGACCTACAAAATCTTGTCCGGGCTATATCTGGGAAACCACAAGGTGTAGAAAGTTGACTTGGTAGGAACAATGGTTTTGGGTTGTAGGTTTGCAATGTCATGGTGTGACCTTTATTTGATCTTTGACCTATCCATAGTGACCTTGACCTATAAAATATTGTCCAGGCTATATCTCGGACACTGTAAGGTATACAAAGTTGTTACTTAGTAGGGGCGTTGGTTACGGCTTTCTCTTATGACAATTGCTGTTGAATTGTCTTGTTTTAATACTTTATCTTTACATACTTACAATAAAAAGATTAACATCTGGGACTAGTGTGAGGGCATAATGATTCTGTACCACCAATCAATTACATTTATGTGTCATTTCACCAGTTTTAATTCAGCAATGCACAAACATGGTGCTAGTTTTTATAATCCTGGCAAGACTATTCTTGATGCACTGCAAGTTTCAGTGGTTTGAGCATTGCAATAGTCAAGTCTGCTGCTGACCAAAGCATTTGCAGCCATGATAGCAGAATCCTGTAAAAAGTGTTTTCAGGCCTGCCTAAGACCTATAACCTTTATCATTTTATTCAGTTTAACTTTTATAGTGCTTAATCTCCATATCAAGAGAGACTCTAAGGCACTTCATTATTGCCATATTCAATCTCGTAGTCCAATATCTTTTTGTCAGATATCATTTAAATTGACAATCTTAAGTTTGGATAGCCCTAGTTGGGTTAGACCTATAACCTTTATCATCACTTAAATGTATAATTTTAAGTTGAGTTAGCCCAGCATAAAATTGGCTACCAACTTAGTATCCTAGCTTAAACTATAGCCATTCATGAAATTAACTGACTCTGAAATTGGGTACATTATGATTCATTGTAAACTTCGCCAACAACAGTGAAAACTTCGCCAACAACAATGTAAACTTCGCCAATAATGAAAAATTCACCAACAACAATGTAAACTTCACCAACACCAATGTAAACTTCGCCAACAACAATGTAAACTTCGCCAACAACAATGTAAACTTCGCCAATAATGAAAACTTCACCAACAACAATGTAAACTTCACTAACAACAATATAAACTTCGCCAATAATGAAAACTTCACCAACAACAACAATGTAAACTTCGCCAACAACAATGTAAACTTCGCCAACAACAATATAAACTTCGCCAACAACAATGCAAACTTCGCCAACAATGTAAACTTCGCCAATAATGAAAACTTCACCAACAACAATGTAAACTTCGCCAATAATGAAAACTTCACCAACAACAATGTAAACTTCGCCAACAACAATGAAAACTTCGCCAACAAGGGGCCACGGTGGCAGAGTGGTAACACTCTCGCCTCCCACCTCTGCGGCCGGGGATCGATCCCCGTCATGGCCGTAAGTGGGAAAGCTGGTAGTTGCTTGCCGTTGGTCGGCAGTTTACAGTACACAACTCTATGTACTGGTTTCCTCTGCCCTTCCAACTACCCGTCGTGATATGACCTGTACAGTGTTGAAAGCGACGTTAAACCCCAAATAAACAAACAAACTTCGCCAACAACAATGAAAACTTCACCAACAATGAAAATTTTTTTTTAAATTTCTTGAGATATTATCTCAATTTTTTGAGATACTAAGTTAATTTCCTGAGATAGTTTTCTCAATTTCTTGAGATACTAAGTCAATTTCTCGAGATATTATATCAATTTCTTGAGATATTAAATCAATTTTTCGAGATATTTATCTCAATTTTTTTAGATATTAAGTCCAGAAATTGACATAATATCTCAAAAAATTGAGATAATATCTCAAAAAATTGAGATAAATATCTCGAAAAATTGACTTAATATCTCAAGAAATTGAGATAATATCTCAAGAAATTGACTTAGTATCTCAAAAAATTGAGATTATATCTCAAGAAATTGAAAAAAAAATTAGTTTTACTTGGCCCTAATATTCTTCCGTAGTTACCACTCTGTCACCGTGGCCCCTTGAGATGCATTTACATAGCAAACATTTATTTCATTATTTCAATGAAGAAATTAATTTGGTAACAAGGATTTTTTTAGTTTCATAAACTGTATATATGCTTGAGCCATACCCCCTCTGTGATTGGCTGACATTTTTGCCAATCAGAAGGAAGATGCAGTAAAAGGCAAAGTTTACAATATTTTTGTGAAGTTTTCATTATTGGTAAAGTTTACATTGTTGTTGGCGAAGTTTTCATTGTTGTTGGCGAAGTTTTCATTGTTGTTGATGAAGTTTTCATTGTTGTTGGCGAAGTTTTCATTGTTGTTGGCGAAGTTTTCATTGTTGTTGATGAAGTTTTCATAATTGGCGAAGTTTACATTGTTGTTGGCCAAGTTTTCATTGTTGTTGATGAAGTTTTCATAATTGGCGAAGTTTACATTGTTGTTGATGAAGTTTTCATTGTTGTTGGCGAAGTTTTCAATGTTGTTGATGAAGTTTTCATAATTGGCGAAGTTTACATTGTTGTTGATGAAGTTTTCATTGTTGTTGGCGAAGTTTTCATTGTTGCTGATGAAGTTTTCATAATTGGCGAAGTTTACATTGTTGTTGGTGAAGTTTTCATTGTTGTTGGCGAAGTTTTCATTGTTGTTGATGAAGTTTTCATAATTGGCGAAGTTTACATTATTGGTGAAGTTTACATTGTTGTTGGCCAAGTTTTCATTGTTGGTGAATTTTACATTGTTGTTGGCGAAATTTTCATTATTGGTGAAGTTTTCATTATTGATAAAGTTTGTTGTTGGCGAAGTTTGCATTGTTGTTGACGAAGTTTGTATCATTGGTGAAGTTTTCATTGTTGTTGAAATTTTCATTATTGGTGAAGTTTTCATTATTGATGAAGTTTACATTGTTGTTGTCAAAGTTTGCACTGAATCATTATGTGTCCAATTTTATATACAGTTCATCTTATGAACAGCTATAGTTTAAGTTAGGATACTAAGTTGGGAGCAAAATTTAGGCAGGCCTAACTCAAGATTGTAAATTTTAATGCTGATAAAGGTTATAGGTCTAGCACAACTAGGGGTAACTAAACTTATGATTGTCAATTTAAATGATATCTGGCAAAAAATCTAATGCACTATAGGAATGAATATGGCAAAAATGAACTGCCTTTTAGTCTGTCCTGAAATGCAGATTAAGGGCTATAAAAGTTAAATTTAATTAAAAGATTAAAAGTTATAGGTCTTACACAGGCATGAAAACACTTTTTTCAAGATTCTTCTATCATGGCTGCAAGTGCTTTGGTCAGCAGCAGACTCGACTATTGCAATGCTGTCTTTAAGAGACTTTTAAGAGCATACCTCTGGAACTAGCAGTGATTTGAGAATATTCTTGCCAGGGTTCTGACAATATGTTGCAAATTGTTGGTTCTTGTCGCTGTCACTCCAGTCATTTTTTAAAGTCTGGCCAGCTTTTGTCTAGAGTGTGTGGGTAAAAGTTATGGCTTGTTGGTAAACTTTAGGGATTGTCATAGAGGGTTCCTGGCAAGTTGGGAACAAATTCTTTCCAGACCTGTGGATAGATGAATTTGTACCTTACACATGATGCTCCTCTAATGGTTGCCAATGCTTTCATAGGAAGTAGGCTTGACTACTGTAATGCTTTATCAGGGAGTTTCTCTGCTAGTTTACGCAAGTTACAGTACATTCAGAACAGCCGGGCTACAATTGTCTGTGAAGCCACAAAGTATCTTCATGTTTCCCTCCATAAGAAAGACCATACACTGGTTACCCATTCAGCAATGCTGTTTTTAAAAAGGCACTACTGGTGTAAAAAGTCTTAAAAATGGCTGCCCAAAATATTTCTATCCATACCTTAAAATAAGACCATCAGCCAACAATACCAATGGAAGCCAGTCTATAGGTGTAATGTGTGAAATTACCCAGTTTTTACTATCCAGTCTAAGAGGCATCATGGTCTTTGACCTACAATGCTCCCAAAATTAGGAATAAATTGCCTGGTGATGTTAGGGCTTCTGCTTCCACTTTCCTCTTTTAGAAAGAGGTTGAAATCCTACCTCTCTGATGCTGACCCTTGCTATGGTTATGTTTATGATTTGGGCTGTTACGATGTTGGATGCTGCACCTTAGAATATGTCATTATGACAGAGATTAAGTGCTATAATCTTTTAAGTAACAGAAATCTTTCATTCAAAAAATGGTCCTGACCCCCAAGTTTGGAAACACACTCAAAGACAGAGTTGATTGGGACCAGTCGAACACCCCCATTACTGACTAGATTTTATTACTTTTGGCAAAATTTTTATCATTGTTGGTGAAGTGTTCATTATTGGTGAAGTTTTCATTATTGGAGAAGTTTTCATTGTTGTTGGCGAATTTTTCATTAGTGTTGATGAAGTTCTCATTGTTGTTGGTAAAGTTTTCATTGTTGGTGAAGTTTTCATTGTTGTTGGCGAAGTTTACATTGTTGTTGGCAAAGTTTTCATTATTGGTGAAGTTTTCATTATTGGTGAAGTTTTCATTGTTGGTAAAGTTTTCATTATTGTTTAAGTTTTCATTGTTGGTGAAGATTTCATTATTGTTGGCAAAGTTTTCATTGTTGGCGAAGTTCTCATTGTTGGCGAAGTTTTCATTATTGGCGAAGTTTACAGCATTGTTGGCAAACTTCTCATTGTTGTTGGTAAATATTTCATTATTGGTGAAGTTTACAGTATTGTTGGCGAAGTTTTCATTGTTGGTAAAGTTCTTATTATTGGTGAAGTTTTCATTGTTGTTGGTGAAATTTGCATTGCTGTTGGTGAAGTTTGCATTGTTGTTGGTGCAGTTTTCATTATTGATGGAGTTTTCATTGTTGGTGAAGTTCTCATTGTTGTTGCTGAAGTTTTCATTATTGTTGGTGAAGTTCTCATTATTATTGGTAAAGTTTACATTATTGTTGGCGAATTTTTCATTATTATTGGTGAAGTTTTCATTATTGATGGAGTTTACATTGTTGGTGAAGTTTTCATTGTTGGTGAAGTTTACATTGTTGTTGGTAAATTTCTCATTGTTGTTGGTGAAGTTCTTATTGTTGTTGACGAAGTTCTCATTGTTATTGGCGAAGTTTTCATTGTTGTTGGCGAAGTTATAGAGTAGTAAGTTTGCAACAAAAATGATATGATGGTTTTTGAAACACTATGGTGGCGCTAATACTCTTTAGTAGCACACACTGATAAGATGTTCTGGTGGGATTATATTCCCTGGCATATTTTTTGAGCTTTAACAATACCAAACCTTTGTGTACACACGTACGATTTTGAAAAATAATTGATTCTTAAGCAAGGTTAAACAGACCTGATTCATGATAGTATAGCGGTACAAATAAAACAACAATAAAATAATATCCGAAGTAATGTGATGTGTTTCTCAGGGAAAACTGACTAATTCATTAAATACATCATAGTGGTTATGTTAGAGCACAACTTAGGAGTCTATAGAACATATTAGCCCAACTTAGGATAACAAAATTCAAGAAGGTTTTTAAATCTTAAATTTAATATTATCCTTTTTTTCTTGTCTTTCCTAAATATTTGCTTACAGATATTAGCCCAACTTATAATTTGCACAGGTAGTTTTTATTCTCAAACTGAAATAGTATTATTATTATTATTTTACCTATATTTTTATCCCTTTTATCTACTTCAGTATGCATTGATAGGATTAGTCTGAATACATTTATCGTTCCAAGACAGCTAATATGTTTGACAATGGGAGGGTCATTAACTGACAAGATGTGTATTGTTAAACCACTCCTTTGAGCTTGATTGTTTTACTTCTGGGGAGTGATTAGGCAACTGGATTATGTTGTTTCATAGAATTAAGCCTCTTTGTGTTTTCATATTATTTTGATGATGATTTGTTTTACTTTATGATTGAGGTTTTCCTATAATCCACTTCACCCACCCCAAGTTAAACAAATCAACATTAATAGAATGTTGACACAACAGCCCTAGATCCAATTAAGAAATCATCCCAATACAGACAAATAAATCAACATCAAAGGAATATCGTAGTGCTTCCTAAATATTTGATGACAGATATTAGCCCAACTTATAATTTGCACAGGTAGTTTTTATTCAAAAACTGGGAGGAAGGGGACAGTCAAGGAGACACATGATAATGTCATCTTTTCATGATGATGTGATAATGTCATCTTTTTCATGATAATGTTACATAATTAGTTATATAATAATGCTAGAAAAAAAATTCTTATTGTACCCAGAGTAAAACTTTTCTTGAATTTTATTATCTTAAGTTGGGCTGATATGTTCTAGCCCATCTTAAGATGGGCTAGGCTACCCAACTTAGGATCCTAAGTTGGGCTATAGCCCATCTTAAGATGGGTTGACTCCTAAGTTGGGCTCCAACAGTTATAACACAATGATAATTAATCATCAGAAATTTGACTTACTGCGTGGTTCAATAAGGCAATTTATCAAAACTCCCATTGCTTAGATATCAGTTGAGGTATTGTAAATCCTGTTTTGCGTCACTTCTGGTGCGTCATGGTCAGAAGGGGATCTCAGGAAGTTTCCAATCCCAAAAACCCCCAGTTTCACTGTTGGTATATTTTGTCCTGAATTTTCCAGCATTATCTTTGCAGGTTTGATACACTTGTGGATCAAACCCTTGGAATGTATGTAATTCACTGCATTGCAAAGCTGTTTCATTAATGCAATGATTTTATCAAGGGAAAGGTGATTCTTTTTCCTGTAGGAATCCAGATCTCCAAGCTCACAATGATCCATCCAGATCAGAAAGGCACCGTCGGGAGTGATTTCATGGCTGTATATTTTAACCATATTTTCATGGTCTTCTAATCTTCGCAAGTTTTCCATTTGCAGCAACACCTCGTGTTTATTTTTGTCATTTGGTACAGGTACTACTTTCACAGCATAATTCATGTCATATAACCAATAGTTTACAAGATGAACAGATGAATAGTCCCCGCCACCTAGGGGTCTGTATTTTTGAACATCACTGCTACACCAGGAAAGGACATTTCCCATGCCTATTGAGAATTGTAAGACACTACTGGTGACACTGTACGTTTGTTGTCAAATGAGCTTGTGTTCTATGTCAGTTTATTTTCCGTATTTTCATTGTGGTTGAATAGAGGGAAATTGGGCAAAGGTGTTTGTGGTCCTTTGCTAAGACTTGTGATTCATCAACAACTTTTATGTACAAACAGAAATGTTTCTCTAAATCTAACCATTTAAAGAATTCATTAAAAATCCCTCTGGCTATATTTAGCGATACAATAATCTAACAATTGTGACGTAAAAATCAAGCTAAATATAACACTGACAAGATGACACATTTTATCCCATTAGTAAACAAGTTGTTCATTTAGCAATTACAATAAGACATAGATTCTATGGGTTTCACATTCTTGATTTGTCGATAAAAGAAAAGTTAGGCAGAACATTTTTTTGTGAAAACGAAACTTAAAGTATATTCACACAATAAGAAACTTTCCCCAATGACATAAATAAAAGACATGCATCATGAATGAAAACAACAACATTTTATAAGTGCGTTGCATGAGCTTTATATTGTTAATCTCAAATAAAAAATATCATATATTAATATATAATTTGTATTTTTTTTTTGCACTTATACTCATCGCAATATCTCCATGTACTTCAGTAGACAAAGTGGTATATATGACCCACCCAACTGTGCAAGTACGGGCCAACTCTCAAAGTACTGACATTCCCCTAACTGAAAGACAGAGGCTCAAGGAGGACCGTTTATCAACGTCCTTGGGGGTTCTTTCACCTGCCACAGGGGATCTGACCGAATGACAGAGGACCGCCATTTTAAATGGTCATCCATGTGTCTGTTCCTGGGATTGAACCCACATCCCCTGTGTTCCTAGGCAAGTGTGTTACCCACTAGGCCACAATGACAGGTATTTTCAGGTGACATTATTTATAGAAACTATATTCAACTTGAGATTTCTGTGTCATTTCTGCAGAGGTTTCAATGCAATAGAATGGACAGAATTTCTGAGAAAATACATTCCCAGTGATGTATATAAAATATTTGTAGATTACACAGTTTCAGAAATATTACTGGAAAAGTGGCATTTGTTGACGAATTTGTAACATTAATTATCCATATATTTAGTGGTGCATAAGCAAAACATGTTTTCATTCTACGCAAGTTTCCCACATCTCTGTATCCACGGATTCTAATGCCCCTGTTCCACCAAAGGACTAAGCCCCGATCCTGTCCCTGACCCTTAATCGTGGACAGTTGGTGAAAAAAAAGGTAAAATGGGCGGGAATACTGGATCAGTATTAAAGTCTGGGATTAAGTTCAGATCGGCCTCAGGGGCCTGAGGAGGCCCCAGGCCACCCTACAGAGTCCCCGACTGGTCTGGGACTGAGAACCGACTAAGCCATTTTTCTGGTCGGTTTGATCCAAGATCTGGTCGTAGACATACCGACTGGGTCCCAGGACGCCTCAGGCCTCCTGGGACTAAGCCCCGACTAACCCCCGACTAAGTCCCAGCGTCCTCAGGCGTTCCCAGTCTTCCCCAGACCAAGATGGCTGATTCTTGTTTTGCAGTGGGACTAAGGGTCGCAGGAGGCCTGGGACTAAGGCACTAAGGGTCTGGGACTAAGGGTCGCAGGAGGCCTGAACAACATAGGACTGTATAAATGTGGTCTGAGGAGGCCTGAGGAAGCCTGGGACTGGACATTTTGTTTATGGCGGGCAAAAATAATCGGTTTGGGTCGGGAGAAATATCAAACATGTTTTTGGCGGGAAAAAATAATCGGTTTGGGTCGGGAGAAATATCAAACATGTTTGATTTTTCACACAGCCCCAACCGACCACAACCGACCCTTACAGGATGCCTGGGACTAAGCAAATTTTTCAGACCGACCCTCAAAAACCCTTAATCGGGAGCCTTAGTCGTGTGGTGGAACAGGGGCATAAGGCACACCATCCAGTTCATAAGGCATAAATCATCAAAACATTACACATGATCCAAATTGCACCCACGAGTGCAATCCAGTGTTCGGTAGTTAGAAGCTATGGTGGAAATGATTTCTGAAATAAGTAGGTTTTTAGTCAACTTTTGAAACATGAGAGATTTGGAGCGCTGAACATGTATTGGCTTTCTCATTGTAATTCTTTGACATAGCATGCCTTAAAGTCATATCCAAAAGTGAACAAACTGTGTGAGACAAAATGATTGATGGTTATTGTGCTTTTTTATCTTTTTCCCCCCAACACATTTTTCATCCTGGTTATTTGCATGTGCTAACTAAAAGAATGGTCAAACTCTAATAAAACTCTAATAAGGTTTATGTAGCCACAACATTTTTGTTTCATTGATGACTCAGATCTACATATGGACAAATGTTTTTGCTGTAAAAAAAAAGAATTTTAAGTAATGACCTTAAAACTGCCATGTGCTTCAAAAAGGTGAACATATACTAACTGCAGTTCACATGTAATGGTTTTCTCATTGGCTTTATCTCACATTAGACAACCTGATGCCCAAACTCAACTGAGACATTTGCAAAATCCGATTTCAGCCAGTGTGTGACCCAGTCTGCCACCATATGGATTAAGTTTGAGATCTATCATGAAATAGACCCCTGAATTTCGAATGCCAGCATTCACCCAACTATTATGAGTTATAGGGAAATGCAGAAAAGTTGGCAGCTACTTGTCAATGGCTGGTGGTTATAAGTGCAGAAGTTCTCCAACTAGTAAGCACTTTATACTCCCCCCCCCCCCCCCCCCCCCCCCCCCCATTCCCTTTACAACTTGTATAATGTGTTAAAAGCCTTGTTAAACCAAAATCATTGAAGTTTCAGAAAGTAAATTTACACAAAATAGATAATATTTGGGAGAGGTGGTATCAGTTCAGATACCAAAGTCATAATTTGTCAAATTTTATCTTCACTATGCTGCTGTAGGTTCTCTACCTTATTTTATTGAGGGCATATTTGTATTTCTATAATGAAAATCAATAAAAAGAAAATTGTTCTAAATTGCTAAAAATTGAGCTGATTAAATGTCATTTATTAAATTTTATGCCCTCTTCTGTGGTCTGATCAGGACACAAGGAAACTGAACAAGAATTATATTTCACATTTTGCAAATATAATTAGTTTGTGCACGTATGACTTAAGATTTATTATTTTGTAAAATATACGAACATTATAGTTGCAACCTTTCATTGCAGAATAACTCCGATAAATATAATGACACACTGGTTAAAAAGTCTATATATTATTGCAACTATAGGTGCACAATCCTTCCTCTTAATTACATAATCTGTGGTCAATATTACAGAACTGACAACCTAGTTTACGAACTGGAGAGAAAAAAAAAACAAGTTTCATGATGCACTCTTAAACACTCACGCTCGTATATCAAGACACAGTACCGATTATCCTATGCTGCTGTGGGTATTTCAGTAGACTTGCTTACAAATCTTTACTGTACGGGGTTTTCGGGGGAGGGGGGGTAAGCTTGGCGGGGGGGGAGAGTGGCGGCCTGGCCTTCCAGACTGTCTGAACCATAATGGAAACGTGAAATACTTTGCCATAATGCACATTGTATCAGAGGCCTATCTCGTCTGGGAGACACAGCTAGCTAAGCTAAATAAACACGCGAGTACATAATTAAAATTAATTATAAATGCAATCAAATAGTTATACCTATGCTATACATATTCACGTCTGTGGAAAGGCTGGGGGTAAATTGCGCCAGAGAATCATAATGCACCAATTTAAGGAAGCACCTTTGCACTTTCGGTTTCGTTAAAGCCAGTTCTCCAAATAAATCCATGAAAAAAAATAGAATTTATTTTTCTTTTTACCAATTTAATTTGTACATGTTTTCGTAAATTGGTAATTTTATATAATATTACACTAGTATTTACAAACCTCGGCAATTTTTTAAAGTAGCAACGGTTGGCTCAATTGGTTGATTTCGTGACTTCCGAAAGCCGAGTCATAAAAGCCGATCAGAGCCGTAATGTACCGACACCATAAAAAGGCGACAGGTACAACCTAGTGTTACCATATATGGAAATTAGAAACACAAAACAAGGATATCCCTCAAACTGTTCACCTGTGTATTCGCCACTGCAATTCAATTCCGTATTGATGTAAACATTGGGTGATAATAGGAAATCTTACAAAAATGGCAAATGTTTTGCAAATAGTTGTAACTATAGCTGTCGTTTGTTACACTAATGGGTTGACAATCAAGGAAATTATTGACAAAAGAGATGAATTAGTAACGGTAAGTCTAAAAAGCCCCCATGCAACTAGACAAGAGTTTTCTGTGAATTCTGTCCCAAAATATGCCTTTTTAAAACTGATGCGCATGGATGGCATTTTGGGACAGAGTTCCTCGCCACACAAAAAACGTCAATATCTGAAATTTACTGTCACTTTAAACTTTAAAATATCCACTTAAATGTATTAACAGTATAAAGTATTTAGATGCAAGAACACAATTTTCTGTGTTTGCAGTAATATAGACACTTTTTCTGCACCTCCTGTTTGTATAGTGGTGGTGGACCAATTCACGCCCATGTACCTATTCACGCCCACCCCTAAATTTATCCAAAACAATCACAGTTAAACATAGACCGAGTTTCTGTCCCGTCGCCAATTGCTATTGATATACTGATGGACACAATGGCGAGGGACAGAGTTCCCATGTGCCTGTTTTCTGTGTAAATCTCGAACTATGAAAAATCATTGCAGTTACTTTTAAAAGTCCTTGTTATGTCTATATAGCTATATCCAGTTTGCAATACATATATTGTTAAACTAAACTGCTTTTGCAAACAAGGAACTTCTGTTGTAGATAACTTTGTAACATCGAAGGTTTGTTTACATTTATAAAAACAGGTTCAAATATATTAATGCCAGTTTGATTGGCATGAAATATTAGTGAACGGCACATATACATACCTTAAAGAAACCAAATAACACTTTATACTTGTGGTAATATGTGTACAAATATGCCGTTCAAAATTTACACAGAAAACAAGTACATGTGAGCTCTGTCCCTCGCCATTGTGTCCATCAGTATATCAATAGCAATTGGCGACGGGACAGAAACTCGGTCTAAGTTAAACAATAAATTACAAATGTAAATGATCAATTTGATGATTATCTATGATGTGGTAAACATCTTCTCTATGAAAACTTAAAATCTTCAAGAAAATTGAGGGTGGGCCTGAATTGGTACCCGGGTGTGAATTGGTCCACCACCACTAAACAATGATGAAATTTTGAAGGTGAAATAAATTTTGGTAAATATATCCATTAACTATGCAAAAAGTTTATTTCTTTTAATGCGGGGCACATCCTTGATATACTCAAGGTGGTAGCCTAGTACATCTTTAAGGTCAGGATGCCATTTAATTGTTGCCCTTTGGGACGTTTATGTTTTTTGCATACTTATGCCATCTGTCTCTCACCAATACATCCATCTTTTAAATATTGGCTGTGAGACAGATTAATCAGTCTGCATGCAACCGTTACTTTGTAGAATGATAGTACAAAATTAGAGTCCTTAATTACTGAGTACAGCAATTAGACAACTGTCGCCCAGCCCCTATGCAAACTCAGCCACTTGATCTAAGCAGTTAAATCAGTTCTCAGAAACAAATTAATTAAATAATAGATATTCAAACTATAATTTGTATGCAACAGTCATTATAAAACAATGGGGATCCAGCTGAACCAAATAATATATCAACGGCCTATATGTGTAGATTAATTAATGATCCCCCCAAAAAAATTGGTGTTTTATTTAATTTGTGGTTAATTTGTTGTTTCTTTTTTTCTACCACCAATTCGGTCATAGTTTAAAATTAATTAAATTATTGCTTTCTAAACAATTATAATTTTTAGGATAAAATATACAGATGCCAATTTTTGATTTCGAGACAACTTGATCACCCCTGCAGATATTTTGCCCCTGTTTTTTCTAGATGATTTGCCCACATTTTTAAAGATTATTCGATCGCCCCTTTTATGGAAACTTTTGTCAAGTTTCTATAAATGTGCGGTCTATTTTTATTTCGTAGACCATATATATTAATGTGGATGAAACAATTTAACCCTTCTTGTGAATCTTATTTTGTAAACAGTGCTAGACAGACCAGTGGTAGTAGTTTTATATGTTCAATTTTAAGTTAATACAATGATTATTTATGAAATAGTTAATTTTTTAAAAATAGGTTATCTTTTGTTTTATGTACATTTGAGTAAGTAAAAATCATAAAGCCGCATTTTTTTTATTGTTACAATTCCATGAGATAACTTCTGTGCAATCATTGTCACTTGCAACTACACAAACATAGTCAACAAATGGGAAAAATCACATATTTATTGCACATTATCCAATAAAATTTATTGTCAACTATTATTCATCAGTGGGCAAATATTTTTAAGGTACGAATTGTCGTTAGAAAACTGGGGTGCATAGTTTCAGGGGGCAAATTGTCTTGACACCAATTTCTTCTATTTCTAGTAATATAAGTCTGGAAAGACAACAACTGTTTAACTGCTACCAATTTAATATAAATTTTAAAATATTGCCCAAGGCATGGGCACTTACATTAAAAATGGGGAAGTGTCATTTATTTTTACTTAATTGTGTTTGTTTATTGAGGGAAATACAAAGCTAAAGTTCTTGAAACAGCGGGGTAAATGGTACATTTGTATGGTATTTTTGTAAAATTATATAGGCCAGTTAATTTTGTGTTAGGATAGAGACCAAGATTTAACTAAAATAACTGTTCAATTGGAGATAAACTATAACTGCAACGACCGGTAATTATGGAACAAGTTTTCTTAATTAAACCCCTTATTAGCTCTCTGTAAATTCATTTGCACTTACACAAACGGGTCAAGATTTTAAATCAGATTTTTTTTCCTTTGGAATTTACTATTTATTTGTAATACCATAGTTCCAATTTGGTAACTAATGGTAAGAGTCAGCCAATTTCAAACATATGGTGCTGTAACTTCTCATGCTTAAATAGTATTGGAAAAGTGACAAAAATACTGTACTTTCAACATTCACAACTGAAATGATAAATCATACAACCAATTGGACAGATTGCTAGTAACTGCATTATTAGGGTTGTCGTTAGGCAAACTCACAAGACCAGTACAATGATAGGAAATCTTGTGATAAAGATTGCAAGATATAATTATCACTTGCATTATTTACAAACACAAAGACATTTTGAACCAGTCGTGTGTATGAAATGAAAAAAACCAGAAACCACAATAAAAAGTATAATTATTGATAAAGTCTCTCTGAACAAGGTGTATATATAAAATTGCTGTTTCAGAAGTTTATGTTATTTATTTATTTGGGGTTTTACGTCTCTTTCAACACTGTACAGGTCATATGACGACGGGTAGTTGGAAGGGCAGAGGAAACCAGTACATACAGTTCGTCAGGGTTCTGTACTGTAAACTGTCGACCAACGACAAGCAACTACCAGCTTTCCCACTTGAGGCTGTGCCGGGAACCGAACCGCGACCTCAGAGGTGGGAGGCGAGAGTGTTACCACTCTGCCACCGTGGCCCCCTCAGAAGTTTATGTTACAAAAAGCCTGTTTTTATTTTGTTAGCTGAAGGAGTACATGAAGGACCTTGCATTCTACAAGAACGACTTGGCTAGCGGTGGACAAAAAGCCTACACGTTCTTTGCCCCACACAATTCTGCCTTTAAAAACATACCAAGTCAAAAGCAGACCCGCTATAACTCACAGTACATCACATCCGCTGCCAAAGAGGAGCTCAACATTATCTTCCAGTACCATGCTGCATACAACCATGATTACATAAACGATGTCTATGTCACTTACACCACAGACGAGATGGGCAATCTCAAATTGACCTCCAGTGCAGATGGTACAAGTCCAAGTCTGTTCTTTAGAACTTTAGGAGACGTAAGTACATATTCCTCAGACCTATAGGAAATATTAGTAAATTTTCATTGGAAAATTTGGAAATTGTACAAAACTATATAATGTTGGCAATGAAACTAGAATATATAGACCCCTGAACTCCATCAGCATGAATTAGCAGAATACAACAGTTAAGTATCTGAGTCCTTGCCGTTTTAAAGCCTTTGGAATATGTGAAATGAACTTGCTTTAATTTTTGCTTCCCAGAAGAAAACATGGACTAAATAAGATACTCTCGAAAACTTAATTGCCATGTCGGCTATAGGAGATGTAATCAAGCACATTTTCTTCAGAAGGATACCATGTAAAAGAAATTTTTTCAGACTTATGGGAAAAAATGATTAAATGTTCATTAGGAAAAGAGGAAGTGTAAATAAATATTCTGCAGAATTATAGACAATGTGGGTAAATGTTCTTCAGATCCACAGGAGATGTAACGGAAATGTATAAAATTGCTGTTCAGAGTTATAGTAAATGTCAGTGCATGCTCTTCAGAACTGTAGTGATTGAACAGGCAATGACTAACAGGGACAAATATATGAAAGGTATTGAAACCTACATTAAAGTGACACCTATTAATCAGTTAAGAAAGTTATAGGAAATATTAGAAGTGTATTGTGTAGCACTATAGAAGTACTAGATACATGTAATGATTCTTTAGAATTACAAAAAATTTAAGTATCTTCATTAGATTTGTACAAAATTTAAATAAATGTTCTTCTCCGCTGAAGGAAATGTAAGAACATGCACTGTTAAAATGTTACCATTAAAGTCTAGCTACTCAATATCCTCTTATTTCACCTGAAGTAAAAGTCAATTAAAAATTGGATACGTACTTGTTTTATCATGTAAGTTTCTATAGACTGCAGGGCTATTAGCCAGTACAAGGTCGCTAACCACTTTGGACAATCTTTGTTTGAGTGACTCTGTATTAAAGAAGTGTATCGGGAATGGAATATGGCAGATGTTATTTTTATATTTTTCTACACTCAAATTGTACTATTACAAATATATTTTTACATAAAAATTGATTATTTTACTTTCTATCATACCCACTGATTTGTGTAAAATACCAGAATCGGTATATTTCAATTAAATTTCTTTCAGGAACACTTTGTAAATGGGGCTCGTATCTTACCAGATGGTCAGAACATTCAGGCAGACAATGGGATCGTGCACATCATTGATACTTTCCTGTATGAGCAGCCCATTGCAACAAATGCACTGAAATTTGTACAGAACCATTTGTCAGGTTCAGACAAATCTATGAGATACAGGTTAGTACAATGGTTCACTAGAATGGGGTCGTTTATATCCATCTATATGACCTGTGATTGACATTTGCTTTGTACTTGATTTGACTTTTAATCGTGCTGTAGTGACCATGACCTTTAAAATTTTGTCCATTTATATCTCAGAAACCAAGATATTTAGGAAGTTGTTACTTTAAAAGTATTGATTGAAGGGTGTAGGTGTGGAACATCATGGTGTGTCCTTGGTGTGGCCCTTGACCAGTTTCCCCAGACTGTGGGGTACAGGCATCTTTGCTGTTATTTTGTAACTACCTTTCCAGAGCCTATTTGAGTGTTATTACCTAAATTAAATGAGACTGGGGTGATTGTGTTTGGCAGCTCAAAGAAAAAGACGCGAGTAATTGGATGTAACCATGTTTGAATGATTAACAGGGATAAAAACCTTGCATCTGGGATTCCTTGACCAATGAATTGTTCAAATTTACACAGGTAAAACATTATCACTTGGGAAAAGGTGAGAACACTGCTAAAGACCTAATGATATCATAATTAGAATCCTTCTAATCTATGATATTAGAGATTGAGTGAAAATCAGGAATGTAAATGATGATTGTATTTTTGTTTTTATCCCACAGTCCTTAAGGGCTGTTGGGGTATTGTTTTCACCCATGGTGTCTGGGTGGGTGGGTGGCTGGAAAAGGTTTGTCCGGGCTGTGTCTCTGAAACTGTACGGTGTAGGATGTTGATACTTAGTAGGGACATTGGTTAGGATGTGTAGGTGTGCAATGTCATGGTCTGACCTTGATTTGACCTTGCCGTAGTGACCTTAAGTTTGAAAATCTTGTTCGGACTATATCTCGGAAACCGTAAGGTGTAGGAAGTTGATACTTGGTAGGGACATTGGTTAGGGGTGTATGTGTGCAATGTCATGGTGTGACCTTAATTTGACCTTTGACCTTGTCGTAGTGACGTTGACCTTTAAAATCTTGTTGCACCTTTGGTTCTGTCTTTTGATGCAGATTAAGCACTGCTAAAGTCATATTAGAATTCATTAAGAATATTACTTTTACAACTTCCCATTGTAACAGATGGAATTTCATCAAGTGAGCCACAGATTTTGCTCCAACACCACACATAAGCATTCATTGAATGTATTACCACTTCTGTATGCATGGTAATATTCAAAACATCCAAACTATAATTCGGTCATGCCAAAGGTAGACATAGAGTGTTGTAATGTTTAGTTTACTGATTAATGCTGTTATCTTGTTATTGAATTGTCTTGTTTTAATACTTCATCGTTACATGCATTATCGTATCTTAATCTTACACATTATTTTCTCTATTTAAACATTGTTTGGACCTTTATATAACTGACAGTGCTCTGAAAGTATCCTGAACTTTGTATTGATACAGTACTTCTATATCTCATGGTATTAAATATATTTCCCGAGGCTGTGGGGTACGGGCATCTCTGCTATTTTTCACTCTTGACTGTAACCCTGAATATAAATCATAAATGTATTACTTTTTGTCTGATTGAAAATTCATTGTTGTGCTCAATAGAATGAAAAAATAGTGTCACAGGTTCCTTTTCTGTTGGTAAATATTCTGAGTAAGTCAGTAGTGATTTCCAGAGAACAGTGTCATTGGGGAAGCCCGTCCAAAGACTTTATGGGTACTTCTGTTTTAATGATAATGCTACATAACTGATATCTGCTTCATGGACTTTAAATGAAAAATTATCTGAATTTGTTGGACTTCAATTGCTTCCATATTGCTTTACAATAAACACTATACAAATACAAGCAGCTTTGAAGTGCTAACATCAGAAAATGCTATATTTTGTTGGTATATGTAGCAGTTAGCCATAACAAGAGCCGTATGCTGTGGATATTGGGGGTTTCCAGTGACACATATCTATTTCCAGTTTCCTCAAATCTGTTTGACTTAAATTACCACATTGTTCCATCTTTTGTATTAACACAGTCTTTTTGCTGACCTTCTCCATGAATATGAAGTGCAGATGGCCCGTCAGTTCCCAGGAGATCCGCATGCTGAGGATGTGTTGAACGGCCAGGCACCTATGACTCTGTTCCTTCCCTCAGATGAAGCCTTGGAAAAACTTTCCCCAAACAAACGTAGAGAGTTGAAAGATGATTTCACCAAATTACAAGGAGTAGGTACTTTATAACATTAGGTATTATAAACAGAAGCTTGTGCAAGTTTGATGAAGTATTATCAAGGTACGGTGTGACAATATTATCCAATTAGACAGTTTTATGAACCTATTTGAACTCTTCTAAATGTTGTATTTCTCTAATATTTTGTACTAAAATTCCTGTTCTATTTGATGAACCTTCTATTATCTGTACAAAATATTGTTCCCCCTGTGCATTCTGACAATAGAGGTTCTTATCCATGGATCCAGCACATTGAGAAGAGTTAGACTGTGTCAACAAAATCAGATATTTAAATAATAAGCATGCATATGACAAAGGTTCTGCTGGTGTTTTTTTTTCTATATGCAACTCTGATGTAAACATTGAAAATTTTATGGGGTTAACTTTTGCATAATTATTTGGTGAAATAGTAAGTCAAGGTGCAAATTTTATGAGAGGGTTATTTTTATATTCTTAGTTGAAATAGTAGTCAAGGTAAAAGTTTCATAAGGTTTCAAAGTCAGTGACAAAAAGTCTACTAAATGACACACACCAATCCTATCTTCATTGAACCCCCTGCTTGTTTGTTTGTTAGGTGATTGAGAGTCATGTGATCAAGCAGGGAGCTTACCATACTGGCGTCCTGACTCATGTGGATACTGTTCCAGCCATTGGTGGTGAGGTACAAGTGGGAAGCTACTTAGGCAGAGGTACTAGTGCATGGTATTTGTTCATTAACAGATAGTCTGTTGTGATAAATAAGAGTACACCCTAATAAATAAGTTTCTTGTAAGGCTGTGATAGGTTTCCCGATTACCTAAAAACGGTCCGAATTCTTTAAGAAACCGAGTACATAGTGGTGAAGCAGGTAATCGAAAAAATATTAAATATGCTGTAAAACGTTGAAATACTTGGGTAAACCTTAGTATTCTGTCAGATCTATCCACCTAATATTAGTTTTTCACATAATTTTCCTTATTTATACAGATATTTGACATGATTTTTTTTTGTAGCGTTTTGTTTACATCATCTGCCATGTTTACTTCTCTGATACTTCCACTGGGTGACAGCTAAAATGTGGTTACCCAAATTCGGATTGGTTCTGTCAAGACGAATACCCGGTGTCGTTTTTCTAACGAAGTCATAGCCTGAGTTTCTTGGTCCTGGCAGCCCTTAGTATTTTGATGTATAAGTTTCCACTTATAGTAGACCATGAAATATTAATATAATAACAAGAGTACTCAGAGTGTTCAGACCTCTGCCAAGACACATAACAATAAGTAAATGGGAAAATTCAGATTTTTCTTTTGTATCCAGATAGTGATTCAGATCACTCACAAAATATAATGGGATCTAAGTTGGACCAAGGCTCATCTTCTGGGTTTTTTTCATGAAGATCCAGCCAGCAGTATTCTCGTTATCGTGCTAGCAAATAGACTGACAAATAGGCAAACAGAAAAACAGTCATGAAAATAATACCTCCTTGGCAGAAGTAATGATAATAAAAAAATGTATATAGAATAAAATTTATTAAAAAATGCCCTTCATTCAAAAAGGGACAGTCGAAAACCAGGCAGAAGTCACGACTAAGTAAGCGCCCACGAGCGAAGTAGGTTCTACAATTTGTTTCATCCATTCATAAATAAATGAGACCATTCAGTTACAGTCCATAGTTTGATGCACCTACTGCGTGGGATGAACAGCCTGGTGAGACTTGAATTTATCCCTTATTGCCTCCTTAAGAAACAAATTGATGCTTACCAATTTCTGAATGCTTATCCACCTAATACCTGCTTTACCCTGTGTCTTCATGATGCCAAGCTTTTTCCTCTTTGCTGGATGTTGGAAATTGGAATGTCTTCTGGCTCATTGCCACTTAAAGTCAGCTTGTTTTGCGAAGATTTGAACACTACAAATGATTGTTAGAATTGGAACACAGTGAGTTTTATTGTGCTATAAACATGCGAGTGTTTGGTATCTAATCACAGCCTGTCACCTCTGTATTGTTTTGACTTCTAGAAATGACAAAGCTAAAGACCTGTCCCAATATGACCCTGGCTGTTGAACAGGATGTAAAATCCCAACTTTGTATTTAGCAAGTGTTTAGGTTAATGCTCTGTCTTTTACCCAAAAAGATAAATTGTTGGAATGCAAACCCATTTTGTACTTTGATTTGTATATAGCAGATTATGTAGATTAAAGGTGTTACTACCCTTTTATACTCTTAGATAAAGAGGGACACATGTGTAAAAAAAACATTGTCCAAGTTTATTGCCTCCATGACCTGACCAAGGATAGAACCCCAGACCTCCCACTCTGAAGTCCAACAAGCTATCCCATAAAGTAACAGAGACAACACTGGGTAAACAGGGACACGCATGTGTGAAGTACCTTATCCAAACGTACAGTCTCCATGATCTGGCCAAGGATTGAACCCCAAACCTTCCAATCTGAAGTCCAACAAGCTATTCCATAAGGCCATGGAGATAACCACTGAGAAAGACAAGTAAAAACAACATCTTAATTCTTTCTTTAAAATCTATCTTTGCTTTATCTTTTGGTGCATAGTGTATGTGAGCAACAACTGTGCCAAAGGAAGCATCACCAAAGCCAATATCACCGTGAACAATGGAGCTGTACATGTCATTGATGGTGTACTCGGATATGTGTACAGCGATATATATGATACCCTGGAAGAATACAATGACTTGAAGTGAGTATATAAAATGATAACAGAATCTGGTTACAGATGGCCAAGAATTAGTCTCCAAAAAGCTACATATATTTCACAACGAAAGTATAAAATATTACACAGAAACATTTGAAAATGCGTACTTGTATTATATTTTGTCAATATGCATGGAATCAATATCTAAAACATTACATTTAAATTACAAACCACATTTTAGTTCTGGTTATGTTTCATGTATGCCTGTACAAGATTTTACAGTTTGGTCTATACTTATTCCAACAAATCCAGTTATAGTCACATTTTTGTTTTCGGGACTCAGTTTACAAATTTTCTGTCAATCTTAAAATAAGGTTAACCTGTACATGTGACATATATTTCTAAATTTTTTAAAGAAGACAATGTAAATACATATGAAATGAGTCTGTAAGGTAATTATACATTTATTGTTCACCACCTTGTTTTAAAAATGAGTAAAGTAAGTCAGTAAAAAAGCGCAAGTTAATATAAAAAACATTTAGTTTTTAACTTTGAATTTCTCCATCTTCTCTCCATTGATTTTAATGTAACAGAAACCTGCAAAAGCTCAGTAAACGTAACTTTCTAATGATTTATGTACAAAACATATTTCTGGGCTACATAGCTGTTGAATCATTTAAGAAAATTGATGCTTATTTATGCAAAAGCAGCAAAATGTTTCCATAGACTGGAAAATAAAAAAAAATTAATTCCAAGTCTTTATTTCCCATTATTTAGATCAAATACATCTCATGGTGATTCCTTAGCTGCAATATCACCAATGTGGACACTGTAGTTGTAATTGTGTTTGCAGTGACTTCTACCTGTTGGTGAGGGGTGTGACTTCAGTGACAGACCTGATAGACATCTCAGACACTGTGACTGATGTAGCAGAAGAAGACCTTTACACCATGTTTGCCCCCATCTCCAGTGGCATGACCAACTCAGACTTTTATGGAGATGCTAGCCGGGAAAGACGGGTGAGTACTTAAAGGGGCAGACTAGTACAGGGATTACATTTCTCAAGAGTTTTATTAGATTAAATAAGATAGGGTTTAGTGTTTAGTAGTAGAGGGACTCATGGTCAGTAATAGCTGTGGGGCAGGTAGACTAAGTTTCTATCTCATCGGGCATTGCTGTTAATATGTGTGATGGTGCACTATGGCGAGGGACAGAGCTCACATGTACTTGTTTTTTGTGTAAATCTTGAACGGCATATTTGTACACGTATTATCACAAGTATAATGTGTTCATTGCGTTCTTTGAGGTACATATATGTGCCATTCAGTCATATTTAATGCATATCCAAATGGCATGAATAAATTTCAACATATTTTTTTTAAATGTAAACAAACTTCACCAGCCTTTCCTGCTATCATAATTTTATAAATGTATGTTATTGCAATATCTGAAACATTTGCTAAATATTTGTTTCACATACAATTATTCAAAGGAACAAGCCAGGAGAACAGAAATATGCCATTCAAGATTTACACAGAAAACAAGTACATGTGAGCTCTGTCCCACACCATTGCATACCATCATAAATATCAACAGCAATGCACGATGGGACAGAAGCTTGGTCCATTGGGCAGGGTTTGTTAAGCATTATTAATAGGGCAACAAGGCCAAATGGGAGGAACAGGGTTACTTGGTTTTAGTTATATCCCTAGACAAAAGTTGGGGATGTACTGGATTCAGGTCCGTCGTGCCACTGAAAAAAACGGATCAGTATTTTTTTTTCAAACTTGATACACATATAAAGGGTGACCAAAGGAAGATCTCTATGTTAAGGTGACCATAAACTCTCAATAATAAGGAACTTATGGCTACCTTAAGTGTGAAATGGACCTATGGCCACTTAAAGCCCTCTAGGTCACAAACTATGAGGCTAATCTGGCTAAAATTTTACCTAAGAATACATTACTGTATTCTTATTACATGTGCCAAAAATCAAGACTTTAAGTTGAGGATGAAATTGTGTTTGAAGTCCATAAAGACCCCACTTTGGGATTTTTTGCTAAATTTTTCACTTATTTTGCCCTATAATTTGAAATTGGTAATTCTGATGAAACTGTACTAGGTATAACTTTTATATGTAATCCTTGTCTGTGATAAATTTAACTGCTGTAGGTTTAACTATAAGGTCACCTTAAGGTCTCAAAATTGCCCCACTCTAATCTAGGTGAAATATCATCTAGGACTATATTGGTATGTTTTTCTTACATGTGCCCAAAAGTCTAGGCCTTTGTAGACATTTAAGCTGTGTATGAGGACCATAAACACCCATCTGAGTGACCCTTTTTCAACATTTTTCACCTATTTTGCCCTGTAACATGGAAATGGTAAGTCCAAGGAGTTTTCAACTGTATTAAAAATAAATTCTATGTGTAGTCTTTGTGTGTGACAGACTTTGAAGTTTGAAGCTTTAAGTTTAAGGTCACATTGAGGTCTCTGAAAGCCCCACAGAGACCCATTATTTGGACTTTTTGCCACTTTTAAGCCATGCGACTGTTAAAATATGTGACTGATAGAGCTAATATCTCATGTGGGAATATGTTATGTTCTTTTTACATGTGCCAGAAATCAATGCTTTAAATACACATTTAACTTGTGTATGAAGACCATAAACACCCACCGAGTGACTCTTTTCAGACATTTTTCATATATTTTGCCGTTAATTTGAAATGGTAAGCCCAAGAAGTCTCAAACTGTCTTAAATATAAATACTATGTGTAATCTTTGTGTGTGATAGATTTAAAATCTAAAGTTGCAATTTTAAAGTCACATTGAGGTCTCTACAAGGCCCACAGAGACACAGTTGTTTTACTTTTTTCCACTTTTAAGCCCCGTGGCTGTCAAAATATGTGACTGATGGAGCTGAAATTTCATCTGGGAATATATTATTATGTTTTTCACATGTGCCAAAATCAAGGCTTTAAATAGACATTTAACCTGTGTATGAGGACCATAGACACTCACCCAAGTGACCTTTTTTGACATTTTTCATGTATTTTCCCTGTCATTTGGAAATGCAGTATGTGACAAATCTCAAAATGTATTACATATAATTCTTATTTTTCATCTTTGTCCCCAAAATTTTCTGATTTGTAGTTTAAGTACCAAGGTCACTTTGAAGATTCTAAGATGCCCACAGATACCCAATTTATGGACTTTTTGCCTCCTTTAAGCCCTGTTAGTGTCGAACTATGTGGCTCACAGAGCTGAAATCTTTGAATTTTTCAAAGGAAGGCCAATTTAAATTTTGAAGATTTATGGTGTATGGGCTATCTTAGGCGTTTAAGAAATAATTTTAGTGTTTTTATCCCTCTGCTTGCCGAGTTTTTACCCCACAGTCCTAAAGGGAAAAAGTTTCTCCGGGCGGTATCTCAGAAACCGTAAGTTGTAGGAAGTTGATACTTGGTAGGGATATTGGTTAGGGGGTGTAGGTGTGCAACATCATGGTCTGACCTTGATTTGACCTTTGACCTTGCCGTAGTGACCATGAGTTTGAAATTATTATCCGGGCTATATCTTGGAAACCGTAAGGTGTAGGAAGTTGATACTTGGTAGGAATATTGGTTAGGGAGTGTAGGTGTGCAACATCATAGTGTGACCTTGATTTGACCTTTGACTTGCCGTAGTGACCTTGAGTTTGAAAATCTTGTCCGGGCTATATCTCGGAAACCGTAAGGCGTAGGAAGTTGATACCTGGTAGGAATATTGGTTAGGGGGTGTAGGTGTGCAACATCATAGTGTGACCTTGATTTGACCATGCCGTAGTGACCTAGAGCTATAAAATCATGTCCAGGCTATATCTCGGAATCTGTAAGGTGTAGGAAGTTGATACTTGGTAGGGACATGGGGTGAGGGTTATATGTGTGTAGTGCATGGTGTGACCTTGATTTGACCTTTGATCTTGTCGTAGTGACCTTGACCTATAAAATCTTGTCCGGGCTATGCTTTGGAAACCATAAAGTGTACGAAGTTCATACTTGGTGGGGACATGGGTCAGGGGTTGTAGGTGTGCAACATCATAGTTTGACCTTTGACCTTGCCGTAGGGGCCTTGACCTATAAAATCTTATCTGGGCTATATCTCGGAAACTGTAAAGTGTAGGAAGTTGATACTTGGTAGGGACATGGTTGGGGATTATAGGTGTGCAGTGTCATGGTGTGACCTTGATTTGACCTTTGATCTTGTTGTACTAACCTTGGCATTTAAAATTTTGTCCAGGCAATATCTCGGAAACCGTAAATTGTAGGAAGTTGATAGTTGGTAGGGACATTGCTTAGGGGTTGGAGGTGTGCATCATAATTTTAGTTTTCTGATTAATGCTGTCATCTTGCTATTGAATTGTCTTGTTTTAATACTTTATCTTTACATACATTTTCTTTCTCTTAGACGTTATTTTCTCTGCTTAAACATTATATGGACCTTTATATAACTGACACTGCTCTGAAAGTATCCCGATCTTTGTACTGTTTCACTACTTCTATGTTTTATGGTGTTGAAAACAATTTCCTCAGGCTGTGGGGTATGGATATCTCTGATACTATTTTCAGTCATTAAATTTACCTTTTATAAACTTATACTTTGCCTGTGGCACAGGTTAAAACCTTATATATGTAATGGGTGACAGAGGGATTTGTGAGACAGTACAATAGGCAGATATTGTACTCAGGTCAGCAGCAGAGGTAAGCAAACAAAGTAACATGTTCTATTTCCTGTCACCTGAAAAGGTCACAGAAATGAAACATCTGTAAACAGAGGATAGTACAAATTCACAAACTTGTATATCAACAGAGGTACTTAAAAATCTCTATTAAATTGCTTGAAAAGTTAAACTGGAGCAAATGTTTGCACAACTTTACTAGCTGTATACTACCTATATATTTAATAGATATATGTGTATCTTTGTACAGTACATTTCCTGTTCTTGGCATACTATAGACTTTGTATAAGTAGATCCAGTATCAGTTGAACTGAGGTATTAGATTATTAGTGGAACCCACTTTCAAGTCCCAACATCTAGAAATACAGTATTTTTGTAGATAACTTTGAAGAAGGAAATTAGCTAAATCCTCTGGATACTAGAGATTCTAGTAATACAAATCTACTCTATTTCATTAAAATTTTATCATTTAAAAAATCAGTGTTACATTTTTTAACAGAAGAGATTCATGGATAGTGTTATAATTTGTTCTCAGGTAGTACAGATGCACATGCTTCGCGGTAGACTTGAACTGGCATCCATGACTGCATCCTTACCACATGTACCAACTCTAGAACCTGGCCAGTCAGCTAGATTTTATCAAGTGGACAATGGTAGGTACAGCTGAACATTCAGACCCTGTAGACACCTGGATCATTGTGGCTGATTAATCCTGTCCATTAACATTGAAATATAAAGCCTGTGACAATCAAAGTAATAATCAGTGAAAGATCTTTCAATTCTTTAGTAGGGTAAGTTTCTGAACTGTCATTAGGTTTTTGATGGTCATTTGTGGTGGTGAAATGATTCAAAGTGATATAAGCTAATTGTTGATGACAGTGTAGTATCATAATCCATCATTAAGAATTTTAAATAATTGATTGTTTCACAAAACCCATACTGGCCTGTAAATTGCAAAATATCTAGAAATTGTTTTGTTTACATTGTCATCATATTCACAGGAGATAGGTATTTGTGGCAGATACTAATTGTACAAAACTGTAGAAACAACAAAAAAAATCTAACTTAATTGGTGTAATCCTCTGGAAAGTGTTATATTATTTAATTGCCCCAAAAGAATAGTAAAATAAGGTGATTAATCAATTTTGGCCTGATCATTGGTCATCATAAAGGGACAATTAATAAAGTGATTCAGAAGATCCTGATAAGTGTTTGAGGGTTTGTGAATAGTTTTAGTAACATGAAAGTCCAGGTTGCTGTGCCTGATTAATCTCAGTTAAAGAAGTCTTTCGGTGGTTTCTTTCCAGTTACAGATTGTCCATTTCATAAATCCCTGTGTCATTCATTAGATATCTAGCTTTTGTAAATCAACCATTATAAAATGTTCATTGCTCTCTTGCAGATGGAACCTTTGAGACATATGTACAAGTGAATTATGTCAGGTCCAAAATCCTTGATGGTGACATCTGCGTGAAGAATGGCATAGTACACACAGTTGACCATATAGTGGGCTTGCCTACAACTACTATATTTGAGTATATTGAACGCACAGATGATCTCAGGTCAGTTCTTACAAGCACTTTTTCAAATTGATATTGACCATACTGAAATAAATTATTTGATACACAACAGTATGGTAGAGTAGTTGAGTAAATCAGTTATAACTGGAAAACTATTGCATTAGAATAATTTGTGTTAATGTGTTATTCACCTACTTTTGTGTCAGCTATAACATAGGAAAGTTACAGACCTGTAGCTCATTGCATAGCTGAGCAATAGTTATTTTGAGGTTTTCACTTTTGAATTAATCAATTGTAACTCGAAAACTATTGCATTTACAGAATTT
The DNA here is from genome assembly GCA_964017235.1 of Sabellastarte sp. h YS-2021. Lineage (NCBI taxonomy): Eukaryota > Metazoa > Annelida > Polychaeta > Sabellida > Sabellidae > Sabellastarte > Sabellastarte sp. h YS-2021. The sequence continues at coordinate 166,409,879 of OZ024929.1, read as the reverse complement.
TGTTTCAATATATTATTCACCTTCTTTTGGATCAGCTCTACCATAGTAAAATTGCAGACCTGTAACTCATTACATAGCTGAGCAAAAGCTACTTTGAGATTCTCACTGTTGAGTAAATCAGTTCTAACTCGAAAACTATTGTATTTACAGTAAATATACCCCCCGTTTATTTTGTTTAAATATGCTATTAACCTACTTTTTACAACTTAATAGTTAACTTTGTACTTTAGTTCTCAAAACCAGTTGCAGGGCGTCACTTTTGTGTCCCTTTTATTCTTTCATTTCTAATCTGAAACTCAAAACACACGGTCAGCTGACACAGAGCCCGTTCATGGCCACTGATTGCTTGTTTCGTTTTATTTTCATTGCCACCCATCTTTGACTGCCAATTTCCTGCAATAATTAAAAATGGTGCATCCCATACTAGTAAAGTAAAATTGCTCAGAATTCAGATCCAACTGTATGCTTTAACTATGTCCATTGAAAACCCACCAGATATATGTAAAGTACAGTTTTCCACCTGGATGTGACCCCAGGTCATTATAATTTGCCTACACATGGGGAAATAATTACAAGTCACACCCTTTAATAAGTTGAGCCTAATTGTAATCCCTGGAAGTTCAAATGGAGTTTGGTGGTGACAAGAATGCACAAGAATAGTTCCGTTGTATTGGCAGTTCCCTGTTCCAAGCTGTCCGAGAGACTGGGATGGATACCGTGCTGAAAGAGGAGGACCGAATGCAGACATTCATGGCACCTTCTAATAAAGCCTTTGAACAGATGGGTGAACATTCCGAGGGCAGCAAACTCAGGGACAGATCCAACAGACAGTATCTCAGAAATGTAAGCTGTTGTAATGTTTTTTTCATTTTGATACTCAGTGAGCCCTTGGGAAAAAGCCTTTTGATGTAGAGTAAGATATCTGAAATTCGCCAGGAATCTAAAATTCACCACCTGTAAAACCTTAGTTAATTTTATGAAGAAAATGATGTTTTTGTGCAAAAATTGGTATTTTTCAGTTCAAAAAGCCTTAATTTACTATACAGTCAACAAATCTCACCACAATTCATTTATTTTATTAGTATTTTCACATGTGGCGAATTTCATATATGTGGCGAATTTTAGATTTCTTACTCTAGTTGTCAGCAGTGGTAGCCTAAGTGTTGTGTATTTGAAGAAAATCTATTAAGTAGTTCCAAAAATATAATTTTTATTTTGTATTTTATTTTGTATTTTCTGTACTTTAAAAATATTCTGATAAAACACTTGTTTAATTTTAACATAATTTGTTAGTTTTAGAATATTCACTTGATACATATATTTAGTTGTACATGCAAATGTTAACAATTCTACAACAGCAGCTCCTCAAATATTTGTTGAATCAATTTGCTGTACTTGAAACGTTTGATGCAAAATATTCTAAGTCTTTCATTCTGTTGTTTTAAGATGTAAAACTTGTTTCAGGTGATGCACAGACAGTTACTGAGTGGTGTGTACATATTTGATGCCATGGTCAACTCAGATCAAAGTGTTGTAACTGAGTTCAACAATGAAAAAATATCAATGTCAAGATCAGGATCTGGTAAGTTCAATAGGAAAGTTATCAGAGTAATGCATGATTTCAAATTTTATCCTTCAAGTAAAGGCACAAGAATAATATCCAAGTCCGATAAAATTTTAAAACTTAATATACTTCACCATGGTTATTTTACATATTTTATCCACATACTGAAAAACACCCATGGCACATATCTACACTAAGAGGCACAAGTGAATATCAAAACTTCAATATTTAACTTTATATTTCTCCTTTATATCTGCTCAGAAGCTCTTCAAAAAATACCTGTCAAATGATACAGATACTAGTATTTTGTAAGCAGACGCTAGATTTGTAGATCCTGGAGAGGGCTGTATCAGGATTAACCACCCCAGGGTAGATCCATATGGTGCATGAAGGTTAGGGCTTCAGTGGTATTTCACAGCTTAGGTCAGCACCTCAGCAGAACCTCTGTTATTGAAACTCATATTCAAAATGCTTATTATGTAAACTCCTTTTAATTTGCTTAAAACTACATTGTCCAGTTCTTTTAGCCAAAGTAACCTTTTCCTTGTTGTTACCATTCTCTTATCTGATCAAAAAGCCTTACATGTACAACTGTGTAAAAAATATTTTTTAAGATTTCAAATAATTCAGTATTTAAAGTCTTCTTGTATACTTTGCATCATCATTTTAAATATACCCCCAGTATTTGCATGTCTTGAAAAAAGAGTGCAAGTTAAACAAAGGCATTCCAATCAGGATTTTTATCCATTGTTATGACAGTCGGGTCTTCATGGAATTACAGTGTGTTTTTATGGTCGATGTGTAATTTTCTGTTCCCACAATGTCAAGTTACACCATTGCACTTTGGCTAACATAGATGCTAGCAGTACAAAGAGTTATAACTGTTGTTGTTTATTAATATTAAACACCACTGCATTGGTATGAACTTAAAATCCAAAAATACTGTACATTGTAATCAGTTGATATCACTGGACATTTAATTGCCTCCAGCAAGGGGTATTTGGGTGTTTGCTTTTGTCCGTTTCTTTTGTTCGTCTGTATTCATGATGACTGCAGAATAAATGAACAGAGTTTTCTGAATTTCTTTATGTTGGGTATGGGCTGGCCAAAATAAGAAATTGTTATATTTATGGTCCAGATCATATTCTAGATATAAAAAATACTGAATTTTCAAGGATCGCATTTCAACGTATTCTAAACAAGAGCACTCGGAGAGCGCAGACCTCCGCCAAGGGAGCTCAATTCCTGGACTATCATCAAATTCCACCCTAAAAATAGTCTGGCTATAACTTCCTTTAAACAAAGCCTGGATCCAGATGATCCAGGTCACTCCCAAAATGTTACCACTTGTATTTTGTCCCATTTAGAACATTTCCTGCAAATTTCATCAAATCCATCCATAAATTTTTGAGTTACGTGTCTTAAAATATTACATTTCATGGATCCAGAAGATCCAGATAGTAATCCGGATCACTCCCAAAATTTAATCATTTCTTCCTTTTACCTTTTCAGACATATCCTAAAAATTTCATCAAAATCCGTCCACAAGTTTTTTAGTTATCTTGTTCACAAACACACAAACAAACTCACAAGCAAACCCAGGCGAAAACATGAAATCCTAGGCGGAGGTAATAACTGTGACTTTGTGGTTGACATTACTCTAAAAGCAGCGAGTAGATCTTCATGAAAAAGTTTTCATGATTGTGTAGAGGGCCAGGCAAAAGGAAGAAGTGATTATATTTTCAGTGAGATCCAGATGATATTCTAGATACAAAAAAAAAATCATGAATATTTGGAAACTCCCCCTTGATGGAAGTCTGTGCTCCTATGAGGGCTTTCCAGTTGAATAATGCAATTCTTTGAACAGAAGTTACATCACACATACTTAAACAATATACAGACCTTATACACTACAAACGGTATGTCCCACAGTTATAGGTGTTGGACGTGATGCCCCTGTCCTTCAACTGCCGTCCGAAGTTTGTATGTGACCTTGTGACACGATGGTAAAGTTTCCAGTACCTTGCGTGTTCTATGGAAGTTTTAAAATGTTTAAATTTTATTGCATTACAATAGCTTACCATGGGGGACTCTATGCTGTTCTCGGATGGCCGCAAGGCATCAGGCCAACGTGTAAGAAAAATAGACATTTATAGTTGGCCGTAGCCTCCAGTTGTCGTCACATAATACCCTTTGACCTCTTGTCCTACTTTCTCGTTGGCCGCGTTGATATGTAGCATCTGTCGTGTACACAGATATTTTCATCTATTTCTCAGCATGTACGTGTTGTTGGATGTTGATTTTTGGTCATTTTATTTAATATATATCATAGATTATTCTGTAAAATTTCCATTTTGACAGGATAAGTATTTTCCTTATATTTCCGTGTTTTGAGTTTTCCTCGGTTCAGGGTTGCCATCCGAGAACAGCATTGAGTCCCACATGGTAAGCTTGTAGCTTATAAAAGCTACATTTAAGTAATTAAAATTTTCAAATTTCTGCCTCTGACCGCCTTGCCGTGAGCATGCACATATGATTTTTTTTGCTATGGTTATCGAAGCTGTGGTCCACAGTGTATATAAGGTTATGACTCCGTCTTGCTTCAGTGTAATACAGCAACATAAGGTGAGTGGAGGTAAACAGACATTTCACCACTGTGTCACAAGCTCGCATATGAACCTCGGATGGTAATTAAGGGACGGGTGTTTCGTCCAATACCTATAACTGTGGACTATGCCGTCTGTAGTATGACAGATACATCTAATCTCAGGAGATATTAGTCAGTTCCGCCACCAAGTAAAACCTCTAACTGCGGGACATACCACCTGTAGTATGACCGGGATATTAACTAATTCACAGCCTCTATACCAGAGGTGCACTGCAGTGTTTGTAAACATATTTAAGGAGCATGATGACACCCAGCCCTTACAATTAAGATATTTACAGTCAAGTTTACAAGGATATGTACATTTGCATTCTCTCAAATACCATTTAAGGTACTTGCATTACTGTGACCTTTTTTCCTATTTGACAACATAATTATCCATTTTACTGAAGGAGATTGATCTAATTGATGCTTATTATACTACTGTTAACTTTCTCTCTTTTCAACTGCTTTTGAATTATCTCTATAATCTATTTTAAGAATACTTTATCCTGTTTGGCAACAGATATACATGTATTCCAGTTACGATTCCTATCTGATAAAAAATTATATTATTTTTCACTTTCTCTACCTTTTTGCTTGATTTCTAGTCCTCTCTTTAATCTATTTTCGGGGTATTTTAGGACTCAGCCTGTATAAGTAAGATACTTACAATCTAAGTTTAAAATATTCTCCCATTTTAATTGCTTTCTAATGATCTAGTTAATCTATTTTCAGAATATTTTATCCTGTTTGACGACAGACATTATCCTGGTTGAGGTGTCAGATCAGATGATCAAGTTTTTATATTTTCAGAATACTTTATCCTGTTTTGCAACAGATTATCCTGTTATCTGTTTTTACATCACTTAATCATATGTTTGTTATTTACCCTCTGTTAATGTCTGGTTACTCTGGACTACTATCTCTTTTTATTTATGCTTTCTGATTAAGCATCTCTTTAACACAGTACTTATCTGTTTTCTGCCCTGATCTGTTTTATTGCCCCTGTATTTTATTTGCCCTTGTGTCACAACTGTTACCAAACTTATCTCACCTGGTTTTTAATTTCACTTCTTTTACCTTTTCCCCAGGACTTGTTCAATTTCAGAATAGATATATCCCACTGTAGGTGTTGGACCTAACTGTCTGTGTCATCTGCTTTCAGAGTACTTTATCCTGTTTGACAACAGGCGCATTCCAGTGAGAGTCGCTGACCTACGTATGAAGAATGGTATGCTCCATGTGATAGAGGAAGTCCTCTTCTCATACAGTCCTGGAGCCAGTGAATGGATCAGTGCTGCAAGTCATGTGACCTTGTCACATGATCTCTACTATCTTATACTAGCCTCTGTTTTGTTCATGGCAAATTTAGTGAGAGCTTTATGAGAACCAGAGTGCATCTGCAATTTGCAGAGAAAGAAGCTATAATTTTTTACTGGACTTCTGTAATATTCAGGCTTTTTATGGTATCCTCTGCTGTGTTCTTGGTGTGGCTATATGAATCATATTTCTGGGAGAAAATTATATACTGTCAAACCTTGGCAAGTCAGATCTAATCTAATCTAATGTAATATACCACTTTTCAAGTGAAATATCTTCCCCACAAGGGGAACTCAGTGCACCTAAGTAAAGAATAGGGGAAAAGTCATAGTCGAGGGGCATTGTAGGTCAGTAATCTAACCTTTTGGGTGTGGAAGAGGAAAATACTAGGTGGGGGAAAACTTTCCTTGAAGAGATAAATCTGAAGATGCTTCTTAATTGGAGCCGGTTCTTTTATGAGTGGCGGGGGTGGGTGGCTTTGGGGACTTGCAAGAGACCAATCAGCTGTTTACTAGAGCATTTGTTAGTTAAATCTCAAGGAACAAAATAAATATTTCTTGTAATATCCTCACGTATATCATTTCTGTTAACACCTGGGCTTCTGGGAATTCCCCTTTAGCTCAGCTGGTTAAAGAGCTATCCTTTTGTTTATTTATGTGTATAATCCAAGGATGTGGGATCCACTTCCAGCAGAGCCAATCAATAATTTCTCTTTACAGTACTTGGTGGATGCCTAAAGATCCCCCCTCTCACAGCCAAGTTAGTTGAAGTGAAATAATATATTCATGTAAAACTTGAGGACAGGTCTTTCCTTGGGAGATAGTATGTAATATCCTCACAAATATCAGTTCTGTTAACACCTGGTCTTCTGGGGATTCCCCTTTAGCTCAGCTAGTTAAAGAGCTACACTTGTGTTTATTTCTTTGTGTAATCCAAAGACTGTGGTATTGAAACCCAGCAGAAAAGTTCAGAGATTTCTCTTTAAAGTACATCCTGCTTAGCCAGGATGACAAGATAATAGGGTACATATCAATGGAAATTCTTCTTTTAAAGTCCAGCTTTTTCCACTTAAGATAACATTCTACTTCATGCATTTTGCATAAGTACAGCAAAAAGTGTATATTCCTTGGTTTAAAGGTCTGCAGTGACCAGTTGTAACTGAGGCAAATCTTGATAACATGTATTTAGCAGAGTATACAAACCTCTGCACATTTACCTTTGCAAATTATTGCATTACATTATGTTGAATTCTTATGTGTGAATGATATCTGTTTATTAGAGATTGTATGAAAAGTTTATATTTTATATATATATATCTCTTTTATAAATATAATATTTCACTTTAGTTTTTTATGTAGATGTTCTCCTTTGGAAATTTAACACAAAGTGTACATTATTTTCATGAATCTTTTTATGTAATACTTATTATGATATTTTAAAACTAGATCTGTTTAGCCACTGTCTGATCAGCCATTTAATATTAACTTGTGAAGTTATACTTAAAGGAGTGGCTTAAAATTTATGACTGTTAAATATGTAAATTGTGCCTTTTCAGTATTTTATACAACAAATGTAAAATGTGTAAAGTATATGTGTATGCTTATTTCTAAATCAGTCTCACATTTTGGTATTTATTGTTACACACCATTTCATCATTTGGTATCTCTTTGAATGGCATGCATCCAACTAAATCTCTCCAAAACAATATCACCAGTATAAAGTTAGGCTTAAGCTCCTGACAAGAACATCTGTCAGAGAAAGGGGTAGGTTGAATCTCTCAACAATAGTATTATGTCCAGGGTGTATCCAGTCATGGAAAAACCTGAAAAAGTCATGGAATTCCATTTTCTTTTTCCAGGCCTGGAAAAGTCATGGAAATTGACTCTAGTTTTGGAAAATTCATAAAAAGTCATAGAAATAAAAAAACATCCTTTCGTGAAACGGCGTTGTTCCTTTCTTTCATCCAGCATCTCAATACAAGGATACATATATGTAATCAGATCAAATTTTCTTGTCTTCCACATCTTCCTCTACTGTGCATGGAACATTGTGCGTGGTTCTCAAAGACAAAACCAGCGGGGCCTCGGTGGGAGCTCGTGGCCTCGGTACATGTCTCTTTCATGCCACAAAGCATGTAAAAGGTCCTTAATTTTAAAGCCTGGTCATGGAGAAGTCATGGAAAAGTCATGGAAAAAATATTGAAATTTAGTGGATACTCCCTGTATGTCAGATGTAGTTAGGCCAAATCTCGTGACATTAATACATGTACTTCCAAGATGAAATATCTCATTGATAAGATCAGGCCAAAGAACCTGACAACAACATAATGGGTGCTAATTTGGATCTTGACCTGGACTTTCCCTTTTTGATCTTGAGCGCATTAGAGGGTGTTGTATCAATATTGCGCCATATAAATATTTCTATTCTATTCTATAACTATATAAATTCTGACTAAAAGTCTTGGTAACAATATCTCCCAGATAAGATCAGACTTAAGCTTATGACAAACAATGTAAAATAAAAGCTGCAACTCTCGACAACAGTACTGCGTTCGTTGTATGTAGCTGTTTACAGAAAATGCATGCATTTTTATGATTAAAACTGTGGATCTGTTTTTGTATGCAGTGCCATGTCAGAATGCCCCAGTGTTGAAATGGTGTTCTCCACTATTAAATTATGCACTTAATTCTTGGTTAGTGTGTTTTTTGCTTTTAGCAGTGTTTGTATCTTTTATGGCCACACGGTTACTTTTCTAAAATGTTTCGAAACTTTATATGGAGTAAAAGTGACATGAACTGGAGAGTATCATGTAAACATAATCACAGAGTGAAAATTATCAAAGAAAATGCAAGAGTTTATTCACCAAACTTTTGGCACTTATATATAATATTGTGAGAAAGAGAAAATAACCTGCTGGGAAAGTTTATAAAAATCAATATTCTGCAGTATAATGGAGTCCAGTTTTAACTATACAGTACTTTAATTGAAGTCACTTTTTGTCTGTGTTAATTTATTTAATTTTCACTAAAAGCCTCAAAACTGGAACTTTTAAAATGTGGTAAATCCAGGGTTACCTCTTCCTCTCAGTGTAAAAGGCAGATAAATCCCCCCCCCCCCCCCCCAAAAAAAAAAAAAAAACGTTACAAATAAAAAAAATCCAGGGTTACACTGAGAGAGTCATCCTGAATTTAAAAATAAAAAAAAACCCAAATATTTACCAGTCTTTGTTAATAAGTAACTCTGCTTTCCAAAAACATAAACATGAAAGAGGGGAAAATGTGGCATTTAATTTTTTATGCACATCTGAGGCTAGTGAGATAGTTATTACACTACAGTATGCAGTATTTATGTCAGACACTTACTTGTACAGCTGGCTGTGGGTTTTGTAAACTGCTGTGTATTTATAACATCACTAAACTGGAAGAGTTGGATCTGCTAATCTTGTATGCAATGTTAATGTTGTGTTTGTTGAATTGTCACTGTGAATAATAATTTAATACAAACATTTAATTTATGTGAAAATGAACTTTAATTTACAAGGAGATTATATGCCAGAACATATTTATAAGACAGAATAGGAAGCAGTTAAAATTTCAGAAAAGAAAGTGTTACGTGTTTGCCTTCACATACATATGCCTATATGTGGACATTATGGATTCAATTTATTACTGTTCAAACATTTATTAAAATGTGAAAGTTCAACCAGATATAATCAAATGCTTGATTCAGAAATTTTTTTTAATGCCTACAGGCCATATTCATTTGCATATTTTAAAAATTAGCAAAAGACCAGCCACAAATTTAATAAGTGTATACTATTTCTGGCTTAAATATCATATTAGGTCACATCAAATAGTGCTCAAAAAGGACTTCACTGTACTTACAAATTTGAAATACAAATAAATACAAATTCAGGTACATGTTTTTCAAATATAGAAGTGTACTTAAGTACTTTTTAAGTACTTTGCAAAATGTACAAAAGTTCACATATACTTAGGCCCGCAACCCCTAATACTCTGCGCTAAGGTTATAGCTGGGCTATCTGACCATCTTGCCATCACTTTTTCGGTCAATATACCTATTGAGGTTCCCTGCAAATTTAGACAAGTTAATACCCGGAAAATTCACAAGATAAACATCATGGATTTTAAAGAGGACATCCTGAATTCTGATCTAATCAAGCATCCTCACAGAACAGCCAGTTTGCTCAGTCACCAATATTTCAACACCTTGCGCAGCATTCTAGACAAGCATGCCCCAATAAAGAGGAAAATGGCTCCAGTGCACCCCGACAAAGGCTTTGTGAATTCAGACATCCTCTCAGCAAAGCGTCTGAAGCGCAAGTGTGAGCGAGTATGGCGCAGTAACAACTCTGCAATCAACCGGAGAAGATATCGAGCTGCTGTCAATCGCTACAATTTCCTACTGGAACAATCAAGACGCAGGCACTATTCCACTGTCATTGCTGAAAATAATGGCAACCCCAAGGCTCTGTGGAACACTTTCAAGAAAATCTTGCACAAAACCTCAACTACCATCCTACCCGATCATATTAGTCCTACTGATTTAGCTAACACTTTCGGTCATTTTTTCAGTGACAAAATTGTGAAAATCAGAGTTGCTTTAGAGTCATCAGTGCCTGTTTCCCTCACAATACCGAAGAGTAATAGCAGTGCCCTGACCTCTTTTGAGCCTGTATCTGAGGATGACATCCTCAAAATCCTAAGGTCATCCAACACCAAATCATGCGACCTGGACCCAATACCTACCGCACTAGTCAAAGAGTGTGCGGACATTTTGGTCACTCCAATCACCAATATTATAAACTATTCACTCAAAGAAGGGAGTTTCCCAAACTGTTTTAAAACAGCATATGTCACCCCTCTTCTCAAGAAACCAAACTTAGACAGAAACCTCCTAAAAAACTATAGACCGGTATCCAATCTTAGTTTTTTATCCAAACTGATTGAAAAAGTAGCTGCCAAACAGTTAAATAATTATATCGATAGCGAGGGGCTCTCCAATGTCAACCAATCCGCTTACAGGAGACTCCATTCCACAGAATCAGCGCTGTTGAAAATCCAGAATGACATTGCTGCTTCGTTGGACTCTGGTAAGGCTGTTGCACTCACATTGCTGGACCTCTCAGCGGCATTCGACACTATCGACCATGACATTCTTTTTAATTCCCTAAGAGATTGGTTTGGGGTTGATGGCACTGTGTTGAGGTGGATCAGATCCTATCTCTCAAACCGGAAACAGAAGGTTAAATTAGGAAATAGCTTTTCAGATGTGTTCTCACTACCGTATGGTGTGCCTCAGGGTTCTGTCCTGGGCCCCCTCCTTTTTACCCTTTACACAACCCCTCTCAGTAATATCATTTTCCAATTTCAATGTCACCCACCATCTATATGCTGATGACACCCAAATATATCTAGCATTGGACAATAGGAATTTTGATTCCAGTTTCGCTGAGCTTACAGAGTGTCTCACATGTATCCAAAACTGGATGGCTGGCGTGAAATTGAAACTCAATCCCGAGAAAACTGAATTTATTATAATAGGTGATAGACAAGCCAGAGAGTCCCTCATAAATAAATTCCCTACTCAACTTCTCGGAAATTCTATTTCCCCTACCGATACAGTCAAGAACCTGGGTGTAATTTTTGACTCTGGAAACACCTTTTCCAACCATATAACTAATATGTGTCGAGCCTGCTACTACCACCTTAAGGACCTAAGACGTATCCGTAAATTCCTCAGTGTGGAAACTGCAGCCTTGCTTGCAAACTCAATGATCAGTAGTCGACTTGACTACTGCAATTCCCTACTCTATGGCATCAGTAAGTACAATGTTGCTAAACTCCAAAAGATACAAAATGCCCTTTGTAGAATTGTTTTTAGACTTGATAGAACTAGCCATGTCACTCCTTTCCTTCAAAAACTACACTGGCTTCCTATCACTTACCGTATCTTGTTTAAGTACAATCTAATTACTTTCAAGGCTATAAATTTCTCTCAACCCATATACCTATCATCCTTGATCAAAACCAGTTGTCTAACACGTGGAAATCGTCTTTCTCTTTCCTCAGCCTCTCACAAAAAGGCCATCGGTAGGAGAGGTTTTGCAGTGGCTTCCCCCATAGAATGGAACAGACTCCCACAATCGGTACGATCACAACAAACAATAACAGGTTTCCGTAGCCAGCTAAAGACCTACTTGTTTAGATTAGCATATCCTCCACCATAGTACATCTCCCTGGCGGGCGCTAACCTTGGATCATGACCTCGAACGTCCCTCGACTTTCCCTTTTTGATTTCAAGCGCATTAGAGGATGTTGCATCAATTTTGCGCTATATAAATGTTTCTATTCTATTCTATTCTATGTAGCCTTTCATGCCAAACTTAGGTGAATTTTTCACTTTATCTTTCACTAGTCCCTTTTGTGAATACTGTTTCTGGCCATATTTTACCCAAATAACAAAGTGCACATGCAAAATAGAAAAACAAACTTTATAAAATACTCAATTATTGCTGTACCTTGTTATTTTCACATTATTAAGTCTAACATTTTTAAATCTTCTGAGTTTCAGCTTAGTCTGTGGTATTGTGACAGTACTTTGAGTATTTGAAATCATTGCGTGTATTATAATAAGAAATCCCTATGTTAAATTGTACCTTATTGCTGAGTTTGCTTTGTGTAAATTTGCTGTCAAATAGAAGAAAGCTCATTAATATATTTAACTTTTAAAATTTAATATTCAATGTTACAAATTTACTGATTATCATACTTTATTACTTTAAAGTATATTAAGTTACTTTAGTTTTGATTTGTTGTTATTTAAGTAACAGTTAAAGGAACATTTAAAAAACTGACATCATTTTTACCAGCACTGAATAAATGAACTATTATGTCAGACAAATGATATTTCTGTATAGAGTGGAGATTTTATGAAATGTTAATAAATTGTGATACAAATCCATTAATAGAGAAATTGCTCGGCATGTGAATACAACTGCATTCAACAGCTGTAAATTGTAACTTTGTTTATAAGTAGTTTGTACATTCCATAAAGCTGTAACTGTAAAAATAATTGTGTCATACATATTATCATAAATTGTCACACAAATCTATATACAGGTGATGAATAGGTGTTTTGTGAGCATTTTATACATTCCATACAGCTGTTAATGTGTAAATAACTATGTATGAAAATAAAAAAATTATTATGTACACGCATTTTAATTTACGTAATCAGTGGCGATCTTGCAAAATACATATTTTCTTGGACTTTGTATACTTGGCTAATATTAATGTTAAAAACTCTAACAGCACAAATATCACTTGAACTTCTGATGCCAGTGACTATTATTCAGATCAGTTGACCATTTTACCATTCATTAAGCTCTAATAACCTCTAATAAGAAAAAATAGAATGTCTTTAAGTAGACTCTATGTAACTAAAGCCTCCAATGTCCACAGGATTTGGTTCAACTTATATCTTCAAAAACACAGCCATTTTTAACACTAGGGCTGTAAAAATTCTTCCATTTGTACTGAAACTCAACCTTCACTGGTTATACTTGTTCATTGCATTTTCCTCTGGTGGATCCGTATCAGTCAGTACTTATTACAGCACTGTGTCTCTCTTCTAGAGACTCGTGAACATCATAAAATACTCCTCACAAATCAAACGCAGGACATACAAGTACAATCCAAAATTGTAAAAGTAAAAATTGGCTCAATAAGTTCCTGTTAATAGCTAGGGTAATAATAGTAACAGGCTATAAATTTGCATTGCTTCTGGTTGGGAGCTGAGAAAGATTTTTTTCAGACGGAAGAGATGTTGTCAAGTTGTTGCCTGAAGGGATATTAGTAACTTGGATGTATACATTTACTTAATTCAATACGTGTGCATTTTATATGGCTGTATATTTCCCGTTGGGTAAAGTGGCTGGCTGAGGTATTGTGGGTAATAGTCAAATGTTTATGGGTTCGCTATCGTTTGATTATCTCATCAAAGAGAGTAGTTTGCACATTTAAACCAAGTTTTTTGTTTAAATTGAATGTCACTTTTAAAATATTATAGCCATAACATAACGGGTAATTTAGGAAAGGCAGGGCATATTAGTTTTTTTTTCAAAATTCTGCACTTAAAACTATCGGATACCAGTACACATCTACCAACATTCCTGCTTTAGATTAGGAACCAGGATTTGTACCCATGACCTGGAAGGTGTGAGGCAAGTGTCTTTCCCACTACATTGCCTTGCTCTCTTATCACATGTCAATCAAATCCGTCGCTTTATACTGATGGAAAGAAACTGTATTTTTAACCTTATGCATTATATCTTTCATTGAATCGCCATGTCTTTTTGTGCAGTGATTCTCTAAAATATGTTCAACGACTTTTTCTGCACCTACACATTGACATGATGGAGATTAAGCACTATAATAGTCCTTATTATAGAAAATTAGATGATGTGAAAAAAGATGAACCTTTTAAAAATGCTAAATGATGCAGAATACCAGTAAGAAAATATCAGAAAAAAAACACTCAAACTTACAAATTACAAATAGATTACAATTTATTGACAGTCATTGTCTGAGAAAAAGAGAAAAACAAGCATTTCTGTTTCTTAATATATATTAATGCACCATTATTTCTGAGAAATATACAAAAAAATAAAAAAGGATAATATATATTAACCCACATTCATGTGTGAGAACCATACAAAAAGGAACAGTTGACTGGAATAACAGTTCATACCCAATGTATTGAGGAGGTACTGTAAAACCTCTGACATCATACATGTTTGTAATCTACATTTTCATTTTTACAATGGACATCAATCCATTCTCCATTAGAAATTGTTACATCATGTACACACTGCGGCATGTCTGAAATTATAAAGGCTGTGGGATTATTGTCATCTGCCCTGGATCCAACTCCAGATTGTAAACTTGAATTATCCATAGTGTCATTGATTGTGTTCACTTTTGACATAAAAAGCCTGCCACTTTTGCACATTTGGCAGCTGAAAGCCAGAATTGCAAGGACTAAAACTGCACAGGTGCATACAAGGATAATAAATGGAGCACTGCCCAGAAAACCATGCCTTGGCTTATTGTCACAACTGGACAAAGATTTACAAGTTTGAGATATTCTAAGATGTTCCTCACTACCACCCAATGAAGTGTTGTACAACACATTCAGACACACTTCACACATCTGACTACAACAGGATTGTTCAAATTCAGACATTCCATAGGTTTGTTCAACACCAATAATGGATTCATTTTCATAAGTACACTTTATGGCTAACTTAATCCCAACAATATTGTAGTTGGTTTGAATGTCCCACTTTACAGAAAGAATATCATTTTTGCAGGTTAACGTTAAGTTTAGAACAGTCATGCTGTCATCATGATTATTTTCACTTCTTTTCTTTCTTCCATGGAAAAACCAACTTGATGCTTCAGTTGTAGTTGCTGATGATGTTGTTTGTGTTTTGGCTAAAGTTTTATCCATAGTAGTTTGTGACTCAGGATGTACAGTAGTTGTAGATATTTCTTTTTCTGTAGTCTTGACAGGTAAAGCTGTGGATTCGTGTGACACATTTGGAGTAGAAGAAGGAAGTACAACATGATTTGTAGTCTTTCTTGCATTTAAGAAATTGTCAACTGATGTGTCATCACTGAGTCTTGTTGATGTAGTTGTATGATGGACAGTTGTGGAACTAGATGCTGGAGGACTAGCTGAGGGTATTGTACTAGCAGATAGCATTTGAGTATTTTGTGGTGTAGTAGTTGTGCTTGCAGGTGTTGATGTAATAGTTACGCCTGTTGATACAGTTGTTATGCTTTCATTGTTTGGCAATTTTGCTGCTGTGCTAGTGGTTGTTGCAGAAGTTGTGGATGCAGATGCAGTTGTTTGTATTATATGGTTAGGTGTGGTTGTAATTAGTTTTGAAGAAGCAGAATGTCTTGGCGTTGTCTTAGGTTTATTATCGAACCACCCAGTATATTGCTTTGTTCTGGGGGTATTATTGACCAAAGTAGTAGTTTTTTGTTTTGTTGGTGTAGTTGCTGATGGTGTAACAGTTAAAGTTGATGGTAAAGTAGTCACAGTTGATGCTAAGGTAGTTGTGGGTGGTATACTATTTGCTGTTGAGAGTATAGTACCAGTTGATGGTGTAGTAGTTTCAGTTGATGGTACAGGATTTGTGGTTGTTTGCATCATCTTTGTAGTTGGTACTATGTCCCTTATGCTAATAGTTTCTGGACTTGTTGATATTGCAGATACGGTTGTTTTTGTTGTAGATTCAGTTGTTGGCCTTATTTTAACAGTTTCTGAAGAAGCAGGGGGCAGTATAGGAGTTGTCTTATCTTTATGGTCAAACCAGCCAGTGTATTGCTTGGCTTTTGTAGTATTTATTGGTAACACTGTAGTTGTAGAAGTAGTTCTTGGAGGAGTACCTGTTTGTGTTGAAGTTATTGTAATTGCTGGTCTTGTGTCTGTACTTAATGAAGTTCTGATGATGTTTTTTGTTCGTTTTGTTGGAGTTAATGTAGCTGCCATTGAGTCTGTTTTAACTTCCGATTTGGTTATTTTTTCATGGAAAAACCAATTTGACCTTTCAGTTGTAGTTATGTCCATAGTGGTATCAATTTCAGAATGTGTGGTTGCTTTAGTTATTTCATTATCAGTGCTATTCACAATAGAATTTGCAGTTTCCTGCTTTATATTTGGAGAGGAAGGGGGTTGTGTGAGGTGAATAGTTGTTTTTCTTACTGTCTTGAAATTGTCAATGGACACATCATCAAGGCTTTGTGTTAGTTCTGGAGTAGACTGGCTTACACTGGGACTGAATGTAAAAGCAGTGTGGGTCTCATGTTTATGGTCCTCATCAGTGGGATACTCATTTATTGAACTAGTTGTTGTGGTTTGGGTAGGTGTTATTGATGATTGATTACAATGTCGCTTGTTGCCCATCAGCCACCCATTTATCACAGTTGCACAAGGGTGGTTAATTGGGAAAGAAGCAATTCTAGATGTACTTGTAGATGGTTTAGGTGTCGTTTTTATTTTATGATTGAACCAGCCAGTATGATGTGTGGTTTTAAGTGTTGTTACAGTTGATGGCACCGTAGATGAGAGAGTTGTGGTTGTTGGTGTAGTAATTGTGGTTTTTGGTCCAGTGGTTGTAGTTGTTGGTGTAGTAGTGGTAGTTGTTTGTGCAGTGTTTGTAGTTGTTGGTGTAGTAGTTGTAGTTGTTGGTGTAGTGGTTGTAGTTGTTGGTGAAGTGGTTGTAGTTGTTGGTGTAGTAGTTGGGGTTTTTGGTGTAGTGGTTGCAGTTGTTGGTGTAGTGATTGTCGTTGTTGGTGCAGTGGTTGTAGTTGTTGGTGTAGTGGTTGTAGTTGTTGGTGTAGTACTTGTGGTTGTTAGTGCAGTACTTGTGGTTGCTGGGTTAGTAGTTGTGGTTGTTGAACCAGTAATTCTAGTTGTTGGTGTAGTAGTTGTTGGTGTTGTGGTTGTTGGTGTAGTAATTGTACTGGTTGGTGTAGTAGTTGGTGTTGCTGGCTTAGTAGTTTTAGTTGTTGGTGTAGTGGTTATTGGTGTAGTAGTTGTAGTTGTTGGTGTAGTAGTTGTAGTTGTTGGTGTTGTAGTTGTTGGCGTAGTAGTTGTAGTTGTTTGTGTAGTAGTTGTAGTTGCTGGTGTAGAAGTCATAGTTGTTGGTGTAGTAGTTGTGGCTGTTGTTGTGGTTGTTGGTTTAGTAGTTGTTTGTGTAGTAGTTGTAGTTGTTGGTGTATTGGTTGTTGTTGTTGGAACACTACTTGTAGTTGTTGGTGTAGTGGTTGTGGTTGTTGGTTTAGTAGTTGTGGCTGTTGTTTTGGTTGCTGTAGTAGTTGTAGTTGTTGGAACAGTACTTGTAGTTGTTGGTGTAGTGGTTGTTGGTTTAGTAGTTGTGGCTGTTGTTTTGGTTTTTGGTGGAGTAGTTGTAGTTGTCTCTAAAGTGGTTGTGGTTGTTGGTGTAGTAGTTGTAGTTGTTGAACTTGTAGTTGTGGTTGTTGGTGTAGTAGTTGTAGTTGTTGGTGTTAGGGTTGTGGTTGTTGGTGAAGTAGTTGGGGTGGTTGGTGTAGTAGTTGTTGTTGTTGGTGTAGTGGTTGTAGTTGGTGGTGTAGTGATTGTGGTTGTAGGTGTAGTAGTTATGGTTGTTGGTGTAGTGGTTGTGGTTGTCGGTGTAATAGTTGTAGTTATTGGTGTAGTTGTTGTAGTTGTGGTTGTTGGTGTAGTGGTTGTAGTTGTTGGTTTAGTGGTTACAGTTGTTGGTGTAGTGGTTGAAGTTGATGATGTAGTGGTTGTGGTTGTTGGTGTTGTAGTTGTGGTTGTTAAACTAATAGTTGTGGTTGTTGGTGTAGTAGTTGTTGGTGTTGTGGTTGTTTGTGTAGTTGTAGTGGTTGGTGTAGTAGTTGAAGTTGTTGGTGTAGTAGTTGTGGTTGTTGAACTAGTAGTTGTGGTTCTTAGTGTAGTAGTTGTAGTTGTCGGTGTAGTGGTTGTAGTGGTTGTGGTTGTGGTTGTTGGTGTAGCAGTTGTGGTTGTTGAACTTGTAGTTGTGGTTGTTGGTGTAGTAGTTGTGGTTGTTGAACTTGTAGTTGTGGTTGTTGGTGAAGTAGTTGTAGTTGTTGGTGAAGTAGTTGGGGTGGTTGGTGTAGTGGTTATAGTTGATGGTGTAGTGGTTATGGTTGTTGGTGTAGTGGTTGTAGGTGTTGGTGTAGTAGTTGTAATTTTTGGTGTAGTGGTTGTAGTTGTTGGTGTAGTGATTGTGGATGTAGGTGTAGTAGTTGTAGTTATTGGTGTAGTGATTGTAGTTGTGGTTGTTGTTGTTGTTGGTGTAGTGGTTGCAGTGGTTGGTTTAGTGGTTATAGTTGTTGGTGTAGTGGTTGAAGTTGTTGATGTAGTAGTTGTGGTTGTTGGGGTAGTAGTTGTATTTGTTGGTGTTGTGGTTGTTGGTGTAGTTGTTGTAGTGGCTGGTGTAGTGGTTGAAGTTGTTGGTGTAGTTGTTGTAGTGGCTGGTGTAGTGGTTGAAGTTGCTGGTGTAGTAGTTGTAGTGGTTGGTGTAGTGGTTGTGGTTGTTGGTGTTGTAGTTGTTGTAGGTGTTGGTGTAGTAGGTGTAGTTGTTGGTGTAGTGGTTATAGTTGTTGGTGTAGTGGTTGAAGTTGTTGATGTAGTAGTTGTGGTTGTTGGGGTAGTAGTTGTTGTAGGTGTTGGTGTAGTAGGTGTAGTTGTTGGTTTAGTGGTTATAGTTGTTGGTGTAGTAGTTGTGGTTGTTGGGGTAGTAGTTGTAGTTGTTGGTGTTGTGGTTGTTGGTGTAGTTGTTGTAGTGGCTGGTGTAGTGGTTGAAGTTGTTGGTGTAGTTGTTGTAGTTGTCGGTGCAGTGGTTGTAGTTGCTGGTGTAGTAGTTGTAGTGGTTGGTGTAGTGGTTGTGGTTGTTGGTGTTGTAGTTGTTGTAGGTGTTGGTGTAGTAGGTGTAGTTGTTGGTGTAGTAGTTGTAGTTGTTGGTGCAATAGTTGTAGTAGTTGGTGTAGTAGTTGTTGGTGTAGTAGTTGTGGTGGTTGGTGTAGTAGTTATGATTGTTGGTGCCGTGGATGTAGTTGATGGTGTATTAGTTGTAGTTGTTGGTGTAGTGGTTGTAGTTGCTTGTGTAGTGGTTGTAGTTGTTGGTGTAGTGGTTAACGTTGTTAGTGTAGTAGCTGTGGTAGTTGATGTAGTAGTTGTGGTTGTTGAACTATTTGTTGTAGTTGTTGGTGTAGTAGTTGTAGTTGTTGGGGTTGTGGTTGTTGGTAAAGTAGTTGGGGTGTTTGGTGTAGTACTTGTGGTTGTTTGCACCGTAGTTATTTCTGTAGTAGTTGTAGTTGTTGGTGCAGTGGTTGTGGTTGTTGGTGTAGTGGTTGTGGTTGTTGGTGTAGTAGTTGTAGTTGTTGGTGTAGTAGTTGTAGTTGTTGGTGTAGTGGTTGTAGTTGTTGGTGCAGTAGTTGTAGTAGTTGGTGTAGTAGTTGTTGGTGTTGTAGTTGTTGGTGTAATAGTTGTAGTTGTTGGTGCAGTAGTTGTAGTTGTTGGTGTAGTTGTTGTGGTTCTTGGTGTAGTAGTTGCAGTTGTTGGTGTAGTAGTTGTAGTTGTTGGTGTAGTAGTTGTAGTTGTTGGTGTAGTAGTTGTAGCTGTTGGTGCAGTAGTTGTAATAGTTGGTGTAGTAGTTGTAGTTGTTGGTGTAGTAGTTGTTGGTGTTGTAGTTGTTGGCGTAGTAGTTGTAGTTGTTTGTGTAGTAGTTGTAGTTGCTGGTGTAGTAGTCATAGTTGTTGGTGTAGTAGTTGTGGCTGTTGTTGTGGCTGTTGGTTTAGTAGTTGTTTGCGTAGTAGTTGTAGTTGTTGGTGTATTGGTTGTTGTTGGCGTATTAGTTGTTGGTGAAGTAGTTGCAGTTGTTGGTGCAGTAGTTGGTGTAGTAGTTTTAGTTGTTGGTGTAGTAGTTGTAGTTGTGGGTGTAGTAGTTGTGATTGTTGGTGTTGTTGTTGTTGGTGTAGTAGTTGTGGCTACTGGTGTTGTACTTAATGTAGTGGTTGTTGGTGTAGTAGTTGGAATTACCACTGTGCCATTATATGCTTGGCAAGTATCCAAATATTTTGTGACATTATTGCTTTCACAAATGACATCATCATATGGGTAGCATACTGCTAAATATCCTCTTTTTGAATCTGGTGAATGGCATAGTGTCAAACTTGGATTAATTACCTGGTCAATTGTCCGTAGAAAAAGCAGATCACAGCCACAGTGTAATGGATTGCTAGACAGGTCCAACAAACTGAGTGATACAAGAGGAGAGAATGAAGCTTCACTCAGTAGATATATTTCATTACTGGCAACCATAAGATCCTGAACTTTTTCTAGACCTTCAAATACATTTTGATCTTTCAATATAGCAATCCTATTATGTGAAATGTCCAGACGATAGAGCGATTTTAAGTACTGGAATGTGTTACTTCTCAGAAACAGAATGGTGTTGTTATTCAGGTTAAGACTTTGTAAATGAGCCAACCTATAAAAGCTGTCAGAGTATAAGTTTCTAATTAGATTAGATTCAAGGTTAAGTCTGAGAAGACGGTTCATCCCACTGAACAACCTGTCAAATATCACCGTTATATAGTTAAAATCTAGGAATAAGTACTGTAGCTTACTTAAGCCATAGAACTTACGTTTTGTAAGAGATGAGAGTTTGTTGTGAGACAAGGAGAGTGTCTGTATCTTTCCAGAAGAATAAAAGAATGTTTCATCTTGTATGTCATCAATACGATTGTTGTGTAAACCGAGGTACACCAAACTGGTAAGGTTGTGTAGGCTGTTTCTATCTATGACAGAGATTAGGTTGTGGTCCAGATGTAATGATCTGATAGATGATGGGCCAGATAACCACTCTTGTTCCATGGATTCTAGTTTATTGTAGGACAGCTGAAGGCTGCTCAACCCTGGCAGATCCCATAATGATCTAGGTTCCACCAAACTGATTCTGTTATTGGACAAATCCAGATCCCTTAGGTTCATTAGACCACTCAGAATATTCTTCTCCAGTGCTGTTAGTTCATTGTTACTGAGATCTAAATAAGTTAGCAATCTGTTATTCCAAAACACATACAGTGGCAATACCTTTAGCTTGTTTCCTTTTAGTTCCAATCGAATCAGACTGTTGAGATTGGCAAAAGTGTCCACAGTCACTGTTTCGATAAAGTTGTTGGTTAAATAAAGAGTTTTCAGCTTTCTTAGGTCATCAAATAACCCATCGGGAAGATGAGTTATATTATTGTCTGACATCTTTAACCAGCTAAGTTTCTTGTTGTCTCTGAACAGTTCACGGGACAACTGGTTAATGTGATTACCAAACAGTGATACATGCAGGAGATTCTGTAGACCATGAAAAGAACCAGCAGGGAGGGAAACAATCTGATTCTCAGCCAATGACAGCCTTTCAAGCGACACCAGGCCCTCCAGTGCATCTTCGGGGAAATCATGGATATAATTCTCATGGATTTCTAGCTCCCAGAGATCTGTTAATGTAACAAATATATCACTTTCAAGTGTGCTGATAGCATTGCTGTACAAATATAACCCCCTTAATGAGGGGAGTTTCTCAAAACAATTAGAAGCCATAAAACTAATGTTGTTTTTAAACAAATACACATAGGTTAAATTGTCTAATCCTTGAAATGAGTCTGCTTCCAGGCTAGGTATAAGATTATTATGTAATCCAAAGTATTTCAGGAAATGCAGGAATTGAATGGCTTCAGACGGCACTGCTGTCAATCTGTTATCATCCAAATGCAGTTCTTTTAAATAGTCCCTCAGTCCTGTGAATGCCTTTGGTTCTATGACTTCTATCTGTAGGTATTGCAATCTCAAAATATAGGTTTTTAATCCAACGAAAGCATTGTTTTGTACCTTGTGTAAGGAGGTGCTATATCTGATGGCAAACTCCTCAAATGTGTTGCTAGAGTTTCTTAAACTCGGTACCTGGTTTATCTCACCCATGTTTTCACAATAAAGATAATGGAATTGTGTGTATTTTGTCTTACAATAGCACTCGGGAACCGTAGCGGGACAAGTAAATCCTGCTACTACAGTTGGTACAAGACTGTACATGACAGAAAAAGACAGCACAAGTGTTTTTATTAAAACCTTTCCATCCATGTTGATGTGATGGTTGATTTTGATACAAGCAACTACTCAGTCAAAAAGATGTCACATTGAGAACACAGGTTCAAACCAAAAGTGCTGTTCATATTTTGTAGAATCCAATTTTTTAATTTCTTTATATATCTTTACTGGATAAGTGTTAGATTGTCTAGAACATATAGATGTTAAATAAAATAGGCAAACTATCCAGGCCTATTCCTTGCATGTCATTTAATATCTCATTTCTTTCTAAACTTGATAATGTGACTCCAACATATTCATATACTGTACACATATATATACTCAGGTCTATAAATTCCTTTGGTGTTTTAAATTCCAGCACATACAATTAAGATGACATGTTTATTCCTTTTTGAACTTCATGACGTCACCAACATTGAAGGTCAGTTTATTTGTACACTTGTTGACAGTCTCTGAGTACTATAATCATCGATGTGGCAATTTATCACACTTTTTCAGTCTACATTCCTGAGATGATTTTAAGAATGTAACCTAATTATTAAGTTGCTCACAAGTAATTAATTTCATAACATCTTTATAGAAATATCTTTATAACCATATGGAATAAGTATTGGTTTCTGAACAGCGATGAAATACACAAACTAATCATTACATAAGCTCATCCGCTTATACATTTCCATGTGACAAATTGTTTTTGTGTTTATCAGTTTATTCACCCAAAATACTTTATCGGCTGTCTTAAACCCACATTTTTTCTTATGACACATTCTTGGCAGTGAAATCACCATTTATTCTCTTAAGAATCTTTCAGGCATGAAACTTATAAGGACTTCCAGTATAAGTTATCTTCTACAAGAAATAACTGTCTGGTATTTTCCACCACAACATATACATTACTAGATATTAAAAAGCCATTTGACAACGTGATACCAATTTATACTATACACATATAAATAAATATATTTGAAACCCGAGAAAAGTTTCGCTTTTTATATCAACAAAATAATTACAAATCAATAATTATCATATAAATCCTCCATAGAGATGCTACATTGAAAACCACATAAAGACATTTAGTTGATGGGTCTCGTTTGATCCTTTCCTTATAATGTTCTTCCAAAAGATTTTGTAAACCTGACACACTGTGAAAAACATAAATTTGTTTTCAGTTTAACAAAGTAGATGTGTAACCTTATAAACTCACATTAATTGGCTGAACTGAAGCATGAGAAGAAATCTATAGTCTCTTGACATTTTACAAAATATATTCAACATCATTCATAAACTTTTTGGTGTGTAATCCAAAATATGGACCATTGGTGTGTGTGTGTACATGTACATGTAGAGCCTGTGTTAAACTGATGATAAAGAAGAAAACTTCAATTTAAACATAATTTATTATTTTTGTTGTCACATGTAAACCATCGAAAGCTATTGAAGAGATAAAGTATATTTAAGATCAATCTTAAGTATTTGAATATTATATAGAATAAGCAAGGTTTGGTTTCTGCACGAAATTATTCTATAGCTTTCATTGTCAAATCTACGAAGCCCCTAAGGTGACATATAGAGTAAGTCTTTCAGAGTATCTTGTAATAAGATAGATGCTATGACAAGACACTTTATCATTGCCTTACAATATAGTCCAGGAAAATATCCATTGAACCTGTATTGCATATAGTGTCTTTCTGTGATTTATTTTCCTTTTTAAGGTTACTTAAATGGCATACTAAATGTCTGGGAAAAATCTATTTATGGAAGATGTTTTTAATCACATAATGTTAACTGCTAAGTCTTTTTCTTAAAATATTACCATTTTGTCAAACATATGGCAGTTTTGGGTGGGGTACAGCAGGTACATTACTTTAATTTCTTAGGAATAAGTGTGCGTGTGTGGAGGGGTAAAGCTGGGGAGACTTGTACATTAAATATGTTACATGTTGGGTTAAGGACAGATCTGAGAGTGCCTGATTAAAATGTGTGGTTTGGCTCACCGGATGCTGTCATTCAGCTAAGCCACTGTCCATTGATTGACGAAATATTCTCCTATGTAGTCGCTGTGCTGCTTGACTGCGCATGATGGATATTTCTCTTTGCTTCTCACTCCCATCCAAATTTGATCCCACCAATGAGTCCTTCTCTGCCCTGGGCAATCCTATGTTTGTTGCAGTACGACACAGATTAAGGCCTGTCTAACTTCAATTTTTGGTTCATGTTCCATTGCAGTCAAAAGCACTAGAATCAATTGGCCAATATTCCAAATACATTTTACATCATACTGCAAAGTCCTTTAGTTGGCTATCCCATCTTCCCTAATTAGCTAGTGCTTTAAGTAAGGTTTGAGAATATAAGTCGTAATGCAAGTATGTCTTTTGCTAATGAAAAAACATCTATTAAAGTCTCTGGAAGACCAAGCATCCCATCCTCCAGTGTGGCCTTCAATTCACAGTTATTGAATATTTGTTCATCATAATGGCACCCTGATGTGCTAATGTCCAAATATCAAAATAATTTATAGTTGGCATCCACTGCAGCCATCAACATAACTGAGAAAAATGCCTTCAAAAATTGTAATATTAACTGGGTTTCTTGATGCACATGTGTTTGTTGTCTGCTGTCCACAGCATGAGGAACATTCCATCTGTTTCTGAATTCTTGTTCTAGTTGAAGCTAGACCTCATGAGTGGTGGGTCAAGCCAGTACGTCTTTCTGAAATGCATCTTGAATGGCTCTGGTACAAATTTGGTGATGCTTGACCTAATCTGGAAATAAATGGCCACCAATGTAATGATTTCTCCAGTGGCCGGGTTTCTTGAGGTTATAGTAAACTTCAAGCCAGCAATTGAAGGCATGCAGACTTGCTGTGGACGCAACATTAAATTCTTCCCCAGATTTCTCCAAAGCTCATTGTCATGACGTTTAGGTGGCCAGGTTTGCCCTGCATCTCCAACTCGGTGAGCAGATTGCTGTAGCAGCCCTTAACATGGATTCGCTATATCCAGGACCCAGTAATACCGAGAATTTTTCTTTCGCCTTTGGTATGGTCTAGGTTGTTCTTCATCTGTTTGGAGGTGTTTGATTTTCCCTCCAATGGGGTGGGACCCGGGTCAGCCATTGCTGAGTATTTCTGGATTCAGAAAACATTTGAAAATATATCTTTTCAGATTACCCTATCCTCCACCATAGCCTATCTCCCCTATGGGATGCTAATATGGATACTGACCTTTTTTTTGGAACTGGACTATCCCTTTTTGGACATCAGCGCCTTAGAGGATGTGTATATCAATTTTGGCGCATTATAAGTGTTTCTTACTTACTTACTTACTTACTTACTTACTTCTAAAATCCATCAGTATGTGCAATTGGTTGCAGCAGTAGCCAGTTCCCACCAGTTTTCAATAATTTCCAAATGTGTAAATAATCATGTCTTTTATGTTGTTTAATGCTGTTTTATGTCTAATAACTGCAGTGATGCGTTGCTCCTTTTGTATGGTTTTATTTGTTTGGTGATTGTGCCGGTGTTTATTTATACAAGTGGGGTTTGACATCGCCTTCAACACTGTACAGGTCATATCACAATAGGTAGTTTTGTGGGGAGTGGAAACCAGTACATACAGTTGGTCAAGTTTCTGTACTGTAAACTGCCAACCATTGGTAAGAAACTACCAACTTCCCACATAAGGTCCGGGGTTTTAACCGCCAACTTCAGAGGTGGAAGGCGAGTGTGTTACCACTGAGCCACTGTGGTCCTCCGATTGTGCCTGTGACTCATCAAAATCATGTAATTTGAAGAAAGTAGTAGTGAGGTTACCACGGACGTATGGCCAGTCACACAGGACGTAAAGTGGATCATGTAACATAATGTATGACTGGCTGCATGGTATGCCTATGTAGACTGGCCGCATTGATGATCTTCATAAAATGCCTAACATTAACATAAAGGTCCTGGTAGACCGGAGTTTTTTAGCCGGCTAGCCACAAAGGCAAGGTTGTACGTCCAGTTGTCAGTAAATTGTTTTAATTACTAGACTTTATTTGATTGGATTTATTTATATAAAATGACTTCCATTGTGTTGTGTAAGTCATACCATGACAATTACTTATCAGTGGAAAAAGGCAGAGCAGTTGTGCAGGTGAAGATTTGTACTATGTCAATTACTGACCTAGAGTACAACTCTGCTTTTCTAGTTAATATTCCCACCTCAGATCCTGTTTCATAAAAGTAAGTGTGTTATCACAAATCCCTCTATTTTAATTAATTTTAGCAAAGCACTATCATTGTAACATATACATTTTAAAAAGTTAATTTTAGCTGTCAAAGATGTTATCATGTTTACAAATGATCCTTTTCAGATCTGCTCCTTATTATTTGTTCCTACACTTCTGTGATTTTTCACGGTGGTTCATTTTTTGCAACAGTTTTTGCTCCATTGAAGTCTATCACACATGTGAGCAGTTACGCAGCTCCATGAGACTCTGTTAGAAACTATCTGGTGCAGCTTGAGAACAAGGTGTAATTATCAATGATGTTCTTGTGAAAATAAAGAATCAAATGTACAGTTACAAATGCACAAGTACTGAGATGTCACCTCAGATTTATCTGCTCTGTTTCATTCAGTTGAAATTTTAAGAATACTGATCATATAATAGAGGAGTAAGATTTTTATAACCTATACATACATATTGGTATCAATATCTGACAAAATATAACATATATATCTCTTATTGTATGTACTTTTATGTGATCTTTTTAGCTGAGTTCTAACCCAGTGTTTTTAGAAAAAAAAATTTTTTTTTTCAATGTCATAATATATACAATGTTATTATTTTGAGAAAAAAACTTACTACCTTGAAGAAATAACTTCCTTTTTAAGAGACCAAATAGTATTATGAAGGAATGAGATAATATGTCGAGGGAACAAAATAGTATCTTAAGGACACAATTTTCTATCTTGAGGAAACAGGATCCTGTTGAAATGACATACTATTTTGTAGAAATTAGTGTACACTTAAAAACAACGGTATCCCTTGTTGTGTCACTTTAGGGGCTCCATACAGATCACATTATATCTGGATTTATTTAGTTTATTCAATGTTTTACGTCACGCCTAGTACCTCTCCAGCTATAGTAATGGAAATTTGGAAGGGCCGAGGAAACCAACTGTCCCGCAGCAAGCAACTACCAGCTTTCCCAAATGAGCTCAACCAGAATCCAGACTCTGATGTCAGAGGTGCGATGTGAGTGTTACAACTGCACTCTGTTGACCCTCATAATATCTGAAAGCATTTACCTACAGGGTCTTCTGTTAATAAAACCCAGGACCTGAGATTTGGGAGGCGAGTGTGTTACTCGCTAACCCTTTATGTATCCCCAAAGCATCACAAAATGAATGTAAAAAGATCAATTCAGCATGTAACCAGTTCGATCAAAGATAGCCAAATATAATTTTGTAAGCTACATATTGATTGGTTGTGTGCCAATTAAGATTAAGCAAGTTTATATATAAAAATTATCACCTTTTAAAATCACTCTAAAATATGTATTTCTTAGCTTTTCTGAGTGAAGTAGTTTATGTCCAAGTCAAACTACAGACAGTGGTGCCTATTTGTATCCGTGTTTTGCACAACACTTCATTCCCTCATGTACTGCCATACTTTTGTGCAACACCTCATTCCTTTATTAAGTACCAGACTTTTGTAACAACAACTCATTTCCTAATGTACTGCCAGACTTTTGTACAACACCTTATTCCTCATGTACACCTGTGTCGCTAACTCGGGACGGTTTTAACTCAGGACACGCAAACACAAAAGTGATAAAAACTTCATAAAAATAATCGCACCACCCATGTGTCAATGATACACAAGTTAATTTGTCATAACCCTACCAAAATAATATTTTTTGGAAGAACTTTTACCATGTTATTCCTGAGGTGATAGAGTGACACTTTTCAGATGACAGCCAGTGCAGATATACAGTGACGTTGCTGAAATCAATGTTCTTTAGGCACAACATATATCCTTGTTAATTTGTATGATGTTTTGTTTTATATAAAATAGAATATGTAAAAAACATCAATAAACACAGGATATAATAAAAATCACTTTTACCTTTGATTTAAGAAAGCAGCATATCTTTTAAAAGTGTCCTGAGTTAAAAATAGAATGAAATCCCAGGAATACATGTTTGTTGTTGTTTATTTGACGGGGAGGCATTTCATGCAGGATAATTTCCTGTAACTGTTAGACTGTCACTGCTCTTCTCATATGATAAGGATAAGCAGATATTCTATTTTTCTTTGTTGTGTATTTACACTCTGTGTTCAAAAAGTGTCCCGAGTTAGCAATCTTTTGTACAACCCCTCGTCCCTCATCTATTACCAGACTTTGCATGTTGTGCCATTCTTTACTTTCTGTGACCACACACAGAAGTTTTAAAATGTTCAAACTTTTCACCGGCTTTAGATGCTTTCAAATTCTGTAGAGTAACTGAAAGGTGTCCTATCATTTCTGTAGCTATTCTACTGCCTTTCATCCCACTTCTCTTTCTGCTTCTTCAATTAAGTTAAATCTTGGCCATAAGGTAACAATATCTTTAGGGTATCTTTTCTGTCTTAAACTATTGCCATTATCCTCCCAAGGGCGATTCTCTTCTACTGGCTGCAGAGTGACTGAGGCATTACTTGTATATTTTCTGATGTAAAATAAATAAAATAATCCCAAACAATCACAGATTTATATACTTGTTGTGTCAAATTGCCAAGCAGTAATCAATAAACATTGAGATGTGATGGCATGTATTTTATTACAAAATAAACAATACTTGGCGGTCACAAATTTCTAACTGCTCTGATAGTTTACCTTTCTAAAGAAACCTTCTACACACTTGTATTAATGATGAGTCAAACTTTTTCTTTCTAAAGATACATTAATGTTTTTTAAGCGTGAGCCTCAATACAGTTCGTGCTTCTACAGATACCTTTTTTCTTTTTAGTCTCCGGACTTTGATGAAAATTGACAACACCCGTACATTCTGAATTTGCCTCTGTTGGTCTCCAATAGCTAAAAGGACACATGTCCTTTCGGCTTTTTCCCATATATATATGTCCTTTTTGCATCAGACTTTCATGAATTGTGGCACAGAGTGATGACTATTTATCTGCTCACTGTAATTAAGTGCCAATGGGCTATGTTAGTACTTGGATGGGTGACCGTCTCAGTTCGGGACCAGCTGTGGGATGTATCGAAGTTGGATTTTCTTTGTGTCACAAGACTTTCGTAAATTCTAGTGCACTACTTGTGTCTCTGATATATCTTTGAGCTCGCGCTAGGGGATCAAATCACCTTTTGGCTTTGTTTATAGATATATATTTCTCATTTACGCACTGGACAATTACATGACAATCAGTGATCAATAACACATTCTTAA
This sequence comes from Sabellastarte sp. h YS-2021, assembly GCA_964017235.1. Lineage (NCBI taxonomy): Eukaryota > Metazoa > Annelida > Polychaeta > Sabellida > Sabellidae > Sabellastarte > Sabellastarte sp. h YS-2021. Next base: position 166,380,215 of record OZ024929.1, on the reverse strand, counting down.
ACTTTTCAAGCTACTCTCACAAACCTTTCAATTTGTCTAATTAACAATGCATAGTTTAAAAGCATTTTTATGTATTTTATAATATGTTAATTAATCCTTTATCAAAATAATATTGCAGCGCAAGCACATATCATGTGTTGAAGACTTATCTCACAAACAGTGCTTACAACAATATGAGACAAAAACAAATTGTAATTTGATTTTTTTAACTGCAACTGTAGAAATTAATACAACTGCAAGAAAAAAAGCATTCTTATAAAAACAACACTTAATTCACAATTTTAAAAGGCATTTTATATATAATGATTTTTACACTGTTTCATTTATATAGAATTAAACATATTACAAATATACTAAAAAAGCCGTGGTACAGAGATAAACAAAATAGAGATCTGAGATGAACCATCACATGCATTCTTCGATCATTCTGGGTTTATGCTTTGTATAGGACTTTTCACAACAGGTACTAAGGGGCCCAGTAATGTAGTGGGAAACAGACTCGCCTCCCACTTCTGAGGTTAACGGTTGGAACCCTGGGCCCAGCCCTATGTGGGAAAGATTGTAGTTGCTTACCAATGCCCAGCAGTTTACAGTACAGAATCTTGACCAACCATTATGTTCTGGCTTATTCTACCCTTAATATTTTCCTCATGATATAACCTCTATGGTGTGTTGAAAGCAATGTTAAAACACAAATAAATAAAAAATAAATTCACAAAAGGTACTTAAGGGGATGGAGGAAAGCAGTGCATAGGGGTTGGTCAACAATCTGCACTGATAACCACCTGACAATGGCAAACAACGACCAACTTCAGGACAGAGACTCCCAGATAGCATTCCGCCGTCAGACTGACGTTGGCTGTTGGTCGTATGGTTGGCAGATTTTGCCAACGTTGGCCCAGCATTGGCTATTGGTCGCATCGTCAGCAGGTTTTGCCGACATTGGGCCAACTTTGGTCCAAAGATGGTGGCAAGCTATAATAGGGGATTTCGTGAAACTTAACAAAAAATATTTATTATGGTATGTCTAAAAATCATATTTCAGTGAGCCCATAAATTTTAACTAACTATTTAACAATTTTAGACATAAAAATAATATTCTCATTATAAATTCACACTGAAAAAGTTGTTTGTAACCATTATAATTTTATCACTGTATTATGGACTATCACCTTATGACACTGTTCCACCATTGTTAATGTTTGGTCATGTGACTTATCAGGGACTCCCTTAACTAAGATCCTCCCACAATCTGTCTATCACTTGTCTTCTGTTAAACGATTGCCATACTGCAATCTGATTGGCTGATGCTATACATTGAGTAAAATTTTTTTACAAGTGGCTTGCCGGTAAAAAAGCAGTTGGGCCAACGTTGGCAGCCAACGTCTGACCGACGGATGTGTCAACGTTGGTCCAACGTTGGCCCAATGTCGGAATGCTATCTGGGCTGGAATGGAACAGAGCACCTGAGAGGCAGGGAGGGCTTTGATATTTTGTCCATCCTTAACCTAATCAATCGTTTTAATTTTCATTTCATTTTAAATCTAAAACTTACAAGAGTGCATTATTACACAGTAATTCCCGAGAAGTATTTTGTATTTGTTTCTGAAAAAGTCATATAGTACCCATATAAACACAAAATAAACAAAATGTGACTTGTATGAATGAAAGCCACTAAGTAGACAGAAAAAAGCAACAAATTTGAGATAACACATCATGTCGTACAGCAGTGTTTTGGGGGAGAATGGTATACGCTGTGAGGCAGCATGACAGATCAGGGGTCAAATTTTTAATGAGGCAGACGACCCCATACCAAGTTTGTTTGTTTTGTTTTTTTTTTTTTTTTTTTTTTTGGGGGGGGGGGGGGGGGGGGGGGGGGGGCTTGTGCCAGTGTCATAAATCATTCAGAAACCCCATGGATAACAATGGGTTTTTTTTCTGTTTCCCGTGATTCTGGAACAGAAATGTGCAAGTTTGTGGCCAGTTCTTCTCTGTATATGAACTACTTATAACACTGAAGAAAGTTTCAGCAAGGAATGGGTCCTGGATTGAGTAAAAAACAGTCTGTGATGGGGAGGAATGACAAAAGAACTGCCCTTGAAGTCATCGCACTTTGTTTTGAATGATTAAAAAACCGGAACAGTTGGACTTTTAATTGAAGGATCAAAGCCGAGCCAAACTACTCCTGAAGTGATATTATTATGGTAAGAGTTATGCCAATCATGATCAGGGGTAGTTTGGTACAAAATTAAGGGATCAAAGCCTCCAAGAAAGAGACAACAGAATTGATACGGAACACTGAAGACTGACTGAAAAGGTCTGCTTACAAAACCTTTTTTCTCACAATGATTACAATTAGAATGGCAGCATTGGAGAACCACTCCCAATAATTATGTCCAAAACCAACACTTTGGAGGAGCAATCAACAGCATGGCCGAATGACCTACTTGACCTCCTCCCCAAAGGCATGTGACCATCCGAAATATAATTCAGAACTCCTAACAAACATTACCGAACCCATTTTCCCATTCCTACATCATCTTATATTATTTCTGGTTTCTTTTCAATTGATAAAGTATATGTACATCTTTAAGGTAATTTTCTCCTTCTATGTTTCCAAGTTTCTATAATTTAGAACAATCCTTCAAGATTCCTGTCTTTCACCTAAGGTTGTCAGTATCACCCCATATTCCCAAAACAAATTCAACAAGCAAACACTTGCAAACTGGTGAACTGTAACAAGTTTGTCTCCGGACTTCCACCTCTTGGCAGTCATAGGAGTGATATTTTCTTTGTTGAAGGTCTGCAGCACACTTGGGATAATCGTGGCAAGTCTTTCCAGATAATCGTAGCAAGTCTTTCCATTTTTTTACATGTTTTGAAGCCTTTATGGGTGAGCATGAGTATCCCATGACTAGTCTCTTTGGTTACAAGTCACCTAAGACTTTTCTTTAGGATGTAACAACTCCTCATTAGGGTTTTACAACTTTTCTTTATTCTGTTACGACTTATCTTATCAACTCCTCTATAATATGAAGCTGAGTAATCTTTGTGTAAAAGAGTAGATATCTCATACAAGTCTCCTCAGTCTCCCGAGTACAGCACAAGAGATGTCAGGCCTTAATATTGCAAGTGATCTTCACGGGTTGTAACATTTCGCAGTAGAGTTTAAGTACTTTTCAGTATTCATCAAATTTTCATGTGCTAGACGCAGCAGCTTCACAAGGTGTAAACCAGAGAGGTCTTATGGTATGTCACAGAACTGGGACTGAGGTTTAAAGCAAAAAAAAAAACTACCAGTCGACACAGACAAGCCAAAATATAAACAACATCTGTGAAAGAATTTGAAAAGGCCGGTGACGTCATAGCTGCACATGCACACCACACTTACTGGCAGGAGAGTTAACAAATGTGTCCACTTGTAAGTGTGCGTTATGACTGTCCGGTGTTACAGGTTGTTGGTTATCTGGAGGGGCGTGTTGTGTTTGGTACCCCACTTCTTCGATATCACAAGGTTTCCGTGGATTTGGTTGGTTCGGATAAATATATTCTCTCGGAGTTTCATACTTCCGTTTTCCCCTGAAAACAACATACATAGGTGGTTTGTAAATTAAAGTTGATAATGCAGCAAAGCAATGTATTTGTAGTAACAGCAGTTCCATTCTTATCACGACTCATAACATACACACCAACGATGATACAATACAAGGTTATCTAATCTTATAAGGACTTTTATAGCGCTTAATCGCCATGTGACAGACTCCAAGACGCAACTATACATAAACATATTGAATCGGGTAATCCATTAACATAGCCAGGACATAGCAGAGGGACACATGAGAGAAGATGTGGCTAAGGCAGCTATGATTTTGCAAACAGCAAAGTTTTGGGATTTATCCTGAAGGGGCCAATAGAGGTTCCATTGAATTTATTGTCAGGTAGATCATTCCAAACCTTTGTGTCATTTGAGGTAATTAACGTATGATTAAATTGTTTGACCAATTTGTGAATTGAAGATTGAAAGGTGGAGCTGCCCAAGTACTGCCAGTTTGAGTGACCATATGTAGCATGGGAGGAGAAACTGCGCAGAGACAAGGATGGTGCAAAGGTTTCCAGATAAGGAGATATTGTCGGTCGGCATGTAACACAGAGCACCATTGAAAATGACCAGAACTTCCCCTTTTTTCTGGAACAATATATTTTCATCATATATGTTTCCGTTTAAAGATTACTTTTATCTGGTCAGGGGCTGCATTCATACACACTACTTGGACCATTCCTGACTAAGATTTTAAGTATTACTTAGCTCTCAAGTAAAAAATTAAGAGACTGTTTTCACAAACAGCCCTAACCCTAAGGTGACCTTAGAACCATATTAATAAACAGATAACAACGATAACAAAAAGTATCAGGTTTTAATCCATTTTACAAACGAAATAAATTTTCCTTACTTAAAAATCTAAGATGGCCTTATCTATTGTTTTGTGAATACTGATTCCCAGAAACACTTAAGTGAAAAATCTTACTTAGATCTAAGATCACCTTATCAAAGTATTGTCTGTGAATGCAATCCCTGATTAGTTAGGCACAGTTCATAATCTCTTGTCTTACGTCTCTAAGATCTAAGATGGCCTTATCTATTGTTTTGTGAATACTGATTCCCAGAAACACTTAAGTGAAAAATCTTACTTAGATCTAAGATCACCTTATCACAGTATTGTCCGTGAATGCAACCCCTGATTAGTTAGGCACAGTTCATAATCTCTTGTCTTACGTCTCTATATTAACAAACTCAAACGGTGTATATTTTTTCCTTTTTTAGTATCTGCCAGATTCAGTGCAATAAAAGTCTCATTTAACTGGATTAGTCCTACAGTATGTTACATAATAGTTAACTTATATAAGATAAATTCTGAGTACATAGTAATTATACAGTACAAATGAATATTTTTGGTGATGTGACCATATCCGTTTTTTTTCTAATTGTTGAACTTATTTTAGTTCTCTATATAACTTGACGCAGTATAAACAAAAAAAAATTATTTATTGTCAAACAAAGAAATTAACATTAACCATACAAAAATATAAAAAAAGAATATACATAATGGGTTACATAAATTAGAGAGCATTTTCAAATTGTGCAACACGATCCTTGGTAGTTCAGCTATGTGCATAAACAATACTGCTGACTACAGAGTGTAAAAAGTTGTTTTGTATAGTCTGGATAAAGTTTGAAACCTATATCCAATTTCCATTAAAGCCAATGGCAGAGCCTATTATAGCCTGGCGTATACGTCTGTTCTTCAGAGACATGCTTAATGGCAAGGCATTAAAGCCTGGTTTAGAATACTCGTTTAGACATTTAAAGAGACTGACTGACTGGATTGTTAAAACTAATACTCACATTTTGGAAATGGTGATGTAGGTTGCCAGTAGTAACACTCCAACTAGTACCCCAAGGGCAATACCTATCAGTACTGCTAATACAACACCTAGTGGGAGAAGCATAAACTAGATCAGTATTAATAATAGTGACAATTCAGTTTACTGAAAATGCATGATAATTGCATATTTTTAAAGCAACTGAAACCAGCATATATATTGATGAAAACTTTGACAGCATAAACCTTATTCAAGATTTCTGTAAATCAAATTCCACATTTAGCTGGTAACATTGACACATAGATAATAAACTAGCTTTCCGCACAGGGGGTCTTGAGTTCTAATCTCAGGCACAAAATTAATAGATGTGGAAGATTATCACAGTGGCTATCCCACTGATCTACAAGAGATGGGAGCTGAGAAATGTGAGACCTAGGTACGACATCGTTATGTCTAAAAGCCATCGTGATGGGGCTGTGTCATATCTGCAGGATTTTATCATAAACCTTGCTCCCCATTGTGGAAATGTGGGAATTGAGAAATTTTCCTACCATTGGAGGCTCAGTCGGTGGGAAGTTAACAGGTTTGTGATGGGTTTTGCGATCCACTCGCCAATCTGATTTCAGGGTTTATGATCACTATGTTTTCTGCCCGATAAGGTTCAGACAAAAAGTTCTTCCACAGAGGAGAAGAAGGAGAGCACCAGTCACTTGGGATAGGCAGTGGCCAAGGATATATGAAGACAAGGGTTAATACCATAACCTAAAGCTCAAAGGTTGGGTTTTACGTCCCGCTCAACAGCCAGAGTCATATTGAGACAGGTTCTTAGCATTGCCACTTGTGGAACTCGAACCCACAGAGGTGACAGCCTGTGATTAGATACCAAACTTACTAACCACTAGGCCACTGAGGACCTTAATACTGTAATCTAATTACAGAGCTCACACCAATTTTATGTGGATGTCTCCTGAGATATTCACTGAAATTGAGCACCAATAACACCAGACCTCCAGAGGCAGACAACCTTTCTCGGAGAGCCGTTCAGTCCAGGCCTGAAATTAGCTATTACAATGAGACATATGGTCACAGGGGAGAGCTATGTGTCCCTTCAATTCACCTTCAGGTGGGGAGGTAGACCATTAACCAATTCATCCCTGAGGTGTGACGCCATAATCAGATATGGGAACGGGAAACACATCCCCATCAGATGTCCAAGACAAGGGGAAGTGAGCAGTTCAACTATAAGGGATTCCAATTCCTTGTCCTGCTAGCCCTGGTGGATGCCAACTATAAGGTTGTCTGGTTAGACATTGTCGCCTCTGGATCCAGTTCTGACCGCCAAATTTTTCTATGTAGTAATCTAAGGCGAAAGATAGAGGTGATCACAATTAGCTTTCCTCCAGCAGTATCATTTGTGGATCATGGGCCTAAAGTGGAGTACTTCTTCATCGGTGATGACACCTTCCCTTTCAAACCTGGCTCATGAAACCATTCTCCCGCAGAAGTTGGAACTCAGTGAGTGGGTATTCAGTTACCAGGTCAGCCGTGCGAGAAGGGTTGTGGTGAACTCCTTTGGGATTTTGGCCAGCAGATTTCAGATCTTGCAATCTACCATGCAGCAAGATCCACAAGTGGTAACACAGATAGTCACAGCCTGTGTGGTCCTGAACAATTTATTGAGAATGAGATCGGAAGAGGATAATTTCAAGTGGATAACATGGGTTTGAACCTGGATAATGTTGCAAGGGAACCAGATGTCTTATCAGGGAAGAACCCCCACTGAAGCTGCCAGAGCACAGAGAAGTGTCCTGGCAGACCACTTCAGAAATGAAGAAGTGCCTTGGCAGATGGACATGATATAACATCTGGACACTAGTGAAAGGACAATTTATAATGCATAGTATTTGCAAATATGTGTTACTTGTCTGAACAATGAATATTTTAAATTTTTTGTAAGTTTTGTATTTTGCCATATACTCCCACGGAGATGAAAACTTGCTTGGACATTGGCTCAGAGCGAGGTGTGAGGGTTTGAACCCTCCCCATTAAAATGCAAACTTGTTAGGACTTTGGATGAGAGACAGGTGGCACAGTTTAAACCATAGAGTAACATTTTGTAGGGCAACTAAGGTGGTTATGCCCTGTGGCATAACACTTTGGTTGAGAATAATCTGGAAAGGAATGAACCCAAATTAAATTTTATTTTATTGGGGGTGGGACTAAAGTGTTGTGGCTATGCCATAACACTTTGTGTGACTATAATGGGGAAGGGTTTGAACCCTGAATTAAATTATTTTGGGGGAAGACTAAAGTGTTAAGTAAATTGTTATTATATTTGCATAACACTTTGTGTCACTATGGGGGAGGGTGTGAACCCAGGACCAGTATCTTTCATGTCATTTGTATGGTCAGAGCTTGGATGAGGTTGAATGTGTGTGCTGGGATTTCTTTGGAAATTTTTGGAGTTTGTGGCTTTGGATAACATTTTTATTCAATTTAAACATGTAGATAAATAATTGTTTTTGGAAGATTCGGTGGCCCTGAAAAGGGCTCAAATAATTTTCCACTAAAAGCTGCATGCTGGCTGCTGTCAATCCTGTCTGCAGTTATCTCGGCTGGTCTCTGGCAGTAGTGGCTGGCGGCGGTTGAGATGGCTGTAGTTGCCATCTACTGAGGTGTGGGACAAAGCACAGATGAGTGACCCAAAGTATGTGTCTGCTGAGGCTACTGAGGGTGGGTCCATAAGTGTTAATGGCATGGGGCGGTGGAAGCTAGTTATAGTTGCCAGGTCTGGTGATGATGGGTGGCTTGTTGGTGGGCTGTGGTGTTGTGTGTCACACTGTGGCTGTGGAAGTGACTGTATTTGCTGTTGAATGGGCTGTTGCACCAAGCTACTGTTTTTACTGTTGAACATGCTGCTGCATCTGCTGAACAGGCTGCTGCATTTGCTGTTGAACAGGCCACTGCATTTGCTGTGGAACGGCCTGCTGCATCTGTTGGATGGGCAGTGGCATCAGCTGCTGGATGGGCTGCTGTGTCAGTATTGGAGGTGCAAAGGTGGCTGTAGGCCTAAATGTGATGTAAATAGCTTGGTGGAGTAAACTGCGTTGGTCTTGTTGCTGTCTGTCCTTGCATTTTTAGAGATCTTATAAGAGCAAGAAGTCTCAACTTAAAAATCCTCAAAGGACTGGAGATATTCTTCAGATGTGTGGTCATTCTGGGACTTTTGGCAGATCTTGCAATCCAGCTGGTCTTCAAGGGCTTCTAATTTACTTCTCTTTTCTTGGGCCTCAGTCTTGAAACCTGACTTGCTCATATTTGGGGTTGCACATGCTTGGGCACCGGGGGGGGGGGGGGGGGTGTAGGAGGCTGGAAAGACTTTGGGGAGAAGTCAGATAATCATAGTGGTTCCTCCTTCGATACAAATCCATTGCCAACTGAAATGAACTCCATTGAACATTGCTCTCTATGTGGGGGTTGACTTTTCTTTCTGATGGGCCAGTATCAGGTGGTCTTGAAATTGTGGTTTAATGGTTGGCTTAAAGGCATGCTTGGAGGAATGGTGGTGCACGATGTGCGTGTTTAGAAAGCAAAAGTTCTTCTTGAGCCCCGTCTGCCTATCAGTGAGATAAAGTGCACCCTGTCCAGATTTCATATGTGTGATCTTGCCATACATTGTCCTCTGGAACTTTGGGCTCTAGAACCACTGTTTACAGGCAGTCTATCTTGTTCTAAGCGCAGACTTTATCCCATTGTGCCTCCCTCTTAATTGGATCTTTATAGTCCATGAGTCTCTTGTTAAACAGTCGTTCATTATACATCAGAAATTCAATGGGCTTTGTCTCATCTTCTTTAAATATAGCAATTGTTCTCTTACTTGTCTCTGCAGTAGCCTCATGTGTAGCCTCCATAGTATCCTCCTGTGTAGCCTCCCTAGCAGCCTCCAGTGTAACCTCACCCCAGTAGCCTCCTGAGTATCAGCCACACTTCCACTCTCACTCTCTGGGCTTTTGGACCTTGTCTGTTGCAGCAGGCATTCTCTTTTGCTTCTTTTTTGTTGGCATTTTAAGATTACCTTAACGTTTAACACCCTATAAAAATTCAACTAAAATAACAAACAGAAATGCCACAAAGTGATATCCAAACTATTGCAGAGTATTCAGTCCAATGAAAATATGTCCGATTTGATCTGTACTGCTCGATTTTTAGTAATGAAATAAATACTGAGGCCTGAATCGGGGTTCATATAGAGAATTGCATACCTTTGATGTCATCTTTTCAATCCCATCCCCATCAGGAAGCCATAGTAAACCCATCGTACATCCATCTTTTTAATCATTTTTGAATCTTTTGACATTGTCATCCTATCGGCCAGATTCAAATCTTTTCAAATGTCGCTGAGGGAGATAAAAGGTTATAATTGGTATATGATTTCAAGGTTCCCGATAGGTTTATGACAACAGAGATTGCTGTATGACAGAAAAGGCCATACGTTGGCCACAGCGGAATATGATAGGCTTACAACAAGGTAATATGAGTTTAAGATCAAATAAGAATCGGGAATAGTTTACAAGAATTTCAAACCATTTGAAATTTTTTGGAACCTTGCGGATTTTTATACGATAGGTTTATGATGCTCCCAATTGTCCTGATTCAGGTTTACAAGGCAAAAGATGAAAAAGATTCACTTCCCAATTCCATAAATTGCACAATCAGGAACAAGGTTTGTGGTATCTCGCAATAGTGGAACAGCCCTCTAAGTCTCAAATCATTTGTTTTTTATTTACAAGTGTATTAGTCAAATACAGTATGTGGTGGTTAATAAAGTCTCTTATTCCACAGTAGTACCTAATCAAGTTAGTGTTTTGATCATAAAGAAAAAAACATCATAAAGGTCTAATCAAATCTGCAATCTTTATTGAATCATTAATGTGTGAATGCTTTAATAATTTCTATCAAAGACAATCAGAGAGTTAAAGCATGAAACAATAGATATATGTTCATTAAAAACTACAATTTTACTCTCCTTTTTCTCATATCTTGCTGTATAGTCTACATTTCATCTTCAATACACAAACAATAGACTAGAGGAGTAACAATTTTTCAGCAGTTCTTTTTATTGGACACAATGCAAGCCTAGTTAACCAATGTTTACTGTTGTGTAAAATGGTCAGCCAGTGTTCTGTAATTTCCTTTTCTTTCCCATCAAATAAGCTTAATGGCCCAACAAGTATGACATAGATACACTAAGCCTTGCTTATAAGTTGGTATTTAATTATAACAAAAAAAAACAGATATTTTTGCTTTATGTCTGAGAATAGTTGCTTTATTGTTCAATGCATAAATATTTTCAAATGAATCTTTATATATCTGTGCATATATGGCAGATTGTGATCCTGATACTAATTAGTAGTTTCTTTAGCCAAACAGGACTTTGTCTGGGTATAATTGGAAGGACAGGAGAGCCATTACCGTTCATCATTTTTCAGTTGTCCAGGGCAATTGCACCCCAGAGACCACTTGAGCTACTGAGACAAATACTGTATGGGATTGGCTTGGAGACAAAGTCTCTACATAATTTTGAGTAGGCGGTAATATTAAAAGAATGATCTTGTAGATTTGTTGCAGTATAAACAGATTATGGAAGTGGTCGATAACAGGGGTTTTCTATTCTTAAATGTTAACTTGAAATGTATTCACTGATCAAGTACAATAGAGATTTGATTTGAATTTGGTTAAAATATGTGCACATTTGTGATACTTTCCTCAGTTTGTTAGGGTTTTTGATGTTCTGAATTTTTAACCGTCTGTTTGTGGATAACTTTATCAGGAACAAGTAAAACTTCGTGAGGTCTTGTAAAGTGAGGTTGATATCCTTGGTGGCATAGTGGCTGGCAAGTTTAGCCTCTAATCACAGGCTGCCACCTCTGTAGGGGTTCAGCTCCTACCAGTGGCATTTGCTGTGGCCCTGTCCCTATATTACCCAGTATGTTAAACAGTATCTAAAACCACTACTATTGACCTTTCTAGGTAAGGCCAAAGTTTAGTTTTTTTTCACTACTCTTTCAAAAATAATGTCATATCAGAAGGAGCATTTGGTGAATTGGAAAGTCCAATTGGACTTTCAGAAATTGGACTTTCTGCCAGTAGAATAAGAAATGCCACCAGATTGGACTTTCTATCAAGATATATAAAAATGAATTATATGTCCCATATATGACATTTGTGATTGAAAATTGACCAGTCTGATACTGATACATTTCTATTTCTTTCCCAGAAATTGAAATAAGCATTTCACTTACCATTCTTGAGCTGGAAAAATGATTTCTTGGTAGGGGGAATCATGTTGTGTTCTGCTGGAAAAAAAAGAAATGAATAAAAATTATTAATCTATTCTCATCTTAAAATCTTCGGGTTATGTAATAATATTTTATGACCAGGGATAACCGTAAACAGGGGTCCGCAGTACCTGTATATTTAAACATAAAGTATAAACTGGATCAAAACCACATGTGCCCCAACCTTTAGTTTAGAATTTGCATATGCTATTGCTATTTGCAAAGAATTGGCCATTATTTCAACACACTGGGAAAGTTAACCACTGACCACTAATATCCACAATGCCTGCTCGAGATCTCTAACAATTGCCAGGGAAGGACTAAAGATATTCTTGTGCCTTTTCAACCTTCATTTTCCCCACGATTACATGGCATATTTACAACACATTACATCAAATAATCTAATAAATTTTAAACAAATATTATTTTTCTTCTCCTTAGAGTCTGCTGGTAAAGATATTAAGTACTATAACCGTATAATTAGATTATATGGCCCGAACTGAACAGTCTATTTTGAACGATTAAAAAGCAACCTTGTTCACAGTTTGTTGAACAACTTCAATATCCAATATAACAATTTCTATGTATGTCTTACACCTTAACAAAACATCTAAACCATAAAAACATAAATACATATATCTGTGACTTTTCACAGTCCAGGAGCTATATTTATGAAAGGAATCACTGACAAAACCTGACCAGAATGAGCCATAAATTTTATTTCGATGTATGTTAATTAGACTAATATTCATTTGATCAAAAAATGTAACAACAAAAAAAGAAGCTATGCATTTTACATAAGAGACTATGATAACTTCTTTCCAGGAGTGTCTGACAATAAGGGACAATGATATACCTTCTATTTGACCAGTTATCTCTATACCTTCTATTTGACCAGTTATCTCAATCATTCTAATTGGTTACATTTATTATTATGTTTTGGCAAATACTTATGGGGTGGGGTGTACATATCCATAAATGGTCAACCTCCTAAATATTAGCCAAAAAGTGGTAACTTATTGATATATCCTCGCTTTCGAGGTTTAGTACATTTGCGATTCAACGTTCGAGAGAGCCCCTTTGTTTGTATGTCATGCTTTGTTTGTATATCATAATAAACTGATGTATCTGAACTAACAGATTGTTTTACTGTTATATTATTGGCGACGAGGATGGGCTGGATGATTTACAGTACACATTAAAGAAGTTTTGAGGTTAGCACAGCAGAATCAATCAGTTGTCCAAGTGCTTAATCTCCGTATCTACGGATTCTAAGGCACACCATCCAGTTCATGAGGCATAAATCATCAAGACGTTAGACATGTTCCAAGTTGTACCCAGGGAGGCGATCCGGTGTTCAGTAGTTAGAAGCTATGGTGGAAATGATTTCTGAAATAGGTAGATTTTTAGTCGACTTTTGAAACATGAGAGATTTGGAGCACTGCGGATATCATGTGGAAGATCATTCCATAACTTCGGGGTATCATAGGAGAAACTGTTGTTGAAATGGACCTTTGATTTATGGATGGAAGCACAATAATGAGGAACCTGGAGGAACAAATTTTTGGGGTTGGAACGTCTTGTATTCATCGCAGATTTGTACAAGGAGAGATATGGTGCAAAATACTTAGGCTGGCCAGTGCTGAGGTACTTATAAACCAAACCTAGGGTTTTGAAGATAATACGTTGTCTGATGGGTAGCCAATGAAGTGTCCTCAGGATGGATGTGATGTGAGTGTACTTTGAAGCACCAGTGACAAACCGTGCAAGAGCATTTTGAACATATTGGAGCCTTGTAGCATTACAGGATGACAAACTGTGAAATAGAGAATTGCAATAATCCAAACGACTACTGACCAGAGAATTTGCAATCACCACTGATGTATTAACAGAAAGAAACCTCCTGATACGATGAAGGTCCCTGAGGCTAATAAAATAAGATTTGATGACAGAATTTACGTGATTGGTGAAACAAAACTTTGCATCAAACAGAACACCCAAATTGCGTACAACATCTGTGGGAGAGAGATAATTACCCAGGATATTGACAGGAAATGAGTCACTGAGCCATTTATATCTGTCTTTGGCACCAAAGACTATGAATTCTGTTTTATCAGGATTTAGCTTGAGTTTGTTTTCAGACATCCAGACCTGAATATCATTCAAACAGGATTTAAGATGGTCAAAAGACTTGAGACTATCATCAGGGGATAAGTGAATGAACAGCTGAGTATCATCCGCATAGAAGTGGTATTTGACTCCAGTATATTTTCTGATGACTTGACCAAGAGGTGTTGTATAGAGGGAAAACAGAAGAGGAGCTGAGACACAACCTTGGGGGACTCCAAACTTCAATTTGAACAAATTCGAGAGACAGGAACCAATCTTGACTGACTGAAAACGATCCTGGAGGTAGTATCTAAACCATTTTAGTGCCAATCCAGCAAAGCCAAACCTAGCTGACAAACAGGATAGGAGTGTGTGTGTGTTATGATCGATGGTATCGAAAGCCGCGGACAGGTCAAGTAGCACCAGTGCTGTGGGCATGCCCTTGGACAGAGCTAAGTGAATCTCATTTTTGATGCACAACAAGGCAGTTTCTGTTGAGTGCCCCACCTTATAGGCTGACTGGAAAGTGTTACCAAGATCATGAGAATCCATGTGAGATCTAATTTGGGCAGCCACTATTCGCTCAACCAATTTTGACAAGAAGCTAAGACCAGACACCGGTCGATAGCTCTTCAAGTCCTCTTTTGAAAGGGTGGACTTTTTGAGGACAGGTGTGACAATAGCTTGTTTAAAAGGATTTGGGAAAATGCCATTTTTGAGGGACAAGTTAACCAGCTTTGTCAATGAAGGGAGTAGGATGTCTAGACATTGTTTCACAATATGTGTGGGACATGGATCAGGGCCTTACCTTTCTATCTGAGAAAACCACTGAAGGAGTGGCTAGACAGATGCATAGAGAGTGGCATATATGAGAAAGTCCCAGATGGTGAACCCATCACATGGTGCTCACCCCTCGTGGTACAACCAAAACCACAATTTGCACAAACTGACAGAGATGAACTAAAACTGCACATGATCAGAGCCAGCATTGATCTTCGCGTTCCAAACAAATACATGGAACGCCACAGAATCACACAGAACACGGTTGTAGAGGACTTCACCCACAAATTCCATGGCTGCAAGATATATAGCAAGTTAGATATGACCATGGAATACCACCAGCTGACGCTACACCCAGCATCAAGGGCAATTGCCACCTTCAGCACACCATGGGGCAACATGTGACCCAAGAGGCTGATTTTTGGTGCCAAATCATCACAGAATGCATTCGATGAAGTCATATACAAAATATTTGGGGAAAACCGAAGGGATGTCATCCCTTTGTTGAAACCAAAGGGATGACATCCTGATTGGTGCAAAGACAAAAGAAGAGCACGATAAGATACTGGAGAAAGTACTCCGAAGAGCTGCTGACTATGGAATCACCTTCAGCCCAGAGAAGTGCCACTTTGGTACAAAAGAAATTGACTTCTACGGCTACAAGTTCAGTGGAGACTGTCTGAAACCAGCTGATTACAAGATAACGACAGTGAGAGAAGCAGGGAGACCTGAAGATAAGACTGCCGTAAAGGGGAGCTGGACGAATCGGCCCTTTGCCAAATCGGCCCTCGGCAAATTGGCCCCCTAAAAAAGTCGGCCCTCGGCAAATCGGCCCCCTAAAAAGTCGGCCCTCGGCAAATTGGCCCCCAAGTTGATAACAAGCAGGAAACAAAGTGTGCAGAGTGTGTTGCACAAGCAATAGGCAATTTGCAGCTTATACATAGATCCATGCATATATTTTATTTATTATTTGCTTATTTATTTTAGTGACATGCAATTTTCATTAAAAAAAAACACATTTTTATTTTATATGCATAATTTGTGAGGTCACAAGTATAAAAAAATGAACATGATTTTAATGAATGGTATCTGTATTTGTACTACTTGTAACGTATCATTTTTCAATGTCACATCATACTGTGTATGATATGTTTGTTAGCAGTGTGATAGGTGGGTTTGCTACCCTAGCCCACCCAGATGAAGAAGTTATTGTGAAAAAAGGGTAAATGAAATTATTTTGTTAAAAAAATGATATCATGCTACTTTAGAATTCCAAAGTCGAATGATAATTGAAGAAATAAGAGGTCCTTTTATAGAGGAAAAACATCACTTAGTTTTAATACTTTTATTGAAATAATTGACAATGTTTTGACAATAGTGTTGATTGTTTATGTGTTGTTTTACTAAATCTAATTAACACATATGAAAGATGTCATCCCATGTCAATCCCTTGTAACCTATATGCAGTAAAGCTTGTTTATGTTAGAATTATAAAATGCAATTACATTGTCTGCACAGCCTCTGTGGTGGGATTATAACTTTTGTGATCTTTGGTATTTGTTTAGTATAGGGATTACAATCTAAAGTGTTAAACAAACAGTATTAGATATTAAAAAGTGGTGGTTCCCTTTAATATCCCTGCAGAGGATTATATCATCCCCCCACCTCACCCTTGTGGGTATCAAAGAGAACAATAGGCATTTATTTCATATCTCTACAATTTAATACAAATAATTAATTAATATCATTGCTATTATATTATTAATTTTATAATTTAGCTCACAGGTAACCCCAATGTATATGTGTTGTTGTGAAAAACCCATAAATCATATGTACACTTATCTATCTACATCCAGGGAGCCGATTTGACCATATATTAATTTCAAGGGGGCCGATTTGACCATAAAATATTTTATAGGGGGCTGATTTGACCAGGTAATATTATTTTGGGGGCCGATTTGACGGGGGCCGATTTGGCAAAGGGCCGATTTGTCTATGATTCCCGTAAAGAGCGTCTTAGGCATGATTGGGTACCTATCGAAGTTCATAGAATAGAATAGAATAGAATAGAATAGAAACATTTATATAGCGCAAAATTGATGCAACATCCTCTAATGCGCTTGAAATCAAAAAGGGAAAGTCGAGGGACGTTCGAGGTCATGATACAAGGTTAGCGCCCGCCAGGGAGATGTACTATGGTGGAGGATATGCTAATCTAAACAAGTAGGTCTTTAGCTGGCTACGGAAACCTGTTATTGTTTTTTGTGATCGTACTGATTGTGGGAGTCTGTTCCATTCTATGGGGGAAGCCACTGCAAAACCTCTCCTACCGATGGCCTTTTTGTGAGAGGCTGAGGAAAGAGAAAGACGATTTCCACGTGTTAGACAACTGGTTTTGATCAAGGATGATAGGTATATGGGTTGAGAGAAATTTATAGCCTTGAAAGTAATTAGATTGTACTTAAACAAGATACGGTAAGTGATAGGAAGCCAGTGTAGTTTTTGAAGAAAAGGAGTGACACGGCTAGTTCTATCAAGTCTAAAAACAATTCTACAAAGGGCATTTTGTATCTTTTGGAGTTTAGCAACATTGTACTTACTGATGCCATAAAGTAGGGAATTGCAGTAGTCAAGTCGACTACTGATCATTGAGTTTGCAAGCAAGGCTGCAGTTTCCACACTGAGGAATTTACGGATACGTCTTAGGTTCTTAAGGTGGTAGTAGCAGGCTCGACACATATTAGTTATGTGGTTGGAAAAGGTGTTTCCAGAGTCAAAAATTACACCCAGGTTCTTGACTGTATCGGTAGGGGAAATAGAATTTCCGAGAAGTTGAGTAGGGAATTTATTTATGAGGGACTCTCTGGCTTGTCTATCACCTATTATAATAAATTCAGTTTTCTCGGGGTTGAGTTTCAATTTCACGCCAGCCATCCAGTTTTGGATACATGTGAGACACTCTGTAAGCTCAGCGAAACTGGAATCAAAATTCCTATTGTCCAATGCTAGATATATTTGGGTGTCATCAGCATATAGATGGTGGGTGACATTGAAATTGGAAATGATATTACTGAGAGGGGTTGTGTAAAGGGTAAAAAGGAGGGGGCCCAGGACAGAACCCTGAGGCACACCATACGGAAGTGAGAACACATCTGAAAAGCTATTTCCTAATTTAACCTTCTGTTTCCGGTTTGAGAGATAGGATCTGATCCACCTCAACACAGTGCCATCAACCCCAAACCAATCTCTTAGGGAATTAAAAAGAATGTCATGGTCGATAGTGTCGAATGCCGCTGAGAGGTCCAGCAATGTGAGTGCAACAGCCTTACCAGAGTCCAACGAAGCAGCAATGTCATCCTGGATTTTCAACAGCGCTGATTCTGTGGAATGGAGTCTTCTGTAAGCGGATTGGTTGACATTGGAGAGCCCCTCGCTATCGATATAATTATTTAACTGTTTGGCAGCTACTTTTTTGATCAGTTTGGATAAAAAACTAAGGTTGGATACCGGTCTATAGTTTTTTAGGAGATTTCTGTCTAAGCTTGGTTTCTTGAGAAGAGGGGTGACATATGCTGTTTTAAAACAGTTTGGGAAACTCCCTTCTTTGAGTGAATAGTTTATAATATTGGTGATTGGAGTGACCAAAATGTCCGCACACTCTTTGACTAGTGCGGTAGGTATTGGGTCCAGGTCACATGATTTGGTGTTGGATGACCTTAGGATTTTGAGGATGTCATCCTCAGATACAGGCTCAAAAGAGGTCAGGGCACTGCTGTTACTCTTCGGTATTGTGAGGGAAACAGGCACTGATGACTCTAAAGCAACTCTGATTTTCACAATTTTGTCACTGAAAAAATGACCGAAAGTGTTAGCTAAATCAGTAGGACTAATATGATCGGGTAGGATGATAGTTGAGGTTTTGTGCAAGATTTTCTTGAAAGTGTTCCACAGAGCCTTGGGGTTACCATTATTTTCAGCAATGACAGTGGAATAGTGCCTGCGTCTTGATTGTTCCAGTAGGAAATTGTAGCGATTGACAGCAGCTCGATATCTTCTCCGGTTGGTTGCAGAGTTGTTACTGCGCCATACTCGCTCACACTTGCGCTTCAGACGCTTTGCTGAGAGGATGTCTGAATTCACAAAGCCTTTGTCGGGGTGCACTGGAGCCATTTTCCTCTTTATTGGGGCATGCTTGTCTAGAATGCTGCGCAAGGTGTTGAAATATTGGTGACTGAGCAAACTGGCTGTTCTGTCAGGATGCTTGATTAGATCAGAATTCAGGATGTCCTCTTTAAAATCCGTGATGTTTATCTTGTGAATTTTCCGGGTATTAACTTGTCTAAATTTGCAGGGAACCTCAATAGGTATATTGACCGAAAAAGTGATGGCAAGATGGTCAGATAGCCCAGCTATAACCTTAGCGCAGAATGCCTTTGAAAAGGTGTCCCTCACACATATGACATCTAATATATGGCCATGAATGTGTGTTGGGGAATCAATAATTTGGGTGAAATTGTATTGGCAGAGGGAATCATTGAATTTCTGCGACCAACCATCCTGTTTATCCAGGTGTAGATTTAAATCACCTAATATTACATTTTCACAACATGATAAGGCAGCACCTTCGACAAAGGAACTGAAATCCTCAATGAAATTGGCTTTGGAAACATTGGGGGGCCTATACACAGTATGGAAAACAATATCCTGAGCATTGCCTGTGGATAGGTGAACAGATATGGACTCAAAGGTATTGAAACATGGTTGAGGCAGAACCTTAAAATCAATATCATCACGGATGAAAAACCCGACACCACCACCTCTCCCCTGCTGGCGTGGAACATGAGTACATTTATAGCCCGGAGGAGTGACACTTGCTATAAAGCTGTCTGTGTCGTCTGGTCGAAGCCAGGTTTCAGTGACCGCAATAATATCAGACTTATTGCTATTGATAAATTCTGCAAGAGCAACAGACTTGTTTCTAATGGATCTGATGTTTATTAGACTCCCAGTTAGAAGGCTAGTATTTGGGCCAGGATTTATACTGACATCCCCTGAGAGGATCAACAAGATGGACACCCATGGGCTGACATGTTTATATGAATGTGTTACCCTACGAATATGTCCTTGTATAGCCAAAAAGGCATAATTGACCCCATTGAGACATGGGTGAATGCCAGAAGCAAAATATATGGTTGAATAGGTGGGGAAAGAAAAAGGCAGACTTGAGGCAACAGGAATTGGTGTTGTAGAAGGGTTGTCAGTGGTGGTATTGGTTGCTCGAGCAACCAGCAAAAAGTAAAGACAGAGCCAGAAAGTGCAATGCATGTCCAAAAGAAATACCAAAAAAAGAAAAAGAAAACTAGAAAAAGATGAACCTACCTTTCCTGTGTACCCACCTGTCTAAACAGCAAACCATAGATAAGTAAGTTTAAGAACACTAAAAAGATTGGTGCAGGATTAGTATGGACAAGGTGTGATATTGTTTGGTTGTAATTTTATTTAAGTTATTGGGTTAACTAGTTATAGTGAGAAATGGACAAGGTGTGATATTGTTTGGTTGTAATTTTATTTAAGTTATTGGGTTAACTAGTTTTAGTGAGAAATGTTAAAACAATGTGTGAGAATCCGCGGGAAATGTCCGGTGAGCGATAATACCCGATAGAGCACTATTTACAATTCTACCAAGTTGAAGGAGGTAGTATGTGCAAGCAGTGAATGTTGAACAACTAAATATTTTATAAAATGACAATAAAAACAGATACAGACCAGCAAGCTGTGTAAAAACGAGAATATTAGTACCGGTCCGTTATAACAATATAAAAACACGTCTCGCCTGGCAAATGCTAAAACAGGGGTTTTCATACTAAACAATGCAACAATGACTGCACCATTAAGAAACCTAACAAGATATTGATTTCAAATGGGGGAACCATGAGCAGAAAGCATTTGACAAACTAAAGCAATGCATCACAGAAGACACAACACTCAGCTATTTCAATCCAAAGCTCCCAATTGTAGTCCGTACTGAAGCAAGCTACAAAGACGGGATTGCAGCTGCCCTATTCCAGAGGACACATAAAAGCCTACAACCAGTGCACTTTGTTAGCAGAACCTTGAACGATGTAGAGAAAAGGTACAGTCAAACTGAGAAAGATGCCCTAGCTGTCAAGTGGGGGGAAGGACCGACTGTCAATCTATCTTTTGGGGGCACCTAAGTTCCAGATAGTGACCAGCCACAAACCACTAATTCCTATGTTCAGCAAACCCACAACAAAACTGCCACCCCGGGTTGAAAAGTGTGTGATGGCACTGCAAGACGTAGACTATGAGATTGTCTATGAACCTGGGAAGGATGAAAGAGACCCCCTAGACTACCTCTCAAGACACCCACTGCCAGAAACAGGATCTGATCACATTGAGAAAACAGTAGCAGCAGTTGTCCAAACAAGCCACGCGATTGTGCTGGAGGACATAGCAAGGGCAACTAAGTGTGATCTACAGCTGCAGAAGATAATAAGGTGCATGACACTACACATGTGGGAACACCACAAAAGAGACCAAGATATCGCCCCATTTTACCCAGTGAGAACAGAATTGTATGAAGCGAATGGTATCCTGATGAGAATAGGCAAAATCATATTACCAGATAAACTAAAGCTGAAGTCTGTAAAAGCAGCACATAAACTGGGACACTTGGGCATCACTAAGACAAAACAACTCCTCAGACAGAAATATTGGTTCCCAGAGCTCAGTAGCCTAGTGGAGGAGACAATTGGACACTGCTACGAGTGCCAGGTCGTCACAGACAGCAGAGTCAAGGAACCTACAAAGACAGTGCAGATGCCAAGTGAGGTTTGGGGAGAGGTCTCAGCTGACTTTGGAGGACCCTACCCAGATGGTCATTACAACCTAGTCCTGATTCACAAACGTTCAAGATCCCCAGCTGCAGAGGTGATGCACTTGACATCAATCAACTAAGTGTGATCTACAGCTGCAGAAGATAATTAGGTGCATGACACTACACATGTGGGAACACCACAAAAGAGACCAAGATATCGCCCCATTTTACCCAGTGAGAACAGAATTGTATGAAGCGAATGGTATCCTGATGAGAATAGGCAAAATCATATTACCAGATAAACTAAAGCTGAAGTCTGTAAAAACAGCACATAAACTGGGACACTTGGGCATCACTAAGACAAAACAACTCCTCAGACAGAAATATTGGTTCCCAGAGCTCAGTAGCCTAGTGGAGGAGACAATTGGACACTGCTACGAGTGCCAGGTCGTCACAGACAGCAGAGTCAAGGAACCTACAAAGACAGTGCAGATGCCAAGTGAGGTTTGGGGAGAGGTCTCAGCTGACTTTGGAGGACCCTACCCAGATGGTCATTACAACCTAGTCCTGATTCACAAACGTTCAAGATCCCCAGCTGTAGAGGTGATGCACTTGACATCAATCAACTAAGTGTGATCTACAGCTGCAGAGGATAATTAGGTGCATGACACTACACTTGTGGGAACACCACAAAAGAGACCAAGATATCGCCCCATTTTACCCAGTGAGAACAGAATTGTATGAAGCGAATGGTATCCTGATGAGAATAGGCAAAATCATATTACCAGATAAACTAAAGCTGAAGTCTGTAAAATCAGCACATAAACTGGGACACTTGGGCATCACTAAGACAAAACAACTCCTCAGACAGAAATATTGGTTCCCAGAGCTCAGTAGCCTAGTGGAGGAGACAATTGGACACTGCTACGAGTGCCAGGTCGTTACAGACAGCAGAGTCAAGGAACCTACAAAGACAGTGCAGACGCCAAGTGAGGTTTGGGGAGAGGTCTCAGCTTACTTTGGAGGACCCTACTCAGATGGTCATTACAACCTAGTCCTGATTCACAAACGTTCAAGATCCCCAGCTGTAGAGGTGATGTACTTGACATCATTCAAAGCCACACGAAGAGCCATGAAAAAAATATTCTGTGACCTAGGAGCACCAAGAAAAATATGCACAGACAACGGACAGCCATTTAATTCCAATGATTTTCAGGAATTTGCACTGAAAGAAGGGTTTGAACATCACAGGGTGACACCACTACACCCACAGGCAAACGGAGAGGCAGAGTCATTTATGTGACCACTCAACAAGATGGAACGAATTGCACATTTACAACAAAGAGACCACCATCTAGCATTAAGTGACCTACTCACAGGATAACGGTCTACACCACACCCAGCCACAGGTGTTGCACCATTGCAAACCACAAAATAAGATCTAAACTGTGTGGTGGCAGGCCGGACCTAATTGAGGGAGACCCAGAGGTCACACTACGCGATGCCAATTACAAGGCTAAGCAAAGAGAGCATGATAAAGGACACCTCAAAAAGCCACATAATTTCAGCGTAGGAGACTTTGTTTTGGTGAGACAGAAAAATCAAACAAAACTGCCCACACCTTATGAGCCTGTACTCTACAGCATCACTGAAATAAATGGTACCCAGGTGACAGTCCAGAGGACGACTGATGGGAGATGTATCACAAGGCATTCGGACCAACTGAAAAATGCAAACCGCCTGCTGGGTGAAAACGAGACACCAGCACCCAGAGATTACCACCTAGCAACCAGTGATGAGTGGGACATACTGAGACTAGAACCAGAAGCAGACCACTTGGTGACAGACCCACCAGAGATCCACCATCCCGCAACGGAAGGCATGAATGAGGCTGATCGCACCACCAAGCCCCAACCGGAAGAGGGTCAAGGAACACCAACATAAACCCTTAGACGATCCAACAGATGAAGAATGCCACCCAAACACTTGAAGGATTACCTCACATAAACATAGACAATCCTGGACAAAGATGGTGTGCATAAAGGGCAGAATAACCCCAAGGAGCCGGAGGGTAGTCTACTCCTATGAATGCTCCACACCATATGAAAAAAAATGTCTGTTAAAATGTGTGCTGAGAGTGATCGGGCAGAATAAACCCGAGGAGCAGGAGGGTAGTCCACTCCTGTGAATGCTCCACCACTAGAATAAATATATGTGGAAATGTATTATGAAAAAGTGTAAAGGACTGCTCATATACTTTTATAAAAGGGAGCTGGACGAATGGGCCCTTTGCCAAATCGGCCCTCGGCAAATGGGCCCCCTAAAAATTTGGCCCTGGACAAATCGGCCCCAGTTGAAAACTTTTGTAATTTAAACTTATTTAAACCATCAAAATGCTAAGAAACATTACAAGAGATAAAATTAAAAAGAGATATTCTTTGAGTCTTATTAAAACAGAAAAATAAGGGGTCCTTTTCAACAGAAACTACTTGCCTTAATTGAAATGGTGTTGAATTAAAATCTAGTCCATGTCAATGTTGCCTAAGGGGGGGGGGGGGGGGGGGCAATTCTGTATAATTATGTATAATGGTGAGAACTTTGGGGAGATGTGATTGACACACATCAAAGATAATTGGATGCTGTAATCACTCTATTGAGAATAGAGACATTGATTATATGTTTTTTGACAAAGTGTAATTAACACATATAGAATAGAATAGAATAAAATAGAAACATTTATATAGCGCAAAATTGATGCAACATCCTCTAATGCGCTTGAAATCAAAAAGGGAAAGTCGAGGGACGTTCAAGGTCATGATCCAAGGTTAGCGCCCGCCAGGGAGATGTACTATGGTGGAGGATATGCTAATCTAAACAAGTAGGTCTTTAGCTGGCTACGGAAAACTGTTATTGTTTGTTGTGATCGTACTGATTGTGGGAGTCTGTTCCATTCTATGGGGGAAGCCACTGCAAAACCTCTCCTACCGATGGCCTTTTTGTGAGAGGCTGAGGAAAGAGAAAGACGATTTCCAGGTGTTAGACAACTGGTTTTGATCAAGGATGATAGGTATATGGGTTGAGAGAAATTTATAGCCTTGAAAGTAATTAGATTGTACTTAAACAAGATACGGTAAGTGATAGGAAGCCAGTGTAGTTTTTGAAGAAAAGGAGTGACATGGCTAGTTCTATCAAGTCTAAAAACAATTCTACAAAGGGCATTTTGTATCTTTTGGAGTTTAGCTACATTGTACTTACTGATGCCATAAAGTAGGGAATTGCAGTAGTCAAGTCGACTACTGATCATTGAGTTTGCAAGCAAGGCTGCAGTTTCCACACTGAGGAATTTACGGATACATCTTAAGTCCTTAAGGTGGTAGTAGCAGGCTCGACACATATCGACACATGACATATGAAAGATGTCAGGATATTGCAATCAATCTCTTGTAACCTATGTGCAATAAAACTTGTTTATGTTAGAATTATTAAAAGTGCAATTACATTGCCTGCACAGCCTCTGTTGATGGGATTATAACTTTAGTGATCTTTGGTATTTGTTTAGTATAGGGATTACTAGCTAAAATGTTAAACAAACAAACAGTATTAGACATTAAAAGCTGGTTCTTCACTTTGATGATGCAGAGGATTATATCATCTCACCCCTTGTGGGCATCAAAGAAATTTCAATTACATGATAGATCAGGAACCAAACTTCATATCTCCACAATTTAATACAAATTATTATTATTACTATTATTATTATCATTTTATATTTTAAACAGATTATATTTTATCTATGGTTGTGACTTTAAAAATGATAATAATGCAATAATTATTGGAAGAAAAATCAAATAATACCAGTCACTGTGAAAATTTTGAATACAAATCTATGAGAAGGTCAGAGTAAACTGAAGAGATACATAAAACTCAAAGGTAAACCTAAATGTCTGAGGGTTATTGTGAAAAAATACATAAATCTTATGTACACTTACCTATCTATCTATATATAGGGGGCCGATTTGACCATGTATTATTTTATAGGGGGCCGATTTGACCATAAATTATTTTACAGGGGGCCGATTTGGCAAAGGGCCGATTTGTCTATGATTCTTATAAAACATGTGTATATATAACTCTTATATAACTAGTCAAATTATATGTACTTTATTAGCAAAGTATGTTTACTCAGGTAGCAAAATATGTGTACTAAATTAGCAAAGTATATGTACTGTATTAGCAAAATATGTTTACTCAAGTAGCAGAATATGTATGCACAATTAGCAAAATATGGGTAACCAATTATTTAGAAAAATAACTTCCTGAACTCAAACCATGAAGATGGCACTAGTAAACTATATTGTGGTAAATTCGATAAACAAGCCATGGGGAACTTTACAAATAGCTATGAGACAGTCTACCATTTTATACCTTACATAGCAAGTAATTATGCAATACCAGACATAGCAAGTAATTATGTAAGACCATACATAGAGAAAAAACAGGGGGAGAGATGATATATCCTCGCTTTCGAGGTTTAGTATGCTTGCGATTCGACATTCATCGGATGTGAGAGAGCCCCTTTGTTTGTATGTCATGCTTTGTTTGCATATCATAATAAACTGATGTATCTGAGCTAACAGATTGTTTTACTGTCATATTACTCATCCAATTAAGGTCCTATACCTAGGTTACATTTTTCTGTTCTGGAGTCAAGAGCTATAGATAAAATGGGCTCTTGCACTTTCGATTGTGGATGATAGCATTACAGCCCACTTCGTGTCTTGGTAGGACATCTTTCGCATGATTTGGTGGGATGGGCAGTTGGCTAGGATACATCGACACAACACGGTAAAACATTTGTATTCAGAATTGCTTTTGTAAATATTTGAAATGGGCATTATATCCTCTTATTGGCCATACTAAAACATACAATTTGGAGGGGTAAAAGAGTAGTAGGTTGGACGTCTTGTTTTTTAACAACTAGTACATAAACAATGACACCATAGGGTGTAACGTAAGCATTAAATTCCTCAAATGATAGTTGGACCATATATATGGGTCTCATCAGTGGCAATTTCTCATATTTTGGTGACTCCTTGATTTATTTATTTGGGTTTAACCTCAAAGTTGGTCAAAGTTCTGTACTGTAAACTGCTGACCATCGTTGAGCAAGTACTAGCTTTACCACATGAGTTCAAGCGGAGATTTGAACTCTGATGTCATAGGTCGGAGAGGAGTGTGTAACCACCGTGCCATCGTGTGACTCCTTGAAGTACCTTTTTGGAGCTGATACCATACTGTCTATGTGTACTAGTACTGAATTGGTCACAGCAGGTACATATTGCTTCCAGAAACTTACCTCCCTGGCACTGTCCTATCTGCCCCACCCATTCTGTGTCCTTGCAGACTAGATGCCAGGCCTGGTTTGAGTTGTTACACTGCACTTTCACACCCTTAGGATTTTGTCTGGTTAACACCAGGCCTGGAGAGACCTCTGGGTCTGCACAACCCACAGCTAAATAAACAATGAAGAGTTGATAATAATCTAAGGCTATGGTCACATTTATCCTATTTGACATTACCACCCACTGAGTCCATCTTTGTCAATAGTCCAAGCTTGTTTACATTCTGATTTTGGATCCTATTTATAAGACACTGCAATGATTGTGAAGTAGACAAACTTATCATGGTACAAACCCTTGTTTTGTTCTCCATCCTAAAAAAAATTGTGTACCTGAGAGAACACATTCATGCCACGGTATAAATCTTACCAGTTCCAAACAAAATAATGGTCCAAGTCTACTTTTTGTACTTCTATTTTTATTGGTATGAAATTATAAGTATTTTTGTTTAAATCTGTAGAAATATGTGTTACTTATATGTTATATGGTAAATATTTATATATATACATATTTAAGGTCATCTATGACGCACTGAACGATATGACATCACTATCAAGTTACAGAAACATTACAAGTGTAACGAAATCTGCTCAAGATATTTGTAAAATAAACCTCAACTTGTACCTGTACCTGTAGTTTACAAGTACACGTTGGGGTACAAGTAGCCTTGCTCAAGGTCTCTAATGAAAGACAAGTGGCGGCAAAGATTGCTACTTTTGGAAAAGTAACACTGTTACTGTCAAATGACTGACAAGAGTTAATATTACTCAAAGGGTAAATCATCCGAAAAAGTCTGGTCAGTCAGTGATCATGTATGAATAATAAAACAATTTTATCAAAGAACAAAGTGATTAGAATAAAAAAAAATTGATAGCTGGTGTATACAAGTTTCTGAATAGCTTTTAAGAAATGTTCACCTGAATTTTGTCATGCTTTTTAAGTGGGAGCTCTAGCAAGGCTCGCGTTTCTGGAGATCACTTTTTTCCTTTTTTAAGCACGAGCTCTAGCTTGGCTCGCACTTCTAGAGATCCCTTTTTTTATCTTTTTCGCTTTTTTGTCTCTGGGCTATCATGAATTGTGGTGTAGCAGGAGAAGTACCTGTCACATCACTGAAGTTAAGCAGCAATGGGCTACATTAATACTTGGATGGGTGACTGCCTCAATGCACTATTCATGTCTCTGATGGCTATGATGGCATTCTAATAGGACGAAACCCCTTTTGGCCTTGGTTTTTTTTTTTGTCTCTGGACTTTCATGAACTGTGGTGTAGTAGGATGAGTACCTGTCTCATCAGTGAAGTTAGCAATGGGCTACGTTAGTACTTGGATGGGTGACCACCTCAGTGCAATACTGATGGCTTTGCAGCTCACGCTAGTAGACCAAAACCCCTGTCGGCCTTGTTTGTACAGAAATGACCTACCTTTATAATGTACCAGTATTTGACTGTTGTTGGAGTTCTGCATACTGCCTGTCCTGTATATGTGCAGAGTCACCAGGTTGGTGGTGCTGGTGTATACGTGTTGATTTCTCTCTCCGTTGGAACAGAGCTCGTTAAAACTGGAAAACAGATTGGGAGATAAGATACTGTGAAAGCTGAGACCAGGCTTTAAATTTGTGTGCACAATGATATGTTCAACTGAGACAAAGCTTACATCAATACTGGTATTAATTATTTAAATGATTTAAGTAACATTAAGTATTTCAAAATAACTATACATAGTATAATTCTTATCATTATAATGAAAAGGTAATATTTCATTATTTTAATCATTGCACACAAAAAGCGACAGTACAGAAGACTATATACAAAGAACAAGGAAGGTTAGTGGTAGAGTCTTGAAATGCAAATCACTTTAAGGAAGAGATAAGATAAGATGATGGTCACAGGGAAAGCAACTTGTAAAATTTCAAGCTTCTCGACCAAGGACGTATCTGTGGCGACATTCAATTTGTATTTTTAATACTATCTATGGGATCAGGTTTTGTTCTCAGACACTGCTAGCTGATATTAAAATGTAGATGTAATTAGTTTTGTTTACGCTATAGTGCTTCATTTTAATACTGAATGCTAACCTTTCTTATTTAATTAACTGCGCATGTGACACTATCAATTTCAGATTAGCTTAATCAATAACCTTGATCACATAGACCTTATCAACAATATAAATATGCAAACACACAAATATTTATACAATAACTATGTTTACACTTCTACTGGATTTCCGGTCACGTGTTCAGTGACCTTGACCCTCCTGCAGACGGAATTTCTCCTGACATTAATGCTGTTCAATTCTATTTGCTGTCCCCTTTTCACCTCTAATTGGAAGGCACATCCGGACTGAGAGGATACCATTAAGTAGCCAGGATTATTAGCGATCCGTTCTAATGAGGACTGGCACTTGTAGGCTGTAAAGAAACAAACACATAGAATCATCCCATCATCCCTGAACCGTGCACAGCTGTGGCCACAGTATGGTTGTATCAATTGTACTTAATTTGTCAAAATGTACCTTGGTTCTAGTGTTTCCTACAATAACTTGGTCCTTGACACAGGACACAATATAGAGTACCAACCAAGAGATGTTCATCGATAACATTTATACAGGTGCAGCATCCATATAAGGGAAAAAACTATGGTAGTTACAGTAAAGTAACAGTGGGCATAACTCAATTCTTTTTGGAATTTGCTGTATACAAATTCTGGGCAATGACTACATCAAGACAACATATTATTGGCCCTTAATAGAACCGTAAACGGTTAATTAGATTGTTGTTGTTGAATCTAAGTTTGACTAAGGCCCATCTTCTGAATTTTTTAGGAAGATTCCAGAAGAAGTATTCACGTAATCCTAAAAAAACAAGACCCATAATAATAAGCAACTGAGAAAATCCGGATTATTATCCAGATGGTGATCCAGATCACTCATAAAATGTATTGGAATTTAAGTTTGAACAAAACCCATCATGTATTTTGTTTTTCCTATTAACAAACAGACAAATTGACGTGAAAATAATACCTCCTTAGCAGTATACCCCCTTTAATGAGATCTAAGTTGGACCAAGACCAATCATGCGATTTTTCAAGAAAATCCAAGCAGTAGCTAACAAACAGACAAATGGTCATGAAATTAATACTATCTTGGCGGAGATATTTAATCAAAATTAAATCTAAGGTAATCTCACTTACCATGAATACACTGATAATCTGCTTCCAAATAGACGACAAGTTCCTTGGAACAAATGTTTCTCTTTAGGAGAGTCCCATGTGGGATCTGCACAGAACATTCCCTCTTTCCAGAACACAATTGGTCCATGACATCTATGACGTCACTATGACAGCCGGTCACATATTCTCCTCCCATGTCACATTTACCTTCTTCCATGCGCCCGTACAGAGCCTTGGTCATTAAGATCACTTCATTGTATGCACAACTGGGTTGGAATGTCTGGGCCTGGCAATATTCTTTACAAACTGAAAATATATAATACTAGTCTAGGTTAAGTTTTAGAAGCAATAGAGAGACATATTCAGTATTATTGTGTATTGGTAAAAATCAAATTCCAGCTGTAATTTTTATATCTATTTGGACTTTATTTTGGACATCGCTTTCACCACTGTATATGTCATATCACGACGGGTAGTTTATAAGCAGATGAAACCAGTACATACAGTTGGTCAGAGTTCTGTACTGTAACCCACCGCCTAGACCCTTGGTAAGCAACTAACAACTTTCCCAGGGTCTGGGGTTGAACTGCAGACCTCAGAGGTGGGGGACACGTGTTTTGCCACTACACCAGCATGGTCCCCTTTTCAGCCGTAATTTAGTGTATACCTTAAACCAGTACAAATGTGAAGTAATGGCCTAGTCACACCTTTTTGTATGGTCATATGTGTATGTACTTAACTTTCCGCCTGATTACCTCATTCTAGAAACCCTCATGTCTGGGTAGTACATGTTAAAGAATGAGCCAACCTGAACATCAACCCTTCAGTGTGTATATTTTAGTACAAACTCATAAAGCCCTGTGCGAGGTTTTTCAAACATATTAAAAAGTTGTCCCTAATACAAAATTCTTTCTGGGGTTGCGTTAACTGCCAAAGATGACCTGTCCTAACACAAATCCCAAACAAAGATGTCCTATCCAAATACAAATCCCAAACAAAGATGTACTGCCATAATGCAATTCCCAAGCAAAGGTGTCCTACCCTAAATCAAATCCCAAACAAAGATATCCTACTCTAATGTAAATCCCAAACAAAGACATTTCCTACCCTAATGCAAATCCCAAACGAAGGTCCTACCCTGATGCATAATCCATAACAAAGATGTCTTACCTTAAAGTAAATCCCAAACAAAAGAGTCCTACCCTAATGCAAATCCCAAACAAAAATGTCCTACCCTAATGCAAATCCCAAACAACGATGTTATACCAAAATACGATTCATACTGAACAACAACTGAACACAACTGAAAATCCACAAGCTTGTTCAGTTGAAGCTTCTGACTCCAGCACATAGAGGTGAGAATCAGGCAGTAACAACAATTTATCCTGACTAATAAATTTTATAGAATGGAATAGTGACGAGCAAATATTAAACACATAATAAAAACACTTTTCAGCCCCATTGGGCTTAGTTTTCCCTGTCACATTTTTGAGTTATTGTCGTGATGCAATAGTATATTAACAATTATAACTGTAATTGCCTGTGTCTAGAACTGATGTACATTTCCGGAAGACTCGAAAAAATATGTATAAAGGAAGCACCAAATTCTGCAGGTTTTTTTTCTAATAGAAGATATGACACTCTCACTTTTGAAGGTATGTGCAGTTTATAACTGTATTAATATGCTAATGACCATGAGAAGTCTATTGCGTCTTCAAGCAAATTAATTACATAGTCAAACATAAAATCTCTATTGGGGGTCATCTGATTATATGTGACCCTCTCTTTACTTTGACAGGCGAGGACATATTCTTGGGACCATTTGACCCGATTTCCAACATGCACATCCGCAGGACCATCCCTTTGTGATTTAAGTCGTGTGTTACCTGTCTTTACATTTTTCAGTTAGTTCATTTAATCTCAACTGAACTTCTTGTTGAATTTTTTGTTCTTGTCTTTTGGCGTTTGGAAATTTTGTGTATGAGGTACCAATAGAAAATTGACAACTGTTGGGAACGACACTAGTGTCACAACGAACGGTTGGGCGCATAGCAGTAGATTTGTCAACAACAGACAACTTCCTACTTTTTTTACCTTTGACCTATCTTTAGTCTTTTTGCATGTGCTAGTTTTACATTTTTCAATTTTTGTGAGTCTGTCAACAAAAAGCACTGAGCTGTTCTAGAATTTTGACATTAAAATAATTTTGGTACAGATTTACAGATTACAGAAGTACTGCCAGAAGTAACCAATATTGCCCAACCTGGCATCCTGATCTGACTCAATAAAGGAGGGGGAGAATTTTGAAAATCTCTGTCCGAATGTTTTAAGATATCACTAAGATCAAGGTCAGACTCGCTGGTGTCAGTGGAATTGTCATATCAGGGAACTTGTCCCGGCTAGTGTATGTGTGCCAGCAAGTATTTGGTGCAATAGTGTCAAAAGTTATGTAAGGGATGTTATGTTATATGAATTTTCAATCACTGAAAATAACATTATTCATATGTTGTAGTTATGTACCAGTATGGAGGAAAGTCACTTCCAGGTCCTTAAGGACTCATTTGTGTATTGAGCTGATTAGGGTGGGGTCATATTGCTTGATCCACTAAGGTATTGTTAGGACTTAGCTAGATACCTGGTACCTCTGTACTGGAAGAACATGTGTCATATAAATGTAGTACTGCTCTATCTCACGGTTGGTATGTTACAAGTATTTTAGTTATTTTAATATAACATGTCACTGTTTTAACTGTCATTTGTGTGTTTACATCTTAGAAGTTCTTGTTATTCGTATACAAAATTCTTTTAAATGTTATGTGGTATTATTGCTCTATACTTGTTAGTGAAGGAACAAGAAGTAATTTACAAAGGGTTATTTCCCAGTTATGTGGTGGCATTTAGCTTACATTTAAAGTATGACCACTCATAGGTGTTGAGTTATATCTATTGCATAAGCTCTATAAGGGGCTCTCAAATCGTGTAAAAAATACATAGTTTTCATAGTAGGCCAGTAGTATGGTAATATCTTATCTAATACATAGGTACAAAGTAATATTTAGTAATCAACAAAAGATAATTAGTATTGTGTAATCACTCACTAGAATAGTAAAAATGATTCACAGTGGTAATGTCATTAATCTGTAATCACTTTATTATAGAGTACTTTACAGTAATTAGGTACTCTTATCATCACATAAAGTAATTAGTAACTTCAAGCTGTATAACAATTCATTTTACTGGGTTCAATAAGAACCTGTGATGTTCAGGGTTCATTACTTACTTTGTATGTAAAATAGTAAGTAAATGTCTTATAGTAACTTTTACTCAGAAGTATAAATTTAACTACTCAGATACTTGGGTACTTCTGTACAATGATGCTTTTTAACATACATTGTCAAATTTAACCTAAGGCCACCTGAAGTGTATATTGTAAAGTCATTACGTTAAGGTGGCCTTAAAAGTCAGATTGTAAATAAACTTTAGCGTTTTATAGTAAATAAAATGTTTTCCCCAAGATGAAGTTTTTCACTCACCCTTGGCAACATAGGCCACTGTGTGATAAATGTTTACCGACATAACATGTATTCATTGGCTTTGGAGGTGTCTTTCCAGGTGACTCTCTGAATAAGCAGAATTGTTTGAGGGATAAACCTGTTACAAAGAAAGTCCTGGAAAAGACAACTTTAAACTATCTTAACTAATTCATCTGAAAAGTACTAAATAAACTTTGATTTACCTTTCTATAGAAAAGAAGAATGGCTTGAGGATTAAACCTGTTTTAAGTGGACAAATTATGTTAAATTTTCAACCCATTTTAAGAAACCTGGCATTTTGAGCACTTATAACTCATTTAGCTGTTCAAAAGTGGTGTGCATTCTGCATGATCTTCATTTAAAATTTTTAAATATATAAAAAGGAAAGCAATAAAATCAATTCTATCACAATTCTAAGCAATAACGTGATGTTAAAACATATTGAAATCTGATACAAACCAATTGATATACTTCACCAAAGAAGAATACAGTCAGTTTGAAGAAAATATTTTAGTCCAGGATATTGTGAATTATAAGTCATTTAAATCACGTAAAAATAAGAATAAATCATTTGTCATATTGCACATTTTTATGAAAGATTATCAGTTGGATAACTTTATAAATAATTTACGAAGGCGGAGAATAGTTGCCTCCCACATCCAATAATTTTAGTGACATTCTTCTTCTGACTTTAAAATAACCTCACATCGCCTTTTTATTCATTGTGTAGTTCATGTTGAATCCTACGGACCCATACCTTCCCCAGAATTGCAGAAATGGCAAAAACTATGTTATTAATACTTATTACCGGAGGTATCACATGTATTGGCCCACGTACCTATATATTGCAGTTTTAGTAAGATGTTTAATAAGCATGACATCTAGTGAAGCTCGTGCTTCTAGGAATCACTTTTTTTGTTTGTTTTTTTTTTTTTGGTCTCCGGACTTCCATGAATTGTTGCATAGCATGATGAGTCTCTTCACTGAAGTTAAGCGGCAATGTGCTCCGTTAGTACTGGGATGGGTGACCGCTTTGGTGCACTACTCATGTCTCGCGCTGGTAGACCGAAACTCCTTTCAGCCTTGTTCTCAGTCAAGACTTCTTTGCTTTGGTATATGATGGCCTGGTCTCAGTAACACAAATGGTTTATCGTTGACTGTAGCATGTCTGTGATAAGACTATGATAAACCACATTCATTTGTTTGCAAAATTTTAAATTACCAGCCGCTAAATACAAAAGTAAACTAATGACGTATACTTGAAACATGTTCAAGCTTAAGGTAATCCCTGAAAAGACTGACTTCATCATGACTGGCAACGAGAAAGCTGGAATCAAAAGTCTTATCAGCTACTTTACCAAGTAATAACATGGTACCAACTACCAAGTCCAGAATCTGGGATGCAGCTCACATAACAAATATCTGTTGTGCTTCTTGCAATTTTGTTAAGGATTTTACAGAATACAGTGCTATAATTTGTATTTGTATTTTGTATTTGTATTTATACTCAATGCAATATCACCATGTACCACAGGACTCAAAGTGCTATATGGACCCATGCGACTGTACAAGTACAGTCCAAATTCTCAAGTGACTGACATTCCCCTAACTGAAAGACAGAGGCTAGGATGACCATTTATCAACATCCTGGAGGTTCTTTAGCCTGCCGCTGGAATACGACCCACTGACATTTTAAATGGTTTGAACCCAGGTCCTTTGTGTACCTAGACAACTGTGTTACCCACCAGGCCGAAGTTACAAATGGTGGCAAATAATTGTGCAAATGCTCTTATCAATAGCCATCTGGATTACTGTAACACAATTTGGTATGAACTAAGTAAAGATAGTGTAACCATTAGAACTCACATTTCTACTTCTCTGAAAAAACTTCACCTATTCTGAATCCAGGATTGTTCCATCAAGTTAACTTGTTGTCCTGCACTGGTGTAAATACCTAAACTATTAGCAATATAATCTTTCTTATTAAAATAATATTGTTTATGAAACTTTTATTTGTCAATGCGTTACCATGTAAATTAAAAAAGAATAACCAAGAGATTTCATTTTCAGGAACATTCATAGCAATATTCAGGTCAACAGTCATGCACAATTTTGGGAATAGCAGTCTTTTATACAGATCGATTCAGCCAATATTTTCGTCTCAACAAATGAGAATTGCGGGCATTGGTGTGTCGCATTAGAATAGAACTTGTTGCGTGATATGTTAGCAAAAAAAATTAAGTAACCTCACCACATAACCATCCTTGTCCTTTTTGTATAGCATTGAAAGGGGCAAGAGCTGCAGAACATGTTTATGTCAATACAGTATAAAAGTTTAAAAATTGGGACATACATGTCTGATCATTGTGATCATTATACTCCCTGCCTTCCTGACTTTTGAAAATAACTGGTACAACTAACAAGATTGATCTTGTAGCTGAATTATTTGGGCAGTCTGGCTGCAAGTTTGAGATCATGTGAATTGTGATATAAAGTTAAACAGATAAAGAGGTTTTGAACAATGTTTTTGAAGCCCATGTCTGTTTTTCGCTATGTTAAACGTCACCGGATTTTGTGCACTTCTTAATTTTTAAGAACACTGTCAGTTGTTAATGATTTAAAGCGAAAATGACCTTTGCTAAGCTAAGTTCTCCTGAAATGTTCTTTTAATTTATGTTGAGCTTTTAATTACAATTTTTAAGAAAGGCTGTTCCCAACCTCTCTGATGTAAATATTGTAATCATGGATCATACTCAACCCATTACAGTTTTGCTTGGAAAAGTGAGTTTATTGGCAGAAATATGGGATGCCGGGGCAATTATGGGTTATTCTAAAACCCAATACATTACATGGGATATTGTGTGTATGACACATGACAGTAATAATCCCCTCAATGGCGCCTTAAGTCATAGTCACATAGGGCCAGACAGTCTCTCTGATTTGGTAACTTTCACACCTGCTTACGTCAAGGCTTAATGTGCAACCTGTCAGTGTAGGGATATAATATCATGCCTTAAAAAAGAAACAGTCTTGAGGCTGTCTACTGTCTGTTGCTTAAATTTATATTCCAGATTAAAATTGAGAGTATAAAATGATACATATATCTGTTACTAGTTGCAGAGCTCAGTTTGCTGTCTCAGTCTGAAGCTGAAGTTTTTTTCATGGAACTGGAAATCTATATGAATTTGTTAAGTCTATAAAGCCATCAGACATGATCTTTATCAGAACCGGGACATTACACAAATGACTGTAAATGAAATACTGAAATCAATAGGGGCTTTTCTGTTTATAACCAAACAACTGTTTGCCAACTGTTTCAAAGTACAAAGTAGTTCAGAATGCAGTTCATTTCAGGTTGGTTATATTCATTATTTTATCTATATTTATTTGATTTTGTTTTATTCACAATATTTATACGCTGTATATGTTACATTCTCTACTTATTAATTGCATTTAAACATGGTTTATGCAAGACGTAACAGGTTGCCCTTGGATATATGAATGTATGCCAATAACACAATTAAGGTACCACATAAAACGTCCATTAAGATAATTAGATAAATGATATGTTTGATCAATATGACATTTGATTACTGAAACAACTGTTCCTCCAGCCAGTTATTACGAAATAGCAGGCATTAAATAATGTACACTCATTAGTCGCCCCCTTGTTAACATCAACTAATCCATGAAAACGCGAGATGTTTTTTTTTTAATTCTGTATTTTTACAGCAACAACTTTAACGGGCAATGGTTAAACACAATACAGGCATCCAAGTGACTTCAACGGGGAAAGGGGATTTTAAAAGGTTTTTTTAGATATTAAAGCTGAAAAACGTTGTTTCCCCCTTTTAATATTGTGTCCAAAATCACCAGTTCTCAAAATTACATTCAAACCATTACAAAATTACATTACAAAGTAAAAAGTCACAAGTGTAACTGTTGAAGGAGAAACAATGTACTTATTTTTATGGCAACATAGGACATTGACTCTAGCTGATAATTTGATTACCCCTACTTGAACATCAATGCCTCAGAGGATGTCTCTATCCATTTGGTGCTCTATAAATACTTCATTCATACCAATAACAAGAATAATATATCTTCTTACTTTTGGGAGGTTCTAAGAGGCTGGTTGATTGCCTTTTTGTTTACCAGAATGATTACAATGTCACTGCAGGGTCTGATCAGGAGCCAAGCAGTCTAAAAAGCTAATATGTAGATATCCATATTAAACTATTTAAATTTTCATCGACAAATTTGACTGCCAGAAAAACAAAACAGTTTCACCTTTGAAACAAAGACTAATAACAGTTTCCATGTCATTTTGGGTGGGTTTAAAATTGTTTTTTCTTGAAACTAAGTGAAAAGGGGCATTTTTAGCAAAAACAATCCCTCAAATAATTTCAAATGGTTCCTCTAGGATACCTGACAATACAATTTCATATGATGCCAATGCAAAACAGATTCTATATTGTGTAATGCACACTGCCATACGGATTTTGCCAAGAATAACACTATTGTATTGGTAATATCGTTGTTGAGGCCAAAGCACAACAACCCGATATGATACAATATACTCAGTTAAGCATATTCCACACCTTTGCATGTTGAAGTCATGAGCTAAAGCCGAATGGGGCTCATCTACACTTGTTTCTGGTTCCATCCTCTTTCAGTTTAGCTAGGATTATGTCTTCGGTGGGATTTGCAATTGTGTAGGACACCTTCGATATGATTTGACACACTTGTAAAGTGATAAAAAAGTGATTACATTATGGAAAGATATCGGTCACATTCTGGATACAAAAAAAATCCTTAATTTTCCGGGGAAAACCCTGGTAGTTGTTTGTACTCTTTAAGTGCTTACTAGTGCTGGATCATATCGTTTAGTCTTCAGTTATTTCTACATTCATTCACAGTTTTATTTTTTTAAGTTTATTTAAAACTTCTGATTGTATTAATGGAGATTATAGCTAACAGAAATTCTCATTTTTACCAATAAAATAAGGTGTTTTTTGGTTAAGTCGTGCCAAGTAACAGTACATATACTAGTACCTAACTTGTATCTTGTTCACCAAATCAACTACATTCCGGTTCAATTTATAATGTATCACCTATTTCTTGTCTGTCAAACTTGTCTCAATATCTTGTAAATGGCTCTTGTTTGTGCCTATTTAACCCAGCCTACAAGGTTGATCACTTTATTTTTCTCCTTGCTAATCTTCTTTGCTCTTTTACTTTCCTCGAGATTTCCCACATAAAACCCGAGAAGTGATAGATCAATCTGTTGCCTGCTAGAAGCCGGAGCAAAAGAAAGAAAAGCAGACTGAGTGGTAGGATTTACTTAAAACTCTCAGGTCAACTGAATGAATGTAAGTATTTACGTTAGCTGTATTTAAAACGGTAAGGCTTGCATTTTGCCTGTCAACATCAAAATTTTGGAAGATTTTATCTATCCACTATGCAAGAGGGACAGAAGTGAGGCTGTCGTTTGAATGGCCTTCTGGTTAAAATGGACATGTCGAATCTCAGGTCAATATCAGCCTGTTAGGTTGTTTTCTGACTCTTTCCAAAAGTAACTCAACATTCCTGCGATGTTAGAATATACTTAGAAACACTTAATTTTTAACTTTAGGGAATTTGGGTGAATCTACAGATGACACTAAAGGAGAAATTACTTAATTGGGAGGGTGGGGAGGGAGGAGCAATGGGGTGTTGATTAGTAAATACTTAAGTTTTAACTTAAGAAAATTACGATGAAGCTCCAGATGAAACTGAAGGAAAAGAAGAATATATTTAAGAGGGCACATGCAGGAAATGTGTGTGTGTGTGTGTGTGTGTGGGGGGGGGGCAATGGGGTGGTGTTTAGAAGACAAATTTAGTAAGGAAAACAGCCAACAGGGAATATATAGTGTGACACCAAATGAAAGTAACACAAGAACCCAAGTATGATTAATTGATGGCTAGGATTCATCCCTCACAACACCCTCTAGCCCAACTAATGTTATATACAGCTTTTCTCATTTCATCAGCCATAATCTGACCCCCTCCCCCTCATCCATAAACCCCTTGATCACGACCATGAGCCTTAAAACTCCCTTAAACTACTTTTATCCTCAATAACTGACAAAAAAAACATATTTCTCTTCTATTTTTTAAATCCACATACACCATAGAACTGAGCTAGCTCCACTGTGTAATTGCGTTTGGAATTCAAGACAAACAGTGCCTTTTCAATGTGACAGTAACACCCCCTCCATATCTTCAGCCTCTTGCTCATGCTGCCGGGTGCAAATTGCATTCATTAAGTCTGCTCATTTGCAGCATTCCTTTCACTAGTCCCACTTAATCTCCAAGCCAGATCATTTTGCCCTGGATGTCTCCAAGCTGCACCTGCGCCAGGAGTCAGGTTTTCCAGCCATACACTCTCCCAGCAGACGACAATTCTCTGCACTTGGTTTCACATAGTTTTATTGTGGTAACCTTAACTCTTTCTATGGGGTTTATTAATGATATATATTTTTCCAAAGATTGATAAATAATGTATTAATGTAACTTAAACAAAGGTATGTATGGATAGAAAAGGCTATGATAATGGAGTATATTACCAAGTCTTTTGATTTCACTGGTTTATAGTTAATAACTTATAGTGTGCAGCTTTTGAAAGTAGTAAATCAAGTACATTGTGGCACTGTAAGCTAGTAAGGTCTCACTGTGTAATTAATGTCACGGCTTTCAATACATTTTTATCGGATTTTTCCCTTAGTTTTTCCTCATTCAACTTTTAGCCAAAAGTTGAGAAATAAAACCAAGCTACAAGTAGGAATTCAGATGTTTTGTACATCCCACCAGAGTGACCATTTGGTAGTTGAAATGATGTCAAAAGTACTTTATTTTTTTCTTGGGTAGTTGTATTTTTACAATTAAATTCAATACCGGGCATGTTTAAATAGTAGCACATTCTCAAATCCACAATATATGTTTGATATTTTTTTCTATTTATTCACGTATTTGTTTATTTTCTTTTTATTTTATTCATTATCTTTTTTTTGAGAGGGGGATATTTGCGGCTAAAATGGCCTAGAAAAGAAACAAGGGGAGGCGCAATGGTTTCTTTATTATTTGTGACTTTACTGTGTGTTAAAATGACCCATATCTAGTGTATAGTTTTATGAGTTATGCACATAGACAAACAGCCTGGCAGACAGTCACAGAGTACCCCAGCCCCTCCCATTCGGGAGGGGGGCAAGGATAACAAAGCTTGAACTGAGTTTAGAATAACAAATCTCATCTCCGCCCTCTGATCTTAGATTCTGTTGCAAATTATAGTCAGTCTTCTCACCTTCAGGGATATGAAATGTCAGAGCTTAATAACATCCAAAATGAGAACTTGAAAGAAGTCCTTCCTTGATGAGTATGGAAGGAAATGTAATGACCATAACAAAATAAAGCACGCATTCTTTGATTAAAGTAAATAGGGTGAGAACAAACTAAATCAATAAATCATCATCAAAAGAGTTAATTTTATTTCAACAAAATTACAAGAGAAAATTTCACATTAGTTAATCATACATATCAGTGAATATTAAATACAGTGTAGCTTTTAAAAACTATTTATGAAAGAAAGCAAAACTGTGAATGGCAATAGCCAAGACTGCAACCAGCCAACCATTAGCAGTTTCAATAGTAACAGGCTTGAGACTTGGGTGAGAAATTCAAGATAACAATTCTGTTCATTCAGCTAACACCCCAAAACTAATCTTATACACTAATTCAGTATTTCTGGAGAAAGAAGAAATTGTCTTCTTCCGTAATATCCATATTGCTGACCCTATCAACAAGTTGACACAAATGCCAAAGACATGAACTAGGGGCCACTGTGGCAGAGTGGTAACACTCTCGCCTCCCTTCCTCTGAGATTGAGGTTTGGTACCTGGCCCGACCTCAAGTGGGAAAGCTGGTAGTTGCTAACCATTGATCAGCAGTTTACAGAACCCTGACCAACTGTATGTACTGGTTTCCACTGCCCTCCTAACTACCCGTCATCATATGACCTGTACAGTGTTGAAAGCGACGTAAAACCACAAATAAATAAAGACATGGACTAAAAAGTAGGGGGATATTTTTTTGCATGTTATGCACTGGATCCACGGGACAATGAGTTCAGTCTTGTCAGCATGTAGATTCGCCATAATAGAAGCCATTTCGTCCAAAACAGAAGCCAAATATTTTTGTAGGGACATGTGTGCTGTTGATGTTAAATTCAATGTCATCAGCATAAAATCTTTATTTCAATGAATGTCAAGAGGAGATTGTTTTACAAATTACCAAATATTTCTGACTGAGATCTGTACTACAGAAAGGAAATAGAATAGACCATTTTAAGCATGATCCACCAATGTCCAGTGGCATTAACAATACTCTGCTGCCTTTGATGCCAAAAGAGCTACAAGTTCCAGAAGGACCAAAGCTATTGGAATAATTGCTCAGGGGAAATAGGTTAAAGAACTGATTTTTAAACAATTTTATTTATGTCATTTAATCATAGCATTTCAGTAATATTGACATTTAAAATGGTCCAAAAGATCATGTTTGAATTATGTAAACAAAGATGTACATTTCAGAGGCAACAATGACTGACTCATTTCTGACATCCATTGCTTCATATAAAATACAAAAAACATAGCAATACAGAATATGGAGACTGACATTCAAATGAAGATTGTCAGAAATATGAAGTTTTGGGCTTGGTACTAAATGCTGTTAAATGGGCAATTTTAAATGCCTAGCTCCAACATGTGGCAACAAGTATTTGCCATATTTTTGTTATTTGTATTTCGAAACAAAAGAAGAAGCTAATATTAAATTTTAATGAACAAACTAATTATCAAACAGATTCCTCAGGAAATTGAAGGCAGGGCCACAGAAGTCAACCAACAACACAACCAACCAAAAATATATCTTCTTCACAATAAGTTTAAGTCGGGGATTACCTATTCGTTTAAATTTGGCTTGGGTCAGCAACACATTTTTATATCAATATTCAGCCATTGCAAACCATTCCCTATTCAGTTTGATAACAAAGTTGTATTCTGGTATTATCATATTTAAATAGATCATCGGACAGGAAGTACATTTTATGAAATATAAAATACAACATAAAGAGGTTATAATTTATTATTTCCCAGTTCTAATACATACATATGCCCTTATATTCCTGTATCTGGAAATGAGTCTTTATAGATTCTCTTTCTGCCACTTCATCTGCTAAAGTGCGTTACTTGATCTGTTTTTGAAACCAGAAAAAGGTTGCCTTTGATAATTTAAAATATTCAAAACTACAGAGTCGCAAATTTTAAAGGTGGCTGTTTTTGTATCAACCTATTAGATTTCCTTGATACTTTAGGAATCCACTATGTGTCATAAACGATAGATCGGAAAAAGTGTGAATTCATAGTGTGAAGGCTATGACTTCGGGACCTCATAACAGTACATTATTTTCCAATATTGGACACTTACATGGCCATTAACCTAGTACACTGACTCTTTTGCAGGTCATCAGTGTCAGCTGAAACTACTGTGTTCTGAAAATTTGGAAACTAGGACAGACATGTGAAAAATTTCGCATGCTCAAAACTGGCTCTATTTTTGGTCACAGTAAGATCCTGAGATACATAATGTAATTTGGGTTTAGGTTTCCTGTGAACTCAAACAATTAGTTCTCACGTCGAAAGTTATAGCTATCTCTTTTGTATTTTTACAAATGATATCCATTATTTCCGAGAAAACAATGAGACTGTTTTATGGGTGCAAATATCTTTCAGAAATGGGTGTCCATATGGACAGTATACATATTGGCTAGACTTTCCGAAGTTAGATTTGTCAAACATCTATGAACTCTTAAAAAGCATACAGGAGAAATACTTCTCAACTTGTTTGTCTGTCTAAATAGCCGACTTATACTCCAATCACATTACAGGCAGTATGCCCGCGGTAGTAGGCTTTGGTTTAAAAAGTCCTTCAACTACCGTCTGACATCTGTATGCAAACTTCTGACACATTGACAAACCTTCAATTTCTTGTGCGTGCTACAGAAATTTTAAAATATTTAAAATTTAAGCCTCTGATCATCTCACCATGAGAATGTGCAGATAAAATTTTGATATAGTAACTGAAGGTATGGTTCACAGTGTATGTAAGGTTGTGACTCGGTCATGTTTCGGTATCACATGTTCCTCCGACGGCTACCAAAAGTGAGTTGAGGTTAATGAAGGTTGTTTCTTGAGGACCAACGTTTACACTACCCCTTGTTCTACTGCCATTCTACTGTTATAAACCATTTCCAATCAGTGGCCATCTGCCTGAAATGTTAAAGGGGTTCACCGCTGAGTAAAACTTCTAACCGCGGGGTATACTGTTTGTAGTGTAACTGGGGCATTATGTGGTTGAGAAGATGGTAGTAGTACAGCAAACATGCTCAGAATCTCATGCATCAGAAGCTAGCCAGCATCTAGGCTTTAAGTAGGATCTAACCTTCACTGTGTACTAGCAGCGTATGACAGTGTATTGTACAAACTCAACTTTGGAAATGCTACATATCGGCGATAATTTGTGCAAAATGAAAAAAAGTAAGTCTACAAATACCAAACTATTATTGCTATACTTTTTTCATACTTCTTTAAACTGGTTAAAAACCCTTGCAATCTAGACAAAACAGTGATTCATTATATCTATGTTAACTATACTTTTCATGTGATTGTCAAGATTATTTTCATACAATTGCCTTGAGGAATATATGTTTTGTTTCTGACTTGGCAACTCTTGGCGTTCACTTGTTGGGGACCGGGAAACACTCGCCACCCAGCTCTCAAGTGCTGAGTTCAAATCCTCCCCTGAAGTGGGAAAGTTTGTGTATGCAGCTTAATGTTCCCAATAGTGTTTTAATGTAAAATCCTGGTAAACTAGTATGTACCGCCAAATACCTAAGCTCTATAAATTTCTTCATATTTGCTCAAGTTATTTCAAACTATCTTTGTCTGTCAGAAATTGTTCCTATGATATCGGGAGTGATTGACTCAACTAGAAGTACTTGGCAGGTCCACGTTTTTACTCATTCATTCACACATCAGTAAAACAT
Organism: Sabellastarte sp. h YS-2021; assembly: GCA_964017235.1. NCBI lineage: Eukaryota > Metazoa > Annelida > Polychaeta > Sabellida > Sabellidae > Sabellastarte > Sabellastarte sp. h YS-2021. Next base: position 166,335,533 of record OZ024929.1, on the reverse strand, counting down.
TTTGGCTAAAGTTTTGCCATTGCACCTAAAATCTGGAATTATTTACCTGATAATATACATAATTGCACTTCTATTCCCTCCTTTCAGCAACAAGCATATAGGTAACCTTTGTGCAAAAGTCTGCCCATCTTAGCCACCTAACCACCGGCATCTGTATGACCCAACTATGTTAATGGACTACCTTTATCAGTGTTTGTGGATTATTATGTCTATATATGTCTATTATGTTATAAAAGTCACAGTGTAAGGTTAGATCAGATAACCCAATGTGATATGATCAATAAGATGCATTGAAAGTATTGTTAAACCTAAAGCCTGTCGATCTTATCAGTCGACTTTAGCAGTTTATTTGAGCTTTAACATTTGTCTTTTAGGCAAACCTGTAACACACACCAAGACGTTGGAGAGTCTCACCATTATGCCTAAACCTTGGCATAAATGTACAGTTGGAAATAACAACACAACACCACGCTACTTACCTACTGATGTAATACACTCAGTCATCAGATACAAGATAGTTATTGGCAGTACTTCCATATTCTACTGATTCATTCAATGCATCAAATTGAGCAAAGTTTTGGTTTTCTACTATTATTTTAAAGTTCTATTCCTGTCACAAAATACTTCAACCATGTTATACATTATTAGTATGAGGCTTTCCGGTCAAACTGGTACCAATTTGTTAATATATTATGATTACGAATCACCACTTATATACACGTCAGAGACCAATCTGTTCATTCTGAAATTCCTTTAATCCGACTGTTTTTTATCCATCAGCATTTAATCCCCATTTTAACATAGTTTAAATGTTTTGGGATTTTAGTAATATTTCTTGACACTTGTCATTAGAAGCCACTTTTATTTTATTCACAGGATCAATAAAGGCATCAATAACAGCTGTCATTATATCTTCTTATATTCCGGGTGTGAGTGAGTATTATTTAACTGCTGATGAAACACAGCAAACATATAAACAATTCTGTTTCTACTTTCCAAACAAACCCAGATGGTTTATCACCGCTCTGGCTAATTGGGAAAGTTCAAATACTTTAATAATGATATTCAACTGTATTTAGTCTATTTTGTTTCAGGAAGAAAATGCACCAAGTTTTTAATTATACACAAATCTCACCAACATACTTAAAAGCCGAATTGCTGTGTATAACCTAATTGTATGATTACTGATGTAACTGATTGAGATTCAAGCCTAAGTTACTGGTATACTTGGAAGGAAAATTTGCTTGAATTTGTACATGTGAAAGAATCAAACTTCCTGTTTACTAGTTGGTGTCTCCGTTAACCGAAACGATAAATTCAGTTATCTTGCCAGTTTCAGGTATATTTTATATTAAATACCAACCTTTAATATCCTTTCAATACACACGACCACACATCTATACTACATTTACATTTTTAAAGAACTGTTAAACATCTGCTGGCTTTGTTTGATCAACACTTTGCGTTTTAACAATCAAGGATATCCACCCCTCCTCTCTGTCTCTGCTTGTCTATAGTTTATCCAATATATTACGAGCTACATCCACCCCCTCTTTCTCTCTCTTCCCCTTTATTTGCCCCTATGCCATAATGTCCCCACAAAGTTTGATTACAATATAAATATCCCCGTTCCGGCTCTTGTCTTTTCCAGTCCTTTTTGATTAACAGACAAAGTGGCAATCCTTGTTTTCCGCGGCTGTGATATTAAACCCATCTGCAAATACTTTCTGCCTTTATTACTCGTCCCCCAAATAGAGTTCTTCTGCTCGGCCCCCCAATTTTTGTTGAGTTTAGTGTGTACCAGTAGAATGAGGACAGCTCTACAATCAAACATTCCAATCTTTAAATCACACAGTTCCTCTTACTTAACCACTGCATTGATGTCTGTCAATTAGCAACACACTCAGCTTTCCACTTTCCATTCTGTGACAGAAAGGTACTGCCAAAAGGCTGTATAGAGATCAAAATTAGACCAAAAGTTAATTAAATATTTAGTCTCAGTTATCCCCAGGATTAACACAGGGTCACCAGAGAATATTGATTGCTGGGAAATTATTTCCTGATGTTTTATATATATATATATATATATATATATATATATATATATATATATATATATATATATATATATATGTCGGGGGAGGGAGGTTATGTGTGTGTGTTTTCATAGAAAATATTGAATTGATATGGAGGGATGGAAACTGATGGTAATCTTTATCTATTTAGCCAAAAATTACTTTGGGAGTTCAGTATGGTTTGGCCATAATTAGCTGGCTAATTTTAGAAGACTCGTTATTTATTTATTTGGGGTTTTACATCGCTTTTAACACTGTACAGGTCATATCACGGCGGGTAGTTGGGAGGGCAGAGGAAACTTGTGCAACAGTTGGTCAAGGTTCTGTACTGTAAACTGCCGACCAACGGCAAGCTTTCCCACTTGAGGTTGGGTTGGGAACCGAACCCCGATCTTGGAGGTGGGAGGCGAGAGTGTTCCCACTCTGCCACTGTGGCCTCCAGAAGCATCCTTAGATAAAAGCCTGAATATGCAAGGGTACATAATGTAAATTGAAAAAAAGGTTTTCTAAGTTACTAAAAAAAAAACTAGGCCTTTACGAAATGCTTTGCATGAAAAATCATTGTATTGCAAAATATTATGGCCATAAATTATTACACTTCATTGCTTTAAAATTTTAGTTCCTTTTAAGGCAATTGACTCATATTTAAGCGATCTATCCCTATTTAATATATAGTCTATCCTGTGTAAGAGACCACCTCTGTATAAAGACATGCCTCTTTATAAAGACCACTTCTTGATTCCCAAGAATACATTTCCATTAATTTTTACCTCTATGTTAAAACAAATTTCTTATTATCCAAGAGTGGTTTTTTATACACAAGGTTCACTGTTGTAAGGAGTCAGGGTCCAACATACTCTCCCTTATCTCTTATCTCTATGGTCCTGGGTTTGAAGCTTCCAGCTCAAGACAACATGTCAGGAAATGTAGATGTTTTTTCCCAATATGATCCGAGATGTTAAATGAATGTACTTTTACTTGCAACCATGTTAGTCTTTGACTTGCTGCAATTTTTAATGTCTGCGGTGTGTTTTAAACATAGTTGCAGAATATCTACAAGAACAAGATAGGACTCTACCCACTCCACACCCTCAATGCCGAAGGTAGGTTATATGAATACTACTGAAGTTGGGATTACTTTTTTTATTTTATAGTTAACAATACTAAAATATATTTACATACAGTTTATCAGTAATAAAGGCTAACTTAACCTAAGAGATTATTACAAAGTTACGGTCAGGTTATAACCTACAGGAGTTAAGGTGGCCTTAGCTGTGGCCCCAGCCCAGCCGGGTGACCTGTTAACGTTCAAGGAAGAAACAAAGTCTTAAGGTTGGACCTTAAGGCAAAATTTTTAAAGGATTTAAAAGGTCACCATAGCTTGAGATGGGGAAACAGCTAGTTGTATTTTATGATAAATATGAGTTGTTGGTTATAGTATAGCAATTTAAGATGTAATATAGATAGGAAGGTAAGTATAAGAGACACCACTTGGATAACTAACGACAAGCATAACGTTGTATATTAAAATAAATGACTATCAGTAATGGTGTATAGGGCATCATGGAGGTCAGTCCCCCATCCCAGGGACAGGCGGGGTCACCTACCATTTGGGGTGTAGTGGTCCCCATTTGGGGTTCAAATTGGCAAAGCAAGGGCACATGTACCAAGCAATCTGATTGGGTGGGCGAATTTTAGGAGGGAAAGTTAGAAAGGAAAGGACTTCAGTTGGCTGGGAACAATGGAACAAGGAAGACATATTTAAAAATTTAACTGCTCTGTGATAGCCAGTTTAATGAAAACTTTGAATTATAACTTGTTTTGTTTACAATATTTTATGGACTTGTTTTATACACATTGATTTTAAAGTTTTTATGTGTGATAGTCTTACAGAACGGTCATTTAGTTTATATATTGACATTTTAAATTGTCATACCGTGGAAAAGTTGTGGAATCGGTCAACACCTTGGAACTGAACTGTGATTCATCTGTCAGCACTTGTGTTCGCCCTGTACTGGGAAGTCACCGAGACAACCTCAGGCTTTATTTGGCTACTCTGAAGGGATGGTCTACCCCATGTTTTATAGTTCTTCGCAGTGAATAGCCAAATTTAACCTAAGGATTGTCGAGTGCACATCACCAGGGAGCAGGGTCTGTGTATTTTCAGTAAATTGACAAAAAATATTACAATACATATAAGAGCATGGGAAAAAATAAAAATAAGTGTTGGGCTTGTGGTGACAAACACTACCCTCCCACGGGTAAGAACTGTAAAAAGGCCCAGAAAGTAGAAGAAGATGTGTCGAGTGATAGCACAGAGGTGAGCCTTGATGAACGGGACTCTCCACTAAGCCAAGTAAAGTGTCAAAAAAGTGTCAAGAAAAGTGTCAAGAAGCGAGGTGTCGCAGTGGAGAAGGACTCCTTTGTCAAGAGCCATTGTGGCCAGAGCGACACAGTCGATGGAGCGAGCTTGGTGGATGAGGCAGCAGGTCAAGGGGTACAGCTACAGATCTTGGCAGAACTGAGAAGCATGTCAGCGCGGTTGGAGGCGGTAGAAGGACAGGTGGGCCAGAAAGACGTCAACAGAAAGCCAAAGGGACTAAAGTTAAGTAGTTGTACTAAGTCTAAAACATCTGTAAAAAAATGTGACAGTAGCTCGAGTGAGCAGAGTCAAAATTCTGAATCGTCTGATGATGATACAAAAATTCCTGAATTGTCATATATTCGCAGTTCGAGAGATGTACAAAAGCAGATAGACAGAAGTCTAGCAAAACTTAGTAAAAAGCTATCAGAAGGTAATGATGGGTCAAAAAAGTTAAAATCAAAAAGGGGAGGTCCAGTGGAGGTCACAGTCCAGGAAAAAGTAGCTTGGCCTCATGAGCATATCTTGGGGGGTCAAACTAGGCAAAGAGTGACCTACGACCAGCTCACCATGCCCCAATTCGTACAGGGTTTTGTAAAAAACATTTTAGATGAAAAAAACTTAGACAACAGGGAATTCATGCTCAGATATTTGGGGGACATTATGGAAGATACCTCAGATTTTTCGTGGGTCAGTGCTAAGGCAAGCCACGCAGTATTATTATGTGAAATGGAGAGAGGGCAGGTGGTCTGGTCAGATACATCTAGGATTGACAGAATTAGGCGGGCCCATGCCCAAAAACATCAAAGTAGGCAAAATTGGGGCTACAGGCAACAAGAGAAACGTCCCTGGTTTTGCAAAAATTATCAAACAGGGAGTTGTAATTTTAACAAAGACCATGAGGTTGGGGGAAAACTACATAGGCACATTTGTGCTTATTGTGTGTCACAGGGTAGGCAGTTGAATCATCCAGAGCGTGAGTGTCATTCAAAAAAATTGGGTCCAAAAAACGATCAGGGAGCTGCCCACCTTTAGACCAAGGGGGCAGCCTGCAAACAGATAATGGTTGTAAAAAAGTGGTTGCTTCTAATTGTAGTGTACATGTTGAGGATTGTGCTAATGCAACTGAAGTTGCGTCAGAAAATGACGCTTCAAGAAACCCTGTGTGTAGTCGAGTTTTTACCAATTCAAACCTGTCAACCAGGGTTGTAAATGCTTTGATGGCTAGGGGTAACAAGTATAAAACACTAAACAACATGAAATGTAACAATGTCGCAGGTCAAAGAACCAGTCAGGTGACTAATAGTCATAACATTGATCAGTGTCAAATTAAAACCAAAGTATTCAGAAATACTGCAAGGTGTAGTGAAACAAAAAACAACGACCACCAAGGTCAAGAATGGGGACACTGGTCAGTTAAAAATAGTCTGGAAACTGACCAGTGCCCTCAAAGTCGAGAGACCGTCGTTTCACAAAATCAATCAAAAATCACAACAGAAAGCGTGTTAGACAATAAGAATCACACATCAGTGGGCACTGACACTTTAAATGAGAGTGTGATTAATGACACTAATAAAGCTCTGTTATTCGACATCAATGGTATTGATGAGGACAAATTTGTCAACACAATGTTTGCCAAACGTTTGAACTGTCACCTCAGGTGTCAGGCTGAGCTTAAGTGTGAAAATTACAAAAAATGGAAGTGTCAAACATCTTTTGATTTTGGTTTCACACCACTTGGGGAGTTTATAAACTCTGACAGGGCCACACAATCAGAAATGGTGACAGATGACCCTATTGAACTCCACAATATCATAAAAAATAGTGGCACATACAACTACTTGGGCTGTAGAATACCGGTCAGGTCCCAGTTGAAAGTTGACAATTGGGTTCAAGAGTTACAAGGTTACTGGGACACCCAGTTACTTGAATTTTTAAAATATGGGTTCCCCCTTGATTTTAACAGGGATTCAAAGTTGCGTAGTGAAGGGAAAAATCACAAATCTGCACTTCAATTTCCCATGGATGTGGACGCATATTTGCAAGAGGAGACCCAATTCAAGGCCATATTAGGTCCTTTTGTTGACAGTCCCATAAAACAACTCCACTGTTCACCATTCATGACTCGTGAAAAAGGGAACGCCGCTCATAGAAGGGTCATCATTGACTTATCATGGCCAAAGGATGCATCTGTCAACCTGGGTATAGATAAGGACTCATACATGGCCACAGATTTTGAACTTACCTTCCCAACCGTTGACCATATTACTGATGCAGTCAAAGATGTGGGCCCTGGGGCCCATTTGTTCAAAATTGACATAAGCCGCGCGTTCAGACACGTCAAAATTGATCCCTTTGACTTGGATCTATTAGGGCTACGTTGGCGTGACGTCACGTACGTCGACACCTGTCTCCCGTTCGGGAGCAGGCACGGGACGCAAATTTTTCAACGTATAAGCGACGCCGTACGCTTCATCATGCGTCGTGACGGCTATGACGTCATAAACTACATCGACGACTTCGTCGGGGTTGCGACGCCTAGCGTCGCCAAAAAATCTTATGACCATCTCTCCAAATTGTTAGAACGCTTAGGTCTTGACGTCAGCGTCAAAAAATTAGTACCACCAGCAACGTCAGCAGTCTGTCTAGGCGTCAGAATTGACACTGTGGAAAAAACTATTGCCATTCCACAAGAAAAGCTGGAACGTATACACGTCATGTTGGACGAATGGCGTCACAAGCATTTTTGTTCAAAACAACAGCTACAGTCATTATTGGGCAACCTCTTGTATGTCCACAAGTGTGTGAGGCCTTCCAGATTTTTCGTCAATCGCATGCTAGAACTCCTCAGAAAAAATTATGACAAAAAATCCATCACCCTTACCACAGGTTTCAGAAGAGACCTCCGGTGGTTCCACAAATTTTTGGCCAAATACAATGGTGCATCATTCTTTGACCATCATCCAATTTTTGGCACCATAGAGTTAGATGCATGTTTGACTGGCTTTGGGGGTTGCTGGGGGAATTTGATATACCATGTGCCAATTGAAAAGCACTACCACAACCTGGCCATTACACAGCTCGAAATGCTGAACATATTAGTGGCTTTGAGAATTTTTAAACAATTTTGTCATGGCCAAAAAATCTTAGTAAAATGTGACAACATGGCAGTGGTACAAGTATTGCAGACAGGCAAAGTGAAAGATCCGTTCCTAGGCGCATGCGCGAGAAATATCTGGTTGGAAGCTGCGCAAGCAGATATTGAGATAGTATATTCACACATACAGGGCAGAAAAAATGTCATTGCAGATTTACTGTCTAGGTGGAAAAATTCCCAGGTGCAGCACCAGTACTTAATCCAGAGAATTAGCAATCCAGTCTGGATGAACATCCCACACAAAATTCTAGAAATTGATAATGAGATATGAATAGTAACAAATGCTATACTTTGTTTCAGGCCAGAACGCGTTAGCAGCCTTGAAGTCAAAAGCAGCCTCAAGAGTAGCCCAGGCATTCCGCCCCAAGACTCGAAGGTGCTACGAACTGTTATTTAGAAACTTCATGGGTTTCTGTGTGCTCACAAGTTTAAATCCCCAGCTCATGGGGGTTCAGGATGTAATTGCCTATCTGGAATATTTGGTGGAAAATGGTGTATCTTATAACATGGTAGCCAATAACATTTCAGCTCTGAAAGCAAATTTCATCATCTATGATCTCAAATTTCATCTTCTTGACCACCCTCGCATAAGGTTATTCACTAAATCCTTGAAAATAAACCGTCCACTAGCCCTGGTAAAGAGAAATATCATTTCCCTGCAGGTATTGCAGGATTTAATTCATGCTTGCAATCAGTTAGTCTCTCCTTTTACTTTCAAAGCAATTTTCCTGGTCGCGTTCTTTGGTTTTCTTAGGATTTCAAATATTGCACCTCATTCATATGCTCAATTTGATGCGACCAGACATCTAACTAGGTCTGATGTAAAGTTCACCAGTTCCGGCATGCGCATTACCCTCAAATGGTCTAAAACCATGCAGACTCGTGATAAGGTCCATGTCATCTTCCTTCCTCTCCTCCACCCTTCTCCCTTGTGCCCAGTATATGCCCTTAAGAGGGCCTTGCTTCAATATCAACCTCTACCACATGACCCTCTGTTCCAGGTCAAAACTAAGGATGGTCATAGGTTGGTAACAGAATCCAGAGTGCGAAAAACCCTTTCAAAATTAAATGTGAGGCTAGGGTTCGAACCTCATCATTTCTCCTTCCATACCTTTCGACGCTCAGGAGCCACATGTGCATATAATGCCCATGTCCCAGTACAGAGTATAAAATCCCATGGCTCCTGGGCATCAGACTGTGTTTGGTCCTACATACAGAAAGACCATTCCCGTAGTGCTGAGATAGCTGCTTCCTTTAAAAAGTTAATAAATGCTGTGTAATGCAAGATTGGGCTTGAGGTAGTTGGCCAGAAATGATGCATAAAAATACAGTCCTTAAAAGTAAGAATAAAAAACTCTGTGACCTTTGACCTCTGGGTCCCCTCGTATGTCACCTGAGTAGGGGTCAAATTTGAAGGTGGGTGTTGACCTTAGTCTCAATCTGACCTTGGGGTCAAGGGTCATAGGGTCACTGCAATGTACTTGCATTTCTGTAACTGTGCTAGTCCCATTGTTGAAGTAAAATGTAAAAAATTGTGAAAATGTAAAAATCACCTGTATTTACATGTAAAATTGTGTGTGCTAAAACTAACCTGTATTTACATTACTGGACTCTAGGCTGTATTATGACAATTGTAACCTGTGAATAAAAGTAGATTTACATACTCATAGATAATCATTTATATTATACAACTGTAACTTACTTATGTTATTGTATATCAATAAAATATTAACCCGCACTGTCTTGTTGCTTGGACCTGGGATGGTGGGGACTGTCAGTAATGGTGTATAGGGCATCATGGAGGTCAGTCCCCCATCCCAGGGACAGGCGGGGTCACCTACCATTTGGGGTGTAGTGGTCCCCATTTGGGGTTCAAATTGGCAAAGCAAGGGCACATGTACCAAGCAATCTGATTGGGTGGGCGAATTTTAGGAGGGAAAGTTAGAAAGGAAAGGACTTCAGTTGGCTGGGAACAATGGAACAAGGAAGACATATTTAAAAATTCCCTCCCTCCCTCACCCTAACAACTTAGGGTAGTACTGTTTTTAAACCGTTTTTACAATTTTTATTATATTAATTTTATTTCTTCTCTTAGTGTAACTATTTATATGAGCAGCCACCAGTAGGTAGTTGGCCAGAAATGATGCATAAAAAATACAGTCCTTAAAAGTAAGAATAAAAAACTCTGTGACCTTTGACCTCTGGGTCCCCTCGTATGTCACCTGAGTAGGGGTCAAATTTGAAGGTGGGTGTTGACCTTAGTCTCAATCTGACCTTGGGGTCAAGGGTCATAGGGTCACTGCAATGTACTTGCATTTCTGTAACTGTGCTAGTCCCATTGTTGAAGTAAAATGTAAAAAATTGTGAAAATGTAAAAATCACCTGTATTTACATGTAAAATTGTGTGTGCTAAAACTAACCTGTATTTACATTACTGGACTCTGTATTATGACAATTGTAACCTGTGAATAAAAGTAGATTTACATACTCATAGATAATCATTTATATTATACAACTGTAACTTACTTATGTTATTGTATATCAATAAAATATTAACCCGCACTGTCTTGTTGCTTGGACCTGGGATGGTGGGGACTGGATAAATAATAAAACTTTCTGTAAATAGGTATCATGACCTCTGAAGGTCAGAGTGACAGTGGTAAAATAAAAAGAATTAAAACTGAATGGTTATGAGAATAAAAAGAACTAAGATCAAATGTTCAAAATGTCAAATGAGGGGCTCACACCCACCTAGCTCAAGATAAGATCCCTAACATAGTTAGCGCAATGCTTAAAGCTAAATTAAAAAACTAAAACCCATAGGGCCAGAGTGACAACAACAAACAACTACAATAATATATGTACAGTGTTCATGTTTAATGTTTGTTAATTGCAGTTAAAGTTTTCATACATGGTTAAATCGTAATGATGCCTGCTGAATTTAGAAGCTTTAATGGCATCCTGGACTTCAAAAAAAATTAAAACTTATCTAGTTACACCCGCATAAAATTGACAGACATATTAGTGTACATTGTTCATTCCGTAATGCGCTTAGTTTAATAGGCAGGATGAAATGGACATTGTAATAAAATATGAGATTGGAGTGACATATTTATTCAACTTGATAAATACAGGACATCCTTGTTGGCCCAGTGGGGTAGTAAGTTTGGCATCTAGCCACAGGCTGTCACCTTTGTAGGGTTTGATTCCCATAATTGACATTGCTGAGGTGCTGTCGCAATATGACCCTGGCTGTTGAACGGGATGTAAAACCCCAACTCTGACTTCGACTTTGTTGAAAATATAGTGTCCCTTGTCAAAGTCAAAGCTATGGTTTTATTATCACTCTTGAATTTTGTATTTTGTTGAAAAGGGACCTAGGGGGGATACAGAAAGGGACATATTTCTTTTATGACAGTGAAATATGTGATATAAACATTAAATACAAAAGGACAGTGATGTCAAGCATCCCTTGTTTGACATCAGTGTGATAAAATGTATCACAAATGAAGATGAATGGTATAGTGTGAGTGTGTTCATCTGCCTGCATGTGATATATTCTGCATACATTATACAGTCTTTTATTATGTGTTACGCCCCATTCAATAGCAAGGGGCCTACTTGTCATCGAGCCATGCATTAAAGTCTGATGGTCATCTCTTGCTGAGATTTAAAGACTTTACAAGTTTTAGCACGTAGGCAACAGTCTTGACATGAGATAAAATGGTGGGACAAGTAATTAATTCAGGTCAGTGACACTCACATTTGAACAATGTCAATGGCTCTCTGAGTAATCCTAGCAGTAAAGACTGATCTGCCTCAGATTACATATTTTTCTGTCTCTTGCTATTTGGGCTTCTAAATCTTTATCATTGAGCTCACACACAGAGAAAAAAAAGAGAAACAAATAAGCAACACACAGCCTAGCAAATGCAACAATCTGTAAGTAATCCAGACAGTAAAGCCTAATGAGCAGCTCTTTCCCTGACCCTGGACATCTGATGGTTTTTATTGAAATTCATTGTAGTTTGGTGTGTTATGTTTGGAGAATACAGACAGACACTCAGTCTGTGGACAATTGTCTGCAAAGCAGGTTACATGAGAAGCTAGCCTTATTTTGGAGTAAATTTAAAAAAAAACATTTCAATGCATATATTTTTTGTACCAGAATTACATGATTATCAATCACTATTAACGTGTTATTACCCCTTCAAAAGAGGTAATATGTCTGTCTGTCTGTCTGTTTTTTTGTGTGTTTTTTTGTTTTTAAAATAACTCAAGAAGCTAGGTTTGACTTGAAACGTTTTTTAAACATTTATAAAATAGCTGAAGAAAAGAAGGTTATGCTGGAAATGTTTTTCAAACAAACATCATGAAATGTTTGATAAACAGTACCCATAAAATGTTTAAACAACATTTGTTTAGTAAATGTTTCTCTGAAAATGTTTTAGAAACGTTTAATAGCAACTGGTTTCCATACCCATCATTTTAAAACGTTTTTGAAATGTTTTCTATCAAATGTTTTAAAAACATTCCATCAAAAAAGTTTTTAAAACCATATTTTCATAATGCTTATTAAACCTTCACCTTCAAATATGTCCAAACAAAGATGGCGGTGAGCAATAATAGGGGATTTTAGAGGACTTTGTCAAAAATTGCCCCACATGTAATCTGTAAACATAAGAATTGAATGGAGGCACAATTTCTAAGCCACTATCTTACACTTTGAGACATAAAAATAATATTTTCATTAGTGAGCAACCTTAAAAAGATATTGAATTTGATCTCTGACCCCATTATTATTCAGACATTATTATGTTCATTTATAACGTTTTTCTAACATTTGTCATTAAACATTTAATAAACGTTATTCATAAAACATTTTTAAAACATTCTATTATAAATGCTTTTCATACCCATCTTTTTAACCCTTGCCAAACGTTTCCTTTCAAACGTTTTTAAAACACAAAAATGTTTACTGCGATCATGTTAAAACAACGCAATACTTAAACTACAATCTTCTACAACCTTGTATTTATTTTTGGCCACTGATATGGAAAATTGATAAATTAGCCATTGTATTTCAAAACAGATATACTTTTGCTTATACTAGACTTTTTTCAAAGTATATTATGCTATTATTTGCTTGAATTATCCTGATACAAATATGCCTGACTGGTGTACACACTACAGTTTCTGGTCAGTCTGGAAGTAAGATATAGCAAAACAGATCATTGTAACCAGTGAATGCTAACCCAAAGATTTTCAGTCATTTTTGCAGTACTGAATCCTGTCACTAATAGAACAACCTTATTGATTTAAATCTTGTGTCAGTGGCTTATTTGTCTTAGCATAGTCCAACAGCATCTGTTTATGCCTCTTTCTCTGGCATGACCTGGATAGGTGAACGGACCTACGACAAATCAATATGTTAATGTATAGTTGAGCCTTAGAGCCTTTCAGATGGTGGAGATTAAGCTCTATAACAGTGATCTTCTTTTTAGTGCAATAGTCCCACAATATATCATTTATTAGATAAGATTCTGCTCTCCATCTTGTACTAGAGACTTCTTCCACAATTGGGCCAGTCTCTGGGCATTCTACCCGTGATAGTTACACCTTGTCAAGGCTGTGTGTTAAGTTACTCAGTGAAAGCTTTTAAGCAAAGAGTCGTTGAGTACTTGAGCCGTATTCGTGCTAGTCAACCATCCGTATTAATAAGTTCTCATCACTTGACACAGACATTTCGCCTGGATACAGGCTCACAACTTGTTCAGATTTGCATATTAATTGCTAATTTGGGTTTTATGACCTCGAGATCTGACAGCTAGGACCATATTGGAACAGGTTATAGATAAAAGAGTTCCCCACACATAACACTCCTATATTTGACCGCTCAAAGTTCATTTTTACTGCTCACTTCAAAAATAGTTTTTATCTTTCTGGTCCAAAACTTTGGAATACCTTGCCCATACATATTTCTATATCCTTTAAACTATCCGTCCACCTTTGAACATACTTTCCTTAATTCAATGTGTTTATAATGAGCAACATATTATCATGAAAAGGTTGTCTTTTATTTGAGGAGCTAGGTGATGGTATGGTTGGAAATATACTTGCTTCTCACACCTGGGGTTGTAATGTCGAATTCATCGTTTAAGTGGAAAAGTGTAGTGTTACTTGTCAATTACCTGATGGTTTACAATATATGCACTGTTTTCCTCCACCCCCTTAATTATCCATTGTCATTTGACCTAAACAATATATTGAAAGAAACCTAAAACTCAACTCTATCACTTAATGTATAAAGTGATGGTATCATACTGTGTGTTTATAGTAGTTTTAAATAGTCTGTTAACAAAAGTCTAAAGCCTATAAATTATGGTATACTGCCCAGGAAAAAACTATGAAAGATTCATTCAGATTAGTGAAGTAAAACTTTGGCCATTTGTAACCTATAAATGTCTGATAATTGCCTCAACTTTGAAATTTATGAGAGAAAAAAAACAGAGCAAGGGGCTTGGTCCAATTTAAAACCAATTAAAGTTGGTGAGTGATCTGGATCACCTGGATACCCCCCCCCCCCCCCCCCCCCACACACACACACACACACACACACACACACACACACAAAAGAATCCGGATTTTCGCATTTACTTATTATTACATGCCTTGGCGGAGGTTCTGTGTTCTCCGAGTGTTCTTGCTTCATCATATTTTCCAAGTGAGACCTGTTTAAATTAACCATTGGAAGAGCCACCATCAAGGCTGTTACATTGAAACCGAGCACTGGATGGTGTCATCTGCATACAATGGACAGTTAGACAAGAACTCTCACTCTCTTTGTTGAAAAGCATGGAAATGTAATCACAGATCTAATAAAGGTAATATTTTTCAATGCTGTGTACAGGTAGCACACACTTCTGCACTCCATTATGACGTCACAAATCACTGGACAAATAATTTTTTTTAGTTTTTCAGTAGAAGACAACATTGAGTGGAGTTTTTCTAGGTAGGGTTTGACAAGACTCATTTTGCCCAAACTGAAAACAATACGGCAAAATGCATTATTTAAAACTTTCTGAAGATTAGCACCACTGCCTTTGCTGACCCCATACAGTAGGGAATTACAGTAATCTAATCTTCTGCTGACCATAGTGTTTGCCAAAAGAACTGCAGTATCAACAGTTTGCCTGGGTAGCAAGTGAGGTGCTACCTAGTTCAGTGCCTTCTCTCGAAAAAGTTTCTTGTTTGTAGTGACCTGTATTGTCATTGGTCACCTTTGCCCTATTTAATAATGTAAACTGCCCGCCAAGAGTGGCCATATTCATTATAAATTTTGCAATCAAGCCGGCAACACGCCATTTTAAAAATTAAAAATATTTTGTGCTTAATTCTATTGGAAACTTGTTAGTTTCAGAGCACTGAAACCATCAAGTTTCAGTGTTTTCCAGAGCCAGGCAGTTCAGTTAGAGTGCGGGACTCACCTATGCATGGATTAAGCTGTATTCCTGTGTGGCTGTGGAGGACCAACACTTCACTCATTTGAGTCATGCTCGTATAGCTCACTTGTGGAGCGCAGGCTGAGGGCTGTTTTTACTCTTATTTTATCATTTTACACATTTTAAATTTTTAGTATACCAAATTTTTACTCTCAGTCTATTATACGTGCATGTATCAAACGAGGTGTGATTTTTATGTGTAGAAAAAATGCCTAAGAAAGTCTTTGACTGTTCAAAGTGTGGTGGGGCTCAGGAAGGCCCATAAACTCAAAATGTAAAGTAGTTACAGAGATGGACATTGCCTCTAGTAACGGAAATGTAACGAATGTACCAGACTCGAACGCTCTTATCTTGCAAGAACTTAAAAATTTGAGTAGCCGCATGACGGTTATGGAGCAAAAAGTTAATGACAGAGACTCAAATATTGTGTCACCTAGCGTCAGATCCAGCGTCAGTATCTCCCAAGAAGAAGATGATGAGTATGTGCTGCCCTCCATCTCTACCCTCAAGCAGTCCAAGCAGATCCAGAAGCAAGTGGACGATAGGGTCAAGCAACTCCAGGCAATGAATGAACAAGGCAAGTTTAAGTCCCAGAGGGGGGGGAATGAGACTGTATACGTTAAAAAAGAGGTCCCCTGGCCCCATAATTACGTCCTGGGGGGGTCTAAAAAATCTAGGGTGTCCTATGATGCTTTAACCTTAAGTCAGTGGATTGCTGGCTTCAGTCAAATCATAAGGGAAGAAACTTGTACTGACACTAGAAACCATATGTTAGATTACTTAACTGATCTGATGGAGGACAGTCATGACTTCGGGTGGCAGGCAGCCAAGGGAAGTCATGCTGTCCTCCTATGTAGAATGGAAGACGGTAAAGTGTCCTGGGAGGAAACAGGAAAAATAGACAGAATTAGACGTGCACATGCACAGAGAATGACCACTGGTCAGTCCCAAAGTTTTCAAAATAAAAAACCCAAAGATAAGGCTGTACCTTGCAAGTTTTATCAGAGAGATACATGCTCCCACACTAAGGATCATGAAACTAGTGGCCAGCTTTACTTACATGTCTGTAGTTACTGCCATTCCCAGGGCAGGTCCCTCACCCATACCTATGCCAACTGCAAATCTCGTACAAAAAATGAGTAAGGCACTGTCATAGGGCAGTGCAAAGTACAGATAACAATAGTACAAAAAGCAGTACAGTTTTTGTAAATACCAGAGTGTTTCTTAACAGTCAGAAATGTACTCAGGGTAGCTTAAACTGGAAAGTTGAGTATAATCGTGGGTTAAAGACTTATGCTGATATTGTCAAGAGCAAAAGCTCGCAAGTTTACAGTACTGGTAATATAACCAAACCAAACAATAATACGCAAATTGTCAATAGATGTGTCAACACACAAAGTCGTGTATTCAAACACAAAAGGAAACAAGGTGTCAAAAATACACAAGGTGGCGACTTCCATAATGCTAATACTGGCAATATGCCTCACGGGTTGCCTGTTAGAAGTATTTATCAGAATGTCAAAAAATGTAAACACAATAGTGTCGTGGCAAACAAATCAACAGTTAAAAAGTCGTCATCTGGTGTCAAAGAAAGCAATGCTATCAATAGCAGTCGCACAACTAGTGTCAACAAAGGTAAGAATTCTGTCTACTCTGGGGTTTTTGATTTTGCTATGTATAACAAATTCTCTGTACTGAGTAACGACAAAAGTGAAGAAATGACAGCAGTTGGGCATGACAGTAGTGCGGCTGCTAATGAAGCAGTCACTCACAAGGTGAGTCAAAAAAATGACGGTAATGGTGAAACAGTCAGTCATGGCGTCGATTCATGCGTCGTTCACAATTCGTCGTTCACAATTCTCACAGTCATTGATGACAAATATAACCTTCAGCTGGCATTTCGTCCTCGTCATAGGGCCACCATTGCTTCAGCTACCAATGTCCAGACTTTCAAAAATTGGGATAACCAAACGCAAGACAAGTTTGGCTTTATACCACTGGGGGATTTAATGCTCCCAACAAAAAATGACAAAAGTCAAAGTAGAAAATCAATGCTAAAAATTCATGACCAAGTACGTGAATCAAAAAATTTCAATTTTATGTGTACACAGATTCAAGTGAAGTCTCAGTTGAATGCTGATGCCTGGGACAAATACTTGCATGGTTATTGGGACAAGCAATTGGGTTACCTCATTCGCTATGGTTTCCCTCTAGATTTTGATCATAGTGTATCCCTCATCAATAATGAAATTAATCATAAATCAGCTACTGACTTCAAGGAAGATATTGAAATGTACCTACAAGAAGAAAAGGACTTTGGAGCTATTTTAGGCCCCTTCAACAAACCACCACTCAAAGATTTACACATTTCACCATTCATGACAAGGGAAAAAGCAGACTCTAACCACAGAAGGGTCATTATAGATCTAAGTTTTCCCCCTGACCATTCAATCAATGCTGGGGTCACTCCAGATACGTATCTAGGTACCCCTTTCCTATTAACACTCCCAACTATAGATGATATCACTAGAAAAATCATAAAGCTTGGCAAGGGATCACTTTTGTATAAAATAGATGTCTCCAGAGCCTTTAGGCATGTTAAGATGGATCCCAAAGATTATTCCCTGTTAGGTCTAAGGCTCCAGGACTACTTTATAGACACCTGCTTGCCATTCGGCTTTAGGCATGGTTCGGCCATATTTCAACGCCTAAGCGACGCTGTGCGTCATTTCATGCGTCAAAAAGGTCACCAGGTCACAAATTACATTGATGACATCATAGGGCACGCCACAGTAAGCCAAGCAAACCCATCTTTCCAATGTCTGAAAGATTTATTGTTAGAATTAGGTTTTGCCCTGAGTGATAAGAAGATGGTAGCAAAATATATATAAAATACCAAATATATCTGTCTAGGGATAGAACTTGATACTGAAACATTCACAGCTGCCATTCCTGCGGATAAGCTAGAAAAAATATCAAAAATGTGCCAACAATGGCAACACAAGGTTAAATGTAAAAAACGTGAATTACAGTCCTTATTGGGCAGTCTCCTTTACATTTCAAAGTGTGTCCACTCATCTAGACCATTTTTAAACAGAATGCTTGACTTGCTTAGGGCCTCACACAAGCATGAATTAGTCACTCTCAATGTCGACTTCAAAAGGGACTTGAATTGGTTTTGTGAGTTCTTGCCAGTCTTCAATGGCTCTGCCTTCTTCAAGCACGATTCCATTCAGGGCGAAATCGAGTTGGATGCATCTTTAGAGGGTCTAGGGGCTATCTACAACAACCAAGTATATGCAGTTCCTCTTGCCAAAGGCTACCTGAACATGGACATAGCCCAGTTAGAAATGCTTAACATACTCCTAGCCCTTAGGTGTTGGGCTTCCCAATGGGCCACCAAAACCATCTTGGTCCGTTGTGACAATGCAGCAGTAGTCACTATTCTCAACTCTGGCAAAACAAAAGACCCAACCCTAGCGGCTATATGTCGCAATATTAGTATGGAGACGGCCAAGGCTGATATTAGGCTAAATACAGTACACATACCAGGAAAGCTTAATGTCATAGCAGATTCCCTATCCAGGTTTCACATATCCAAAGCTCACAGAGACAAGGTCCACCAGTGGCTCCCTGGGGCTACTTGGTTATTTCCCCCCTCCCATAGCCTCACTATTAACTGGCAAATTTAATTTTATTCTTCAGGTCACCAACCTCACTTCCAGAAATTGCTATCATCAGCTTCACGTCGCCTGGGTGGGGCCTTCAGGAAGTCCACGTCAAAAGCCTACACACAAATGTTTAGAGTCTTCATTGCATTTTGCATTTTCTTCATCATTGATATCCATCACCTTAATACAGACCACTGCCTGACTTTTCTTGAGTTTCTGGTCTTCAATCAACTCTCCCAGGCTAGTATAAACAATTACCTTTCTGCAATTAAGACCATGCTCCAAATATACGGTCTTTCATCCTCACCATTTAGAGACCACAAAATTTCTTATTTCACCAGGGCCCTAAGGTTGCAGGCCCCTCTACGAGTTTCCCTCAAATCCATAATCGACATACCTTTGCTTCATGACATAGTCACTACCTGTAATTCCATGTATATGGGACAGATTTATAAGGCTTGCTTCCTCACGTCTTTCTTTACATTCTTAAGGATCTCAAATTTAGTCCCCCACACTCTCTCATCTTTTAATCCCCTTGAACAGTTAGCCAGGGCTGATATTTTCTTCGGACCCCCTGGGGCCCATATTCTAGTAAAATGGACCAAGACTCTCCAATCTCGTAATGCAGTAAAAATTCTTAAAATTCCCTCACTAGGTCGTTCTCCACTGTGTCCAGTCAATGCTCTTAAAGTCATCTTAGCTATCACCCCTGGGTCAAAAAATTCCCCTCTCTTCCAAGTCAAGAAGAATGGTAAATGGTACCCACTCACTGATTCAAGATTGAGGAAAAATTTGTCCATCATCCTGTCTAGATTGGGCATGGCCAAGTCAAACATCACCTTTCACTCTTTCCGACGTTCAGGTGCCACCCTGGCCTTCAACTCCAGTGTCCCTTTGCAAGACATCCAAAGCCATGGCACCTGGACGTCGGACTGTGTCTGGTCCTACATCACACAAGACCATAATGCCTCTCAGGTGGTGGCTCAGACCTTCTCCTCCCTACTGAGCTCCTAGGCTACAACTACCTCTACTTGGGGTTTGGGCTCTTTATTTCAAGATTGAAAATAAAAATCTACATACATTACAACTAATCTGTAATTCATTTGTAGTTTTCACTTCAAATACTAGTTAAAACTTAAAATATTAAAGCTGATGTAAATCACAGAATTTTAGTCACCTTTAACTGGTACACAGGAACTACCTGTAGCATTGTAACTTAATTTAGGGTCACCTTAACTCTTATGGTGACCTCATTTTACTCAGAATTCAGTTAACTTGAGCTTGTGCACAGGCTGTGCCTGTACCATAAAAGTTAAGTTAGGGTTGCCTCAAAACCTTAGGGTGACCTTATTTTGTTTTACACTAAGGCCATCTTAGGCTGATTGCTTAACTTAAACATTGTATAGCTATGTAAAAGTTTGTGTA
This sequence comes from Sabellastarte sp. h YS-2021, assembly GCA_964017235.1. Lineage (NCBI taxonomy): Eukaryota > Metazoa > Annelida > Polychaeta > Sabellida > Sabellidae > Sabellastarte > Sabellastarte sp. h YS-2021. The sequence continues at coordinate 166,315,341 of OZ024929.1, read as the reverse complement.
TAACACATGTAAATCAGTGTCTCCACCTGCTAAGGTGGCCTTAGTTGATCACAAATTATAATCTCAGTTAAAGTCTGTATATAAATAGTATATTAGAGCCTAACATAGAATAAACTAATTTTATTCCCATCTTGGGTGTGTTATTTGTAAATATCATCTCATCTTCGGGGGAGGGGCACTGTGCCTGGGTAGCAAGTGAGGTGCTACCTAGTTCAGTGCCTTCTCTCGAAAAAGTTTCTTGTTTGTAGTGACCTGTATTGTCATTGGTCACCTTTGCCCTATTTAATAATGTAAACTGCCCGCCAAGAGTGGCCATATTCATTATAAATTTTGCAATCAAGCCGGCAACACGCCATTTTAAAAATTAAAAATATTTTGTGCTTAATTCTCCCACATACCCACCCCTGTATCCCTTATTGCTGGTGTACTAATTCATTTGTCTGTAGTTTCAGAATGGGTGGCACACATCACGATGGCATGCACTTCCTCTGAATGTTATATTCAACCCTGGCAGTACAGCTGCTGCCAGCTGCAGGAAGTGGAGTCTGTGTAGTCAAATGTGTGGTTGGTCTTAATCTGGCAAGGATCGAACAGTCTTGTGTGTCACCAGAATGCTTATGAAACTGTGCCTAAGATTAAGCTGTGGGAAAAGAAAATTATTTATCAGCTCGACCTTGTCTGTAACCTTCCAGCTTCACAGGTTGTGTTTCACATCGAATATAAAGTATGGGAAGCTGTGTTTCACATCTTGGCCGAGGCAGGACTGCCTCTGCGAATGACTACCACCACACAGCTGATCAGGGGACTAGTTTGTATTCACCCTGACCAGGTGGACACCGCCATGAAGGGCCGTGTTTGCTACTGTGTGAAGTATACACACACAGGGCCATCAAGGACATTGACTTTCAAGGTCAAATTATGTGCAAATAACTGCCATTAGCTCTGGGAAATTGCACTCTGAACATTGAACTTTTAAATTGCAAAGTAAAGAAACATATATACACGTAATATTACCTGACTTAATTCTTAGTACATGTTTCTGCCGTAAAAGTGCAGCTTGTTGTTTTATTATTTGTTTTAACTTTGCTTTGACCTTGAACTGATGAGCTTGAGCTGACCTCAGACCTGTACACTGTATCTGTTAGGAGGTTTTGATTTTTATTCTAGATCCCTAGGGGGCTGCATTGCGCGAGCCACGTAAGGCGTTTTTAACTTTGAGCTAGATGGATGCATTGGTCTAGGATTTTAGTTTTGTTTTTTTTTTTATTTTAAAATATGTTTACCATGCTCATCTTTATTTTACTTGTTGGGCTCTTTATTTCAAGATTGAAAATAAAAATCTACATACATTACAACTAATCTGTAATTCATTTGTAGTTTTCACTTCAAATACTAGTTAAAACTTAAAATATTAAAGCTGATGTAAATCACAGAATTTTAGTCACCTTTAACTGGTACACAGGAACTACCTGTAGCATTGTAACTTAATTTAGGGTCACCTTAACTCTTATGGTGACCTCATTTTACTCAGAATTCAGTTAACTTGAGCTTGTGCACAGGCTGTGCCTGTACCATAAAAGTTAAGTTAGGGTTACCTCAAAACCTTAGGGTGACCTTATTTTGTTTTACACTAAGGCCATCTTAGGCTGATTGCTTAACTTAAACATTGTATAGCTATGTAAAAGTTTGTGTATAACACATGTAAATCAGTGTCTCCACCTGCTAAGGTGGCCTTAGTTGATCACAAATTATAATCTCAGTTAAAGTCTGTATATAAATAGTATATTAGAGCCTAACATAGAATAAACTAATTTTATTCCCATCTTGGGTGTGTTATTTGTAAATATCATCTCATCTTCGGGGGAGGGGCACTGAAGAATTTACAGATACATAGCAAACCCCTAAGGTCAAAATAAGCAAAGCAGACCTTACCTACATGATTGTCAAAGGTGTTTTCTGAGTCAAAAGTACAACTAGATTTTTGACTTCCTCTGCCAGTGTTATAGAGCTTTGAAAGAATTAACAAGAAATTTTAGGTTAAGTGACTTTCTGGTCTGTTTATCGCCGATGATAATGAATTCTGTCTTATCATAAAATAAGTTTCAATTTCACACCGTTCATCCACTGCTGAACAGAAACAAGACAGTCAGGTATGTGATACTGGAGTCAGAAATTCCTCGAGTCTATTGCCAAATATATCTGTGTGTCATTGGGGATACAGATGTTGTGTGACTTTAAAACTTGAAGTGACTTGACTAAGCATTAAGAGTGGAAAGAAGGCAATTTAGAACAGAACCTTGGGGGATGCTAAAAGGGAGATGGAAAGCCCCAGAAAACTTGTCCCCTAGTTAAATTTTGGAGATTGGAGATCGCCAAGTTAATCAAAACTGACTGATCAATGTAAGAGAATGTAGAAGGGCAAATAATGACTACCCGTTCCACAGAAACCCGAAAATATGTATAAGTTAATGACCAAGAAAGTGTCCAATATTAAAAGTAAATGGATTGTTTTCAAATATTGGACACTTACGAGGCTGCTAACCTATTTAAATTACGCAATTTTTAAATGCTGTTTAATACCAGTACTTTTCATTTCCTTTCATTTCTGATATGCACCTTTTTATCTTTTCAGTTTTTGAGAATTTAGTTAAAATACAAGTAAAATTGTATCTGGGAATATATATATAAAATGGGTTGTTATATATGGCCATATCAATGATAAATATTGCAAACTTTTAACAAAACAAAAGCCCCCACTTGTAATTTGAACATTTCTCAGCAATCACTAGGTGTAAATGCAGACATTCCCCAAGTCCCCCAAATCAAAACTAATGAAATTGGGATTGAAATCTATTACATCTAAAATTCTTTGTATTAAGCATGAACAAGATTATTAGCACATATAATATCAGTCCATATATAAAAATATCGCCCTGCAAAAGCAGTGATAAACGTAATTAGTAAAAGTTCTGTCCATACTGTTCAATACTAAAATACTAAAGTGATATTATTAACAAAGCCCGAATTATGCAGTCATAACGTCTGTATGAAGATGAAATAGGTTACATATGACCCTAGTCCATGATATATGATAACAGAGTAGCAATTAACATGGCAGGCTGGTTCCCTCCAGCTCATAAAACACAGTCCAGAGATATATGTGAAAGTTCAAATGTTGCATGAAGTGCGAATAAATAAGAAGCAATAAAAGTTACAGGTCCGGAGGGCGTTATAAACACATAACATCACACCCAAACACCCAGTACAAAACTAGGGGGAAAGGTGGGCACAAAAAGCTGCAGCAACCCTGGTAGAACTTGAAAGAGGAAGATGTATGTATCTCCACACACATTGTGAAGACCAGGTGCCCTGCGCCTGAATGTCCTGCAGGGAAACCCCATGCTGAAATGCCTAAGACGCCCCAGCCCTCCTGAAATCATGAAATGTAAGAGATTTTTGCAAACCAAGGGCAGCAGAAATGTCCTTGAGGTGCTTTCTGGCCGTAGAATCAGTCAGAGGCAACAGGGAACCAGCTCTGGGAACCTGAAACAAAGGACCATCACAGGGAGCAGGGGGAGCCACCTGACATCTGTAACAGTGCATCCCCTGGACACAAAGGCGAGTTTGGCAACACAGGAAGTGACAGAGTAGCCGTCTTACACCTATCCTGCAAAGTCTTTGACCATTTTATAATTATGACTGCTTTAGACCATTTTATAATTATGACTGCTTTAGACTGACCAAAAATTATATCACCCCTGCACAAATGTTAAGACTTATCAAAAGCAAGGGCAGAATGTGGCAGAATATTAGACAGGCTAAGAAATGAGAAAAAACAAAACAGGTATAGGGTTCTAAAGACAACTGGGTATTGGAACTGTGAACAGCAATGCACAATTTTCTCCAGCATATCTACACCCAGTGACAAAACAATGGTGGGCTAGAAAGGTCTATTTATTTTCAGGGCTTTGATAAACAGGGGAATTCTTTGATCTCTGAAGGATTGAGTATCAAGGCCATATAAAATATACACCCTGATTCCAGTAATATAACTTGTAATATTTAAAGAAGGCATACCATGTATGCCAGTATATGCATGGTAGAAACCTGGGGAAGCGACGTTCCAGCCATGACCAGGAAAGCCAAAAAATCTTTGAAATACCTAGAATATGCAACCATAGTGGCAGGTCTGTAGCCCTGGAATAGAAGCTTCAGTGGCAAGTGATGTTGTGGCTGCCCCAAGATCTACAACAGAAGGATTCATATGCTATAGTTTAACAAAGTCTAAATGTGTGTACCCAGATAGGTCGTGAAATAAAATTATGTAATTTTTTAATATTATCAGGTGTATTATGCCACCTGGAAAATAAATCTGCTACTGTATTGTCTACTCCATATACATGCGATGTTAATTCTAATTCTAATTCTAATAGCACTTTTATAGCGCTTAATCTCTGTCAAAAGACAGACTCTAAGGCGCATCACACAAAAACATTGTTCAATATTCAAAAACCAGAGACATTGCAGGGGTCAGCACCGCGGAGAAAGCAGAAAGGAGATTGGAAATTTAGGGTGGGTATGCTTTTCCAAAGAGGTATGACTTCAACTTTGACCTGAAAGAGGCAAGTGAGTTTGCAGAGCGGACCTCATCAGGAAGGTCATTCCAAATCATAGGTGCGTCATACGCAAAGCTGAGTCGTTACAAGAGTTATGTTATACATAGCAGCTAGTAGCCAGATATTCCTCACACAGGTAGCCAAAGATGGATCTCTGGCTCTGCCAGAGTTCATAGCATCCACTACTACATGATTATCACCATATATACTAACCCTTTTGTCCTTCCATAAGTGACCCCAAACTTTGAAAGCAACTACAATATTTAAAATTTCTAACTGCACAATATTGTACTTATGAAAATTCCTGGGTATTGGAAGGGCATAGACAAAATCCCCAAAAGCTCCTCCTAGACCTGTGAGGGAAGCATCCAGATATGCATTAGCTGCAATAGGTCTAACTTCATACATGGTAACCCCATTATAGTGTTTAAAAAAAAATTTTGAACCAGTGTAAGTCTTTAAAGAATTCTGGTGTCAATTTTATGATATTACTGGTTACCTGATATCTGAGGACCTGCAACATACGATTTAAGAAAAACCTAGCAGGTTTAACGCATTTACTAACATATAATAGAGAACCAAGTAGGGACTGCAGATTTGCTTTAGTACAAGTCATTTTATTGTCCCAATTATTACATATAGTAATTATTTCCTGCAATTTTTCAGGAGGAATAGATATAGTCCTGTTGACAGTATCAAATAAGATGCCTAAGCACACAGCTTGAGTACTAGGTGGATGAAGTTTTTTCCAACTCATATCTAGTCCCAATTCCTTCAAAAGATGTATAAGACAATCAAAAACTTGATGAATTTTAGACGGAAGGCCACAATAGATTAAATCATCTATGTAGTTTAAGAGTGCATTATGACCATATTTTGTTCATGATATAACGCACTCCATCGCTCAATTTTGAAAAGAAAAAAGAACCAAGTCGAAATCCGAAGGGTGGGGCCAAATCAATGTAATACTGGTCCTTATGTCGAAGACCAAGGAGATCTATGTCACTAGGATCAATCTGGATATGTCGAAAAGCTCAACTAATATCGGCTTGAAAAAGTTTTGCCGCCAATGGCATTGAGATGATTTACAATTCTATCAATGGAAGGATAGTGAATTAAAAAAAAATTAACTAGATACGAATCTTTCTGTACCCCATCATTGATAGCTTGACCTTTTGGCCAACTAAGGTCAACGATGGTACGCCTAAGTTGAAAACTAGACTTGTCTCTAGTCATAAAAGTTGAGACGTGAAGGGGGCATGGTTTTTCTTGGAAAGGTCCCAATAAAGCCCCATGTTGCAGTTCTTCAGTAATATACTGGTCCACACGATCACTAGACTGCAATGCGGAAGAGTGGTTATCAAGAGTATGGCCCAAACTACACTTCCTATTAAAATCTAAAGGAAAACCATACTCAATAAGGTCCACCATCTGTTGATTCCAATAGTCTTGCAGGTGAAACCTCCAAGCTTTAACATTAAGTTGGGAATGAACAGGAATTCTGAGACCCAAAAATTGGGTAAGCCACTTTCTCTAATCATCTTATGTGCAGAAAGAATATCTGGTATTTGCTCCCAATATGTTGGATCACCTGTGAACAAACGCAGAGGTGAGAGAGGGACACAACCAAACTCAACTCTGTTTTGTTCCAGGCATCTGTGATATTCATCACAAAATGAGGTCATGTCAGTATTTGCAGACACTGTATTAAATGGAGTGCGTTCAGGATTGCTTTGGTAAATGTGTTCAGACACATTTGCCTGTGTACCACCAGCATGACCAACTAGCTGGTCCCAACAGCCCTTAGAGCTCGAGACAAGAGCAGATACATGATTTTGAGCACTATGGTGACAAGTAGACGTTTTCTTTTGCCAAACAACAGCCTTACAAATTGTATTAGTAACATCACTAGTATCCCAAACGACTTTGGCTGAGAGTCTTCACTATCAGGAATATCAGTTAAGGATTGAAACCTATTATGCAAAGGAATATCAAACTGATCTGCTTTGTGATTTGAACCCATAACCCTTGCAGTATTAACCACTGTTTGACCATGATTAGTGTCAACACCAAGATTCGATCCTTAGCCACTATATCTTTAGAGGTTTCTATAACAGAAGTTGTACCACTGTCAGTATAGATACCTGTATCCTTGCCACAAAGCATATCTAAGGAACCAGATACTGTATTGTGGTCAACAGACAGAGGGTGGTGTTGCCATGAAGAAGGTTTACTTTTTTTACTAATGCCACAGAAACGAGATTGCCTAAGTACCTGTGCATAAAATCTATGATCGAGCTTTGATTAAAATGCTAAAGCTTTGTTAAACACGTGTTTTAACTGTGTTTTGGAAAGATTTACGCAATTGTGAAACAGATTGTGATTCATATGATGACTATAAAAAATACTCGTTTTTTTGCTTTTGACTTCCTACAATCCATTTGAGAATGCACAAAAGTTTTATCTTCCTTAACAAAGCAAGCAGAACAGACGTGTTTGTAAAACACTCCTCTTGTTTCCGGAGAATTCTTATGAATACATGCATTTTTGGGAAATGTTTTACCTGAAGTTTGACCTTTTTCAGAGGAGGGGAGCCACGGTGGCAGAGTGGTAACACTCTCGCCTCCCACCTCTGAGGCCAGGATTCGGTTCCCGGCACGCCCTCAAGTGGGAAAGCTGGTAGTTGCTTACCGTTGGTCGGCAGTTTACAATACAGAACCCTGACGAACTGTATGTACTGGTTTTCTCTGCCCTTCCAACTACCCGTCGTGATATGACCTGTACAGTGTTGAAAGCGATGTAAACCCACAAATAAATAAAATTTTTAAAAATTCAGAGGGTTTTTGACCTTCAGCTGTATTTGCAGTGACATGCCTCTGTGCATCGATTTTTTCAACCTCAGCTCAATTTTTGACTTCCCTTGCTCCACACGGCACAAGAGCAATGCATGGTTTGCCTTAGCTGTACCCCAATAGAGATCATTGGCGTCTCCAAGCAAATTTATGAGGTAAGCCAACATAAATTCACGCAATTTAAGATAATTTTGATCTCGCATGGTTCTACAGAAACCTATCATCCATTGTACTGTGGACATTTGGTCATATGTGACCCTTTCTTTACTTGTACCCGCAAGAACAAATTCATGGGGCCATTTGACCCTATTGTTGTTTTTTTTGGAATTTTTTATTTGACTTTTATTGAGAGATTTTTTCATTTTTTTGTCCTTCTGCTCAATAGTTGCAAGGCTGTCACTCAACTGGGACAGTTGCTTAAGGATTTCAGTATTTATTTGATCTTGACCAACTAACGGTGGCCTACTTTCTGAGCTAGCACCAGCCGACTGCCCAGCCCGCACCAAATTTTTGGATCTGGAATTTTTGACGGGAGAATTTTGTTCATTATCTAGATCCTCAACAACACCATGTTTCGAATCTGACTCACTGGTACTAACTGACTGAAAATTGTCTACTTGCCCGGGTTGTGGATGGCAGCTCCCCAATGCCTGTGACAAGAACATCCCATTTCCCGCAAGCTGCAACTCTACAGAAATATGTGTATCTTCCTGTCTGGTAGAACGTAGATTATATCTGGCTTCCATGGTTAAAACATAACATAAACATAAAAAACTAAAACCCAAAAGTACATATAAAGTGCAACGTGACTGCCAGTACTGAAGCTCTCAATGTTTCCTCGTGGCCTGACAAAGTCAAAGTTGCAAGAGGACAGGTACCTGCAAGGTCAGTCAACTGGTGACAAATCAGAAAGGTCGTTACATAATAAATTAATTAATTGAAATTAGATACCAGTAGAAATGTTAACATAACAAGGTTTGTTAAGGTGGCACCCAAGGAATGAACTCCTGGACACCTTAATGTCCAGTCATAGATACCTTCTTCTGAAAGATGAAGAGTGGAAGACAAAAGCTGCTTTAATCATAATTTCCTCTGTTAATACACATGTATGCTACATATACAAATTTTTATCATTTTAATGAAAGCAACCAGGTTGTAGCATCCTTAGTTCATTTTGTGTTCTTAGATGTTGAGTTTACATATACGTACCTGCTCCAACTCCCGAGGCAGTCAACATACAGTGTTAGTTCTCGCTTCAAAATACTTAGAGGTCATCACTCAGCAAGTGGCTAGCATGTTAGGCATTTCATCACAGGCTATCTTCCTAATGTCACCCTGGCTGTTTTACAGGATGTACTAAATTTTGACACCAAATTTTGACTTTAAAAACAACGCCATTTGCACACATTTATAGCAATAACGTCATCATTTTTTCAGATACTCACATAGACAAATGTTCATTTTTCATTTCAAGCTTGTTTTTCTTTTGTCAAATGATGAAATTTCTTATGGCGTGTTATGTACTAAGTAGCTTTCAAAGTTCCCGACACCTCTTAGGCCCTTTTGACTGAATTAGTTACATTATATCTACCATAAAATTATATTTGTAGAATGTGGGATAGGTTTAAAACATCGTTAAAAATAACACTCTTTTATGCCCAGGTTACACACAGCAGAGGGTACTACAATCATCTTGGGGATTACAGGAGATTTTAACTTCATCATCATTTGTACAGAAGAGGTGGAAAAGTGTGGTCATGTCATGGTGGACTTCAAAAAGCAACAAATATCTGTGAATGTGATGTGGCAACGGGTATGGAAGATTGAAGACAATGGAAGAACGATGAAAAATAGGCTAAGGAGATAGAAGAATTTACTTTTGGCAGACATTCTCCATTAAAATTTGTCAATGTCTGACCTGGGCATAAGTGATGAAACATGAACTAAAACTGTCTTTTTGGTGATCTAAAACTGTCCTCGGTGGCTTCCAAAATGAATGTAAATATTTTATGTTAACCTACTCACATTTAGGGATAGAGGTACATATTCATGTTGCATTCTCAAATGGGGATATATTGGGTTGCAAGAACTAAGTAAAAGTACCTGGACAGGTTGAATTCTTGCATGACTCAGACATCAGATAATTGTATGTTTTTGTTTCTAACACTGCTTCGTGTAAAGCTTCGTTGCTTTGAACCTCTCACGACATAGATCTGTGTCATAATGAAACTAGTAGTTATTCCACTGGCTGTACATTTGACAAAGTGATAGATAATCTTCCAGTCACTCGCTGCGGATGCTGCAATATTCTGTCATGCAACGGCCGTGATAAAAGAAGGGACTCTTGATCATTACCGTGTCAACAAAAGAATTTTTTTATGTCATTTATCTTGCTCACTTGTTTCCTTCACTCCCAAAAGGGTAAGGGAAAAGATATTGTAATCATGCCCGTTTGTCTGTCTGTGCCCATAACTTAACACTACACACTGGATAATAGTTATATTATCACAAGGTATATGATCTACCTGTGACTTAGGCCTCCAGAAAACTGAGCTGGATCCAGATCACAAACCAAAAATTGTCTTTTGTGAATGTTTAGGAAATATCCACATGTATAAATCTACCAGTTGCATTAGGGTTATATTTCACACAAGGAGGAGTTATATTTCACACAAGGAAGTACTGTTTGTTATATTATTGCTTTCTTTTATCGGGATACATATGGACCTGATACAACCAAGTCTTACTTAGCTTAACCTTCAAAGGGCTAACTATTGGTAATTTTCTGGCAGCCAACATTGTAATCTTTGCTCAGGGTTTATATTTTTGGCTCTGTTGGCTATTGTTGACTATGATCCCATTATAGGATTATAGGATATCTAGATGATTGTAAAGATGCCACCCTTGAGGAAGTTTGATAAATATTGACTTCCAAATCACTTTTTATGATTTTTTTTCTCAACATTAGCTCTTCTTCATGGTTTGCAATTTACTTATTATATCTGCGATAGGATAGTTAGAAATAAATATAAAAATAAGAGAATGAAATGTTATTTGTTTCATCAGATGTAAATGCTGTATTTTTGTGGCCATCTTTGATTTGTATTATTTTAACAAAATTTCCCAACGACTGACATTTCTCCTTTAAGATACCAGAAAACTACAATTAACAAAAGAAAAAACTTACAGCTTAGTCAGTTTAAACAAATGGAATGGCTGCTGGACAATGCAAATATAAATCTTGTTATTTTACAAATATTTGTAGAATGCTGGTCTGATGGAAGGCAAATTATTAAATAAAGAGTTATCAGACACTTTCATGAATACAGCCATAGCCCATGTTTCAAGCTGTCAAATGTTCCATGTTCCATTGACAGACTTCAGCTGTAACTGGCTGCACAACCAGTCGACAATCATGGCCAATAACCAAGAAGTTCACGTTTTGTAAAATGTTATGTTAATTTATGGTGGGATAATCAAAGGTTCACAAGAGACCATATATAGATACGTTCCATGACGTTCGTACCTGTGGCCACTTATTATCAGCTCAGTGCACTCTTAACTCATAACTTGAGACCCACAATGGCAACTGGCTGTTTGCTGAAGGCAACTAGAAGTTTTCGTGAAATGACAGCCTGTACAGCTCAGGAAGCAGTCTGCATTGGACAAACAAATGAACTTTTGGACCTGTCTTCTGGTCGCAGAAATTGCAAAAATCCACATATGATAGCCATACGCCCAGCCTTTTGAAGTGGCAGGGTTATGCAACCAGCCTGACCTAAAGCCCACTAATGGAACATTGGCGTGAGGTAGTACACTGAGAAGTTACTTGATAATTACTTGATAATAAATATCCAGTTATATTTTTTCGGTTCCTCATCCCTCTTACTATGGATATATTTTACCGATTTTATATGATGCTGATTTTTTTTGTAAATAATTCTACGCATGTAGCACCTATTACTATATTTTATGTATCATTACATATCACATTACATACAGGTATTTTACAAGGTTTATGTGTCTGGGGCAACGGTGGTGCAGTTGCTACACATTCACATCCCACCTTTGGGATCAGAGTTTCAATCCTGGCCTGACCTCGTGTGGAAAAGCTTTTAGTTGCTTGCAATTGGTTGGCAGTTTACAGTACAGAACCTTGACAAACTGAATGTACTGATTTTGTCTGCCCTTCCATCTACCCGTCACAATATAACCAATAAGGTACTAAGCATAACATAAAACACTAAAAAAATAAACAAAGCTTCTATTGTTTATAAATACAACGGCACCTCTTGCTATGGCTGATGTTTTGCATTCTCTACAGAAATATGGGCTTACTTAATTTATTATTCAAAAGAGACTTAAGTAGGAAGTGTCCTTGCTCGTCCTTACCTGTGTCCATATCCGTGCCTGTGAAAAGAAGTAAAGCAATGTTTGTGTCATACACAACTTCACCTATCTGAACCCATGCATGTAAATGTTAATACCCGTGTCAGTTTGACATGATCTTTTTAGCAAAATGGCAGATAAAGTAGATATGGAGAAACTGATTGAGCTTGTTCGTGATAATCCCTGCTTATATGATTCAAGGAATCCTCAATATAAAGATGCTATACATACCAGAAACATCTGGAATTCCACTGCAAAGACATTTAACATAACACATTAGCATACATTTTGTATATATAATCCATTATTTCAAAGTTCAGATGTGATTTATTTCTTCTCCCTCTGTCTCTCTATTTTTTCTCTCTTAAAAAAAATCTCTCATTATTTATTTAACAACAAATATGGCTCAAACAAAGGTCAAAGTTGGAATATAGTGTGACAGCATAATTAATAAAATTTTAAACTTGCTCCTGATCTGACACCCACTGTCACAGGCTTCAATGTTTGCAAGTTATGTGCATATTGGTGTTTTTGTGCCATTACAATCTTTGGTCTAGTGGTTACTTCTATTTAACCAATGGATAAGGACCTGCATTTCTGCAATATTGTCATTTTTGTACAAAGTATGTGTATAAAAGTTAATGTTTAACTTAATATCACATTTTATTATTTAAAAGTGTGGTACTTATAATTGACATCCACATAATAAGCACTACTCTACTGGAGGTAAAATGCAATCCCTCCTCTTGATTTCTTTTTCTGTGATATGAATCTTCTTGTGAAATACAGTGTGGGATCAATGTTTTCTCAGGTGTCACTGCAGGTTATCTTGATTGCTTCCAGTTTGAATTGGAATTTGTGTGATGTAATACCACTCAAAATGAGGGGACTTTGATTGTAACATCCAAGTGGGATATCAGTAAGGTGGTGGTGTAAGCCTTTAAGTTGATTAATTTGTTTTGTGACTTGAGTGTAAATTTAATGTAGCAGTCTTCAATTTTCTTTCCTGCCCTGGGGGTCACATGGGTCTTAGTGAATTTCCGTTAAAATTTATTGTAATCAGTTAGTAAGCCTCTTATTCATGTACACTAAATGTTTACATTTTGGCATTTCAGTCTGTACTCTCACCTGCATACACTTGTGTTCAATCTTGTTAAATGAGTTGTCAGTATATGGGGGTATGATTACTTGGGAATCATACGCTTCAGTTTTGGTAACAGTCTGAAATGCTGCATTGTGGGATGTTATGCTCCAGTAATTTTTACTATAAAAGCTTAGGTTAATTTAAATTTTGACCCCACACTGGATTTGAACAGTACACAATGAAAGCGAATGGTGGATTGGCCTCAAAATTTTATCCTCACTGGTAGTAGAAAGACTAGACTCATTCCCCAGGGGACCCAAGCCCAACAAAAGAAAGCAGTTGGGAATATATATATTTATTATCTACTAAAAATTTTAATATGGTGTTATTACACACATGAGTAACTCTGAACAACATTATGAAGAAATTATTATAATTAGCAACACAATACTTAAATCAGAATATAAATTCAAATTACCCATTGACAGCATATACTAATAAGGCAGAAAATACTGTCAGAGTTAAAAGCATTAAGATTCACAACATAAGATATAAAGCATTAATTTAGCATTACACCACCCTGGTAAAATTTATTATAACAAATGACAGAAATGGTACTGACCTTGAATAACAAGGTAAGGTCACTGGCAGGTCATACCCGACCTCTGAGAAAAGGAATTAGAATCAGAATTTTGAAGAGTTGTGGTAGATGTAAGAATACCAATACAGTACACTGTATGATAGAGTGCACAGAAATGACCTTGAATGACAAAGTTAAGGTCAAAGTAAGATATATTAACCTTGAATGACAAGGTAAAGGTCACAGGACAGATCATAGCCGACCTGTGAGAAGATAAATTAGAATTTGGAAGAGTTGTACTAGATGGAAAGAATACCAGTACAGGAGACTGTATAATACAGTGGAAAAGAATGACCTTGAATGACAAGGTAGAGGTCAAAGTAAGGTCGTATCCGACCTAAAATATAAGCGAGGTTGTAAATGAGAATATAGAGAAGGTAGTTGTTCCAGAAATGAGTTATGTGTAAAATACTACAAAAATGTAATAGAAAGGAGAAGAGCCACAGACTAACCTACAACGATTTGACCATTACCCAGTGGGTGTCTGGGTTTATCCAGTGTATTCAGGAGGAGAATTCAGATGCAGCCAGAGAATGCATGTTGGATTACTTAGGTAATCTCATGGAGGATGACTTCTCCCGGGAGGCAGCCAAGGCGTCTCATGCTATTGCTTTGACCAATATGGAGGCTGACCATTTAAAATGGACTGATACTGATAAGCTTGACAGAATTCGTAGGGCAGATGCCCAAAGGCCTGTGAATTTGGGTCAAATCACAAATTCTAGAGTTTCTTTGTTGAAAAAGCAAAATGTGCATTCTTCTGTGAAAAGGTCAGATGAGTCCAACAGCCACAGGTACAAGGTAGCACAAAGACTTTACAGTATGGTAAAATAAGCAACATAATAAAGTAGTCACGGACAGTACTGATTCTGGTTTTCAACAAGGTGTGTCACACATGGGTAGAGACGTGTGTTCACATGCGAAAAGCAAGTGTAAATATGGTTCGTTATTGAATGATAATCGTGTTTTCTTAACTTACCCCTCAATAGACAATATTACTCAAGAGGTATTTCGATTGGGTAAGGGTTGCAAAATTTTTAGTAGACATCAACAGAGCATATAGATATGTTCCTGTTGATCCTGGGGATCTAGATTTATTAGGTTTGCATTGGAAGGATTACTTTATCGATTGTTTGGAGCCGTTTGGATTTAAACACGGATCTTCCATCTTTCAGAGATTTTCCGATGCTTTTTTTTTATTTCCGTATGCTTCATTATGAAGCGGGAGGGCCACGGTATCTGAAATTATATTGATGATTTTTTGTGTTTGTCCCTTTCCATCCAAAATAAATGCTACTTTTGTCACATTACAAGGATTGTTGCAAGAGTTGGGTTTAACAGTCAGTGCTAAGAGGCTAGTGGCCCCTAGTACTCAGGTCACCTGCCTGGGGATTGTTGTAGATACCATGGTCCTTTCCATGTCCATACCGGCTGATAAGTTGCATGCAGTCAAAAATACTTGTTTACAATGGACTAATAAGCAAGTCTGTATGAAAAACGAGTTGCAATCATTGTTGGGCTTATTATTGTACATTGCGAATTGCATTAAGTATGCCAGGTATTTCTTGAATTGAATGCTTATGCGATTATGAGAAAATAGTAACAGTAACCAAATATGCATTACTAAAGATTTCAGAAAGGATTTGAGGTGGTCAAACAGCCCCCCTGTAAGTCTGTTCATTTAGATGCTTGTCCTTCAGGATTAGGATCCATTTTTGACAGTCAGGTGTATACCCTCCCTTTGCCAAGCAGTTGGAAAGATTTAAATATAGCTTATACTAAACTTATAATTAATATCCTGGTGGCCTAGAAAGTTTGGCATATCCAATGGTCTGGGTTACCAGTGATAATTAGATCATAGATGTGATAACCAGGCAGTGGTCTCGGTTCTTACAACAGGTAAGACCAGAGATTTCATCAAAATATGTTAGAAATATCTTCCTGTGGCTCAGTGCTTTCCATATAGATATTAAAGTTGTTCATATTGCAGGTCGGCTGAACCCAGTAGCAGATCTTTTATCTAGGTGGCATCTGACCCGTAATAATTTTTAAAAATTACTGGAATTGGTGGGTCCAGTATCATGGCAGAATTGATGCATGTTGATGAATCTATTTAATGATATATTATAGGTTCTCACCCATTGGAGCATCACCTGGCTTGCCTGGCAACATCTAGACTCTCCACTGCATTTGTGGACTCCACCAAGAGAGCCTACACCACCATGTTCAGGACCTTCCTGGCCTTCGTGGTCTTTACGCTTGGGATGTACATCAGGTGACTGCAATCCAGTTACTTTGCTTTCTTGAATGTCTGCAGTTCAATGGTGTTAGGTGTTGATGTCAAATTATTTGTCAGCCATCAAAACATAGTTGCTTATTTTTGGTCTAGATGTTGCTGGTTTTGCTGACGTATGTCTGAAATATTATCAAAAAGCTGTTCAGGCACATGCTCCTTTGAGAGTTAATTGATAAAAAGTCATTGATATTCCATTGTTAAAATTAATCATTCAGCAGTGTGATTACACTTATATAGGACAAGTGTTCAAGGCATTGTACCTTCTTAGTTTTTATTCTTTTCTAAGATTGTCTAACTTAGTCCCTCATGCTGTAACTCGGTATTCCCATTTGAAGCATTTATCTAGAGGTGATGTTATTTTTCGTCCAGGTAAAGCTGTAATTTTGGTAAATAGTCTAAAACCATGCAAAATAATGACCAAGTAAAGCTTATCACTGTTCCAAAACTCCAAATTCCAGTTTATGTCCAGTATCAGCTTTAAGTAATTTACTATTGCTTACATCTAAAGGTGCAAACCAACCTCCCATTATTTCAGATTAAAGTGGCTCAAGCGTGGGTCCCCTGAACTGACAGTTGAGTCAGAAGATATTGGCTATGACTTCACTTGAAAAATATGTGCTATACTCCACACGCTTTCCGGCTTTCAAGTGCCATGTTTACTTTTTACAATGAAGTTGCTTTGCAAAATATGCAGAGACTGGGTACCTGGACGTTGGATTGTGTCTGGAGGTATATCACTGATTCAGCTAATGCTGGGGAACAAGTAGCCAATATGTTTAAGGATAAACTTGCTTCTTCCTAATGCTACTCTACGTTAGGGTTTGGGTGAAAAAGTAATTTTTAAAAGTTTTAAATTAAACTGATATTTATTAAACTATATTCTTTGTTTCAGTAAATATTACCATTCATACGTTCACCTTACCATGATGCACCCTTTCATATTTTCTTCGAATTACACCTTCTAGTTTATATTTTACTTTTGGTTATCTTAACCTCATTATTGTAGCTTAAGATTCTAAATTGGGGCTAACGGTAAGGTGACCTTATCAATTATTAGCTTTAAGTATTTGACTTAAACTGTCATGATTTGTAAATATGAAGTAACTTAGAGATTTTGTTATATGTATAAATAAAAGATTTAATTCTGCAATGCTGCTTTATCTTGTTGACTGAATGTCATAGGTCAATTCATATAATTACTGGTCACCGAGGAACTGTAGATGTATTGTATACATTGATTATTGACATATCAGTTGAGATTCTTTCTTAGGTACATTTTAACACTTAATGTATGTGGTAGGGGAACAAGCCAAAAAGAAATGGTCCAAAAAAAACATTTTATGAAACTGAAAAATACCAAAATGAAGAGTGGCCAAGGAGCAGAAGAGAAGCTTCAAAGGTGGAAGTGGTGGCCATTTATGAAGTTCCTGATTCGATATATGCAAGAAGTTAGATGTGTACACATTTTGCTTTGAGAAAAAAGATAACTAAAATAAAATAGATAAAGCCCAGAGAGATGTAAAGTACCACCCATTTAGAGTCACAGTGACATTACATGACCACTATATTTTATTCCTCCACTTTTTTTAATTATGACCAAAATAACAGTTACTTTACAGTTTGTAAGATAATGTAACATTTGTTTCTTAAACTATATATGTTCTTATTTAAAATGTAATTCCCAAACATATTACCACCAATCGACATTGACAAGTGTACTTGTGGTTAACTGCATCTGATTCTTGCATTCATTGCCCTATATTTACAGTACCCAAAGCAATTTGTCATCGGATAATGATCTGTAGTCATTCGCTGATGCTGCCTCAATGGACAGGTATGTAGTCTAGAAAGCCTCTCTTCGAACATGTTTAATTTTCCATGGTACAGAGCCTGCCGCACAAAAGTTCTCAGTTTCACCAGTTTCAGCAGCTGCTCCTTCCCATCTGTTTGCAATTCTAGCCAATGGTACAAACTGATTACTTTGCTCTTCAGCTTCTTGACAAATCATTGTCATTTCTGCAGGGCAGACCAGGATTGAACAAAACTGTGTAACACACAGGTTGCCAAAACAACAGGGATCAAGCTATCTGGTTCCAATGCAAGCTTGGAAGCTATGATAAATTCGCCACCGACTTGTCAGAATGCCAAAAGAGTTCTAAACAATTCTCCTAGCTCTTGAAATCCTGTCATTAAAAATCAATTAATTTTCTTCTACTTGTCGTTTTCCTACTGGGTAAGGCCTCATCAGATTATTCATGAGTGGAAATGCTTCATCACCTACCATCACATATGGCAACAGGACATTCACAATAGGCTGTGACAGGACATCTTTGTTTGGTATCTTCAGTGTGCCATCCCTCATATCTTTTGCAAGCTTACAATTGACAAATATTCCTCCATCACTGTTCCTTCCTGGTGAACCGACATCAATATAGATGAATTTATATTTAGCATCAGCCAAAGCCATAAGCACAATTGAAAAAAAACCTTTATAGTAAAAATAAAGGGATCCACTTTTCCTGGGTGCTTGGATGGCAATGTGCTTCCCATCCAGTGCCCCAATGCAGTGTGGAAAATTCCATATTATTTCAAAATGCTTAGCAATAAGTTTTCAGTCTTCTTCTGTTGAGGGCATACTAAGATGTATGCCTTTCATACTGTTCCATATCACCTGGCAAACTTAAACCCCAGGGAGAGGTATGATTCACCAGTTGCAAGGAACCTTTAAACATTGTAGAAGTTTATAGGGTGTGTAAACCATAACATTTGTTTTTAATTATAAATATCACTGTTACATGGTTGGACATTCAAAAATTAATATGCAACATGTGCTGCTACATGTTTTATGTGGTCTTTTCATATTATATATATATGCATATATTGTGCAGATATCTTGTTGACTGAAACCAACATTTTATTTTTTGTCAAGACATCACAAGCAAGGTCCCCTACATCCCCACCTGGTGATGACCAGGGAGCTTTGTATTAAATCATAAATATGACTTAGTATCTCGTGCACATGACTTGGTGTCCTGTATATTCAACTTAATATTTAGTAGAATACAGAAAGTATTAATTACTTTATAGCAGATAGTAAGTCATATATTTGAGTTAGTAATTTAAATATAAGAGATTTCAGTCACATATGCGACTTACTTACTTAAATCTATAAATTAGTGTCTCGTATATACCACTTAAAATTGTATATTCAACTTATAATCAAATAGAATATGCAACTTACTAACTAGTATGTATGACTTACTCGTTCATATATCTGACTTTCTAAGCCATATAATCAGCTTATTAAGTACCTGACAGTAATTTGCATGCAAGTCAGTAAGTTGTATTTTCAACTTAGTAAGTGGAATGTATGACTTAATACCTCCTATCACACCTTAATTATACATAAATATAATGATCCATTTTGGCAGCTCAGAGCTTCCACAGTGGATAACAAAAGTCAAATAACCCTTGTAAAGTATATTTTAAAATGTAATCACTTAAAAAAATTAAAACGTGTGTCTTAACAATTTAAAACAAAATTTCGAAAATGTTGATACATTGAAATGACTAAAATTTTATGATGTGTATTTTCACAAATATTAAGGGATTCCAGTAAGTGTACACACAATGCACACATTCAGTAATGCTACAGTTTTAAATACATAATTATACATATATGGAACATTGAGTATACCAAATGCACACATTCAGTGTCCTGTAGTTTGCATTACAGGCCTACACTGAAACTAGTGTTTTCTGGGGGCCAGTTTTACAAAAAATCTTATTTCGGACTTTGTCATAGCTTTGTTTATACCCCTTTCACACTACAAGCTGTATCGCCCGCAGTAGACCACGTTTGGTGATACGTCCCTGTCCTTGGACAACCGTCTGATGCCTGTTGCAAACTTACGAGTCACTGGCGAACCATCCATTACCTTGCGAGTCCTACGGAAGTTTTAGACTGTTTAAAATTTCCACCTCTGATTTCGGTACTGTGAGCATGTACATATGAATTTCTGACTACAGTAATCGAAGGTGTGGTCCATGGTGTACATAAGGTTGTGATTCAGGCATCTTTAGGTGTAATACGCTGACATAAGGTGAGTGAAGGTAATGGTCGTATCAAAACGTGATTGTCCAACGGGCTACTAAAGGTGGGTTGGGGTTGCTTCACGGTGACCAACATTTGTAGTACTGTCATTCTACTGTTATTGATGTTTAAAAATCATGTCAAATCAGTGGCCGTTCACCTGTAGTGTGAACAACTCGGATGAAATGGGGGCAACCTGGGAGGTGGTTCTGCTGCCAAGTAAAACTACTGCGGGACATACCGCCTGCAGTGTGAAAGGGGTATTAGGGACTTTAATTGATTTCACAAAGGATGACTTAGGTAAGACTAATCTTATCATATAAAAGCAGTGGTTTTCCATGTCATGTGACCTAGTCAAAATGTTTCAATGATGACATATATACTGTATGTAACTCATATTATATTTGGTAAAATGCTGTTTTATAGAAAGTAGTGTATATATATATATATCAAATTTTGAAGTAAGAAAAATTTATAGCAGCCATATATAAGACAAAAGTCTTAAGTTTACATCTAAACTCAAATAACTCAAATAAGTCCTTTTGTGAAACTGGCCATATCATTCAATGTAGACTTGTAACTAGTGTTTTCTGGTGGAGGGGGGTTGGGGTTCAGTGATTATAGTGGGTCTTAACACTTGCCTCCCATCTCTGAGGTCTGTGGCTCAAACCCCAGACCCTGAGGAAAAAAGTTGGTAGTTGCTTACCAATTCCAGGCAATTTACAGTGCAGAATCTTGACCACCATCATGATATAACCAACACAATGTGTTGAAGGTGAGCAAATAAACAGGTACATATCAGGGGAGCCCGTCACTAAATCTAACATGTTATCAGGATTTGAGTTCGAACCAACAATCACAGATGTAACTGGCAAGTGACCAAATATCAAACCAACAAGCGACTGAGGCTTGGGGCCCTATTTACTAAAGGTCTTAGCTAAGTCTTAGGTTTAAGTTTTGTAATTAGACATAGCTAACTTTAGCCCGAGATATGGCTAAGACCTGTGAATACCCCCCCCCCCCCCCCCCCCCCCTAGAAAACAGGATTAGGATTAACAACACCTAGCAACAACATGTTTGTCCAAGCCTAGTATATTTGGTTACTAATTTAAACAGGATTAATTTTTTTCTAGAGAGCCCTACATGTAAGGGTTCCATAATAATCTCACCAGTGCCTTGTATAATTTTGTTGTACGAGTTTTTGTCCACTGTATAATAATGTTAACTAATTGTTATTTTAGTCGTACTGACTAATTATGTTAATTCCTTTCACATATGAGCACCACGGCTGCTAGCAATGCAGTTGAGATAAATCTACTTTTTTTTAAATTTTTCACAAATTTTACCCATTTTTCTTCGATATTTGGATTTTTCACACATTATATCATGTAAATAGCCATCCTGTTTCCCTATAGTACACAGAACCATATTAAATCTATTTATTGAACAGCAAAATGAAAAGTTCACAAGTTAATTGTGATGATATTAACTATTTAAAATGGAGAGATAAGTCTGTGGCAATTCATAAATACATGATAGTGTGTTCTTGAATAATGATTCCGATCATCAGTAAATCTAGTAAAAATAATAAAAGGAACACTCAAAATTTGATTGATCAGCATGTATTTAAAATCGTATTGTGCTTCGTATTGTGCTTCACAGTGCCACACATATGTGCAAAGCCCTTTATCATGATTTATCAACTTAGTAACTCAATAAGTCGAGGTAGCTCAGTCAATTTATCAAGTTAGTAAAATTACAAATGGAAAATATTTAGGGCGGTCCTATTACTCGTTAGTAGAATTTACACAACAGTCCTATTAACTTTAAAAATGACTGACACTGGAGACTGTCAATTTTTATTACAATGTGATGGTTAACACTTTATCGCTTGTTATGTAGCTTTTACACATTTACTATGTTTCACCTGTTTGAAAACGGTTTTCCAAAGTATTAACTTCTTTCACATTATTTTTAAACTGCAAACACAGCTCACTTCTAGATTTTTAAGTTACCCTGATATTTTAAATTGTTAAAATTCTATCTGAGCACAAACTCGAAGTTTCTGATCAAGAGATTTCTGAATCATAAGATTTTTGTGTCCTAAAACTTCAACAAAATATTGTCCACATGAGTACATTATGATACAGGCAAAAAATAGCCTCGAAACAGAAATCATGTCTATGGCTTCAGTTCAATGATACTAATCACAATGTCCCAATGAATGGACCTTACACGTTTCAGGATTTTTTCCACAGTCACTAGGGACTGTTGTGCGTCACCGATAGTGGATAAACCCCCAAGTATATATTATATAGAAAGATTAAAAAACAAGTTTGGCAACATAAACAAATGAAATTTCCTACCTGTACTCAATTCAACTTCAATTTCTTGCTATGAAACAAGTTTTGGTACATTTCCTATTAAATCACAATAAAGCTTTCATTTAGTTTATGCAGTATTTATTACAAAACAATGAATTAAATTTAATTCCACATATCATTTGGGTTTTCTGCACCTGTCATAGATCATGTGACCACTGTTTGTAAATGAGAACCAATGAAAATGTAGCTTTCATCTGGGCCTCTTTTTGTGTGGGTCAGTTTGCTCACATGACTGGAGAAGATCAGTTTTCATTGGTTCAATGTTGTAAACATTGGCCACATGATCAATGACAAGTGCAGAAAACCCAGAAACAGATAAAAAGTGAACTTAAAGACTCATTTTTAAAATGAATGCAGCATATATTAAAATTAAGTTCAAGATTAATTCACAGATCAATCACTCATTTCAATTTTCAAAGTGAATTGAAGCTGTAAAAGTTGTGTTTAAGTAAGTAATTGAATGTGAAGTGGAATCAGGTAGGAAATAACATTTTGGTAGGTTGCCAAACTTTTTTTATCTTTCTGTATATATGCATGGGGGAGTTTCTCCACTATTGCCGATGCACAATGGTCCCTAGTGACTGTGATTTTTACAGCTTAAGTAACTGTTGCATTATCCACGTTTGACTTTTTTCCGAGTGAGCAGTTTTCTTGATCAATTTTGACTGAGTGCAATCTGTCCCCAAATTTGCTAACTGTGTCAAAATCTGGTGATTAATATCATTCTGCGAAATATTTTTGTTACCCCTACTCCTAGGATCCAAAGAGCTCTGAACCTCAGTAGAAACAGCACCACCCACAGAAGCCAGAACAGGGGATGAAATTTTGTCTGAATGATTTATCAGATCCGACACATCGATATTAGATTCACTACCAGAGTCAGAATGTTCAGTAAAGGACACTTGCCCTATCCGAGAGGTGGAATGTCCCAGTGTAGCCAGGAAATCCTCGTCTCCAGCCATCTGCGGTTGAATGGGGATGTGACCTTCTCTTCTTTTCAATTTCAAGTTATACCTAGCCTCATCCATAATAAAAAATACTAAAAGACTAAAATCAAGACTAAAAAACTAAAAAATTAAAATATATCACAGAGGCTAACATAAATTAATTTTGGAAAAGTGATGCTGTTTTTTCTATGTCCAATGAGAAAGTGATGCAGGCTGAAAATTGTAAAAGAAGGGGCAAGGCTCCTTGACCAAAATAGCCCCTATTTGGGGTTTGTCATGATTGTTTTTCTCATCTTAAATAATCAAAATGATGGTACATTTATGATGTGGTTCAAACCCACACAACTAAACAGTCAGTTGGTTGTGATGTACCAGAAACTTGTTAAAACATCTAGACCCTCTGAACCATAAAACCTTCCGTGTTTTGAATTTGCCGTGATTACTCAGCTCATGAAAAAGTATTTTAACAGCTATAGAAATTGACATGCATCTAACACTTCAGCCAAATTGATGCTATACTATTTTATCCTGGAGATAGATTCACACCTGTTCAAGGTGCATTTTCAAACAATGGGCAATAGTAATAGTAAAAAGTACGATAGTGGTTGGTAGATTTCACAGAAATTATCATTCATTAAAATATTCATGTTGTGTTTTACTTGTTTGTTTTATTTTCCGCTACCTATCTTTCTGATAACATTCTACGCATTATCTTATATTTACATCACATTAAAAAACTGGTTCATTCTTAATACCCCATTCGCACTACATGTGGTTACCTTTCACTAGTTGGCGTTGGGCAAATCGCCCCTATCCTTCAACTACTGTCTGGCGTTGTGTGAGACAGTGCAAAACTGTCCAATTCTTTGAGCGTCTTTTAATGCTATAAAACTGTGGTCATATGCAGAAGAATTTTTTACATGGTAACTTAAAGTGTAAGACTCCATCATGTTTCAGTGTAACAAGTTAGTATGACAGCAACATAAGGTGAGTGGAGGTCGTGTCCAGGTGACACACATTTATACAACTCTCATCCTGCTGCCATCCTACTGTTGTTTATGGTTATACACCGTGTCCAATCAGTGGCCGTACACATCATACCTTATTAATACACAAAACCTCAGGAGATATCAGGCATCCTGGGAGGTGGTTCCTCCTGTGAGTAAAACTTCTAACCACGCAGTTTTCCACCTGTAGTGTGAATGGGGCATTAATGACTCTTGATTTACATATAATTAAATCATGGATCTAGAATTTGCTATTTGAAAGACAGCCCATATACAGGACATTGATGCTATTTCTGTATACCCCAATTTCACTATAGTGAATTTAAGGTCAATTATACAATCAGGAGCCTAATCTTATCGGTTATGCTTTACAACTTATCTTGTCACTATTCCCTTGATACAACAAATGTTCCAAAAGTGATTCATCATGTAAAAGAGAAGACAGGCTTTACAAAGGTGAAAGTTAGTATTTGACATCCAGTACAACAGCAAGGGTTATATTTTGGCCGCCCCTCAGCACCGACTTGTGGCCGTCAAACCCATACAGAGGTGACAGCCTGTGATTAGATGTCAACCAAGCTAACCTCAAGGCGTCTCAGGATTGTGGCAACTCTTACAAGTCTCCCATCTAATCTTCTCAGCTGTCATAGATTAATCCTGAACAAGAGCACTCGGACAATGCATACCTGCACCAAATCATGTATGATTTGTTAAAGGGGGCTCAATAATAAGTAAATTGGAAAATCTTCATCTTTTATTTTTTTTAAAATATCTTCTCTTTTTTATCAGACGGCAGGCAGCCACAAGATCTAATTTTTCAGTCATGTGACTTTTTTGGTCTTAATGCAAAATCTGTTTAATTGGAAACACAATTTCCCCCCTTTTTGTGCAATGATTGTTATCAACACGCCCCAGGTTCACAATCAGTCAGATCTTAGGGCAGTTCGCAGATATACTTTTATAATGAACAATAAATTGTTATGGAGTTTTTGTGTAAATAGACGAAAAAGTTTCATGCATAAATTAACATTCTTTTCTCCTGTTTATCTTTTCTAGATTAGAATGTATACGAGAATATAATTAGCAGGTAGGTCATTTTAGGTTTTCCAAGTAATATGAAAGCCATCCTGTTTCACATTCAGGATATCTATTTCTCAGTAATTGTATCCACCGGATAGCATCCGGTGGATACTATGGATTTCGCTTCGTTACGCCACCGCTGCAGTGTGTAGAGAGATTTCACCGTTACAGCTCTAACAAAAAAAATATCATAGCTAGCCTTCTCAAATTTGCAGGATATATTCATAACCATAATATCTTGCCTAGGAATATTTTTGGCCTCATTTCGAAAAAACGAGATGGCCGCCACGGGCGTTTTTTTCCACTTCCAGGAAGGACTTTTGGTGGCCCTCTAGAGCAAAGGGTATTATAGGCAGAGATCGCAGGATATGTTCCTCACTACAAAATCTTGAGTGAAAATATTTTTGGCCTCATTTTGAAAAACAAGATGGCCGTCACAGGCGGTTTTTTTGTCGGTCATAAAAAGTGCTTATATCTCCCTTATTATTGGTCCTAGAGGTTTGGGATGGTAAACCAACCAATAGGAAATCATGGGTTGGGAATCTTTTGGTGTGGTCAGATTTGACCTTGGACCCCTCCTTCAAGGTCAAACGAGGATAGCCAAACTTAAAAGTGCTTATAACTTGCTTATTATTGGTCGTACAGGTTTGGGATGGTAAACCAACTTATAGGAAATCATGGGCTGGGAATCTTATGGTGTGGTCTGATTTGACCTTGGACCTCTCCTTCAAGGTCAAACAAGGATAGCCAAACCTAAAAGTGCTTATAACTCGCTTATTATTGGTCATACAGGTGTGGAATGCTAAACCCACCTATAGGAAATCATGGGGTGGGAATCTTTTGATGTGGTCTGATTTGACCTAGGACCTCTTCTTCAAGGTCAAACGAGGATAGCCAAACTTAAAAGTGCTTATAAGTCACTCATTAATGGTCCTAGAGGTTATGGATGGTAAACCAATCTATAGGAAATCATGTTCTGGGAATCTTTTGGTGTCGTCTTATTTGACCTTAGACCATTCCCTCAAAGTCAAATGAGGATAGCCAAACCTAAAATTGCTTATAACTCGCTTATTGTTGGTCCTAGAGGTTTGGGATGGTAAACCAACCTATAGGAAATCATAGGTTGGGAATCTTTTGATGTGGTCAGATTTGACCTTGGACCCCTCCTTCAAGGTCAAACGAGGATAGCCAAACTTAAAAGTGCTTATAACTTGCTTATTATTGGTCGTACAGGTTTGGGATGGTAAACCAACTTATAGGAAATCATGGGCTGGGAATCTTATGGTGTGGTCTGATTTGACCTTGGACCTCTCCTTCAAGGTCAAACAAGGATAGCCAAACCTAAAAGTGCTTATAACTCGCTTATTATTGGTCATACAGGTGTGGAATGCTAAACCCACCTATAGGAAATCATGGGGTGGGAATCTTTTGATGTGGTCTGATTTGACCTAGGACCTCTTCTTCAAGGTCAAACGAGGATAGCCAAACTTAAAAGTGCTTATAAGTCACTCATTAATGGTCCTAGAGGTTATGGATGGTAAACCAATCTATAGGAAATCATGTTCTGGGAATCTTTTGGTGTCGTCTTATTTGACCTTAGACCATTCCCTCAAGGTCAAATGAGGATAGCCAAACCTAAAATTGCTTATAACTCGCTTATTGTTGGTCCTAGAGGTTTGGGATGGTAAACCAACCTATAGGAAATCATAGGTTGGGAATCTTTGGATGTGGTCAGATTTGACCTTGGACCCCTCCTTCAAGGTCAAACAAGGATAGCCAAACTTCAAAGTGCTTATAACTCACTTATTATTGATCGTTCAGGTTGGGGATGGTAAACCAACCTATAGGAAATCATGGGCTGGGAATCTTTTGGTGTGGTCAGATTTGACCTTGGATCCCTCTGTCAAGGTCAAGCAAGGAAAGCCAAACTTAAAATTGCTTATAACTTGATTATTATTGGTCCTAGAAGTTTGCAAAGTGAAACCAACCTATAGGAAATCATGGGGTAGGAATCTTTTGATGTGCTCAGATTTGACCTTTGACCCCTTCTTCAAGGTCAAACGAGGATACCCTAACTTAGAAGTGCTTATAGCTCACTTATTATTGGTCCTAGAGGTTTGTAATGTGAAACCAACCTATAGGAAATTATGAGCTAGGAATCAGATGTGACCTTGGGCTTATTATTGGTTCTAGAGCTTTGCAATATGAAACCAACTTATAGAAGTTCATGGGCTGGGAATCTTCTGATGTTTTTAGATTTGACCTTGGGCCCCTCCTTCAAGGTTAAACAATGGTTCACATTCCCCCACCCCTGGTAATATAATAATTCTAAGCACCTTCACATCTGTAAAATAAATGCAAAGATGAAATGACACAGATGGGCCTGAACCCACAGCCCAAATGTGTAACGACCTAAAGGTTACCAGAGGTAAAAGGTCAAACCAAGGTCGAACAAGATGCACTAGAAAGGTCAAACTAACAGTGAAAACAATACCACAGAGATTAATGCTACAACAAAGTAAGACATATTGATTATCCTTCCAACCCCAACAAGGGGTGGGTCAGAGCATGACCTAAGAATGTCACCTGGGGTGACAAACCCGATGATCAATATCCATAGAGATTTCCAAGTGTAGATAAAAGAAGTCCACTGATACAAAATACAGGAGAGAGGGTATTTGGAATCCCTCCATAACCCCCACAAGGGGTAAATCAGAGATCATGACCTAGTCGAGGTCACCAAAAGGTCATACACTCAACGCAAGAAATCCATAACAGTTTTCAGAACAACAGATAAGAGAAAAGACACATAATTGGGTTTTTAACATTTATTAAATTTATATATTATATTTCATATATGATAGACAAAGCTCTGATAGCAGCTAAGTGATTAGCAATATTGGAGACAGTTAAATTATTCTAATGTAAGTATTCTAAAAATGCTAGTAAGATTTCCACATTTACCTGACCAGGAAGCAACCCAGAGACCACCAGAAAAGCCAGCTAGTCTGAGAACATTCGAGAGTAGGACCTCTGAGTGGAGGGTCTGAAAGACTGCAACAACAGGTCACACGCCTGGGTGGCCAGCTGGGCTGCTCCTGGTGGAAGACCTGCAAAACTAAATATTATAATTTAAGCACATCAAGCCAGCATGAGTAGGGATCCACACCGGATCCAATACAGAGTCTGTAAATGATCCCAAGAAAATTTATCAAATTTAAATCTAGATAAAAGATCTGAAATAACATTTTGTTCGCCAGGTATGTGCTCAATGTGTATAGAAATGTTAGACAAAGCTGTCAACATCCATGTCATACCAATGAGAGATGAAAAATGTGTGTAGGTACAGACAAGACAATCAAAAATACCACTAAAAATAACTAAATGAAAAATAAAACTTTTTTCATTTTTAAAATGAAAACTTGTCTTGTCGGCTGCCAGTTCAAATCTGGCCATTATCTCCTTGACCAAAGCTAAGGACAAACCAATGGCCAATCAGAAAAGGCCATGTGTCATTTTAATGACCCACTAAATGACGGGGGTGATGCAAAAATAGGGGTGAAGGAATGATTAAGGTTGGTACCTAAATGCCAACCCGTAACTGGCTTTGGTGAGTTTTCTTTTCGGTGGATACAAACTTGCATCGGTTCTCCGATGCATTGGTCTAGTTGTTACTTGGATTCAGTGAATATATAGAATCTTCTGCTCCAACCTATGTTACATTGAACAAGCTAAATTAAGTCTAGTGTAAATTATATTATTATATAAAGTGCAAAAAATTGTCAATATATTGCCCTATCCTGAAAAATGTAGTTATGACATAGGTGAAAATCAACTACCATTGTTGATCATCTGCCTAGATACAGGATCAGACAGAAGCAGTTACTGACCTGCTACTTTATGTTGATAATGGGATGAATGCCAGCTGAGATTAGAACCCGAACAAGCATATTTAGCTTTATATGCAAGTTCCACTTATAAAACAATGCAGTAAAATCTTTCGATCTACATGCGCAAGCTGCACAGCCAACAGAGATATTAGTAGTGCACTAGAATTTATGAAAGTCTGGCGACAAGAAAACATTTCAACTGAGACACATCCCATAGGTGGTGTAGAACTGCTAATGTAGCCCATTGCCGCTTAACTTAATTGAAGAGACAGATACTCATCACACTGTGCCACAATTCATGAAAGTCCAGAGATAAAAAAGTGATTCCTAGAGACTCTTATGACTGGTCCCATTTTAAAAGGGTGGTAAACCTGCAAAAATATGTAATTTTCTGTATCCTGTTTCATAACATTCATGAATTTGACCTCTGGGTTTATTGGTCTGTGACCTTCCTCTATGATATTCCTTTATACCTTTTGTTTTTGTTGTTTGTTTGTTTTTTTGTTTTGTTTTTTGATGTTTTTTTTAACTGGGACTTTATTACTGTATTTTATTTATTTGTATTGTATTTATTTACTGTATTTGGCACCACCTTAACAATTAGTTGTAACTGAAATGTGAAAAAGCAATCTGTTGTGAGTACTTGTGACAGAGATGCTAACTCACACAAATATTTAAACATGGTTTGCTTTCAACTGAACAGGGAACTGTGACATCCTCCTAAGGGATAATCTGGTAGTTTACTGAGCTTCTTTGTACTGATCTTGAATTGGCCATGGCGGTAATAGTAGATAACACATCCACTTCTGGGATTGAAGTTCACATCACGAACAAGACCTCACATGGGAGTTGTTGAGAGTTATTTGCAGCAGAACCTTACAGTATCTTATCGCAAAGTAAGTGTCCAGTATTTGAAAAAATGTACTGATCACGACGTCAACAGTTCATTATTTTCAAATATCGGACACTTGGTCATTAACCTATATAAAATTCACCCCTTCCTCAAGTTATGGTTTTACAAATGTTGTTTAACTTTATTACTATTCATTTCACTATTTCTGGTATGTATGTTGGGGTATTTGTCAATTTAGTTAAATTTGTCAATTTGGTTTCCTAGGAAATCTCCAAAAAGGGGTACCATATATAGTTGTAATCAATGAGCAGAACAACTGCCCATTTAATGAAAGAAATTTGACACTTTTAACAAAAGAGAAACTCTCAGGTGTAATTTAACTGCATGTACTGGTTTACCCAACCCTTCAAACTACCCGTTGCAATATCACCGAAACACACTCCAATATCTTTCATTAATGGGCAGTTCTTCCACTCTGTGATATTGCCCATATATAAAAGCCTCATTTACACATTTCCAAAAAAAACCTTTTACTTTTATTCCAACTAAATGATCATAAAGATGTACAAAAATACACACCAGAAATATAGAAATGAAAGTAATGCTGTTACTTCGGGACCTTGTAAACAATCCATTATTTTCAAATATTATACACTTACTTGGCCGTTAACGTACTGGGCATAATTTTAAACGCCATACACATAAAATGTTCTGATATTGATGTCACTTCATCTTGGGCCCCAAATGGCCACTAAAACTGATGTCATACCTCGGTTTGGGAATGTTGAATTTTAGTTTTTAGATTTTTGGGGGGCATTTATGTTAATATTAATAAAACAGTATAACCAGTGGTGGTTTTCGCACAATGGGAAAGAGTTTGAAATGGGCAACTTAATCCATACTTTGAATTCTTCAATAAAAGCCTTTGCTGCTGGTGACAAGAGGTTTTCATAAGACATCTCACTTATCTCAAAACAGTCCAGGCTAATATATTTTCAAAATAGAAGAAGTTATTTATTTACTACCCAACTATATCTCTAATGAAAATAATGCTGCCCTCGTATACTGCAGTTTACAAGTGTACCGGAATATATCTCAATCTAATCGAGTATTACTGACAACCTCTCTGGCAATTTAGATATAAAGGTGATGGGTTGGAAAAATATTAACATTTCTTGAATGCCAAAAACATCTTTCACAAAGACTGTTAAATAGATATCTGTGAAAAACTTAGACCATGAAAGCTGGATAATCTGTAAAAGTATTCGTAAATATGCCAACATATTGCACTTCATGGATGATTTTTGTAGAAGTTATCATGTTGGAATTTATGCAAATTTACCATCACGTGACTTAGACTCACAGAGTTATGAGTTCAGTTCATTTGCATACACATTTGCATATTATTTTACTATCTGTTATGTACAAAACATTGTCAATTATATGGTACAAAACTGTCCAGCTGGTTTGATAAACCCTGTAGCATTACACAAAGGATTAAACTTCCCTCCACCCAGATAGGTTTGAAAGGGTCAAAAAAGAATGGAGAATATGACAAAACAGAAAGCAAGAGATATTTCACAAAATAGCCTCTTGACGTTATGTGTAATTAATATGCATGATTAGACGAGAATAGGGAGCTACTCGTACCCCAGTTTCACTGTCACGAATTTGCCTCCCTGAGTTTGCTGTCTGGAGTTACTGTATTGAAATCACATGACTTCTCTTTTTAGTGAAGGTTGAGAGGTCCTCAGTGGCCTAGTGGGTTAGCAGGTTTGGCATCTAATCCCAGGTTGTCACCTCTGTGTGGGTTGGACTCCCACAAGTCACATTGGTGAGGGTCTTTCCCAATATGATCCTGGCTGTTGGATGTAAAACCCAAATATTTGGACTTTGGTGAAGTTTAAGAGCATACTCGGGCAATTGTGGTAACACTTTTCATTTTATAAACATTTTAAAAATCCTTTGCAAGTGAGACTTCCGAGTACTGCATGTGAGTTATTACGGCTTTTCACCAGTTATCAGTTATCTTCATAAGTCATCGCACTCTGGCACAGGCCAAAAGACCTAAATCCTCAGTCTTAAGGGGGATCTTTATTGCCATACAACCTATCTTTGCACTCTTTACAAATTATGACTTGCCAATTTTCCCGCTCTTTTTCAACAGGACTGGTCTTACAATATAGGAATAAATGACGAATTTGATTGCTTTATGATAAGTTTTAAACTATCAATTACCAAAATTAAACCTTTGAAGCCCTTAGAGCTTCTTCAAAACAAAAGCATGAATATCACCTAAAATCAAAATAAATCCCAAGCTATTTGGGCTGTTACATCATCCAAACATATGTAGTGATAGCTAAATAAAGTATGCCTAAAATATTAATTCTTAAAATATACACAAATATTTTCCTACTAATGTCATTCCAATGATTTACTGAAACATATAACATGTCAAGAAATCTGAAAATCTGATAGACCCCAAATTCTGTACAGCAAGGGACACAGTAAATAGAATTCAACAGTGTTTATTTACCTTTCTATATTTGCAATTTGAAACTTGCGCAAATAGTGTACCCACAACCACTGTGTAACCTGTTGTTTTAGAATAACTCATAAAAGTGGAACAGGAGTATAATGGAGGTTTATCTCACAGTTTATATTATTTTTTCACTGATGATGTGGTAATGGTTAAGGAATCCTGATAAAATAACCTCATTTTTATGCATTCAGTTCCTGTAATTCCTTCTTTATAAATTAAACACACCCAGTTTCAGAATTTAGGTTTTCAGCATGATAAAATGTCATGTCATAAAAATGTGTTTATTTAACATGTTTGTTAAAATGATTCCACATCCATTACGGCGTCCCTTCTGTAAGTGTATGTATCCACTCATTCACAAGAATAAAAAATATAAAATGGCCAGCATTTTAAGTAAATACGGTTTCAAATAGCTAAATTTGTTCCAAAAGGACACTTTCCCCAAAGGTCCCCCAAATCAATGAAAAACTGAAACGGAATTTTAAAAAATTATTTAATATTTCTGTTATTTTTTCAAATTCATTTTAGTATCAGTGGAATTGTGAAAATATGTAAGTGCAAAGCATGGCCATGCAAAATGTAAATAATGTGGTACAGGTCTTCAGCACTTCCACTTGTGGGAGTGGAACCCACACAAAGGTGACTGCCTGTGATTAGGTACCAAACTTGTTATCTACTAGGCCACCGAGGACCTGTCAGAGTGTGTCAGACACAGGGGTTGAATCAAAAAGCAGTTAGGAAGTGTACTTCCCAGACAATTTCTGATTTCCAAGTAGCCAGTAACATAATATTTTGCAAAGGAACACAATGCTGAAAGGCCCCAAAACTGTGTCACTACGTTGCAATGCATGAAAAGTGAGAGGGGGACAAAATGCAAAATTCTGGAAAAAATGTTTCTTTTAATATAGACTAGCCACAGGATCTGTAAGTGGAACATGTCTATCTATATGGGGCATCTGAAAAAGCTGGTCATTTTGACCACCAGGTAATATGGCCAACATTGACATTGAAACATTAAACATGTTATAGCTTTATCACAGTTATCAGGATTATTGAAACAGATCAAAATCCGACATGTTTATATGTGTTGTAACTAAAAAGTATACCATAGAATTTAAAAATGTAATCAACACAGACACAAACCCTATTCAGTAAATATTTAGTTATGAGACATATGAGAAATGACATGTATCCATGTGGTGACCCAGTATTTTATTGAACTGCTATGACCTCAAGGGGCCGAACAAGCAAAGATGTCAAATGGGATTAATATAATATTTATTCTACTAAAAGTTACTTGTAAAATAACATTTTTAATACATCAAGGCTGTAATAATTAAATTGTAATACTATAACTCATCAGTAGTTAATAAATTACACAATACTAATGCTCTAATAGTTCAGATATAATAGTGTAATCAATGTGATATTTATGAGTTACACAAGCCAAGGTCAATGGAAGATCCCAACTGTTGCAAAAGGAACCCCCCCCCCCCCCCCACCCCACCCCAAGTTAAAAATTATAAACTATTGTCACAAGCCCAATGCAAACGGAAAGACATAAGACTAAGCAGGTGATGGGGGGCTCACCAGTGACCCTGGATGTCAGGGCCCCGACCTTTGAGAGCCAAGGTCATATAGGGGCACAAAGGTAAAAAGAAGAGGTGAGATGTGAGTGAGGTAGGTTATAATGGAGGTGAAATATCCACTAAAGAGCCAAACTAAGGGAGTAGGTGTTGCTGAAAGGTTTGTGAAACAGAAGAGGAGGCTGCAGGAACATTTTGTATGTAAGCCCAAATAGCATCAGATTTCCAAGTGCCATGGTGCATTGTGAATCTGCAAAGGTTTACTTTAATGGAAGTTGCTGAAGTCAGTGACTGGATTGTATATTATTTTACTTGTAGTACCTTCTTGCTATTCTGATATCATATGGTCACCAGAGTATAACTTAACTAGCTGTTGTGAGGATTTTACAGATTTTAAGAAGGGGGGGGGGGGGGGGGGGGAGTGTGGTGACCCGGTATTTTATTGAACTTCCGTGACTGCAAGAAATCATGAATCCACGTTTTCTTTAGTTTCTATGTTATATGACCGGCCATTGCATTAAAGGATTTAATATTTAAAGTATTTCGTCTTTTTATTTTAAAGACCCCCCCCCCCATATTTGTCTTCTAATTTCAAGCATTTCTATCAACAGTGAACCGCCATTGCTGGTGACGTCATCATTTCATTTCCTGTGTGTACACTGTCCAGGGTTTATATTTACTGGAAGCAATTCGGAAGCATAGTCAGGCTATTTCTTTGGCCTTATGCTGCATTGTGGGATATATTTCATGCGATGTGTGTCCAAAATCAACATTTCTCCCATTATTTTATACTGTTCCCGAAAAGTTACAAAGACTGTCAACCATTTGGCATATAATAATCAAAGCTACAGATTGATTCTTCTCATTGTATTCTAGCATATGATGAAGTAATAAATAGTGTTTAGATTGACCCCAGACACAGTTTAGAGAACATACAGCTCTTTGCATCAGTCAGACTGACATATAAACTTTTTAATTAATCTTAATGATCCTGCATACTGTCAGTTCTAAAATCTTTTAAAAGTGTCAAGACATATTGCACCCTTTTTAAAGTTATACAGCTCCTTCAGTATCACAGTAGATGTTAATTATAACACTGTCTACTGCAAAATGCTGCCCCCTCCTGTACATCCCTTCATCTGGCATTTTTTGCTATTTATTCTATTTTATTTGGTTTGCTCTGTGTATTTTCGGACCCGGTTGCATTGAATGATTGCTTTTATCTTATTACAAGTTTACAGAAACTCTCAATAAATTTGGTCGGTAATTTATTAGTATTCTGTCATTTTGACAGATGGGGACGTTTCCCTCTAATTTGTTTACAAGCAAATGTTTATGCTTTTGGCAGTTCTTGCAAGTGATAGAAATTATGAACTTATAATGGGATCATTTCTTGCTGTGGTAATATAATAATGCAGGTATGAATATCATTTCAACTGCAGGTTATATATTTTATCTCAGGGTTCTGATATTTCCATTTAGACTGATAACTTCAGTATTTTTGTGATAACTTGGATGCATATTTGATTGAATATTGCAATGTTATTATTTTGACTAATTCAGTTGTTGCAGAACTAGTGCTATTATTGTTCATTGGCTGCAGTATTATTGCTATTATTCTTTTGGATGTATTTTTGGATCCGGTTGCTTTGAATTGTTGCTTTTATGGTCAAACAATTTTTTGTTGGGTAGTATTTTATTAATATTCTGTCATTTTGACAGATGGAGGTGTTTCCCTCTAATTTTTTCACAAACAAATGTTCATGGTTTTGACAACTCTTATAAGCGATAGTAATTATGAATTTGCTGTGGTTATGTAATAATAGGTATAAATATTATTTCAACTGCAGTCTATATATTTCATTTTGGATTCTGATATTTCCATTTTGACTTATAACTGCAGTATTTTTGTGTTAGCTAGAGTTCATATTTGATTGAATATTGCAATGTTATTGTTGGACTGATTCAGTGGCTGCAGAATTATTACTATAATTGTTCATTGGCTGCAGTATTATTGCCATTATTGATTATTAAGTATTGTATTATGATAGCTGTTCATACACCACAGTAAATTTGTCATGTTGTTCTAATGGTTTACCAAACAACTATATACTATTTTGGTCATATTTTTGTTTCATTTCTGTCATATAGTATATATAAATACATCATTATTTAAAATAAATACATTATTACTTGTTGTTTACAACTTCTAACTAATAAATTACTAAATTACTGGCACAGGTGTCAATCATAACGACACTGCTGGTGATCTTGCCAATCTGAATATGATATCTGGTGACCTGGCAACTTGAACACAATGCAAACAAACTACTTTTGAACTACAAATTTAGTTATCTGGCTTAGGGTCATTACATACTTTTAAAAGATCACTACAATGCATCTGATCAATTTTTGTAGAAAATTCTACACACTTTATTTGCAAATTATTAATAAGAAATTGTATGTAATGAGTTCTATATTTCATATCCATATTGTCTTGTTTCTGTCTAACAATGCTTTATGGATTATTAATCTCTATAGAGTAAGTGAAAAGATTTTTGCTGAAATAAGATCATTGTTGAAGAAAATGCAAGAAATATTCTCTCAAAGCTTTCATTTATACTAATTGGAAATTTCAATATGTTCAGAGAAAATATTCTATATATTTATTTATATATTTATTTGGGGTTTTACGTCGCTTTCAACACTGTACAGGTCATATGACGACAGGTAGTTGGAAGGGCAGAAGAAACCAGTACATACAGTTCATTAGGGTTCTGTACTGTAAACTGCCGACCAACGGCAAGAAACTACTAGCTCATCCCGGGAACCGAACCCCAGGCTCAGAGGTGGGAGGCGAGAGTGTTACCACTCTGGCACCATGGCCCCTGACTATTCTATATAAGTAGAGTATATAAAAATGCCTTGCTGGCGAGTTGGTCTAGCATCATTGATTAAACTTTAATATATGATTTATATATAGTGTATATGTGGGACACCAATATGTAAATATAAGACATGACAAGTAACATCCTGATGTTTCTGGCACACAAAGCCACTGTATGGTCTCTAGTTTTATAAAACCTGCAGATTTTCACAATGTATTGGACTTTATTTATATTCCCAATCATTACCCGAGCTCCCACCCAAGACAATGAAAGTTTTGGGATATATAATTTATTATACATCATTTATACAGACTACTAAAATATTATTAAATGTAGTTATATCATAATGCACTCAAACATACAGTCATATGTTATTCATGAGTAAATATAAAACACATTAAAACATTTATTATACATAACATAATTAAAATGTCATAAGTTCAGAACAAAGGTCACTGGGTGACAACAACACAGTCCAAGGTCAAGCTGAATGTCAAAGGTCACAACCAGTGAACTTGGTACAATCAAGGTCACTTCAAGAACATACCAAGCCAGCACTAAGCTGGTGATACAAGTTGTCACCCAATATTACAAGGTCACAAGGCAAGCAGGTCACAGAGGTCAAAACTCTGCACAAATGCAAAGAGAGGTGAAAACCAAAGACCCCAAACACCCGGTAGAGGTAGTCAAGCAGAGAGGTAGGAAAGGAAAGGAACAGAGAAAGAAGAAGCAACAGAGATGAATGTAGCGCCATACAGCACTAGAGGGTCACGTCCCATGTACCTGAATATCCTGTACATGCACCCCATGCCTAGGGACAGGTGGCCTCCACGCCTAAAATCATGGAATGTTAGTATTCTAGGTAACGATAACATATGAAAAAGTGTAGACAGGAGTTTATTGGCCACAAAGTCCGTTAAGGGACATAACCAGCAGGCTTACAAACCTGAAATAAAGGAAAGTCAGGATCCCGTCTAAAAGCAACCAGCATGGTCTGTAAGACCTTGATGGGACAAAGTGGTGACTGACCTAAGCATGGCAATGAAGTAGTAGCAACTTTTGCTCTATTCTGAATTGTCTTAGACCACTTAATGATCATCACAGCATCAGACTCACCAAATATTACATCTCCTACACATAAATGTCTATACATGTTAAAAGTAGTTATAAAATAAGGTAACATGTTAGTCAGTCTCAAAAAAGAAAAGAAAGCAAATACAACGCTACGAAAGTAAGAGGTGAATGTAACAGATGACATTTACTAATAATTTGAACTAACAAACCATCATCAATGACAAATTGTAATTTTGGCTGAAATCTCCTGTTTATATTGATAGATTTTATAAATAAAGGGATTTTTTGATAGCTAAAGACAGCAGTATCACAACTGTAAATAATTAACATGGTCTTGATAGCAGTAATATGATTGGTGATGTTGGTTGACGGTACTCATCATGCTGTAGACGATACTCCATGAATGGCAGTACATGTAAAGTAGTAAGTTGAGGCAGCGACAGGTCCAGGAAGGCCACAAAGGTGAAACATTCTCTCATAGGACGCTAAGGTGGCAGGTCTAAATCCAGCCCAAAGTCGTTTGAAGGCCTGGGTGGCCAAGGAAGCTGTCGCAGCCCCAGTCACTACAAAACAAAAGTACAATGCTGCAAATCATTATTTAACAACAATAAGTTAACATGAGTGTTAACCCAACATGCACCAGGTACCAACTGCTGCCAGACTAGACCACCTAAATGAAAGGTCAGCCACAGTATTTTCTTGACCTTGTGCATGGGAAACTACTGAGGCTATATTTTAGCAAGCAGTGAGAAGCCAAACATTCCTTCCACAGGTGGCAAGTACTGAGTCCTTAGCCCTACCAAAACTAAGGACATCCACCACCGCCTTATTGTCATAGAAAATCGGCAAACAACTTTTGGCCCCAGACCTTGAGAGCCACAACTACATTGACCATTTCCAACTGTGCAATATTATATGCCATAAAACCTTTAGAATTGGGATAGAATAAACAAAATCATTGAAACTGCCCCAAGGCCTGTATTTTATTTATTTATTTATTTGGGGTTTTACATCGCTTTCAACACTGTACAGGTCATATCACGACGGGTAGTTGGAAGGGCAGAGGAAACCAGTACATACAGTTCGTTAGGGTTCTGTACTGTAAACTGCCGACCAATGGCAAGCAACTTCCAGCTTTCCCACTTGAGGCCATGCCGGGAAACGAACCCCGGCCTCAGAGGTGGGAGGCAAGAGTGTTACCACTCTGCCACCGTGGCCCCCCCAAGGCCTGTAAGACAGGCATCCAAGTATCCTATCCTATAGTTACAAGGTTGAACATTATAAAATGTGACACCATTATATGATTTAAGTCCTTCTTAAAATCTGGAGTACAATTTTTTCAGCATGATGGTTTTATCTCTAAGTTACTGCAACATTCTATTTAAGAAATATCTAGAGGGCTTTACACATTTTGTTATATACAACAGTGAACCAAGTAGGGACTGCAACTTATGTTTTTGTAGAAACTCGTTTATCCGACCATTTTTCGAGCATTGTTACAATTTCTGAAAGTGTTTGATCAGGAAAAGAATGCTCGAACAGACTTTTGTGTCTGGAGCATGTAATTTTGGAGTATTTATCTTCAAACCGAGCTCCTGAAGCAATTTCAACAGGAATTCATAAGAAGCCTGTATAAAACAGGGTAGAGCACAATAGATAAGATCAGCTATGTAGTTCAGGCGTGTATTATGACCATTTTTCATCATAATATAACGAATGGCGTCCCTGGTTTCTGAAAGAAAAATGAACCAAGATGAATACCAAATGGCAGTGACACATGGACAAATACTTGACCTCTATGTGCAAGTCCTAAGAGGTCATTGTCACCAGGATCAATCCTGATGTGCTTGAAAGCATGACTTATGTCAATTTTAAACATTTTGCCACAGGAACCAAAATTTTTAAATGTTAAATAATAGTATTGTAATGATATTCCCGGGTGTAACAGATTGAAGTCAGTAATAACAAATTTAGATATTTTATAATTTAACTATTTATTAAAGGAAATAAAACAAATATTAAGAGATACAAATTAAATCAGTTGAATTCTATGTCCCTTTTAAAAAGTCTATACTTGTCTGAGTCTATAGAGTCTATTGACACTTGATATACAGGTAAATTGTCTATACTCATCGGTCGGCTGCTGTAAATATGTAAGCATCCAGGTCCTTCTACTCCAGAGGCAAAACCTTGTCCAAGTACTCTGCAATAGTAATAACCCTAATTACTAAAGAACCGCAATTAAAATATTTTCTGTAGTAAAGCAACTATAACTGCAACAGTGTATTAACATAATTACCTTTAACTTCATATGTATTACTTCAGTGTATTCATTATAGCTATTATACATGTACATATACACATAATGTACTGAAGCACTCATACGGCTATATTTAATTAAGCATTTAGCATTACAGTTACATTACTTTAGCTCAAATTGAACTGTTTTAAACATAACAAAATATGTGACTATATATTTTACATATAGCAAAATAATATCTTCATACCTGTACACAGTTGGACACAAGATAAATCAAATAATAGGGGACACACCCCAAATCATGATTGCTTTTGCATTGACTCTAAATTCCACATGGTCAAAAACCCACACCTACACACACACATTCTCTTGGGTTGTTTGGGCGACCCAGGGGTCAGTCCTCCTCCCAGGTCAGTTTGTTTGTGGGTACCTTAATTTTATTACAGGTACCAGTCTGAGCTGGTTGTTGTATAACCACCAATGTCACTTACATAACTGACCTTGGGGTTGTAAACCTCTGTGCCCAGTCTCCCCAGTAACCATTTAAAACTGGCCATTTCATTGGTCAAGACCTTTGGGCAATGTGACTCTAGAATATCACCAGACTTGGGGTCAGTGTGAATTTGACATTCGCAAGGAAACATTGAAAACTTTAAACTGTAATATTCTCAATGATTGGAACTTTCAAGTTATTTTAACTCAGTGTTTTTATTATTTTTAGTTTTTTAGAATTATTTTATAACATTTAGTTTGTCGTACGTGTGGTGAACTTTACACAGCATTGGAACTTGTGGAATGTGATGAACTATGGAAGTATTGAACTGTTACACGAGTGTTTGATGACACTGAGTGAACTTGACGCCTACAGAGATATTATAGTCATCTTGTCAACCTCAGGCTTTTAACATTGATCACAAAGGGACGGTCTACCCTATATTATTTTTCACTATTGGCGCATGCCATGATATTGTCAATGGTCGAATTGTTGGAAGCCTGTTTTTGACAGTTGAATATGAAATCTCTAGCCCGTGTAGGGTATTTGTGATTATTTTCAGAAGGAAACATTGACATTATTTATATTTTTCATTGATTGGCATTATTGTAAACATGCCCTGACAATAAACAGAAATGCAAGACGTGTAAACAGAGGCATCTTCCTCCAACAGGAAAGAAGTGTCAGTTTGGGAAACAACAGGAAGCTCAGATGAACTTTTACGAGATGCTGCCATCTCAAGTGATGCGACAGGGTCGCAGATGTCTCCATCAGACACTGGCGGACAGCAGATTCAGATGAAAATCCTAGATCAGCTCAGGAAAGTCACTGAAAGACTGGACAAGGTGGAAGACAGGATGACGGCGTCAGAATGGCAGTCGACTTCTGAGTTAAGTACAGACAGTTTTCTAGAAAGTGTAAAGTCTAGTAAAAAATCTAAAAAATATTGTAAATTGGTTGATGATTCCTCTTCTGAGGAGAGTGATACTCCCACGTTAGATACATTGAGATCTAAAAAATTGCAAAAGAAGGTAGATAAACGTATCAGGGAGTTAGATCAGAGTTCACACTTTCCAGGTAATGAGTCAAAGTTGAAATCACTGAGGGGTGGTAGTGTTGATGTTTCTGTAAAACACAAAGTTCACTGGCCTCATGAAGCTATTTTGGGTGGGTTGACGCGTCAACGCATCACATATGATCAGTTGTCTCTCACCCAATGGGTGCAGGGTTTTTGTAGAAATATTTTAGACCAAAAATCCAGTGCTAGGCATGATACAATGGTGTCTTACTTAAGTGACCTCATGGAGGATGCCACTGATTTTTCGTGGCAGGGAGCCAAGGCGGCCCATGCCGTCTTGCTCTGTGAGATGGAACGTGGTTCAGTAACTTGGGAAAATGGGGAGAGGATAGATAGAATCTGTAGGGCCCATGCCCAAAAACATGTCACAAGTAAGCAATCATGGGGTAAGACAGACACCAGAAAGCCATGGTTTTGCCAAAATTTTCAGGTGAATTCTTGTTCATTTCAAAGGGACCATGAGACCAATAGTCGGTTGCATAGACACATTTGCGCGTATTGCCTCACCCAGGGTAAGCATCTAGGCCATTCTGAAAAAAATTGCCAGAATAAGGCAAAAAACGAGACTCCAGCTGCACACCACTAGGGTGGGGCAGCTGGAAGAGTAATGTTACTAATGATAGTACATGTACCTTGAGACAGTTTCACAATCAAAATGTTGATGTTGAAGTGGTGGTGAGTGACAAGGAGGTGAGTGTCATCCCCAGTACCTGCCCTGATACCCCTAAAAATGTACCCCCTATTTACAAGACTAGATTTTTCTATAATTCACGGGTGCACCCATCAGCTGTTGAGGCTGCTCTTGCCAGGCGCTTGTGCGTGAATAAAAAAGCTAGTAAGGGTGTATGGGGTGGGGAATATTGGGCTGGGGCCAGGCCTGGTGGTGACAATAGCCCTCTTGTAAATGATAAAGATGAGAATCGAGTAGGTTCCAATGTAACTGAGAAATTGGGCACTTACAGTGGCCAAGGTGAAGTGTTTAATAATAGTACCTGTGAAACTGTTGTGGATGCTATTGGTTCTTCACTTGGCGTCGAACGTGTTCTCATGCGTCACAACAATGGTGAAACAACTCTGAAAAATGACGGTCCCAGTAACAGTGTACAAGTTGTGGGTGACCAAACTTCTGACAGTGACTGCCTGGGCTTATACTCAGGCCCCATAGATATAGGTCACATGGGTTTGAATCCCCCATGCAACAGTGGTCAAGATGGCTTGAATCAAGTCCCTTTAGTGGAACTTACCATGGGTTCGAATCTCAACTGGTCTGATAAAGGTGTTGCTAGGGTGGACACTATTGATCCAGGTCACTGTGAACGCAGTCAATTGAAACTGATATATGACAAAAATTATTGTGGTTTTGAAGACAAATTCACTTCTTCTGTGTTGTATGCAAACCACAGGGGTAATTGTGAGGTCATTGATGAAGACATATATCACCTATGGCAAAGTCAAGTTGACTTTAGTTTTGGCTTTGTCCCCCTGCAGAAGCAAATCCTCCCTAGTCCTGAGTTAGGTACTAGCAATTTTTCTGGAACCTTGTTGCAGGCACATAACATTGTCAAAAAATCTGGTAGGCCCAATTTTTTGCAAGCTCGTATTCCAGTCAAATCTCAATTAAAGGTGGAAGCTTGGGAGGAGGCCTTGCATAATTATTGGGACAGACAATTGCTGGAGCTCATAAAATTTGGGTTTCCCCTTGACTTTAATCGGGCATGTGTCCTTGGTGAATATACAGGTAATCATAGCTCTGCTATTGAATGCCCAAAAGACATTGAAGCATACATTGAGGAAGAGTTACATTATGGTGCCCTGCTGGGCCCATTTGAAGAAAACCCCATTGAAGGTGGGCACTGTTCGCCTTTTATGACTCGCAGTAAGCCCAACTCTGATAGACGTAGGGTCATTGTAGACTTGAGTTGGCCCCAAGGGGCCTCAGTAAATGCTGGTATTGATAAGTTTTCATACCTTAGTAGTGCTTTTGCCCTTACGTTTCCTACTGTTGATGATATTACTGCAGAACTTAAACGCTTGGGTAGGGGGGCCCTTCTGTACAAGGTGGATGTCAGTAGGGCATTCCGCCATGTAAAGGTGGACCCAGGAGATTATGACTTGCTAGGGCTGTACTGGGACGCTCATTACGTCGACTCTTGCGTTCCGTTCGGGACAAGGCACGGAAGTCAGATCTTCCAGCATTTAAGCGACGCCGTCAGATTTATAATGCATCAGAAAGGCTTCCCCATGCTGGATTACATTGACGACTACGTTGGGGTCGGCGTTCCGAGCGTCGCGCATGCGTCGTATGCTGCGTTACTTGACGTCATGTCTCAGCTGGGTTTGACCATCAGTCAGAAAAAGTTGGTAGCACCTTCAACACAAGTAACATGCCTGGGTGTCTTGATTGACACAGTAAAGGGCACGGTTTCAATTCCACAAGAAAAATTAGATCAAATCAACAGTACAGTGCGTCAATGGTTGACTAAAAGTGTCGTTTCAAAGCGTCAACTTCAATCAATACTGGGCTTGTTGCTCTATGTACACAGGTGTGTAAAACCGGCTAGAATTTTCATCGACAGAATGTTGGACTTGCTGAGATCAGCACATGCTTCACAGCGCATTCCTCTCACTACTGACTTGAAACGAGATCTACAGTGGTTTGCTACGTTTCTGCCTCGGTACAATGGCGTTTCCATGTATGACCATAGAAGCATTGACATGTCCCTCGAATTAGATGCTTGCTTGACAGGCTTCGCTGTGGTCAGTTCATATACCATCTCCCAATCAGTCGAGGTTTTCGAAACTGAACCATAGTTCATCTCGAAATGATAAACATATTTTTGGCACTTAGGCTTTTTGGTCAGCTATGGTTTCACAAAAAAATTGAGGTCCATTGTGA
Source organism: Sabellastarte sp. h YS-2021 (assembly GCA_964017235.1). Lineage (NCBI taxonomy): Eukaryota > Metazoa > Annelida > Polychaeta > Sabellida > Sabellidae > Sabellastarte > Sabellastarte sp. h YS-2021. The sequence continues at coordinate 166,270,393 of OZ024929.1, read as the reverse complement.
CAACCAGGCAGTGGTGACGGTATTGAAGTCAGGTAAAACTCGTGATGTCTTCATGGCAGCATGTGCCAGAAATATTTGGTGTCTCACTGCAGTTCATGACATAGATGTCCAATATAGCGATATAAGGGGTGCCAGCAATCAGTTGGTGGATATATTGTCCAGATGGCAGGGCTCATTGGACCAAGTCCAATTTTTACATTCAAAAATACCTGACCCTGTGTGGTTGCCAGTGTCAGAAAGTTTACTAGAGTTAGATCCTTATTTGTGAATTATTGTGGCATTTGTCTGTTACTTGTCAAATGATTGTGGTTAAACATGCTATAATGAGTTTGTGTGTCATCATTTTAACAATTTTCAGGTGGCCAGGGGCCAAAAATTTATTTTTCCTGATGCTTAAAGTTGCTACACTTTGTATTTGTAGAACATGAGGTACTGTCACCATTATCTATCAAGGCTTCTACCAGATCACACCAAGCCTTCAGACCCAAGACACGTCGAGCTTATAACAGCATGTTCAGGGTGTTTCTTGCATTCTGTATCTACAGTGGGGTCATGTTGGCTGATGTGAATGTCAAGTTCATCTTGTCGCTTTTAGAATGTCTTGTGCAAAGTCAATGTTCATGTTCAATGGTTGAAAATTATGTATCAGCCATAAAGGCTAATTTTATTTTGTATGAGTTGCCTTTTGCTGTGTTGTCTCATCCTAAGGTCAAATATTTCATTAAATCTCTAAAAATCAATAGACCTTTGACCTTAAAAACTCACAATCTCATTGACCTTCAAATCCTCAGAAGGCTGTCAGAGGCCTGTCTGCATTTGCCACAGGGCCAGGTTTACAGAGGATTTTTTGCATTCATGAGACTGTCCAACCTTGCCCCACATTCACTTACTACCTTTGACCCCACCCGTCATTTGACAGGTCATGATGTATTTTTCTCAAGAAGTTTTGTAAAATTGTTAATAAAATGGTCAAAGACATTTCAGACCAGGGACAAGGTCCAATGTGTTACCTTACCCAAGCTTAGAGACACTTCTATTTGTCCAGTTGTAGCTCTCAAAGCCTTGTTTGATTTATACCCCATGTCGTCTGATACTTCCTTGTTCCAACTCCATACAACCTTGGGTTCAAATCCTTTAACTGACTCTAGGGTGCGAAAAACTCTCAAAAATCTGAATGTTAAACTGGGTTTTCACCCTGCTTTCTTCACATTCCATGACTTCAGAAGGTCGGGGGCAACCTTTGCCTACAACTGTCATGTCCCCATACAGGATATCAAGAGGCATGGGACATGGTCCTCAGATTGTGTTTGGCATTATATACAATCTGACCATTCCTCTGGTGAGGGTATAGCTCGTGCACTAGCTAATGCTATTAATGATGCTTCATAATGCTCCTACCTCCTATGTTGGGCTTGAGGGTCAATTATATGTTCTTTTAGTGTCATACTTTTATTCTTTTACTTATTGTAAACCCTCTGGGGCTCTTCTCCCTTTTAGCAGGCAGGGAGGTTTGTCAGGTTTCCTTAGTCAAAATTCTGAAATATTTTTTAATACTTCACTCTACCCCTTATTTGGCCTGACCTCTCCCCTGCTAAGGGTCAAGGTCCCCATTGGGGTCAAAGGTCATTATCATTCTTAATCTTGATTGCAATATTTATCATATTAAATGTTGATTGCAATGCTGTGTACATTTGATTGCAATGCCTGGTCACTGAGATGGACATGGACTCGGATGACAGTTATATTTTAGGCATTGCTTATGTAGTAACCTTATCATATTACTATATATATTATTTGCATATTTTACATGAAATGTAAATATTTCTTAGTAGTAACATTTTACATATAATAAATGAGTACCCGCAATAGTTGTTTTTCTGACTTGGGGGGTAGGGACTGTTGAAGTTTTATATGCTTGACAATACATATTAAAATAAAACCCAGTAGAGTTGGAATAGTGCCAAGTTGGTATCTGACCACATACAAATGGCCAAATATACAACATAGTGTTTAACTGAATTATCGTTAAAAAGAAATCAAGCCTTTACTCTGAACTGAATTATATCATTCTATCTAAAGAAAATTTACACATAAAAACTGTAGACAAAATGGACACATAAAAACTGTGAATAAATAAATGGCCCAAATATACAGTAATTCTGTTACAAGTATCTACTGAATGAAGTTGAAAGTCAGTGCCTAAATAAGTATTTTTTGAATCTCCTTCATTCACAGAGACCCCTTTGGCCAAACTCAAGTCAATTATGGTTTGCCTAAGTTCTGAGCCTGATTTTAGAGGAACACAACCAACTGCAGTACCGATTTGCTGTCCGACACCAAAGGGGAACACATTTGTCAGTAAACTTGTACTATGAAGTACTATCATCAATGGTTTCATCATCCGAACCAAGAATACTATTCTTTTTTCAAACTCAAGATGGTGAACATTCGCAACCGAACATTACAAAGCCAGATCCGAATTCTTGTCATCAGCACTAACAGAATTTGTCTGGAATGTATCAGCCTGGGTTGGAACCAGTGTGCCACTACAACAGCCATTACCAGCATGGGCAGTGGTGCTAGCAACGTTACACAAGATTCATGAGTCACGTTATTAGACTGCAAATCCTGGGCACTCAGATCCAAAACAGAAAAGACATGAAACCTATTTGACAGACGATTATCATTATTCGGACCTCTACCAACTTCATTATCCAAATTAGGAAGCAAGACCCAAGTGGAACCAAATTTCTTTGGAAATACAGTATTTCTGGACATCCGATATATATTATTAGTATCATTGGTACAAAAGATACCCACCAAATCTGTTTCAATACCAACTTTTTCTTTTAATTAACACTCGACGATAGGAGAGGGTTATTGTGATCAGTTCATGCCAGTTCAACCCCAAGAAACCATTTAATTATAACAAAAAATCTGAATATTGTCCGTAATTCTTGTAAACTCCCAATATTCATCATAACACAAAATATCATAAAAAGGATCATCGTTACATTACATTGTATGGATGCAACAAGTGTTATAAATTATTGTACACATATTTCTTTAGATATATATTCATCAATTTTCAAAATATAAAATTTATAAATACACCAAAACATTAAGGGAGACCATGTACGTAACTCAGGCCTCACTTGCGTATGAAACTTGCAAATTTAATAAGTTAATACCCTATCCAATGGACAATTGCTAATCCGGCCAGCCAGTCCCAGTACTGTGCACTCGCAAGGTGGCGCATCGTATATCCTTCCTGTCTAGACAGAGTGACGTCATAGCATCTTTTTCGTTGTCTAAACCTATTAGACGCCTAGTAAGCTGATAGTGGGGTGGGTGGGAGGGTCTTGTGTGTCCATTGGATAGGTATTAACTTATAAAAATTTAATTTACTTATTAAATTTGCAATTTCATTGCGTTAATACATCCTATCTAATGGACAATTGCTGAATAACTACCGTTTGGTTGGTGGGTAAGTTACTAGGGACTTATGTGACTTCACAAGTAGTAGCAAATTTTAACCTACGGTCTAGGCTGACTTTGTCAGGAGACCTATAGGCCCAGTCCTGTGCTGACCTTAAGGTCAGGAAACCCTGTAAGGCCATGGTCGGTTGCCAGCAGCCGGTTACCCGGGGCTATACCGACGTCGCCCCCCCCCCCTTTGTTGCAGACCTGCTCTGAGGTAGTGGAAGAGAGGGATGAGCTCAGTCCCAGAATGCAAATAAACCTCCCGAAGGGAGCATGTCACACTTTATTTTTTTTTTATGGCCACTCGTTGATCTGCTGAGCAGCCACTAACAAGCCCAATTGGTAAAGCTCTGAATCAGCCCAACCCATACCCTTCAGATAGAACTGTGTGACGGTATTATGTGACTTCAGCGGCAGGCTGACAAGATTGGATCTAAGGAGACTCCCGACTGGAAGACCTTAGAAGCAGCAAAGGCCCGGACATCATGGGCTTTAACCTGATGTAAAGTGCGGGCCTCCTAGTCAGAGAGCTCATAACATAGGATCACAGTCTGCTTGATCCAAGAGGAGATAGGGGCAGGTGAGATGTCTTTGCCGGAACCTTTATTAAAGGATACAAAAACCACTTCCTTATTCTGCCTGAGGTCTGAGGTCCTGTCCAAATAGTAGCGTAATGCTCTGACCGGACAGAGGGACCTGTCAGACTTGAGGGATCTATCCAGAGTTGGGGCCAGGGCTGTTTAGCCAGCTGATTCTTGGAGAGAAACCTGGGTGATGGGTACAGGGACACCTTTGATCAGTCGGGTAGGTGTCTAATATTTCTGTTTAGCCAAGCATGTATCTCACTTCTACGCTTGCCCGATCCCAGGGCCAAGAGGAAAACTGCCTTGAAGGTCAAATGCTTCAAGGAGGCCTCTTTAATTGGTGCAAAATGACCTTTGTCAGCTGGTGCAAAAACCAGGGAGAGGTTCCAGGAGGGAATTCCCCTCCGGGCTTTGGGTCTGTCTCAGTGGAAACTATACAGGAGACGAGTGAGATTTTCATCCTTACTGATATTGATTGGCAAATTTCCCAGTTTATCAGCAATGGCTGACCTGTAACCATCAGTGGTGCTGGGCTGCAACTTCCTGTCCTGAAACAAGTACATAAGGAAGTCAGCAACTGGCTTTACAGGGGGTGCCACCTGATGAGTAATGCACCACTTTGTAAAAATGGCCCACTTGCCTCATAGACTGATCTGATTGATCCCCTTTGAGGAGCCTCAATTCTTGCCATCACTGCCTCAGACAAGCCCTGCTTCTCGATGGCTGAGGATCTAGGAGCCATGCATGGAGATTAAGATTTGTCAGATTTCTGTGAGGGATCTAATTGAATGGTTGTGCCAACAGGTTGGGCAGATTGGGCGGGCTCAGTGGGATTGACATGGCCACTAGATCCCAACACCAATGCATGTTGAGCCACCCCGAAGCAATCAGAAAGATTCTTTTGCATGGGGAGTCCTGCAACTTCTCCACCACTTTGCCCAATATGGCTGATGGTGGGAAGCTGTATGCTTCCAGATCCTACCATGGTAGACTGAGCGCATCCAGTGCTTTGGCCAGGGGATCTGGCACCAGTGACACAAACAGAGGCAACTTGTTGTTGAACCCTGTGGCAAATAAGTCTATTTTGGGACTGTGCCACCTGCTGCATATTGAGTGGAAGACCTCTGGAAGGAGAAACCACTCTGTTTGGATGGTCTGGCCTAGCCTGGATAGCTTGTCTGCTACCACATTCAGCCAGCCTGGAATGTGTCAGGCTTTAGAGTCACTTGCTTCCTGGTACACCAGGTCAAGATTCTCCATAGTAGGGCACAAAGTGGGCCCGACCTCATGCCTCCTTCCTTGTTTATGTATGACACTACTGTGGTGTTGTCGGTTGCTACAAGTACTATCTTGTTTGAGCAAAGGTCTTGGAACCCTTTTAAAGCCAGAAAGACTGATTTTAGTTCTAGATAGTTTATATGCAGCTTGCTTCCCGGAAGGGACCAGGTTCCTCTTGTAGTGTGCTCATCTAAGTGAGCGCTCCACCCTTCTATTGATGCGTATGTAATTATTTGCAGAGCATGTTTAATTGGGTGTAATGGTTGGCCTGTAAGTACATTGTCTTCCTTCAGCCATCCAGCAAACATTCTAAATGTTTATAAACGTTTATAAACCTTAAAAACGTTTTGTAAACCTAAAATAAACCATTTTTTTTTTATCAGTTTTTGCTCTAATGGTTTAGATGGCGTTTCACGGTAATATAAACCTTTCATAAACATTTATAAACATTTTTAAAGGTTTAGTTGTAAACCACCTCATTTTGAATTTCGATGCTGATGTCATCATAGCCATTACGCCATTTTGTTTTGGAATTGAGAAAACAACTTTTGTAAGTATATCCTTTTATATCTCACTTTATGTGATCAATCTGTCAAAATGAAATACTATTTTAGTATGAGGTTTTGTTGTAGCTTTAAAGGAACTGATATTTGACAAATAGTATTTGGTATTTATGTTAATATATGCTATTTTTATAAGTGGCATTGGACTTAAGGTGGGAACTGTGTAAATGTATTATCGTACTTTTCTTTGGTTTAGAAACATTTATAAACGTTTCCATAAATGTTTACAAGTATTTCATTTTAAACCTTATCTAAACCTTTCTCTTATAGGTTTTAAAACGTTTATAAACGTTAGACATATGGTTTAGAAATGTTTAAAAACATTTACATAAACATTTGCAAGTATTTCATTTTAAACCTTATTTAATCCTTATCTAAACGTTTCTCTTATGGTTTATAAACGTTTATAAACATTTGAAATGTTTGCTGGACACCATTGTAAATGGGGATGCAGGGACCTGGGGATTAGGATCTCCTTTGCTAGTGATTCTGGTACCCTCCAGTTGTTTTTGAGACGCCACTGAATGGGTCTCATATGAAGTCAGCCTAGATGAACTTGCTTTTCTGTAGCTGTTAGTAAACCTATCAAGGTCATGAATTCCTGGACCGGGCAAGCTGGTAGGGATAGTAGTTTCAGCATTTTCTCTTGAAGGTCCTGCCACCGGTCCAGAGTCAGTCGAACCCGACCAGACCTGAGATCGAACTGGTAGCCTACAACATTGAAGTTTTGTTTGGGCTCCAGCTCTGATTTCACCAGCCAACCCAGTTGCTGATACATTTTTACTAGTTCCTGTGTATGTTGGGGACAAGCCAGGTGGGATCTGGCTCACACCAACCAGTCGTCTAGATACTGGTGGATTCTTAAATCCTTGTGTATGGCCATCAGTTTTACCTCCTTTGGTATCACAGTGAACTCCATGGGTGCTGTGGACAAACCGAATGGCAGGGCCTTGAACTGGTATGCCCGAGCTTGGATGTGAAATCTCAAGTATTTCCTGGATTGTTCCTGTATAGGTATATGGAAGTAGGCATCCTTGAAATCTATTGAGGTAACCCACTCCCCTTGTTGGAGGGAGTTCCTGATGGTCTCCGAAAAAGGTTTGGTTTGCTCAGATCTAGAATAACTCTCCAATGGCTGTCTAGTTTTGGAACCAAAAAAAGGTCGGTTGAAGAAACCCAGAGATTTTGAACGGGCTCGACTGCATCTTTGTCCATAAGCTGATGTAATGCCTCTGACCAATATAGGTTCCTGTGAGAATGTACATAGCAGTTGATGATTTTTGGTGACTTTGTCAAGTTTGGTCTTGACTAGAAAAAGAGAGTGTAGCCCTCCTTCAAAATTTGTACTACCTAGGGTACAGCCCCCAAGGCTTCCAAGGTTCCCAAAACAGATTTAGTCTGGATCCTACAGGCAGATTGTGTGTGACATTTTCTGTCCCTCCGGACACTGGTCCGGTCTGGTGACAATGAACGAAGTTAACAGTCTCTCTGTTCTTGTTGTGGTTTGGTGGGGCTGATACAACTTTTCACATTTTACAGACTCTTGGCCCTACGCCAGCCACCTGCAAGATGCAGCATTTACACGGTAATTATTATTTGGAAGATTTTTATATTTTTATTTCTTTTTCAAAGGAGTTCACATTTACATATATTGTACTTCCTAACAATACCAAGCTTCAATAGTCTGTTAAAAGAACAATCATAGTATTACAATATGAGAGTAGATGCTGTGCAAAATGCATGTTACAAAATCAATTCTGGGATAAAGTCCCATTTCTTCTTAAATTTACATTCTTGATTTTGTATTTTTGACACATACTCCTGTTCCACATAGACACTTTTCAGCATTTCAAGAGCTTCGACTAACTGGATTTTTTTCTTTCTTGGATGCAATAAAAATATATTTCTTCATTGATATTAATAAAATATTAGCAGGCCTCATTTGTTTTTCTTGGAAGCACAAAATTATGTCTTTACTTGAAAAGTCTACTTCCTTATTTGTGTTGGTTTTAATTTTCCTGGATAGGTCCTCCCAAAATTTTCTTGTGGGTTCACATTGGTTGAATAAGTGTATTAGAGTTTCTTCATTTTCATTACATAATTTACACACAGTATCTTGTGTTATGCCCATTTTGAATTTTAAATTTCTAATTCCCAATATCTGATTTAGTATTCTATATTGAAGCCAAATTAAGTAATTGTCCTGTATAGTTTTGAAACAAATGAGGTAACATTGCTGCCACATTTTTTTCTGTAACTGTAATATTTAGTAGTGTTTCCCATTTATGCCTAAGTTTATCATCATTGTAGGATTTCTACAAAAGTAAAGTTTTATAATATTCTCTTGACCCTTTTGTGCCTTTGGAGAGCAAATATAATGTTTCTGGATGGATGGGCCTTATGCTTGTCGAGATATCGGATTTGCCTATAAAGTTATTCACACATTGTCTGACTCTATGATAGTCTAAGAAATTATAGGGTCCTGAGTATTTTGAGTTTAGGTCATGGTGTGAGAAAAATTTTCCTTGGGAGTCAATTAAATCAGATACAAAAACGATCCCTTTATTAAACCACTGTGGCAAATAGAGTTCCATTTTAGAAATCTTTGGATTATACCATACTGGGCTAGAAAGTTTCTTGTTTTCTTCATCAGGTATGTTTGTGTCTAATAGACATGCCCAGGATAGCAAACCTTCCTTCCAAACCATATTTGTTATATTCTGTGCAAGGTTTTTGGGCCAAGTTGAACCAAAATATTGTAGCCCAAGAGGGTTTTTGATACAATGTATTTCTGCAGTTTTCCACACCGGTCTTTCATTGCTCAACAACCTTTTGATCCAAAAAATTTGGAGCCCAGTTATGAAGGTATCTATATCTATCATTCTAAGGCCTCCTCTTGAATAGTTTTGTGTTAGTTTTGCTCTGCTTATCTTATCTGGTTTATAATCGCATATAAAGGAGTAAAGGAGTTTGTTTAAGGATTTTATAGTTTGGGGGCTTGGTCTGGGAATTGTCATGAATAGTGTTACAAACTTTGGTATTATGAACGTTTTTAAAATGCATATTTTGCCAACTGGGGTTAGGTTTCGTTGCCTCCAAGGCACAAGGGTTCACTCTGGATCTGTTATTATAGTATTATAGTTTAAGTTAGGCATATCAAGAAGATTTACTGAAAATGTGATACCAAAAACTCTAAAAGTATTTATTCACCACTTCAAGTTGGCCTGCGAACATATTTTTCTTGTGTTTCCCTTTTTTGAACCAATCCATATTATTTGAGTTTTTTCTTTATTTACTTTTAAGTCAGAGTATGTGCCAAATATTTCAAGGACATTTGGTGCCGATTGGAGAGAGATTTCCGAATCATCTAGGAATAGTGTTGTGTCATCTGCAAACTGCGTAATTTTTACATACCGTTTATTTATTTTTAATCCTTTAATTGAGTCACATGCCTCTACTAAGAGTGTTAAAAAAGCGAACATATTATAAAAAGATATGGAGTAATCGGGTCTCCTTGTCGGCATCCCCTTTTAATACTGATTTGATTTGATAGGAAACCACATTGAAGAACTGTTGCAAAAATATTTGTGTTAAAGGTAATTATCCACTTAATAAAATTCTGTCCAAAACCTAATCTGATTAAAGCCTCAGTTAGGAAATCCCATGACACCGAATTGAATGCTTTTTGGAAATCAACTAGCATTAATAAACCTGGAATTTTTTTGCATTCTACGAAATGAATTATGTCATATATCAAGCATGTATAGTCGCTCATATAGCGTCCACTTATAAACCCTGTCTGCTGCTCTGGAATTAAATACGTTAGCACCGTTTTCAGTCTGTTGGCTATCGCTGATGTTCCTATTTTATATGCTACCGACAGAAGTGAAATGGGGTGCCAGTTTTTCAAGTATTCTCTAGGTTTATCACCTTTTGGCAAGCATGAAATTATGCTATGAGGCATTGTAAGAGGTAATTGACCTATTTTGTAGCTTTCATTTAGGGTTCTTTATTGAGCCTTTTACTTTTTCACTTCTAATGTTTTCAACTTCTTTTTTCTTTTTGTCTAATAATTCCAAATCTGGTACTTCATTTTGTTCTAGGTGATTCAATTTCCTTAATCAAAATTGATTCTTTAGTGTCCATGGATTTTTTTTTACGTGATTAAAATTTTATCGTTTTGCCTCTTATTTTTAGCAACAATACCTCGAAAAATTGGCTATCTGATATACTAAATTGCAACTCACTGTCTTTTATCGATCTGATGTTATTAGGGTTATATACCTGGACAGCATATCTTAACTTTTCTTCATCAATAATATTGTTTATTTTTATCAAATATTCTTTGTCCTTTAAGAATGAGTTGTTAAATTTCCATACTTGTTTCCCTTGCCGGAATTTGCACACAGTAATACTTAATTCTAGTATTGAATGATCTGATCTGTATGATGGTCTTATTGAACAATTACTTACTAGGTCAGAGAACGGTCGAGATACAATAAAGTAGTCTAATCTTGCCTGTTTTACTGGATTTTTTCGCCTCCAAGTATAGTGTTTCTCATTTTGGTGGTTTAATCGAAACATGTCACATAGATTGTATTTATTAATTATAGACAGCATTTCATTTCTAGCACTAGGGTTATTGAGTTGCCTATTATAGCTATCTAAGTGCGGATTTAGGGTGATATTGAAATCTCCTGCTAGGAAGGCATAGTCCATTTTATTTGATTCAATTATGTTTCCAACCTTTTTAAAGAAATCCGGGTTGTCTTTGTTTGGAGCATAGATATTAATGAGCTTTACTTTTAGTTTTCCTTCGTTATCTTTGAAGCTTTCCATTACTTAAAATTCGAAGTTGGATTTAATAAGTATTGCCACTCCGTTGGCATTCCTCTTGGTCCCACTTAAAAAAACTGTCTCCTTGCCAAAGATTTTTTATTGCGCTTAAATCGTTTTCCGTCCAATGTGTTTCTTGTAAACATAAAATGCTGCCACCTAATGAATCTAAATAGTTTAACACGTCAGCTCGTTTTTTAAGATCTCTCAGACCTTGGCAGTTTGCAGACAACACTTTTATTTGACTACGTATTTTGCCTTCCATTTTTAATGCATCTCTCTCTCCATCCGCACCCCATCTCAATTTCAATACTTATACATATGCTTGTTTCTACTCTCATTGAGAATGTATTTTTATATTTTACCAAATTTGACTTGCTAGGATTTTGGATATTAGTCAACAGGTAATAGTTGAAAACTCCTAAATTTACAACAAACAAATAAACTACAAAATCAACATTAATAGAAAACAACCGAGTGTAACTAGGGTTTAAAGCATGAATATTTAACATTACAGCTTTAAACAAGTTCAAGTTCCTCTCAACAATCCGAGATATAAAAGTTTTTTACGCATGACCTTCAGCAGTTCTTCAATCCTTTCCCTCTATCAAATACTGGCATAGCACATATTTATATTCTGAATACCCCAAAAAATTATTTGAAAGATGGCTGACCCCTGGCCGGACGTGATGAAAACTTTTTTGATTGTAGACCAGCTTTTCTCTTGCTGCTGAAATGACCTATTGGTTTTTCCTGTGTCTATCCAATTGATTGTAAGGTTGAAAACTATTATCCTTCCAGTCAAATCCAGCACCAATAACAGGCTGTGTGAGAGGTGTGATAAGGGAAGGTTGCCTGGTAGTAGCTTGGGACATTGCCATATCAAGACCACTGACTGGTCTGTACCAGGACTCTGTAACCAGTAATTCACTGTAACTAGTAATTCTCTGTGACCGGCAAAAAACTGGCAGGCTGGGGTCACCAATGAATTTAGACAGCTACTGGTCTATATAAAGGGAAAAGGGGGCATCTGGGTAATTGATGCCATGAGAGGGCATAGCTTCATGCAAACATATTGATGCCTGCAGGATGGAGTGTAGGGAATGCCCAAATATAATATAATTCTTGGCTTCTGTGCCTTGAGGTGGCATTTGGGCTTGTTGGATTCCCCCATCCATTGAAAGATGCTAAACTCCATGTTTTTCACAGAATGATTTTTCTGTGTAAAGTGTCTAGAGACAGGAGTGGATTTTTCGGGTTGGAATTTTTGAACACTATTTTGGTGCTCATACATCCTGTTCCTGAAGGGTCTTTTGGTTTCTCCAATGTATTGGAGGCCACATTTGTTGCAATTTATAATATAAATTACATTAGATAATTCACAAGTAACTTTGTGTTTAGGGGGTAGTGACTTGCATTTGAATACTTGTTTAGTGTGGAAGCTGGTTATTTGTTCAGCTTTCCTACAGCTTTTCCTATCTATTTTTGAATGTTGCATTTTTGATGGAATTCACGTTAATTTCCACATATGCACCATGTAGCACTCATGTTAACACCTCTAATTTATGGTCAGGTCCGATTTTTACAGATTTAAATCATACACAATTAATGATTGACTGTTCTGTAATATACCCACCATCATCAAGTTCCACTTTTTAGAGACCATGAATCTCTGAAGTCAGACTGCTATGCAATCACGCACACGCAATTGAGTACACCTTCACTCAAACTAGACACTTGAGTGACTGTGCTCTCCCAGTGAAATATACTGGATTGCAATCAAACCCTCACATACTCAAATTTTGAGACCAATTAAAAGTGTATGAGCGCCTTTCTGATTTTGGTATAGGGTTAAATAAGTCCTGGCTACTCCCAATTACCCCAAATATTTTAGGTGCAATACTTACCTAAAATTCAAACCTTTATAACCATAAACTGGAATATAGGGTTATTATTTAATAGTAAATGACCAAGTTTACTTATAAAGTTAGCGATTGACAGTTATTCTTAACCAAGTTAGGACTATCAAAACCTATCCTGGGTTGAGAGCTTTTGAATATAAATTTATTCCCCATTACAAAATTAAAAATAATGGATTTAAAGCAAAAATGACTTTTTTCAGGATTTTATCCTCCTGAGCCTCCTATAGAGGCTCTATCCGCTGGATGACGGCTCATTTGACGGCTCAAGGCGGATAGGATTTTTGCACCTTAGGGGCAAAATTGGGTAAAATCTTCAGCCTCTGATGAGAAAATACAATTAGATTTTCGAAATATTGCCAAGCATATTGGTCAATATAAGGCAGTAGTTATAGGTAACTGCACTTTAGTCACTGCACATATTACTTTTTAGTCTTTAGCTACTGGTCTATGTTTAGCCAACTTTTTTTCTTTTCTTTTTATGTAACCGCTTGGGGTGAAGCACTATACAGTAAGGACTGTGTAGCTGGCACCCGGTCGGTAGACTTTGTAACCGGTAGGTTGAAGCCATATCTTGTAGATACTAGCTGTCTACCTGCCCCAGAATCAACACAGAGTTGAATGGACTGGGTCGGATGACTCTGTAACCGGTTGGATCTGGTAAGCTGTACAAGGCTGTGTAGCCGGTATCCGGTTGGTACACTCTGTATCCGGTCGGTACACTCTGTAACCAGTTGCTGAAACAACTGTACAAGGCTGTGTAGCTGGTACCCGGTCAATATACCAGTTGCTGAAGCAAATTAACTGTCTTTTGTGTTGAATTCAGCTTACTGTAGGTTTCCTTCATTAATTAAAGTATTTCTTTTAAACACACGTCTCATTTGTAGATTTGACAGTTGCTGGGAAAGCCCCTGAGCTATTTTTAGAAGCAATCGTTGTCCGGCGTGTCACGTGACCAGCTTGCTGGTCGGAAAGACACGCGATTGGTTGATTGGAGATGGTGTCAGTGATTGAGTTCTTTGTGTGATACTTAACAGGCAATTTTACAGTATTCTGACTGTCCACAAACCCCACTACCAACAACAAGGCAGGCTATGCAAGGCAGGGACTGGAATCACAGTAGACGTGAGTTCTGAAGAACGCACTTCCGACTTTCCTGGTCGGTGAAGCACTTGACCAGCTTCATGATCTGGTCGGTGAATCACGTGACCAGCTGCATGGAGAAGATGACATCAGAGGTAACATTCTTTTGAGCTGGCCGGTCGGCTGATGCTTTAAAAGCAGAGAAGCCTGGACCAGTGAGCTCTGAAGAAGTCCTGGTCGGTGCCGGTCTGAAGTAGATTCTTGGATGAATTTCTTTCTTTCGTGATAAAACAAGGCAACTTAAAACAGTGACCTGGCCATCCACAACCCCCACTACCAACAACAAAGCCGGGTCTGCAAGGGAGGGACTGATATCACTTCTATTGTAAGGTCGGCTGAACTGGAGCTTACCGGTCAACTAATGCTTTACAGCAAAGGAGTCTGGACCAGTGCGCTCTGAAGATTTCTGAAGAATGCATCTCTTATTTCTGTTGAAAAACACAAAATACTCAAGCTAGGCTGGTGTGACTGATGCTTTACAGCAGAAAAGTCGGTTCCAGTGCGCTCTGAAGAAAACTGAAGAATGCATCTATTCTTGGGGGAATTCTGTCTATGTTAAATACTACATAAACTGAGGTTTCCCGTGATTTAATAGGGGAATTCCTTCTATTTATAGTTAAAAAACTAGAAAAGATTGACGTTTCTTCCGTGATTGTAGGGGGAAGGTAACAGAAGGTACATCCAAACAAAAGATACGGATAAAAATACCTTGCAAGTAGTATATCCATTATTTTCCTTAATATTGTCGATATGTCCCTAACAACACAATGGTTGAATGGGAGGAAACTAGTAAAAAGGCTGCCTTCAAATTTCTCCCCACTTACTGCCCTATCATCAACACTAAATTGAGTCAGCTAGGGAGCGTTTCCAGCAGATTGCTTAAGGTATATCCGTGATATGAAGATAACATATCTACACTAAAATATTCCCAAATAAGGTTGAAAATCCGTCATAATGTACACTTTTTCCTTAAAAACTCTGGAGATGTTGAAAACACGTCTGCACAGTACACATGCCAAACGAAAAAGATGCTATGACATCACTCTGTCTAGACAGGAAGGAAGTACGATGCGCCACCTTGCGAGTGCACAGTACTAGGACCAGCCGGCCGGTGGAGACACAGGACGTCTTTTTCTGGCGTTTGGCGGGCCGGTGTAGCACGAGATAATGACTCCCCTATATTTGTCACTAGGGGGGTAAAATATTGCAATGGGGTTTGAAATATTTTAACCCCCCCCCCCCCCTTGCAAGATTTGGAATCCCTCCCCAGATTGATGATTACTATTGTGTTGGGGATTAACTTACAGCAAAATACTTGTATTTTATTTAGTGTGGATGTGGGGGATTAACTTGAAACAAAGCACATGTATTCTGTTTATTATTTATTTATGCTGAGTTTACATTTTTGCATGGTTAACAGAATGATGATTATATTAAGTGTCATACAAAAAGTGTCTTTTGTTGAGCTTTTTTTGTCATGAATAGTAATGCTCACACCAATTATTTTATTATTTTATATTGTGTGTTACACTTAAATATGGATTATTGATTATTAATATTCCTGAAATCTTGAGGTTCAATTAGAGCGTTTATAAGCGTTTAATTAAAATTTGTGTGTAATACAAATGTTGGGGCCCAGCTTAGGAATCAGCCCATTTTAAGATGATATGCACTGACATGAACATAAAAATGTACTTTTTGTTTGGTTATATGGGTCATTGTCTGTTTAGAAACTTAGCATGTAAACACTTATGGACAAGTTAATCATTTTGCTTATAAACATGTACATATGTTGAGTATTGCCACAAAACACTCTGAAAAAGTCTTAGGCATTTTCTTTAATCAGAATTGTTAGTGATACACATGTATTGACCTTGTCTAGTTGACTAATAAACACACTAGTGTTTTATCCCATTGTCTCTTTCAACAATAGGGGAGTAAATATCTAGCAGGGGGGTGATTATCTTGCAACCCTGTCTGCAATATTCTCACCCCCCCTAATCCCTCTATTGTTAGGGGGTGCAAAATCTTGCTTGCAAGATAATTACTCCCCTAAAGATCAAAGGAAGGGGTGCAAAATATCGCGGGAGTCATTATCTTGCGTTACACCGGTCTACACTGACCGGATTACCACTTGTCCATTGGATAGGATGTATTAATGCAATAAAAGTTAATTTTGCCATAGTTCTGTGTAGACATGACGTGTCACATAATAATTTATGACGTCACACATGCATTTTAAGTCCATTCTAAACCACGGATATCAATTATTATTGTATTTTATTGTCTTGAAATGATACTTTAAGAAATATAATGTAGAAATGACTTTCAACAATATGTTGAATATTGTGTAAAATAAACACAAAGATGCACTCTGTTACATCTAGTCGAGTGTTCTGTTCTCTCCGAGTGCATCTTGTTTTACACTATGTTTAATCCTCTCACTGCAAGCATTTTTATGGATCACACATGGCTTTGATACTGTACTATGTTCACTATTGACAGCAATATGAGCAATATGCATATTGCTCCGCAAGTGACCAATACTGACCTATGTTTTATAAAGCACCATCGCTAAAGTGGATGTCATTTCTAGTAGAGACAACCTGCGAGTACATTCTGGCATCACATGCAGACTTGGAGACATAAAACAAGTGTTTGACAGCATTGGGTGAAAGATTAGACAACTGATCAATTTGCTGATTTGTAAAATGGGAATAGGTTACCACACAAGATCTGTGAACATGACCCAATTTTTTCATGCTCACTGTGATTCGTTTTTTGGTGGATATTTCCTACAATCTGCCTGTGTGTGGGAAACACTTTCCCTTCTTTTGACCAACACATAGCACAGACATGTTTGTAAAGTATGTCCTTGGTTTCATGTGTGTTCTTTTGCATGCATGTACCTTTATTAAAGAAGACACAAGGAAGAACCTTGCTGGTACTTTTCTTGTCTGAACTATTCAAACCAGTTTGTATGATGTGTCTTTGTGCATGAGCCCTTCTGACTCTATCTTGTCAGTATCCGACCATCTGACAATCTCTCCCTGCTCCATCCCACAGAGGAGGATGACATGGATAGCTTTTGCAGAAGCCCAGGAGAAATCTGTGGTGTCACAAGGTCAATGACATAGTCAAGCATGTGCTCTTTGACGCTCATTTCAGATTCCTCTATGATGCTTCTACAAAATCCAGCCATCCACTGTATAGTTGAGAGCTGATTGTAAGTTATTCGGTCTTTATTTTGGCCAGACAGTACAAACTCATGGGGCCACATGCCTCTATGAGGAACAAACACATCAACAGATCCACCCAATACCTCACTTAGCTCTATCCACCAGGTGGTTCAACCTCTCTTGTACTTCCTGTTCTATTCGGGCTTCCTCCCTAAGCCTAGTATGTGGGAGAGTGGGAGCCAAAGTGTTAGATTTTTGTGCCAAACTTGCATCTTTGGGACTAGAATGGGAGCCCCTTTAGCCCTCTTGGTTTTCCCTGAGCTCTTGACCTTGTCTGAATGAAAAGTTTTCTTAGACAATTTTGCCTGGATGCTTCGTGAATCTATCACCCAAATTTGCCAACTGTGTGAGAATTTCGGGATTGATATCATGTTAAGAAATATGTTGGTTACCCCTGCTCCTAGGATCCAAGGAGCCCTGCCCCTCATTAGAAACAGCCCCACCCACCAAAGCCAAAACAGGTTAAGATATTTTGGGGGACAGGACTTCTTTTTCAATCCCAGCATGCAGGGGTCACCTGAAATTGTGTCATGAAAGAACAACTATCTAAAAATTAAAGGTGGCTCCAGGAATGAGACCCTGCACACCAAATGTGCCTGTACAAAAGGTTCCAAATCAAAATTTAAAGCCATCGATACATTTCTAAATTTGCTTTTTGAAATCAATGATTAATTTGAACATATATATCATGTTGGAATGAAAGCCACTCAGATCAGTGAGGCATGCATCCAGATATCTTTCGTTTGAAATTCTTTGATTATCACAATAGTTTTCCTCACTGTATTGTCAGAAACGTACTAAACCAGTTCAGGTCTTGAAAAGGGATGAAAAAAAAATACTGAAGTATGATTGTACATATTATTACAAAGAAACTTTGATATCCTATTTCAGAAAAATCTTTCAGGTTTAACACATTTTGCTTTTTATAACAAAAAGCCACTTTTCTAATAATGTACTAGCTAAACTGCATCGCTCCAACCTGGCGCGACAAAATTAACTTACCTGGTCAGCTATTTCAGTCCATATTCACACTAATGTACACCAGTAGTGCTACCGATCCAACCCAGCACAGCAAGGTTGGTTTGCGTAATGAAATTCAAAATAATTTACTAGCCAGTTCTCAGCTTAATTTGATACCCCGCTTACAGTAGAGTTAATTGTAATTTCCTTGCTAGCCAGGCTTAGTAGTTTTCAGCTGGGAGGTTTCATCATACTTGCATTTAAAGCAGCCGTAAATAGCAATGTACAGTTTTAATTTCATTCCCTTGTGCGGCCTAGTAATTTCCAGCTGCATGGTCTCATATATAATGAATTTACAACACACATTAATAGTAATGTACCATTTTAATTGCATTCTTCTTCTTTAGGAATTTTCAACTGCGTGGTTTCAACTTAACTGTCTTCTTAGTAGTAACATGTCTATTTTATGTATGCAACTATTGATAGCACCCAAGTACAAATGGGTGAAGTTATATAGAGTATGTATATATTACTAGATGTGGTCATTTTATAGTATTATTAATGATAATAGCAATAATAATAAAAATATAAACCCCTTTGCTGGTATTATTCATATCTCAGGTCACTGGCTGTTTTGTGCAAACCTTTTTTCCAGCACAAGCATGTTTCGCTTATCTGAGCAACTTTATGTGATGTTATTGAAATTGTTCTAGAAACTGTATCAATTAAAATGACCATACATATCACTGAAGTCCTAGAAGCAATGCCAACAGATGATCATAAGCAGGGAATATATCCAAGAGACGAGAAGTATAGATTAAATTGTTTATATAATTGAACAGGCTATATCATGTTACTTTAACATATGTCTTATGGAATCTGTGCATCTCTGAAAAAATACACAACCATGGTAATATCCAAAGGGGAGCGCACTGTTAATGAAGTATTTGTCATCTTTGAATCCCAATAAAGATTATCCTGGATCTATGAACAGTTGATTAAAGGCTCCATTTATATCAACTTTTAAAGGCAAAATTACATAAAAGCAGCCACAATATTGTTATCCGAAGGATAATGTAGTTAATATGATGTATCTAAATATTTGTTTTGTGTTGATAAAATAATTCTGTGGCCAACTAAGGTCAACAAAAACTGGCTATTTGTCTGAATCAGATTTATCTCACGTCATAAAATGCACAAGGGTAAATCAAACAATTTTTCCATAAATTCACCTTGCAACAGACCAAATTTTAAATCTTCCATATAAGCCAAGATACGACCTGGATACTGGAGGGCCAATGTATGGTTTACTTCTGTTGACTGTGATATATGTGAATGATTCCATATAATCTTATTATTTCCCCCACTTCATACAGCACAAGAGGATACCAGGACTGGACTATGCCGCATCTCATGAGAGATTCTTAACATCTTCAAAGAAAGGAATACTAAAGTTCAACATATGTCACAATTTTTAAATTGTGTCTTCTTTTATGGTTTCCAGCCTTCCATTGAGTAACTTTCAATTGATTTAACAGGGTGGCCATTTAACTGTATCATTCACAAAAATGTATGCTACCCCTTTGTGATATACATTGTTGTTTTTAAAACGATACTGTAGAGTTTCAGTTGGGTGATACAGCTGCTGACACCCAGAGGAGGAGGGTGGCGAGAGAGCAGAGGGAGAGGGAGGAAGTTGAGAGGGTACATAGGGTTAGAAAAGAGAGACAGGAATAAAGGGAACAGTTCACAGAGGGAGGAGGCACTACAAGAGAACAGAAGAAGTGATAGTGAGATGAAGCCAGTCAGTCGTACTTTTCATCACATAGGAGGAAGAAGGAAAGATGACCAACATTTTTTGACTGATTCTGATGATGATAAAATGGTTGATTTTGTTAAAGGCCAAGAAACACAAACTCCCTGTTCAGGTCTATAAGACATAGGTCAAGTCCCAAAGGACATGCTATTGAAAACTCAAACAGTCCAAGTCAGACCCCAAATTTTCATTTTCTCAAGTATCACATCAGAAGGAAGGGAATCAGTCTTCAGTGTTCGAGTCACCACAGGGAGGACCCATTGCCAATGCATGATCTGCACTCGAATTATCCAGTGGCTGTACAGACACAGACAGCATCGAGACCAGCATTACCTCGGACCACCGATTCCCAGCACTGTCAGTACAAGTGTAGTATCCCAGCTCTCATCGTTAGAGCAGCCGGTCCTAGATCAGTTTTCACAGATAAAAACAATGTTAATTCTTTTTGAAGGCCAAGACAGGAGACCACCAGAACAGAATCCTGTAACTACCTGACCAAAGAGGTAGAGAACTTGGAAAAAAGACACTTACATACTTTCAGAAATAAGACTATTAAACTTCTGAGTGGGAGACAGAATAAGGCAGAGGAGGGATCCTACAGCCTTCAACCTCTGTGCCACAGACTCTCTACCCGGCAACAGCCCTAGTAGCTAACAGCCGCTCCAAGGGAGTACATCCTGGCAATCTCTGAAACACAAAGAATTCAAACATCACAAGCAAGCTAGGTTCTCCAACCAGTATAAGCACAAGTATCATGAGTAAGAAAACCCGGGGGTCAGTCAGAGACACAGCAGTCTTTAAATGTAGTGGTTCATGAGCAAGTGACAGGGACATCAAGACAGTTGCATTTCATGATCAGCCCATCAAAAAGTTTCAATCCTACTGTCTGTGTCCTCTGCGATCGCAGAGAAAGCAGTACATAACACATCAGGCCTGTCAATCCTCTTTGGAAACATTCAGTCAGTCATGAGCTACCAGCAGATTGACACACCACAACCATACACACAAACATCAGCATTCAGTGGCCTATATTTGTCAAGGCAGGAAGGAAACGACATCTTGGGGAAATTAATTTATTCTATGTTATAATCTATATTTTATGTACATACTGAAGTTAAGGTCAACTTAACTTAAGTTACACACTGACAACAATATCTCCCAGTTGACCTTAACCTGAAGACATTACTTTCAGTTACTACAGTTAACTAATAAGGTTAAAGCTGATTACATGTTAAAAGAAATGTATACAATAACTGACCTTGACCTTTACAAGGTCACAATTAACTGTGATGCCAAATTACTATAACAACCTTCTTTTTATGATAAACGACAATACTGTACATACAATATCTAATGTTTAAATTACTGACCTTGACCTTGAGAAGGTCACAATTTAAATGTTAAAGTGAAGTACTATTACTATTTACATGTACTTTTACACCATAACACTATGAATACTGTACATAACTTAAAATTGTTGAATTAGTGTTGTTTTACTTTATTTGAGGACGAGATTTGGGTCATATCTTTTCAGTTTTTGAGAACCCCTTAACATATATAATAACTAAAACACCAAATGTATACTTAAAAATGAAAGACTAAAATTATAATAGTTTAATAAGCTACCAGGATCAAGATATCTAGCTCAAACTATAAAACACCTTAGTGGATCGTGCATTACGACCCCCTTATCTCCAATCTTGATTGACACCTGATAAGCCATATAATACTGTAAGTCACAAAAACACAGAACACAACAATATTTCACTAAAACACGAGTCACAATATAAACATGTTTAGTTATAAATAATTTTTGTTATTAAAACTTATGTTAAAATAAGACAGCCTCATAGTACCATGTTAAAATTCCAAGGCTGATGCATTGTGGCCTCTTGACCTTTTATACTTTATAAGTAACTATGCCTACATTGATGTTAATATTACAGCTACATATTGGACAATGACCTAGATGTGCTTTGGATTATGTATCTTAGCAAGAGACAACTTCCAATTTTTGAGGCCTCGAACCACCATGAGTTACTGAATGATGATATTAGTTAAAATCATTTTATGGTTTTCTCTATACGTAACCAAATGATCCAGTTACCAGCAAATATGCTGTTAAAACCAGGAAGTGGTATCACTGGAGTACACTAAATATAACTGATGAATAACAATAAGGAATATGCAAATTTATAGAAAACTATATTATAGTATAAAGTGGGTTATAACTGCATTACTGTAACTGATAAATTGATGTTGAATTAACTACTAGCTTCTGACTGAAGCCTACTACAGATAATAACTTCCAATATCACAGCTTCATGTAAAAATTTAAAAATTCACTCTCAAAATGGTCTAGAACAGAAACTTTACATATACTATTGATAAACTATCGTGTCCTTCAGGCAGGCAACCAGACCACCAACCAGGCCCCCACCAGAGGGCAGCCGGAGACCCACCACTTGGGGAAGGGAAGAAAGAGAGCGACAAGCACACAGAAGCTGGAGGAAACACAGGCAGAGTAAATGTGAATCAGCCATAGTAACCACTGGAAGTCGATAAGCAGGCCATCAGATAGATGCGTTCACAAGTCATCCTATGCCAGATCAGCTTCAATTTTACCATCTGACCACAATATCTGAAACTACAGCACAACTTATTAATTCTTGGTTAAAGGGTGGGTAGAGGGAAACAAATTTTAAGTAAAATGGCGTGTAGCCTCTTCAAGTTCTAGTTTTGAACTGAGGTTACACAACTTTTTGCGGGAAAATTAAAATAACCAGGTCAGAGGTGACCAATGACAATTGACACAAGAACTACTGAAGCAAACTGCCACTGAATAAGGTGGCACCCAAGATGACACCTTCCCACAGTGGCCTATATTTGTCAAGGCAGGAAGGAAACGACATCTTGGGGAAATTAATTTATTCTATGTTATAATCTATAGTTTATGTACATACTGAAGTTAAGGTCAACTTAACTTAAGTTACACACTGACAACAATATCTCCCAGTTGACCTTAACCTGAAGACATTACTTTCAGATAAGATCTATTACTACAGTTAACTAATAAGGTTAAAGCTGATTACATGTTAAAAGAAATGTATACAATAACTGACCTTGACCTTTACAAGGTCACAATTAACTGTGATGCCAAATTACTATAACAACCTTCTTTTTATGATAAACGACAATACTGTACATACAATATCTAATGTTTAAATTACTGACCTTGACCTTGAGAAGGTCACAATTTAAATGTTAAAGTGAAGTACTATTACTATTTACATGTACTTTTACACCATAACACTATGAATACTGTACATAACTTAAAATTGTGAATTAGTGTTGTTTTACTTTATTTGAGGACGAGATTTGGGTCATATCTTTTCAGTTTTTGAGAACCCCAAACCTCAAGTAGAAGTAGCTAGGAGGAGAGACGCTGTTGAAATGTTGTAGCTACCATATCAGATGTTCTATGGTCCTGTGTTATATAGGACCAAACTGCCTCCGAAGTCCAGGTGCCCTGACTTTGGATATGTTGCAGTGGAATGTTCAAATTAAAGGCCCAGGTGGCACCTGAACGTCGGAGGGACTGGAAAGTAATGTTTTTGTTTTCCCAACCTAGTGACAGGATTAATCTGGTCAGGGCTTTTCTGAGTCTAGTATCAGTAAGAGGTACCCAGGTACCATAACATTTAATCTGAAACAATGGGGAGTTAGGGGAACCAGAATACAGCTTGAGCATTTGCTTTAGAGCTGATACAGGACACAAGGGAGAGGAGCCCAAGGATGGAATTTTTAGTATTCTAATTTTATTTTTAAATTGGAGAGTTTTTGACCATTTTATTATAATGTGAGCACCAGGGGGGGCAAAAATTACATCAGCTCTGGCTAATTGCTTCATGAAATCAAAAGATGAGGTAGAATGAGGGACTAGATTGGAAATTCGTAAGAAACTGAAAAATGAAGTGAGGATTGCAGCTTTGAACACTATGCCCATGTGAATGCGATCACATTGTGTTATCAAAGAATTAAGCATAGGAATATCAATAATAGATTTGATATTGGGATTGAGTGGAGATGTACGTAATATAGATTTGGTGTAGACTTTGATTCTTGGATCCAGAAAGGGGGAAATGTCTATACCAAAATGTGAAAATTTGGTTTTAATAGCAGAGAGATAGTTGATAATACCTGCATGAGAAACTTTGTTAAATGTTAGAAATTCAAGAAAAGCCAAAATTATTTGAGGGGTGAGGGAAGAAAAATTTACAGCAGCATAGCAGCAAAAAGACAGGAACATTCTAAACTTGTAGTCGTATGCTTTGGTCGTAGAGGTAGCATATGCCGAGTTCAGTCTTGCTTTTGCTTGTGATGATAGTAATCGAATCTGGGGGGAAGTACCTGAAATTAGATATCCCAATTTATTTTGAGGGCATCAATTGGGACCCGAACCCAAGTGGGGTTGTTTAATAAAGCATATAACCGTTCTCTGTATTCGTTACCCAGAAACCACCTAGAGAGGTTATCTGCTATTTCATTATTTTTGCCACTAATGTGAACTGTACGTAAACAAATATCATGTTCAGCCACTTCCATTAAGAAGTGCTGCCAATAGACTATCCCTGGTTTTCCCAGTGGTTAGCACACTAACCACTGCTTGATTGTCACAATGAATTCGAATATTTTTTCCCTGCCATAAAGTTGCCCAAGTTCGAATAGCTACTAAGATATTAATCATTTCAAGGTGAACTATACCCATGTTTTCGAAATTCAGTGGAATTTCAATTGCATAGACTTGGTTTTCACATCTGGCCCCTAGACCTTGAAGGCAGGCATCTAGTTCGATTTCATATTGGATATTTTGATGGACAAAGAAAGCTATGCCATTGAACTTAGGTACGAAATTTACAAACCAATTTAAATCCCTATGAAATTCAGCCGTTAATTGGTTTTTTTCTTTTCTATGACTGTTTCTTAGGACCTCTAACATTCTGTTAAGGAAGAACCTTGAGGACTTTACACATTTTGTAATATATAGTAATTTTCCCAGAAGTGATTGCAATTCCCTTTTTGTACAAACCTTTTTCGAACACCAAGTGTTACAAATATGGAGAATTTCTGTGACTTTGTCATTGGGTATAGATACAGTGAAGTCTTCAGTATCGATATCTACCCCAAGGCATGTGACTCTGGTACAGGGGGTGACAATTTTCTTTTGGCTAATGTCAAAACCTAGTTCTGTGAGGATTTTGAACAGGGTATGAAATGAATCAGAGGCTTGACTGACTACTGAGTGACCTATTATATCATCAATATAATTTGTGACTGTAAAACCTAATGAGTTCATGATGTACCTTATGGAATCGCTGATTCGCTGGAATATGGCTGAACCGTGCTTAAATCCGAATGGGAGGCACGAATCATAGAATACTTCATTGGAAAAATGCAAACCAAGAAGATTATAATCCTTAGGGTCAATTTTGACATGTCGAAATGCACGACTGAGATCAATTTTGTACAGCATTGAACCTTTACCATTTTCTTTAACTTTTTGGGTGATATTATCTATGGTGGGAAGTGTAAGAATGAAAGGGGTGTCTAGATATTTGTCAGAATTGACTCCAGCATTGACAGAGAAGCCATCAGGATAGCGAAGGTCTACTATCACTCTTCTATGGGAAATAAGGTTAGACCGTCCCTCTCTCTTATGGCAAGTACGCATGAAGCTGTCTAGTAGACTCAACACAGTGGCATATCTCCTTCCAGGCAATTCATTTTTAGTCCAATGTAAAACACATAACTTGAAAAATAGTTAAAATGCGATGTAAATAACACTAAAACAAATTTTAAGTAAAATGGCGTGTAGCCTCTTCAAGTTCTAGTTTTGAACTGAGGTTACACAACTTTTTGCGGGAAAATTAAAATAACCAGGTCAGAGGTGACCAATGACAATTGACACAAGAACTACTGAAGCAAACTGCCACTGAATAAGGTGGCACCCAAGATGACACCTTCCCAATCACACCACCTCTCCTCCCACCAGCAGATTGACACACAACAACCATTCACACCAGCCCTCATAGCAGCAGCCATCACAGCCCCCACACAAGCCAGAGAGGGCCTTCACTGCCAGTACCTATCACACTTTTTCAGGACTACTGCTGCCCAAAGGTACTTTTTAGGACCACTGCTGCTTTAAAGGTCCTTCTTAGGACTGCACAAATATTCTAAAGCAACTCTTGAGCTACACCCAAACAAAAACTTAACATTGTCCAAGATGAAACATATCCCCTCCATACACACAAATATGAATGGGTGATTGAGTGAGTGACTGCTAGAATGAATTAATATCTTATTTAACCTTTTTTCATTTTTTTTCTTATCTTTGTTATTTCAATCTTTATATTTTTATTTTTGTTTTATTTGGAGGTTGGTTTAAGAAAGGACTATCTGAGCTTTGTTAAAGTCGGACACTGGTTACTCAAAAACTTCAAATAAAATTTGAAACTTGAACTTTACAACTTTGTGAAACATTTGAATGGGTCTTTGGAATGTATTCTTGGTAATTTCTCATTGTTAGAATATTCTCAATTTTGGATGGGGTATAATGCAAGAATCTTTTTTGTGAAGGACCCTCTTACACTAATGGACTTCTTTAACAATGTGTTAAACACTGAAAGAAATTTATTGAAAATTTGTTGGACACTTATTGGAAATTCGTTGGAAAGTTTTTTTTGGAAAGTTGTTGGAAAATGGTTGGAAGCTTGTTTGAAATTGATGAAACATTAACTTATTATAAAGATCTTGTAATAATTGGTAGTCCTGAAAAGGACTGACAGACGCCAGCGGCTTCTGTCCGTAGAGTAGAGCCTCATGTCACATCTTCAGATCCTCTCTAAATGCCGAAGGAATCCGTATTCAGTGTCCACCAGGGCAAGCAGAGCCAGGGAAAAGATATTGTGCCTGCAAAACGTTGATTAGATTAGGTGTAAAATTCGCTCCCAGATCTGTCTAGGTTCTCCATGGTGATATGTTTCCTATCTAGTACGCCAACAGCAAATATGGCCATTCCATCAGTTTCTGAACCTTTCCTTACTCTTCCTGGAATTCCTGTAGGATGGCCCGGCAGACCTGATAGAAGAATTCACATGTGGTATTTTATCAGCCCAATCAATGGCTCTCCCAAAGAAAATATGAAGGATGTTAGAACAACTTCCTGGCCGACTTAATACAGACTGATATCCCAGGTTACCAGAATTTGTCAGGATGCCCCCTGCAGGTTTTGACCTTATTGCATTAACACTGAGAAACCTGGCAACAGGAGAAATGTACAATTCATTACAGTGTAACTGGCTGGTTGGATGCACCACCATATGTAAATTAGCCCCTTTTATCTGAAGGGCCATCCTTGCTGAATACCAGGAAGAGTATTTGATCTGCTGTACCACTCTGCAAGACTGGAAACAGATTGAGCAGAAGTTCAGAACCAGTTGGAATATCCCCACTCTCTTGAGGCACTAGATGGGAAACATATTGCCATGAAGAAGACAAAAGAAATCTGGGACTGAATTTTACAATTATAAGGACTTCTTTTCCCTGGTTCTGTTAGCCCTGGTCGACGCCAAATACAGATTCATGTGGGTACATGTTTGGTCAGATTCACAAATAATTAAGTGCTGCAAGTTGAAGAAAAAATAGAGCATGATAAATGAGAATGGCAGCTTGGGGCTTCCGCCACCTAAACCCTGCTTTGCACTGGTAAAACGCTACAGCAGAAGACAACTTCTTAGGGAGGAGAGATTAGCCAACTACAGGATCGTAAGAGGCAGAAGGGTGATGGAGAATGCATTTGAAATTCTAGTGAGCAGATATAGGCTCCTACTAGGTACAATAGAGCAAAGGCAACAGGTTGTCAGAGACATTGTTTTGACATGTGTTGCACAATATGCTGGAGACACACAAAGGCCGAGTAGCCAGTATACCAACTGCACAGGATGAAGGTGCAGCCATGGTAAATGAACCTGTAGTATATGTGGCTGGTGTAAACTCTGGGAATCCATTGAGGGAGGCAAAGCAATAGCGAGATCTACTCAATGATTACTTTAACCATGTTGGTGTATTGGCTAGTCGGGAGGAGGGGATGTGAAGTGTAACAAGGACCTATCCTTGGAACAAAAGCTGACATCTATCTTTAGAGGGCTACCCAATTATTCCACGAACTTTTATTTCAGCTAATATTGCACCAATATCACACAATTTCTAAAAAATCTCTCATAAGTGGTGTCCAGGCATCACAGTTGTCAGTCCCCCACCCCGGGAAGCCAGGGGTTGTGGGGGATTTTTCTTGTGGTCTACCTAAAATCATGGTGGGGTTCGCTGATGCTGTAACAGGGATGTGTGGCTCACTCTCATTGGTTGACCTCTGGGGTCAGAGGTTATTCCCCCCATTCATATTTCCCTCCAAAACCTAATTTTCCCTCCAGTTTTGTAAACACTTTGTGAATGAACTGGGTTGATGATATGAAAAATTTGACTGTTTATTTATTTGATTTTAATGATTTTATGTGGTGTTTTTATTGCAGGACTGTAAATTGTACCGTTTTTAACTGATGGCATCATCATATTGAACTGTCTGTGCATGCTGTATATTCTATGACGTGGACTGGAGTTGTGGCAGTTGCAGGAATTCATCTTCTTGACGGCGTCAGGCTTGACTTGGCTAGCTAGCAGGGACGGTCTACCCTATTTTATTAACCCTTGCATTTGATAGCCAAGTTAGTTCTGAATCCGTGGAGGCCAGATATCTGTGGGAGTGTGCTCCCTTCATGTGTTGTAGTGTCAGTGATGTTTGTCTTGTATAAAAATGGGCAAAAATAAAAAATGGTGCACCACTTGCACTAAGAAGCACTTTCCACCGACTGGTAAAAAATGCCCTGTAAACATAGAAAAACAGAAGCAAGAAAAGGCAGCTGTGAATGTTACAGCGGAGAAAAGCAGTGATGTACAGGACAGTCTGTTGGGTCACAACGTATCCAAGAGACTGGCTTCAGCTGGGTTCAGCACTAAGGGGGCACTCGCAAGAAGGACTTGTTTGTAGCAGGGCCTGGTGCCCCTGGTCATGATGACCTCTGTACCTCTTCCAGTGCTGACTCGACAGACACAGAGGAAGAGGAAGGCAGCAGCGACATTCAAGCCAGAATTCTGCAGGAGCTACAGAGAATGAACAGTCGCCTGGACGTGGTTGAGCAGCAGGTGGGGAAGAAGTCTTCAAGATCAAGCAAGGACAATGAGAAAAAACGGAAGTTAAGTACTGTTTGTAAACCTATTAAAAGTGACAGTAAATTAAAGTACAAAAGTCAGGTGTTGTGTTCAGATGTATCATCTGATGTGTCAGATTTCCCTAGTTTGAGTGATATAAAGTCCTCAAAGGCTGTCCAGAGAAAGGTTGATCGGTCGATTGCGAATTTAGATTCAAGTCACATTGCTCAAGGTAATGATCATGCCCAAAAATTGAAATCAAAAAGGGGGGGGGGGGGGTCCTGTCGAACTAACAGTTAATAAAAAAGTAGCATGGCCCCATGAACTTATACTGGGGGATTTGCACCGTCAACGTGTGACGTATGATCAGTTGAGTTTAACCCAGTTTATTCCGGGATTTGTTAAAAATATCATTGATGAGCAGGATAGGGATTGCAGAGATAAAATGCTTCTTTATCTAGGGGATTTGATGGAGGATGCGACTCATTTTAGCTGGACAAGTGCTAAATCAGCCCATGCAGTCCTCCTATGTGAAATGGAGTGGCGTTCCCTAGACTGGTTCAATACTGATCGAATTGATCACATAAGGCATGCCCATGCTCAGCATCACAGTGCTCCACAAAAATCGAATTGGCAAAAGACAAATGACCAAACCAAAAAATCATGGTTTTGTAAAGCTTTTCAGGTGGGTATGTGTTCTCACAGTAAAGACCACGAGAACAATGGCAAGAATCACAGGCATATTTGTGCTTATTGTATCTCCCAAGGCAGAATTTTGACACACCCAGAGAAGGATTGTTTGTTTGCCAAGAAATCAGGTTTGTCAAAAAACGATCAAATGGCTGCTCAGCAGAATTAGAGCTGGGCAGCTCATCTGCACCAAACACAATGTGTACTGTCATCTCAAAACCCATGGAAGACAGGTAGGTCATGTCAGTAATGTAAAACCACCTGTACAAGAATCGTGTACTCACCCAGGTAACTTAACTATGACCCAGGTACATTCCAGACTGTTTTACAACTCCCTGGTGAGCAAGAAAAACTTTGAAGTCTCCTTGCAAAAGGTAATAAACAAAAAGCATTGAGGCAGGGACATAGGAAACAGGGTAAGACTTTAAATGATGTTACCAGGGTCAAGAGTATCATGAACAAAGGTGCTGTCAAGTGTAAAAATACAAATGTTGGTACCACTGCTATGTTTCCTAGTGTCGTAGAACATAAACCAGTGGGGGGTAACAGTAAAAGGGGGTCAGAAAATTCTGTTGCACCTGTTAAAACCGAACAGATTGGAAGTTGTCCACTTACTGTGACACCAGATAAACGGATTCAAGTCCATAACAATGGTGTTGATACTCATGACATTAGCAATAATCTTGATTTTGACATTAGTGTTGTTGACAAGAGGTGTGATATTGACGCCCAAATGTCTGAAAAGGTTTTATTATATGACATTAATGGGGGTGATGATGAAAAGTTCCTGAATGTGACAGAAAAAAAATTTGAAGATTTACTGTGTTTTAAGGGTGACACAGACATAAAACTTTTCAATGAATGGCGTAGTCAATCTGATTTTGACTTTGGCTTTGTTCCCTTGTCTGATTTTATAATGCCAAATGTTGATGATCCTGAAACTGTCACTGACCCTTTCATACTTCCCAAATTAATCAAAGATAGTAGACGTCCCAATTACTTGGGTTGCAGAATTCCTGTGAATTCACAGTTCAATTTGCAAGCATGGACAGACATGTTGGTGGGGTACTGGGACGTACAACTCCCTGAACTTCTGAATTTTGGTAGGAACTATACTTTGAGTTCAGACAAAAGAAATCATTCTTCTGCAGTCCAGTACCAGGGCCACGTTGATGCATATTTGAGAGAAGAAACAGGTTTTGGTGCCATACTGGGCCCATTTACAGAGAATCCGATTGACAATTGTCACTATTCACCTTTCCTTACTCGTGAGAAATCCGGATCCGACAAGAAGCGGGTAATAATTGACTTGTCATGGCCTCATGGTTTTTTTGTCAATGACGGTATAGATAAAAACTCATACTTGCGCACAGATTTTTCCTTCACTTTTCCCTCTGTGGATAACATAACTTCGGAATTGACCAGATTGGGCACTGCTGCTCACTTGTACAAGATTGATGTCAGCCGCGCTTTTCGTCATGTCAAACTTGACCCGTCAGATTATGACTTATTGGGTTTGGTCTGGGATGACGCCACATACGTGGACACGTGTCTGCCGTTTGGTGCATGGCACGGAACAAAGATTTTTCAACGCATCAGTGATGCCATACGTTTTGGCATGCGTCAAATGGGTTATAGCATCATAAACTATGTCGACGATTTCATTGGTGTGGGCACGCCCAGTGTCGTGTCTGTGTCATATCACTGTTTACTGGACCTGTTGCATCGTTTGGATCTCGATATCAGCCAGAAAAAGCTATGTCGACCCAGTACTAAAGCTGTGTGCCTGGGCGTCGAGATTGACACCATACGACGCACTATTTCTGTTCCTGAAGACAAGTTGCGCCGCATATGCCAGATAGTAGATGACTGGGATAGTAAGCATTTCTGTTCAGTCCATCAGTTGCAATCTTCGCTGGTCATCTTATGTATATTCAGAAATGCATCAGGCCATCTCGTTTCTTTGTAAACAGGATATTAGATCTTTTAAGAGCAAATTATGACACAAAAAGCATCACTCTGACTCATGACTTTAGAAGGGACATTAGATGGTTTAAAAAGTTTCTGGGCCATTTCAATGGCACTGCATTCTATGACCATAAACCCATTCAGGAAATTCTGGAACTTGACGCATGCCTAGTTGGTTTAGGTGGCAGGTGTGACAATAAAGTGTATCACCTTCCCATTGTCAAGCATTATGCAAACCTTCACATAACCCACTTAGAAATGGTTAACATATTGGTGGCCATCAGAGTTTTTGGTCCTAGCTGGTTCAACAAAAAAGTCCTAGTGAAGTGTGATAATCAAGCGGTTGTGCATGTATTGAACAATGGTAGAACAAAGGATGCTTTCCTGGCAGCTTGTGTACGCAACGTGTGGCTGGAAGCCGCCCTGTATGATATTCAACTGTTATATAGGCATATACCTGGCAGACAAAATACTGCAGCGAACTTGTTGTCCAGGTGGGAGAATACCCCAAATCAAATGCGTACTCTGTTAGACATGATCAGTAATCCAGTGTGGATGGTCACTGGCCCGCACTTGTTAGAAATAAACAATGACATTTGATTGTGTGCCTTGGTTTAAGCTGATAATAATGGATGTACTCTTTGTTTGCAGGTCAGGAGTGCATCGCTGGGTTTATAGTCGGAGCATCCACCAGGATCAGAGATGCTTTTAGACCTCGTACAAAGAAATGTTACCAGCTCTTGTTTAGAAACTTTGTGGCTTTCTGCATTCATGCCAAGATTAGTATTCAGTGTATATCACTAAGTGTTGTACTAGCATTTCTCGAGTTTTTAGCATGGAATCAAGTTTCTGTGCATATGGTTGCTAACAATGTATCTGCGATCAAGGCAAATTTGGTCCTCTATGGCTTGGATCATACTTTCATGGATCATCCCAGAATAAAATATTTTATTAAATCTATGAAAATGTCTAGACCTTTGTCTGTCACAGACAGACCAATCATGTCCATCAAAACTCTGCATTCTTTTATATCTGCATGTTCTTTCATTCCGTTTGGCAAAGTTTATGCAGCAGTATTTTTAATAGCACACTTTGGATTCTTGAGAATTTCTAATGTAGCCCCTCACTCTTATAAGGATTTTCATCCTTCCAGACATCTCACCCCTTCAGACGTAACATTTTCCAAAAAATTCATGTTTTTGTCTATAAAATGGTCCAAAACAAACCAGTTCAGGGACAAAGTCCAGGTCATAACATTGCCTGGGTTAAGGAACAGCGTTCTATGCCCTGTTAAAGCTCTGAAAGCTGCTATGGCTCTGTATAACCCGTCCCAGAGTGACCACTTGTTCCAATTTTTCTCAGCTGGTAGATGGACTGTTCTCATTGATTCTCGCATTAGGAAAATTCTATCAAGGTTAAATTTAAAACTGGGTTTCCAGTCCAACAAGTACACGTTTTACACATTCTGTCGCTCAGGAGCCACACTGGCTTATAACTTGAATGCTTCACTTCAGTCTATAAAAAACATGGCTCCTGGGCATCAAACTGTGTCTGGACTTACATCCAAGAAAATCAACATTCTAGCAAAGAGATTGCTAAGACTTTTGCTCCCGTTGTGTAAATACTTTCCTACCTTTACTGGGCCTTTGAGGGTTTTATATTATATACATGTCATTATATTATATAAATATATTTCAATGCATACTTACTTAGGGCTGATCTCTTGCATCAGTCAATAATCTCCCCTTAGGGCTATTATCTACTATATTAGTCAACATTCTGGCCTAGTGGTTCACTAGTTGGCACTAGTGGTTGACTTGGGTTCTGGTCTCCTGGGTTTGAAGTGGTGTCCAGGCATCACGGTTGTCAGTCCCCCACCCCGTGAAGCCAGGGGTTGTGGGGGATTTTTCTTGTGGTCTACCTAAAATCATGGTGGGGTTCACTGATGCTGTAGCAGGGATGTGTGGCTCACTCTCATTGGTTGGCCTCTGGGGTCAGAGGTTATTCCCCCCATTCTTATTTCCCTCCAAAACCTAATTTTCCTTCCAGTTTTGTAAAGACTTGTGAATGAACTGGGTGGATGATATGAAAAATTTGACTGCCCTCCCTCCTGTCCCTTTTTTAAACTCTTTTAATTTCATTTTACGTTTTTTAGTTGGGTTTTTATTTTCATATAGAGGATTTTATATTATATACATGTCATTATATTATATAAATATATTTCAATGCATACTTACTTAGGGCTGATCTCTTAAATCAGTGAATAATCTCCCTTTAGGGCTATTATCTACGAAATAAGTCAACATTCTGGCCTAGTGGTTCACTAATTGGCACTAGTGGTTGACTTGGGTTCTGGTCTCCTGGGTTTGAATAACTTAGATCCTCATTCATCAGCCCTAGGTTCAACTCCATTCTGTTGTATGTGATAACTAACTAACTAATCTTATTTACATTCATAGTCACTGTATTTACTCAGTAAATGTAATTCTTTATCTAGTAAATGTAAATCTTTATCAGTGTTAGCTCTGTAATTGTATACTGTTTATGGACTGTACATATTATTAGTTATAGTTGTCATCATGTATTTATATAATAATAAATAAATAATTCCTCCACTGTGTTTTGTCACTGACTTCCGGGGGTGGGGAGGGGACTGTCACAAATTTCTAAACAAATTACAAGTCTGATAATAATATCTAATAACTTGAAAATTAGTTTTTTAAATGTCCTACAGTAAATATAAAAATTTGAAAACTGACAGTTTTTATACATCTTTTAAAATGTTTTAAAGTTAAAAAGTTTACAAAATTTTCTTTTTCTTTTTTTTAATTTTTGAAATATTTGAAACTTTGTTTAATTTTTTGTTTAATAACTTTCAAAGTTTTTCAAAGGTCAAAAGTTAAAGGTCAACTGTCCAAATCTGACTGTATATTCGCAAAGGGACTAGAGAGGCCTGAGATTTGTAAGTTTCTTCTCCTGTGACAAAGGCTACAGACGGTGGGTTGAATGTCTTGGTTAGCCTGATGAAGAATTGTAGCTGTCTTGAAGTCCGAGGTTGTTGCTTATTGACAGCTAAGTATGAGGTCTACTGCCCTCTAAACTGTTGTCCCCTTGACAGCCCCATGTCCTGGTATGAACTGCATGGTTGGTTGTGAAAGAAGCCTACAGGTGTCTGGAATAGTCAGGATGTAGTTCCTGGCAGCAGCTGCTCTTAAGCCTGTGGCACATATGTGGAAGTGGAACTGGAGCTTCTAAAAATGTAATTTGCAATGGCTGATTATTACTTTCCTCTGCCCTTCTCTGTATGCTACTTAAAAGTTTAACTGTTTATTCTCCAGTGCAATTGATATTGTTCTATGGCTTGTTGCGGAGTGACAAGATGGTTACACCATATTACAGGCCTGGCAGTGATTATTACAAGATAAAGAGAGACAGGACAAAGGCATTATCCTGGTGGGATGAGTTATGGCCAGAATAAAGGGTCAGGGTGGATCAGTGAAATATTGAACATGTTGCATATGTAGCCGACCCACCAAGTAAAGCATCGAAACTAGAACTGGCTCTAGCCGACAGACAAGACATCCATACCTTGCCAACCAACAAGGAAGCTCCAGTGGAACACCCCATAAACTACCACATTGTTTACAGACTGGACAGAATGAGTCATGTCACACCATATCTAGAAAAACTGAAGATATATGAGATCCTACAACAAGATTATCCAAAATCAAAAGGTATACAATACTCTACATGCATGATTATTTGAGTTGGCCATTTGCCCAATGAAGAACAATCATATTTGGTCCCATAATTTGGGAAAGGTATACTAAGTCCTTCATCCCGTCTCAGATTTCTTCTCAGATGGCTTTTACTGAGATTTCAAACTGAATTTGGGCTTGAAGTTGTGTCCTATAGATAGAACTGCTTAGATGAAGACATGCTTTTCTCAATTTGTCAGCGTGGTTAAAAGGCAGGTAAATCTCAGTAGAGTAATTATTTCTTAGCTAAAATCTGCTTTGTGTATCTTATTGTTAACTGAGAAAATACTCAACTGAGAAAATATTTCAGGTCTTGGATTTGCCTCAGATTTGTGTATATATCTCCAATGTTATTGATGTTAAAAGAACAAGATAAAAAGATGCTAATTCACAGATATAATATGAAGAATGTTGCAGTGATATCGTTCTATCATGCTAGAATAGTGATGAAACATAGCCCTCTCCGCATATATCACTGACCCTTTCGGGTTTTAATACAATATTCTAGCTACTTCTGTTGTGGATTACCTTGATACACTTTGAGCAAGGTTTGATTGACAGTCTCACACATTTCCAAACAGAGTAGCTATCAGGCTGTCAGGAGAAATGAGACGGGATAATTATAACTTAAAAGAGCACACAGTATATGTAAAGACCATATGTATCTATCCATACACTAGCATTGGCATTAAAAAGAGCAAAATCTTACAGTCTTACCACTGTGTACCAATTCTATGACAAATCAGTCTAGTTTCATAATACTGAAAGATGATATGGAATCTTTAAATGTTATGCTAATACATTGGCACTTTCCATAATGTATATACACATTTTTTTCATTTGTTACATGTAAAATTCCATGCTGATGAGATAACTGAAGTGTGATGACATAATGGACAAACCTGGATATATTGATTTGCCCCCCAGCTGTGATTAATTGGTCATTGTGTTTGGATATGTCAGAAATACATCACTGGGTACAGACACAATCAGGCGAGCTTGCTAAGTGTCAAAATACCGTTGCGTTAAACTTTGCTGTAAGGCCACAAATATCTTAATGGCTTTATCATGTGCCCCAGTGCTTAACTAACTTACAAATCCAAATGTCCAAATAATACAGATGCGTTAGAGTTTTAAGATAGTTTACATGGCATTACATAACCATGACATAATTGCTAAGTGTCTTTGTTTTATGTCTGTGAATGCTTCCTGCTTCCACTCTTGATATTTGATGTGCAGACATTAGCACTTCTATAGTATCTGTTTTCAGCTAAGCTTCTCATTCATAGGTATTGCTTTTCCCCAAAGGTCTGGCTGTGTTCACATTTTTTTATTGTTACAGATGATATTGGTATCTCTTTATTTGATTTGCCACATATGTTGCTTTTAACACATTGAATAGGTCACATTGTAATCAAAACTTTCGAAGATGGAGGAAAAATTGTGCATATTGGCCACTGAAAAGAAACTACCAAATTTATGTCTGAGGTCAAGGCCAACTGGATGTGAATATGTGGTTTCAGTTCAAGTTCTTTTTATACAGAAACGTAATAGTGCCACCTTAATTACTTCCACCAAGATGGTTATACTTTTATGAAATGATTTATATGGGTAGGGCCTGGCCAAGGAAGAAGTGATTACATTTCGGGAAAGTTCTGGATCATATTCTTAATTTAAAAAAATAAATTTCAGAAAGCATCTTGGTGGAGGTCTACCCCACTGTGAGTGCTTTTTAGTTTTGTCCCAAATGTTAAGTAATTATCTCGATACGCCGGTATAACTCGTTCGAGTTATCGACTTACTATCTTAATATTTTGAGAAAATTATTTAAATTAATAAAGATATTAAGTTGACAATTAGACACAGCTACGAGTATTTGTTTAATATAAAATACGTCATTTCTAAATATGACTTATCTTGTATTGATATACATATATAGCATATATAATTGATGTACATGAGATTGCATGATAAAATGTAACCATAATATTTGAAACTAATATAAAATTGAAAAATTAGCCAATTCCTTATGTTAGATAAAATGACTAAAATATAAGTAAGGTGTACACATTTTAAAAGATAAAACTGCAATAAAAGCAGTGGAATTTCAATGTTTAAGTGCACAAGTATAGACAACTCTATATAGGCCTCATTACATACAAAATTCTACACCACGCCCAACCAGCTTACCTTAAGTGAATTAATTCATCTCTACACCTCCTCCAAAGACCCAAGACGTAGCAGCCCTAAGCTTGAGTTCCTATATCTTTACAGTACTCGGGAGACTCAGAAGACTGGTACAGCTTTTCTTATACTTAGGAAACTTTACTCAGTTCTAATTTCATAGACGTGGGGACAAGTTTGGTTATAGCAACATAGAGATATATTGTAGCAGCACAAAGATAATTCGTAGCAAAGTCCGGTCATAGGCTTTTAAACACATTTAAAAAATTAATTTGCTTCCATGTTTGTCCAAAGTGTGCTATCAAAATTCACAAAAAATGAGTCGCACAACTTATCTGAGTTTACTTCTCAGTGCAAAGTCAGTGCAATAAGGAATCAAAATTGTGACAGTGGACCCCCCCCCCCCCCCCCCCCCCCCAATCAGGGCTCTGTAGTGCCTGGCCTGATTGATAAGATACCTGGACAATTTATATTGAATTGTCCAGGTAATAAATCGATAAATAAAGATATGAAGATATGAATTTTTAAAAAAACATATTCATGTTGGCCCGTTTAGTCTTCCATAGCTTGATGTTCCATCTTGGTTTATTCAAGAATCTCTGTCAAAATCTATAATTTATTTCCTATTCTGATTAAGACCACCTCTGCATGAGGTAAAATCAAACTTTCAACCACAGGTATAAGAGTTAAGTGGTATTTTGGAAAATTTAACTTCTGTTAAGTACTATTTAGACACTAAATTATTCTTATACAATGTAACAACAAAACTATTTTATTTTTGTAACAATATACTTGGAAAAACAAAAGTGATGATGTTTTTACACACTTCAGGGAGATGTTCTTGAATTCGTTTCTGTCTTAAAGTTTACTGCTTTGGGCCAATAGTTATTTATAAAATGTAGACAGGTTCCTTGTGTGAACCTTAACACAAGAAGCTACCTTTTTATATATATACTTATATTCCCTAAACAGCTTCAGATATGTAAATTTTAAACATAAGTCAGCTTTTTTAATATATTATATTCAAAATTTGTGCAATATTGATAATGTTGTTTCTTACAGGAAATAAAGATAATTCTGTTTTACATATTTAATTTACAAACTCTATTCCTCTGAATGGGTTTAGGTTGCTGTTTGAAGCAGGTCAGTAACTTTTTTACTTTGACCTTGTCTGTCTTAGTAAATTTCAAGTAATTATTCCTGTAATTGAAGATTACACCAAGAACTGCAAAACAACAATTTTTGCTGAGTAGATTTATAGCATTCTATGCAAATTTCTCTGACCCAAGAAAGCAAATATGCATAATTGATTATTCTGAGCTCTGATATCTATATTTGCAATATATTTTACATAATTTGTTGTATCTGTTTCTTTATAACAAGGATTCTCCGAGAAAAAAAAATACACAGTTACCTCATATTAGGTGTGTAATAAATAATAAACAAGCAATGAAAACAGAAACCAAATTCCCACTTAGAGCCCAAGGCACAGTGAAAGTGTGATTGACACCTCTCATTGTTACAGCTTTTTATTTAGTCAAAGTTTCCTCTGGGTATAAATTATCGGAGTGTGGAGTGGTTCTGTGTGTTGATATGTCTAAAGGCCCCACTTACAGCTGGGTTGGACGGTGTATATATATTAGGATTTCATGGATATCTAGCTCACTTGTGAACATGTGTAGCAACACTTGTGGCAAATTGTGGACTTATTGGCATAATGTGACAATTTGAAATCTAATTGTGAAGTTAAGAAGAATTTAGAACTATTTCCTTTAACAGCATCTAACATCATTTTTATTTAGACTGCATATTAATGTAAATAACCTCAATAAAACAGACTACTAGTTTACTTGAATGTGTTTTAAACTGTTGTTGAGAAAAGAAATAGGAAATTTTACAGCCATTTCTCATTCAGTTTCCATTGTAAGAATAAGACACACTTAACAGTTTACAAAACTGGATTGTGAGTCAGACAATTGGACTCTTAGCCCTCAATGAGAAGACTGGGCTTCATTATGCAGACGACTAGAGCTGTGGAGTTTTGTGTACTGACTGCAGTCCTTGGTCTTTGGACCGGTTCATGCATGCACTTGGAAGAAGCGGAATACTCCAACCATCATAATCAAAACCAAGAGGAGGTTTTCCATGACCCAGACCAAAATGGCCTCTATGATAATGTATTCAGGACACAAACACATCAGACAGAGGCTAACCATGACAATGAAGAGACAGCCCCCAAGACACAAGGGAATGAGCTGCATACCCTCACACAAGAAGAAGAGACACAATACAGGATTGACATGCTCAAACTTCAGTTTCTGGAGGCAATTCCTGACCTGGCACCACCAAATGCAACCATTCCCAAGGTTCCCACTCCTCTCAGATATACGGAGGAGCCGGTCAATCAGAGAGATCAGCCAGATCAACCAAAGGTCTCACAAGTAGTCTTCTTTGCAGAGCCAGGTAAGAGATGCTTTCACTAGCATTAGTAAAAATGTACTCAAAACAAACATAGGTGTTTGAAAAAAAAGAAGAAGTCAGGGGTTGTGTTATTAATATTATTACCTTTACTGAGGGATGTTAGTCATAGCACACGACAGTGATAGGTTTGTCAGCTGTTGGGATATAGGATTTTGATTATTCCCTGCCAGAAGCATCAGCCAAGGCAAACCAAAGGTGTGTCAGCAATGTTGTTTACAGACCAAGGTGGAATCTATTACACTTACTTGAGCTTTAACTTGTAACATTTCAACCAAAACACCTATATGTGTGACTAGTAATGTTCTTTGTTCTGGGTTCAGACCCAGTTGAGGGATTTTTGTTATTATTTTGTGCTCAAGCTGTGAGGTTTCATTTGATTTTGTCAGAGGGAAAAGTTTGATCCAGTTAATGGTGGTCGTTGTTGATACCATTACCTTTATTATCCTTGTTTCTCTCAGCATGGGCTGAAGGTATTCTTATCCAGTCCGTTTATTTCTCGATTGCTTTTTGCATGACTCAAAAACTATGCATTCGATCCGGGTGTTATTTTCAAACAAGGTGGGATCTATCCCTGCTCAATGCTCCTTAAAGATGAACTGGATCCGGAAGGGGACTCCTTTCTGGATCCAGATCATCTGGGTTGAATTTTCACAAATATCTACTTCCATATCACTGGGCAAGGACTTGCTCTGTCACATCTACTTGTTATAGATGTAGGATCTACACTGTGGCTGTGAAGGTGACTCAGTAATGATATCATAAAAAATCTTCTATAAAAATAGCATAAATTGTTACAACATTTTTCCTACTTAGATACAGCACAAGAAATAGAACAAAGTACAAAGTAATAATTCTTTTTTTAAATTTTTCTTTGCAGTTTGCTTCATTTACTTAATTAAACGCCAAATGTTATTAGTAATTAAGCATAAATGTTTTGTTATGCAGGTGTTCCACTGGAGCCGACCGGTGGGTAACTATGTATTTTTTGAGAGTCGGGACCAATGTTTACAAGGTTGGTTAGGGTTGGTTGTAGTTTCCCGGCCTGTCGGGGAGAGTTGGTGAAATTTCAAGCATGTTTGATATTTCTACGACTGTTGCCGACCCTTGTAACAGACCCTAAATTCATCCACCTTGCAACACGCCTGTCAGGTAACTTAAGGGCCTGTTGGTTACACTTCTAGGCTTGTCTACAACCCTTCCAGGCTTGTCCT
Organism: Sabellastarte sp. h YS-2021; assembly: GCA_964017235.1. NCBI lineage: Eukaryota > Metazoa > Annelida > Polychaeta > Sabellida > Sabellidae > Sabellastarte > Sabellastarte sp. h YS-2021. Next base: position 166,229,013 of record OZ024929.1, on the reverse strand, counting down.
TATCACTTGCAGGCCTGTCCTAACATGAAGCCGCCTTGTCTTCTGTAACTTAAGTACTGCTCATTTGCAGTCCATTTCCAGCATGGTGTGAGGTAAAACTATGATCAAACATAATGTCAAGAATGACAAAGAAACAGTGCAAGTGATCATAATTTTGAAGTTAACAGATAGAAAAGTTGCACATATATGCTTGAAATAATTGGTAAACCTGAAAAAGTGGTTTATTTAGTGACATAATAAACAAATTTTTGGCCTATTTCACCAGAGCGATTTAAAAAAAGTTAAAAAAAATATTTGGATCCAGATATTTTTTCCCACTGTAAAACCCATAAGCAATCTCTGCTTCTTTCCACAGGATTTTACATTTTTAATGAAAATTTAATATTTAAAATGACTTTTTCGTTCATAAATTGAAGCAGACATACATTGATTTTATTTTTTTATATAATATTAAAGCAAAAACCCGAAAACTAGAATTAAAATAACAAAAAAGTAAAGTTGGACGTTTATGTCACGTGATTGGATCCAAATATATCAGCCTTCACCTGGCTTAAGATTTGTTTATTGGTCGACACTTGATCCTGTTTTTTCCCAGAAATTCATCAAAAACTGTACTAACAATACCGACTGCACGTCTGGTCGTGGGGTTCTGTATATTTCTCCACTCCTGTCTGTTTGTCAGTACGGCTTGTCGGGACCTGCTACGGCTTGTCTGTTAGGGGTTTGGGGACAAGCCTGGATGCATCACGTCCTGTTGGGGAGGTGCAACTGACCCAGTATTTTCCCGCCCTTTTTTGTGGACTTTTGGAGCCGACCCTAGAGTTGTAGGGTCAGCTGTAAGGTCAGCTCCCGTGGAAAACCTGCATTAAATACTTCTTGTTTGACACCAAGTCTTGTCACAAGCTTTTGTTTTTCGAATATACTTTTAAGCTTTCTGATATTCTGATATATCGAAAATCTTAGACAGTCTTGAATTGGAATAATTATAATGTTTGACAGCTAGCAGATAGATGTTGATTGACATAAGTAGTTTGTCTAAGTTCTATCTTCATAAATTACAGTGCATCCAAAATAGTGCAGCTTGAATCGTATCAAATACCAGTAGATATGCTAGTATAACTCCTATGCTTGACAAATTGCATTGGCTTCCTGTTGAACATCTCTCAGTCTTTAAAACAGCCACCCTAGTTCACAAGTTTCTTCACTCTGGTTTTCCCAAGTATTTTGATTCATATATCTCTTCCTACAGCAGTTCTTACACTACCAGGCAAAGTCACAGTGGTGGTAATTTCCTTGTGGTGCCAAAGTTCCGACCCGCTATCCCTAAATCTGTCAAGCAGTTTGGTTATAGTTTTGCTTTTGATGCCCCCACTCTTTGGAATGCTCTTCCTGATGAAGATTGCATCCCCTCTCTAGCCTCTTTCAGAAAGCAGCTCAATACCTACCTGTACCCCTGGCGTTCTCTGTGGTGCTTGGCCTTTTTGCTGTCACTGGATACTGAAATTAGTTGACTGTTTTGGTTTTGTTGCACCTTAGAGTCCCCTTTGAATAGGGGGGATTAAGCACTATAAAAGTCCAATTAGAATTAGAATTAGTTAGGTATTCTCAAAAATGCTTTAAAGGACCAAAATTTAAATGAAGTCCTGTCCTTTACTCAGACATTTTTTCAAAAAATCCAAAACACCTGGACACTGAAAAAAAGAGATGAAATATAATTTCTTGAGAAGATTTGCATTTTTCCAAGTAGCTTTTTGTACCATAAATGTGATTAGAAATTTTAATACTGAAATCATATGATATTGTGGTATTAGATTAAGTTATATCCTGAATGCTTGCTACCACGCGATTTCATCAGTATCATTTATTTTCAGTGTTACATGGCGTTTTAAAATTCATGTCTATAAGGAGTTTATTCAAAATGTTGTAATTATGTTTGGAACTTTGGTTCAGGCAGAAAATTGAAAGTAACTACACAGTAACACATGGCTTGTGGAAATGGAAAGGACTTGTTTTGTTGTTCACAAAAAGTAAAACACCAGAGTTACCTGGCATGTATTCCCAGAGATTCTGTCTGTTTAAAAGTATATTTGCCTCCGCCAAGGAGATTTTGGTTTGTCCATCTGTGAAATGTTGACAGTGACACAAGAAAGAGATGATTTGATTTTAATGGTGATCAGGGTTACCATCTAGATTCAGGACTTTTTAAAGCATTTTTGTCATTACATTCATAAAAAAAAAGAATTTTAGGTGTTGTGTCTCGGAGGAGGTATATACTCTTCAAGTGCTCTAGTTCACTTCTTGGACTGTTTGACTAATAATATTTCCTCTGTTGTTAAGCAGATCAACAACAACAGTTACTTCAGTTTTGATTGTTATTTGTCAGAGATACAAACTGGATTAGGTAAAAGGGTTTTTGGATCCAGGTATCAGGCTTTGATTAAGCCTGTTGTTGAAAATTTGGGCTTCTTTACAGTTTCCAGTGGTGTCAGTCAGGTGAACAAACTACAGCAATCAAAAGGTCTTTCCTTTGACTTGCTGACTAGTTACTTAAAATACTGATAAAGTCCTTGAAAAAAGCCACCTACAACAATAGAAATGCAATCTATTATTATCGTCTACAGCTTTCTCAATCTTGAGCAACTCGGTAAAATTGAGTTATTGGACCAAAGAAGCAGAGTCTTAGCACTAAAAATACCGGCTTATAACAAGTAAACAGTAACACTATAATGTAACAATACATTATTTTTGTATTTCCTGGTGATAAAATTTAAAAATATACCACTTTGCTTCAATAATAGATAAAACAGGTCCATATTTAGCAATAGGATTTTAAAAGGAAACACCTATAATGTGCTATCCTCGCTCTTGAAGGCTTAACAATTGGTTAAATATTTAGACTTACCCATTCTCCTTATGTTTTCCCAAACTGTAATTGGTCACAGGGGGTCACGGTGGCGCAGTGGTAACATACTTGCCTCCCACCTCTGAGGTCAGCAGTTCAAACTCCAGACCTTATTTGGGAAAATTGGTAGTTACTTATCGATGGTCGACAGTTTACAGTACAGTACCTTGACCAACTCTATATACTGGTTTCCTCTGCCCTTAAAACTACCCGTCATGACATGACCTGTACAGTGTTGAAAACGACATTAAAACCAAAATAAATAAATAAATACAATTGATCACAACAGCATAACAAAGTCATTCCCTTTCTGTTTGATTGTGAAGATCTTCAGTGGCCTAGTGGGTTATCAGTTTTGGCAAAAAAAAACCATGGGTGTCCCCACTGTGTCAGTTTAACTTCCAGAAATGACAATGCTGAGGACCTGTCCCAATATGGCCCTGGCTGTTGAATAGGACGTAAGGTCAAACTTTGATTGTGGTTACAAACCCTGAATCCCACCAGAATCCTGGTGATTATCAGCCCAAATTCCAAGCCAACTATCATACACTGTCTTCATCATGTACACAGGATGAGATTTAAATAAGATTATATTGGTGAAATTATGTCTAAAAAGGTATATTACTCCTATGGCTCGTGTAATTGGATAATCAGTTATTCCTCATTAACTTTAAATTTCATCCGGTTTTCTTTTACTAAAAGTGTCCAATATTTTTCATTAATAGACAGTTAAATTTTCTCGCTCAGTGATTATGGCCATATCTTGAAGCCCTTTTGACATATTTCCAAAGAAACCCTTTTACTTTTGAACAAAAATGATCATAAAAAAACATAAAAACATACCAAATATATAAAAATGGAAAGAAACAGTGTTAAACAACATCTTTAAAATTACAAATAAAGTAAAGGGCATGATTTAATAGGTTTATATGCCATTTGGTATGCCATTAACAACTAAACATATGTGCCAAACACTCTCCATTGTCCATTTTAAATTGAAAAGGAAGGCAAACTTTGCAATCTTCATACAGAACATATTTTTCGTAGGATCTATGACACTGGTTAAATTGAGGAAATCAAAACATAAAACATATAAGCTCACCAGGACAGAACCTGTTTATTCGCCAAGGGCTGTTTGAATGTACTTAATTTTACCAGTGCATATGCACCCTTGCCAAAATATTCATTTTTATTCATCCTTGTCATATAGTTAGCTATATATATTCTACAAATAGTTTTTTTCACTCACAGTACCATCAAATTTTCTTCTATATGCTTTAACATATTTTTGTTCAGGTTACAGCTAAGGTTTTAAATCACATTTTTGCTTGAGCTTCTCTTGCAAGATTTTCTTTAATTGAAAACTCATCTATCTCAGAAACCGCAGTGTTGTGGACTTCCGCACTACTTTCTCTTAAATTTTAATTTGCATATACATTTACAACAAAAATACATAAAATTATATATCAATAGATATTATATATATATCATATATCCATTTACATAAATATATGGCCGACAGGTATTTATAAATGTACAAATTGTAAAACGCAGGTTTTGATATATCCCAGAATTACTTGGCATTTCTTCGTTACCCCTTTCCCACTACAGGCGGTATCACCCACGGCAACCCACGTTTGGCGAAACATCCCTGTCCTTGGATCTCTGCCTGACATCCGTTTGCGACCTTGTGAGTCAGTGGCGAACCGTCCATTACCTTGCACATCCTACCAAAGTCTTAAAATATTTAAAATTTCTGCCTCTACATTCAGTACTTTGGGCATGCGCAGAGGATTAGGTCATATTTCGGTGTAATATGGTGACATAAGGTGAGTTAAGGTATTTTGGCATATGTTCATCCGGCAGCTACCGAAGGTGAGTTGATATTATTAGAGGTTGCTTCTCGGTGATCAACGTTTGTAGTACTGTCATGCTACTGTTATTGACAGCTAAAAAACCGTGTCCAATCAGTGGCCGTCCGCCTGTAGTGTGAACTACTCAGTCAAAATGGGGCGACCTTGGGGCAGTTCCGCTGCCGAGTAAAATTTCTAACTGCGGGAAGTACTGCCTGTAGTGTGAAGCGGCACGAGGGTTTTTCTTATGACTAAAAAAAAATGAAAAGAAATACGCATAGATGGAAATTTATCTTATTTAAGAATTTGTTTCTTTTTTGAGAATTTTTAAAATATTATTCTTTGGCAAAACTCAGTTTTTAACAAATAAGTGCCAAATATGTATGTTCAAATAATATATAATGATAATTGTTTGCTTTCTTATCTATTTCAATAAAAGCTTTTGCTGGATAAGTTGGACAGACTTTAGCTAATAAAACAGGTAAGCTTTGAGCATTTTTTCTGATGGAGGCAATATAGAGGCAGCATTGCAAATATTGTCTCGTAGGTCATTCCAAATTTTATATTCCCGAAAACCATTAATTTATGTCCGTCGGCTACCGTTGTTTCCACTTTATATAGTATTATGCACAACTGGATATACTCCCGATTGCCAGTCATAACCAACTGTAGATGAGTATTCTTTTTTGCCCAATTGGGGGCACGTGCGCTAAGTCACGACAGGAAGTAGAAACTTTGTTTCCCTGGTAACAGTATACAAATATACACCCTTATATTAATGATGTGTATTTGTCACTGTTAAACATAAATATTACTTTAAAATATTGATAACAACACACTCTGTGACTTTTTTTCTTGAACCCTGTTATTTGTAACATGTCAGAATCTCTAAGAGGTCTCAAACCTATAAATGGTGAGGAAAATATACTTAGAGAAACAAAAACAGAAAAAGGCAAGATCTTTTATATTTTATTCTTTATAAAACTTCTGAATCCATAAGACAGGCATTCTTTCTTATACTTAGGCCTAGTTTTGTAGGTTTTACTCGTATTATTCCAAGTGCAGTTGCTCCAGTGCACTAATGGGGAAGGAGGTATCTAGTGCATATTGAGAAGTTTCCTGATAAGGGTGATGGAAATAATTACTAGAACCAGACCAGAATATATTGTAACAGCACTATTTTTCTTTCATCAAATATAGAATCTACTTTGATTGGTTTGATCTATAAAAAAACCGAATAACAGCAAACTATGTCCTTTTTTTCTTTAAATTCCTAAATTTTTCCTGCGCCAGGATTTTATGTTTCTCGTTGCATAGGTCTGTCTGTATATCGGTCTGTGTTCACAAAAACTCCAAAATATAGTGAACAGATCTTTCAGAAAATGTTTTATGTGGGTAAGAGCCTGGCCAAATGAAGATGTGATAACAGTTTTGGAAAGATTAGGATCATATTCTTGACACAAAAAAAATCCTGAATTTTTTTTTATTAGACCTATTTTCAATGTATTTTTAATGACTTTGGCTTTCCACTTTGCCATTACTCCAAAAGTAATGAGTGGATCTCAGTGCAGATTTATGTGGGCTGGTTCTTGACCAAAGGAAAAAGTGATTACATTTTGGGAAAAAACCCAGATCTTATTCTGGAAACTAAATATTCCAAATTTTCAGAAAGGTACCGTGGTGGAGGTCTGTGAGTGCTTTCTAGTTAAAAAGTTAGACCTTCCAACAAAAGTAAGTCAATATGAAGTCATAGTTCTTTGGAATAGTATGATAAGAGTCCTTAAAATTAAAAAAAATAGGTTAGAAAACATGTCTGATAAAAAAAGGTTAATAATTACCATTTTCATGTACAGAGAGTCCATAGATTAGACAGAAAATCTCCATATTTCTTGGTTCTAATTTGCATATGAAGTGTTGAGAAGACCACAAGCTCTGTGTATCTTCTGTTTCTGTGAAAGGTAACCAACATGCAAATTTAGAAACGTCAGAGTACCTGTATCTAAATATTTAAATAATATTAATCTATTACTGCTGTGTTCAGAATTTAGACCATTCATAACATAATGAAAGGTCCACTGGATGTTTTCCTGTAGGTACATTATAAATTACGTTTAATGTGATAGAATAGGGTTTCTCTGTGAAGTTTCAATGATGCCATGGAGCAGTTACATGACCTTAATGCCCCAAAGGCAAAAGCACTAGAGTTACAAGTGGTAGACCAATGGTTAAATTCGGATTGACACAGATTGAAGCAGATAAGGAATTAGGTGCAAAAGCAGAAAAGTCCTTTTCCTTTAATTTTAACCCAAAGGATCACAAAATCCCCAAATACTTCACACCAGAAATTTTTAAACAAAAAGTAATAATGTTAAGCAACATATTTAAAATAACAAATGAAAGAAAGGGGTGTAATTTTAATAGGTTATTAGTGGACTAATAATGGACCGTTAACTCGGTCCCTTCGGGACCTCATAAAACATCTATTATTTTCAAATATTGGACACTTATATGGCCATTGAACCAAATGCATATGATACCAGTTCCAACTTTATCAATAGATAGGAGAGTATTGTATCATTATCAGTGTACATGGGCTTACAGACTCATAGTGTGTAACATTTATTTACTGCCAGCTAAAAAACTTTCTGTAAGTTTGTTAAAATTCAACAAAAAGGTGATATCATTTTCAAACAGAAGGTAGAATGTTCTTCTTTACCATATCCCCCTCCACTTCTCTCTCCACCGGGGTCATAATTTACAGAAGGCGGAGTTGAACTGTTGCTCAGTCCTCAAACATGGGCTCAGTCTGGATCGTGAACCCAGAATTATTTTGGGTGAAATTTTAGCATTACCCGTGGACGGGGTTTTGTTCAGGTACTGCTCATGTACTGTGATATTATTAAGTTTAACATGTGGATTTGCATGGTAGAGACTACGAAAGTTGTGTTATTTTACTGTAGGGTAAAGTTAGCTAATCAGATGTGTACGGTCTTAGTTCCTTTGGTATGGATAAATACCAATGGTAGCCACTTCATTGTTTACATTCCTTCCCTTTGTTTCTAGAAGAGACAACATTTCTGTTACCCACGCCAGCACTTACACCTCAATCTAAGATATGCTTAAACTCGGTACCTTTTGCTCTGTTTAATAACCAACAGGAAATATTAATATATAACTAATGCAATGTGCAAAATGAGGCAATTAGAATGATATTTTATTGTGCATCTTCATGAATATTTTAATTAACAAAAAGGTATTTAATGATTCCTGATGTTCAAAACCCAAGTCTCTTACTTATTAAGCCGGCTTATATCAATAGCTATCTTTAATTAGCATTTCACTCAATACAGGACTAGCCCAGTTTCTGGTCTGTTTTCTTGTAATTCAGATTACCTCTGTCTTGTAAAGATAAGAGTTGGATCCGGAAACCTACTCCGTGGAATGTCTTACATTTCAACACAAAATCTCAACTATGATATGGCATCTGACACTTCTGTTATTTGTCAATAATTAAACAAGGACCTTGGAATGTAATTAGTTCAGAAGCATTTAGTCAACACATCTTGTCTGCTTTATATTCACGTAAAAGTCCAGTTAGTACCTTTTTCAAGAGTTTCACATCATGAATGAAAAATGAAACTCTTTGTTTATAAGGAACACCGTTTCCTGAATTAAAGACTTAACCTTAAAACTCAAAAGCCCCAGAACTACTTATATAAACCATGCACCTGCTATTTACAAGCTGATCCAACATTGATACTATTCAATTTCATAGGTTTAAAAGTGTCCTTTGTAACGAGATAAGAAAACAATAATAAATTGTATAAATTGCTTGAAACAGTCACCCGACAAGATATATATTTATTTGATGAAAATTATCAGGTTTATTTATTTATTATTATTACGACGTTTTATAAATATAGATATTAACAAGATCACCCAAAGAGTGCATTCCTCTTCCAAGACCCAGCATCTTCAATATCTCATGAATGCAATAATGGAAACCCATTTAAAAATACTGCATCCGGGAAGTGATCTGGGTCACCATGAAAATGTAATCATCTGTTCCTTGGGCCATTGTCTAAATTTCCTGAAAATTCCATGATAATCCGTCCATAACAATCTGAGCTATTTTGCAAACAAACAGACGCATGCTGCCGATTACATAACCTCCTACAGGGCAGACTATAACACGCAGTAGGGTTGAATCATTTTATGGTCTTACATTTCAAATTAATTAAATGATCAGCAGCTTTAGGGGGGTGTTCCACTGGGACCATTTTGTCGATAACAAAAGATTTTTTTAGAGTTGGGAAAAATGTTTACAGAGTCGGTCTGGGTCGGTTGTAGTTTTGCAGCTTGTAGTTTTTGTACTTGCTGGCGCACGGTGGTCCAGTATCACTCAACGCCAGGCCATAGAACAATATTGACCATGCTTAAAGGAAACCTGCCTGTCGCAAACAACTCCAACCTGACTTGGTCACTTCCCATAGAGACCTAAAGTCTCCAAGTCTTTCGTTGCTGAGTTGGTTACATCTCATCAGGACAAGCCAGGAACACACCAGGACAAGACGTAAAAGGCAACCGACAAGGGTATTACAGCCAGAGACAAGCTGAGAAGTGAATAGGATAAGCTGGCTTCATTTTACCGACCCACGGCTTGTCGGTTACACAATCTGTGGGTATAAAAGATAGGCCTTTTTACAAGTATCTTTTTACAAGTAAGTTTAGTGTATAGTTAGAACTTTGGCTGGCTAGTTGATAGGCTTTTGTTTTTACAAACGCAGCTTTGATTTGATTTATAAGATGGGTCCTAAAAAGGCAAGAAAGAAGGTGGGGAAGATAGAAGTCCCCACAGACACACCTACAGAACTTAAGTTGGGGATTACAGCTGCTGACATACAGAGGAGGAGGCATGAGAGAAAACAGAGGAAGTGGGAGGAGGCAGAGAAACAACAGAGGGAGGAGAGGAAAAGAGAGGAAGCCAGGAGGGTGGAAACTCCAGAGTCCACAGAGGAGGCAGTGGCCAAAAAAAGGACCAAGAACTGAGAAGAGTGAAAGTGAAATGGACACAGAGGATGGAGGAGAGGCCAGCACATCTCAATCACAATCCTCCAGGCGCACAAGAAGGACATATGACAAACATTTATTTAACAGACTCAGATGAGGAGGCTCTTGTGGACTTAGTCAAGGATCACGTGGAGCTTTACACACAAACAAATGACTAACACCTCAAGGACGAGGCCTGGAAAGATTGCCCGTGGGAGAGTTTTGCAAACAGTCCCCAACTCCAACAAACAAAGACAGAGGATTAAAAGATTTTATTATACAATTCATCAATTCTGTATAACCAATACACAATCTAACTAATAATTATATATATATACACCTCTGAGATACACATAACACATATTGCACAAGATTTAATGTTTGATTCTTTAAAATTTAACATAATGTAAAAGTTACTGACTAGAATATGCTTTAAAACTGTGAGATGACCTTGCAAAGGTCACACTTGACCCCTGGGGTCAAAGAAAGATCTTAACCTCGTGTATGACCCCAGTTCCGAGGTCATGCCCGTGACCTTGTGGTCACGTGCCCCATAATGACATGTTGACCTGAGAGGTCATACTACTGCTTAACTGAAAGCTTGGTTTACTGACCTTGAGAGGTCACCTACTAGTAATGGAAAATGTTAACCTCGTGCATGACCCCGTCCAAAGGTCATGCCCGTGACCTTGTGGTCATGTGACATATGATGAAATGTTGACCTTGAGAGGTCATATGACTGCTTAACTTTGAAAATTGATTTACTGACCTTGAGAGGTCACCTACTACTGTAACTTAACATTTGCTACCTATGCAAGTTATACTTGGCATTGCTATGACAATGCCTAAATGTAAGATTGAATGTAACAAAAATTATTGAAATCCTAAAACATATATACAAATGCACCCCAAACCCAAACCCTGGTAGGTGTAGGAACATCATATCAAGCATTATACAAGCATTTTCTAAATTTACATGAAACCTGCTGGCCAGCTGTTGCCTCCGGACGGATATACCTCCAAACGCAATCAGACGCCCAGGTGCCATGTTCCTTAATTTCTTTAACTGGAATGTCTATTCCATAGGCCAATGAGGCACCTGAGCGCCTGAAAGAGTGGAAGGTATAGAAATTTGAGGGCAATCGCAATTCCTGATTAATCTTTGCCAAAACTTTCCTGACCCTAGAATCGGTCAATACCTGCCAACCCTGTGTAGCTCTAATTTGGAATAGTGGGGAGTTATTTCCCGGGCTGTAGAGGGCTATAATATCTTTCAATGCCTGGTATGGACAAATCGTCGAAGCTCCCAGTCTAGGTAGAGAGATCATTCTATATTCATTTCTGTACTGCATAGTTTTTGACCATTTTAGCAGTAACTGCACTTCCTTGCTTCTGAAAAATATGTCCCCCCCAGTAAAATGCCTGGTGCCGTCAAATTTCGCTATAGCATGTGGGGCAATATTTGACAACCTGAAAAATCCGAAAAAAGCTGTGAGAAACACTGCTTTGTAAACTTTTGGGTTTGAAAATTTTTGAGTAACCGCAACGATGGCTTTCAGTGTGTTAATATCAATTATATTCCTCTTAGGCAATGCTATAGGCCTGGACAGCTTTGTAGATCTGACAAAGTACTTGATTTTTGGATGGTCCCACGTTTTATATGGGAGATCATACAATACATACATTGCCCTAGTGGCTGATACGTGATTACTGATCATGTGAGAAGATACTCCATTATCTACCAAAAATTCCAGATAGGACAAGGCTTCTGATACTGACAATGAGTTGAACTTTATTTTAGCACATATGCCAAACGCCACAAATGACCTAAACAACATTTGGTAACATTTAACAGTTCTTGGTCTGAAGGCCAACTTGGTCCTCTGAGCAGCCTTTCTTGAATATTCTGCCAGAACCCCATTATCTGGAAATACAAAGCATAGTATCTGTAGCTACTGCTACACATTCATAATGAAAATTAACACTTTGACTTACTACTAATTACAGTTTGTTATCTATTTCCAACATTTCTACTGACACTGGTAACCAGACAGGATTTTTAACCAACGTTTCCAGCTGGACAACATTTGCAAGGCTGTACTGCCATCTTGATAATAGATCTGCTACAACATTATTCTTACCCAACACATGCACATATTGCAAATCTATGTCTGACAATGCAGCCATGTACCATATGTTACGTGCACAGGCCCCTAAGTAAGGATCTCTTGCTTTCCCAGCTGACAGGACTTTAACGACGGCGTCATTGTCGCATTTGACCAGCACCCGCTTGCCTGCCCAGAACTTGGCAAAAAGTCGCACAGCCAACAGAATATTAACCATTTCTAAATGCACGATATCTAGATTCCTGAAACCCCTTGGTAAGGGTAGGTGGTACACAAAATGTCCATACCTGCCCCCCAGACCCGTCAAACAGGCGTCAAGTTCAAGTACCAGGTTAGAAACCTGATGAGCGTACATAGAAATACCATTATAGTTGGGCAAAAATTGGTCAAACCATCCCAAATCTCTGTGAAAATCATCTGATAACGAAATTTTTGCTGGGTTACTTGCGTTACGTAACGTTTCCAACATCCTATTGAGAAAGCATCTTGCTGGTTTCACGCACTTGTGAATGTACAGCAATGTACCCAGCAATGACTGTAGTTCACGTTTAGTACAGACCTTTTTGCCTTTCCATTGCTTGATCATAATTTTTTTTTCCTGTAACTTGTCAGGGGGAATGGCTACAGTCCCTTGGACTGTATCAATCAGGATCCCTAAGCAAACTGCTTGGGTGGTTGGAGCCACCAACTTCTTCTTACTGATTGTGATACCTAATTTGGCCATGACGTCAATTAAGGCGTCATACGAGCGTCGCGCAACGTCGGGCGTGCCGTAACCAAGGAAATCATCTATATAATTTATGACGTTTACGTCACGTTGACGCATGATATGACGCACTGCGTCGCTGGTTCGCTGCATGAATTGGCTGCCATGGCGACTTCCAAAGGGAATTCTTGTGTCTATATATGTTCCATTCCAGCTCAAACCCAAGAGATCAAAGTCCCCAGGGTCAACATTCAGATGCCTGAAGGCCCGACTAACGTCAACTTTAAAAATATGGGCCCCTTTCCCAATTTTCACTAGTTCTTTTGTCAGATCATCAATACTTGGAAAAGTAAGTTTAAAATCTGCCCCAAGATAACCATCTTTCTCCACCCCAGCATTTACAGAATCGCCTCTAGGCCAGCTAAGGTCCAATATGACTCGTCGAGTATCCGAATTAGGTTTATGGCGAGTCATAAATGGTGAATAATGCAAATTCTTAATTGGGGCTTTTTCGAATGGGCCAATAATGGCCCCAAATGATCTTTCTTCCTGAATGTATTTTTCCACATCCTGTGGGAACTCTACTGCCGATTTATGGTTGACTTTATCATGTTTTAGTGAGCAAAGCCTATTGAAACCCAAAGGAAAACCGAATTCCAAACACTGAATTAGTTGCTGATCCCAGTAGTCCCCCAGTAAGTCTTTCCATGCCCGAATATTCATCTGGGAATTCACCGGGATTCGTGCCCCAAGGTAGTTAGGAAGATTGTATCTCCTGACTTCCTTATGCAATTGTATGGGATCAGAGAACCGAGCATCTGTTACCTTATCAGTGGTGGGTAGAATCGGATCCGTAAGTGGAATAAATCCGAAATTCATGTCAGACTGGAGTCGCCATTGATCATAGGATCTGCATTCGACTGGGGCCACAATCTTTTTATTGTCACCAAAAATTATTGAATTGACAAATTTGTCACCCTCAGCATTCCGAATATCGAATAGCAACACCTGATCAGTAATAGGATCGGTTTCAGTCTCGATTTTCTTGTATTCAACCTCATTCTTCCTGTCATCACTTTCACGACCCCGAACCTTTGCCCCCTGGCCATTATGTAAGGTGTTGACATTTGTATGGGGGGCCCCCCTTTCCTTGGTATCATGTTGGTCGCACCGACTTGGTTGTTTGCTACTACTTGCATTAGTATTGAATTCTTTTGAGCCTACAGGAGTTCGGGCTTCTGTTTTTGATATAGGGATGTTTACACCCTTTCTGGCCCAGAAAACGCCCCCTTTGCAATACTTGTAGCTACTTGACTGATTTTTAGTTCTATTTTTAACCACACATGCATATGACCTTGCAACCTGTTTCTGTGCATTGGCTTTGAAGATGTTGATGCAATGGGTCAAGGGACGAACTAATAGACTTTCAATTTGGGTGGGGGTTGTGTTTTTATTATAGAATTTTCTGCCCACGACCCGACTTGCTGGATCATAACATTGTCCCGACAGGGACCTGTACTTTTGGAAGTACTGTTTGTCATTACTGGGAGTATTTGATTTACCTGCAGATTTATGGGTATGTTTGGTCAATCGAGTTTGACCTTGACCCGATATGACCTCTGCTACCACTTGAACTGCATGATTTACATTGTCAGACACACAATTACTCTCCATAGTATCATTTACATCAAAAATTTGTTGCTGAACACACCTGCTGCCCCCCTTTTTATACACAGAAGGACAGCTACTTATTCGTTTTTTTGATTGTGTCGTTTACTGAAGATGCAGTCTTTCTCTGCATGTCCTAAAAATCTACCTTGACTTATACAGAAAGAACAGATATGTTTGTGGGTTTTTCCATTCACCTCATGGTCTTTTGCAAAAGAACATGTTCCCACCTGAAACTGTTTGCAATACCATGGCTTTGAATTTTTATCATTTTTACCCCAAGATCTGGCTGTATTTACATGTTTCTGAGCATGTGCTCTGCGAATTCTGTCAATTCTTGCTGTGTTTTCCCAATTTACAGTCCCCCTTTCAAATTCACACAGTAAGACCGCATGGGCAGCCTTGGCTCCCTGCCACGAAAAATCAGTTGCATCTTCAAAAAGTTCCCCCATGTACTGAATCATATTTTCTCTAATTTTGTGATCAGGTTCATCTAACATGTTCTTGCAGAACCCCTGCACCCACTTAATTGGTCATACGACAATCTAGCCCTAGTTGCCCCACCTAATATCGCCTCATGTGGCCATGCCACCTTATTTTTCACCAAAACATCAACATTCCCCCCACGTTTAGATTTGATTTTTGCCCCAGTACCTGTGGCTTCACTTTGCTTTTCCAGTTCCCTGATTCTACTATCTATATCTCGCTGAATTTTTTCTGACTTCCTCATGTGCCTTAAACTTGGTATTGACTCGTCCTCTGACGATTCTGTATCAGACAAAACATGTTTAACAGTTCTATGCAAAGGACTACTTAACTTCCTAGAGCTGGATCCAGCATGCTGACTCCTGGAGTGATGGGTTCCTGTCTCGATCCTATCTTCCACTACATCTAAGCACTGGTTGACTCGCTGCAGTTGCTCTAGGATCTGTTTCTGGATCTCCTCTGATGCTCCAGACCCACTGGTTGGCAGTGACTTCTTAGGGGCACTGGAGATAACGTTAGAGTCCCTCTCCTTAGGTCCAGCTACCCCTGACCCTCCATCACTACTACTCCTTGCTGTACTATTGAAAATGTCACTTTTAACACAGTTCCTACCCGTTGGTGGGTAATGCTTTTCCTCACATTTCCAACAGTTTTTCCTCTGTTTTCCCATATTTTAATTTTAACAATCAATGTTTAATGATCACTGAAAATATACAAGAAGCACACCCTTCTCAGTGCTCTTGAATGACGGTTTCACAGCTTGATTTCAGTAATTCGATCTCAATTCTCAACCAATTGGTAAAATGACCAAAACACAAGAAAATAGGTTAGACCGTCCCTTAATAGCCCCCCAGGGGCAATGGAAATCAAGCCTGAGGTTGTCAAACGAGAGCAAGGTGATGGTGTTCAGCAAATAACATTCTTAGCAGCAGTCAATATCACACATTATCTCCATACAGCATATAAGTTCAGTTCTTTCAGCAGAATGTAAAAAACTTGTAAATAAACTAAAATTCTAAAACATCTTGTCAGATACAATCGAATCTGAAGGCCCTGAGAATAACAAAAAGTCCATCTAGAGTCTTCAGATTCCAATTCAATAATGATGTGTTCCCCGAATTTTGGTGGGAAATGCCAGGAAACAAACCTCTTAGCCAATAGGTTTGAAAAACTCCCTGCTTTCGAAGATTGAGACCCTTGGTAACCCAAATTTTTGATTATGTAAGTAGACTGGTATCCCAAGATTTTAAAATAAGATTTTGTTGGAGGAGGACTGACTGGGCCAATGCCTTGACACTGCCCCCGACAGTCGCAAGCTGTCAGTGAAGGTATGGAAGACTTGGTTCGAATCCCAAAGGACTGGCTATGGAAAACTCACCCAGTCCAAGTCTGGCCAGACTCGCAAGGAAATGGCAGAGAGGCGGAACTGGATTCAGGACAAATTTAAGTTCTTGAAAACGAACATTAGAAGGAAGGGACTTAGCAAATCTTCAGCCTTCAAGTCCCCATAGACAGGAGTCAGTGCCAGTGCAGCCGAAGCCCATGATATTTCACAAGTGTCCACAACACACAACAAACCAGGCATCCATCTACAACACTGCCAGTACCAGTTTAATGTCCCAGCCTTCGTCCATTAACCATCAGGTCAAGGATCAATTTATGCAGATGAAGACTATGCTCACATCAAACCTTGGGCACATGAAATAGACCACCAGAACAGCCTTCTGCAACTACCTGGCATTTGAAGTTGAAAACTTGAAGGAAAGATACTTTCAGACTTTTATAAATGAGGCAGTTAAACTTTTAAGTGGGATACAGAGCAGGGCAGAGGAAAAGACCTGTCAGTCACAACAAGCTGCAATTCCTAGGAGCTGCAGTACCACTTAGCCAAATGTGCCAGAAACTGATCACCAGCAGCAGCAGCCAGTAGGCTTTCTTATTGAATATGTCTTGCATGTTCCAGAAACCCATATGCCAGCAAGCCAGGGCATGCAACAGACCCAGGTGCCCAGAGGACAGCACAACCCAGAAGGCCACAGACTTCCTACACAGTTGTTGACAACCAACAACCCTGGACTTCAAGGCAGCTGTACTTTTACTATCAGCCCCAAGCAAGGTCTTCAACCCACCATCAGTAGCCTCTTTCACAGGTAAAGAAAGTGCACAACATCTCAGGACTATCTAGCATTTTAGGGAATATGAAGTCAATTAGGAGTTACCCGTCAATGGATACACTTCATCCGTTAACACCAAGTGACCTGCATCAACGCATCGCATGTCCTCCACCGACCCAGCAGCAAGAGCCTCCACAGCAGCCAGCCAAGCACCAGCCCTCCAGCAGTCATTCAAGCCAAAGCAGCATCAGCAGTAGAGTTACGGCACTTACCTACAAAGGTCCTTTCCAGGGACACTGCTGTAAAATGTCCTTTTCAGGACAACTGCTGATTCATAGGTCCTTCTCAGCACCAGCCAAATCTTCCCAGAACAATTATTCAGCTGAGTGTTAAAAAAAATTCCAAAAACAAAAAACATTATACCGCCTAACACCAAATACATGACCAAAAAACACAAGAAACATAATGATTGAATCAATGAATGATTAAGTGAATGAAAATTTGAGGTTAAAAAAAACTTAAAAAGTAAACTTAATTAATTTTTTGACCTTCGAACAAACTTTCTAAATCTTTTAATCTCAAGAAACCTTGAAATTTTTAAAAAATATTTTGACCTTTCAGAAATTTCTCAGATTTGAAAAATACTGGGACCTCACAAGTTTGACTCTTTTTAAGTGGGTTTGAACGTTGAAAAATTTCTACAATTTGAATAAAAACTTAAATTTTTGAAGAAACTTTGACAATTTTCAAATTATTTTGACATACGGATTTTGCCTTTCACTTTTGACCTTTAAAAATCTTTGGAAGTTATAATAATATTTTGATACTTCACAAAGTTTCACAGTAACAAATATTTTGAAAAATTTTAAAGAAAACAGTTTTCAAAACAATACTTTGTAAATGTTTTAATTTTAATACCTTTTAAAAGCTGAACCAAATCTAAAGGTTTACAAATTTTGACATTTACTGTGGGTAATTTTAAAAAAAACCGAATGTTGAAGCTAATAAACATTATCATTGGGGCTTGTGATTTGTTTGAAAATTGGAGAATTGTTGGGAAAATGCTGCAGATTTTTTGGGAAATTTGTTGGAATAATTAGGTAGTCCTGAAAAGGACTGATAGATGCCAGCTTCTTCGGACCCCAGGATAGTTCCTCTTCACATCTCAGATCCTGTCCTCCTGACCAGCTGATGCACCAACGTGACTGAAGTAATCTTTCAGTAGGTCTTGCTGATGTATTTATTGTCTTACTTGAAGGATTCATGTGGCTTTCATCAGGCTCATATACTGCCACCTCATTTGCTATGACTGAATTGTTATCTGCTGGGTTGGATGCCCTGTCTATTCTGCCTTCTGTGTTCTTAATATATTCTTTACAGCACATGTTAAAACAATGTCGCTGATTGCCTTTGGCCTTTGCTATATTATGCGTAGTAGGACCCTGAATCTGCTTACAGGATTTCAAATGCATTCTCCACAACCCTCCAGTCTCTGGAGTTCCCGTGTTTTCCTGTTCTCTCTTACCTTGTTATCTGTCTTCTGCCTTTGGGGTTTAAGAGACGAAGGCACCATCACTGAGCAAAAAGTAATGCAAATCTGACCCTCTCTGCCCCAGGGATGCACGTGCTACCTCAATCTTCAACTTACTGTAGTTAAATATTTGTGCATCCGATAAAGATCCACTTGACCCAACATCTCAACTCCTTGACTTCTTCATGGCTATAGGTTTCTATCTTTCTGTATCAATTTTCCTCCTTTTTTCTTTTAATTTTCATCATTTCAGTGAATGACCTGCAATTATTGTACCCGGTCATAATTTTACAAATCTGATTAACTTCTGAAATATGTGTGTGACTCATATTTTCCTATACACGTCATTGGCACTATGTATTAGGTATATGTGTTACTAGCTTACTATAAATTTGTAAAAGCTATATACACTTCGAATTGACTTTTGTTAATGTATAATGTTAATTGCTAAATACCGCTATTTTGACCAAGTACAAAAAATAAGGTACTAAAACACAGTGGAAAGAGGGTTTTTTTTAAATATGACATAGGACTGCCTTGTAGTTACATGTATTTGAAATAAATGGCTAAATAAGATTATGCAGATTACATTTTGATCAACTTGGCTGTTGTAAAAACACTATTTTAGACATTCAAAACTATTTTAGATATCAAAGACGGTTTATCCAAGGCCATTAAATCTTGGTGTGACCTTCTCAATTATCTTATATTCATTTTATATAGATTTTATTAACTTCTTATATGCATTAAGTTTACCAAGGTCAAACTGAGTAACTAATAAGTACAAAGTTACAATTTCATGTGAAATTGATCATTAGACCATTAGACATAATATGAGTAGTTTTTGTTGTGGCAAGTTAAGCATTCACCTTTTAGTATATACTAGTGTATGTGCTTCATCCAATGCTCAAGTATTTAATTTGGAACATCAGAAGAATTCACTGTTTGGTTTAATGGAACTAAGTATTAATAAATCATGACTCTGTTGACCTTGGCTCTTTAATAAGTGAATTGTGATTTCTTTGGATTATCAAGCTACAACATGGTTGGGTTGCCACCTCACTACCAACTACAAAATAATAGAAATCATCATTCGTGCATGGACAACCCATTATCCATCACAAGAATATAGAAACCCATAATCCTTAGGTAGATATCCCATTATTTTCACAATATCGTAGAAGCTTGTTCAACAGTATACACCTCATTACCACTATTGTATTGGTATTTGTATTTATTTTTATGCTTAGCACAATATGTACTACAGGACTCAAAGCACTCTATGACCCATCTGACTGCACAAGTACAGTTCAACTCTCAAATTACTGACATTCCCCTAACTGAAAGACAGAGGCTCAAGGATGACTATTTATCAACGTCGTTGAGGTTCTTTAACCTGCCACTGGGAATAGGACCCAATGACAGACAACCGCCATTTTAAGTGGACATCCGAGCCACTATGTATCTGCCTGTACCTGGGTTTGAACCCACATACTCTGTGTTCCTAGGCGATTGTATTAGCCAGTCAGCCACAGTGGCAGATGACACAGTAGACACCCATCACCAAAACTGTAAGATAATATGAAGCCATGATTCTTGGCTTGACATCCCATTACCAATTGCTAACATTCTAGGGTAGACACCCCATTGCAAATTTCAATATAGTAGAAGCAAAAGAGAGTACCGTATTTCACCATATAAACACATATCCCTATTTAACGCCCCCTCTCTTATCTGCAGTTCCAGGATTCCCAATAAAATTTGAGTTTTAGTACATCCCAAATCACATAATCACAAACAAAACATTGGGCATTTATTTAGTTAAATACTGTAATTATTTGTTTGTTACTTCTTTCAGCACCTGCCCATACAAAAAGAAATGGGATTGCCATCTTTTTCAACCTGACAAGTGCCTATGCCTCTGAACTCATCCACAGCGTAGAGTTATGGCTTTACAAAAGACGCAGCCACGACCACAGCAACCACACGTATGTGGTGTCCAAACTCCCTGATCGCCATAGCCACAACCGAAAGAAAAAGCCTGTCGATCTGGCATCAGAAAGGGTGGGGAAGGATCCAGGTTGGATAGAGTTTAAGGATGCAACCTTAAGAGATAAAATCATGAGGTGGGTGGTGATGGCTAACAGATTTCCCAATCCTCTCGGCACAGAAGGTCATCTGATCATCACATGTCCTACATGCGGAGATGAGACACCACCGATCATTCTAGAAGGGGACAAGAAGCCATTTCTTGCAGTGAACTTCAAGAAAATTAAGAAAAGGTACAAGCGACAGGCCCAGTGGTGTCAATCAAATCAAAATTCTTGTTGCAAGAAAATGTTTAAATTCAATTTTCATGAAGCCGGTCTGGCTGCATTTCTGGAGCCGAGAGAATATCAGCCAAACTATTGCCGCGGATCCTGTGAAGTGAGACAGTATCCAGGTAAGCTTTATTTATTTATCCCAAAAACAGCACATCAAAATTATTGTTACACTGATACAATGAGAACACTTTTTTCAAGTTCCAGTAGGCCTGTGTCGGAAACTCAGGCCAGTTTTAACTCAGGACACCCTTACTTGATAAAAATAATTGCACCACCCATGTATCTATAATATATATGTGCATTTGTTATAAACATGCCAAAGCAATCCCTTTTTGATTAATTTTTACCATATTATTCCTGAGATGATGCAGTCACACTGTTGACATTCCATTTCCTTGATAGATCCTACTTTATACATGTCCATACAGAAGATAAGATCTGACTGTTTTGGGATCCTATCCAAGATGTGGTGAGCTACCTGTTGGGAGTTGGTAGGAATGTCATGCATAGTGTTCTGCAACTTCAGATGACTAAATGGAACTTAGTGACATAGATGAATATGTCTTATCAAGTGATAGTGTTGATGACAGTTACTTTGTTGGGTTGTCCAGGCTCTACTTGAATGATGTTTTGCATGTGCTAACATCAATGATGCTGTTAATGCTTTATAAAATAAAATATTCTACTTACCACAACGTAAATGAGATGTAATTGTTTCTAGTGGTTTGAAAAGTATTGAAAAATATCAAAAATGTTACCATGTATTTTTTATATGTTATTTCTATGTAGTTTTGTGAGTTTAAAGAAAGATTACTGAACTGTGCACAATTATAGGATTAAATTCTAGATTTTTCAAATTTGATGATAAAGGAAACACGATAAAGTATTCTAAGATGGATTATTGGATTGCTGATACTCAAAAACATAGACAAAGACACCAAAATCATGTCTCTGTCATAGAAGGAAAGTTATAAGTGAAAAACTGATTTTTCGGGTTACACCAGTGGCCATTTTGAAAATGGCCTCCAATGGATAGTTGATCCCAAGATATACCTGTGGGCATCATATATTATTGTTTCATAAGGTCCCAGGGACTAAAAAAATTGGTCCCTTATTGTTATGTTGGGTGCACGGTGGACCTCTCTGGCCCATGGACTAGTTCAGATATACAATGACATTGCTGAGATCAATATCCCTGGTACACAGTCATATTCGGCATATCCTAATTATTTTGTGTTATGTTTTGTTTTATGGGGCATAATGCATACTATAAAACACCAATAAATATAGGATAAAATAAAAATCATTTTTTCCTTTGATTTAATGAAACAGCATATCTTTTTTAAATGTCCTGATTCAAAAATAGAATGAAAGGAATACATATTCAGTGTTGTTTAGTTGACAAGAAGTTATTTTATACAGGATAATTTTCAGTGACTGCTAGACTGCCAATACTCTTCTGATATGATAAGCAGATATTCTATTCTTTGATCATTGTTGGTTATTTACACTTTTTGTTCAAAAAGTGTCCCGAGTTTGTGAAAGAGATATTTACATTTAGATATATACTTGTTGCAACAAATACATTGTAAGGTCAACCTTTTAACCCTACTGATGCCAGCCTTCTTCAGTACAAAGATATATTGGTACAAATAGCTTCCTTACTTAAGTACTTATAATCGAGGAAGACATGTTAGGTAACAGTGTATTACAGTATATATAACACAGGCAGAAGTTAATTTATTGCATGGGGGTGTTTGGAGGTTAAATCCATGTAAGGGTAGTTAGGTTGTTGAAATGTAGTTTATGGTATTAGATGTTCAGTTTTATGCGATTATTATAAATAACCAATTTTATTTTTATGGTGTATTTTGAAGAAAACAAACTGTCAGCTATACTGAAAACCAGAAAATCACCCAAATGTGCAATGCAGCATGCATTAAAAATTCTATCACGCCGCACCGTACTGCATATGTGTGCAAAGGCCTTCAGCTTGTACTTCACATCTCATTGACACATTTTGTTGGTACGAATTAAGTATTTTTGGCTCTGATGTAGTTTATGACGTTTATTAACAAGATTATTTTAATCAGGTAATCGAAATTTTACTTTATTTTAAACAAATATTCTTATCTTTAAAAAATTTCAGTTTTTTTCTTCATTAATTACTTTTTATTATAGACGAAAATTATAGCAATTGAAAACACTATGCATTTATATCAACAGAACAACTAATATTTCTATATGTTTAGTATAGGAACTCAAAAGACTAGAATAATAGGAAAAGTACATGAAAGTTTAACAGTATTCAGCCCATATTTTATACCATGTCAAGTCTAAATGAATACTACTGTCTTCTCGAACAGATGATCAATTTATATTACATTTTGATAGCTTTCAGTTACCACCATGGTTACTTTGCTCAATGAATTCAACCCGCTTTAAGGTAACAGGTCAACCTATTAAATCCTTAATCTAAAGGAAAAATTCTGTAAAATAAGATCGAAAATAGATAACATGACACTGGCCTGAATAAAGTTTTTTTTAAAAAAACTTGAAGAAATTCCATGGTAACAATAAAAAAATCAGAGCACTCGGAGAGGGCAAACTTCTGCCAAGATACTTAATAATAAGTAAATTTGAAAATCCTGATCTTTGATATATATTTAGGATCCAGACGGTGATCCAGATCACTCTCAAAGGTTAATGGGACCTAATTTGGGTCAAGACCCATCTTCCATTTTTCCATAAAAATGCAACTAGTCTTATGTGCCTAATCCTGCTAACCAACAAACTAACAAACAAATGGTCATGAATTTAATACCTCCTTGGCAAAGGTGAAGATTGTGGGAAAAATACGAAATGTAAGTCTTGTCTGGCAAATTTCATATTTCTAAACATAAATACATTGAGTATAATCTGTATTTCTCACAGAAATAGTGAACATGGCCAGTAGTCACTATGTGAGCCTGATCATGTTATCCAGAGCCTTCCAGGAGAGGGGCAAAGCACCCTGCTGTGCACCTAACCAGCTCTCATCACTGACTGTCCTCTACTACAACAAAGACATGATCATGGTAAGAAAGACCCTGGAAAAGATGGTGGTAGAGTCCTGTGGGTGTCATTAAAAGGAAGGAAGATCAAGAAGGAAATGATTTGTGGATAGCATAGACTCTTATAGAAACATCTGATGGCTTTAGTCTATATATATATATATGTGTGTGTGTTTGTTTGTACATTACAGGCGACAAAATATGTGTCACCAAAAAGTACATCAAGTGGAGAGACCTAAATGGGGGCATTATTGTACAGATATTACGTTCTGATGGTTTTATTACCAATGTATTTGTATGTGTATCATATGTGACAAAATATAGTCTTAGAGGTCCATCAAAAGAGTAGGTCTAAATGAGGGTATTGTGAACATTTTAGTACATGTGTAGTTGTATGTGTATCAGATGTGATAAAAGAATGTCTAAAATGTCCATTAAGAGGGTATGCCTAGATGAGGGCATTATGTGTAGAGACATTTTGTATATGATGGTTTCACTATGTATGTGTTTGTATGCATATTAGAGGTGTCAAACGGCATATCTGTTACACCAAAGGGGTCAGACCTAAACTAGGGCATTATATATGGATATAAGGTACTCTTATATAAAAAACAGATAGTATTGACATGCATGTTTTTCATATATCACAGATAGTGAAGTTACTAACTCTATACTTTGATAATAAATAAGGTAAACATTATATTTGGACATTATGCACTTCTCAAAGAAGGAAAAAATGTAGTTTGACACTTTTTGAGTGATTGTGCTTGGTGTGATTGTGACAGATGGAATAGTTGCATATTTTGATGACATTTAGTCGTATCCAGATTATAAAATGCATCCTGTGTGTGCGTGCGTGCGTGTGTGCGTTAGTGTGTCACGCAGATTTCTCCAAAACTGCTACAGCTACAGATTTTTTGTAAATTAATTGTCCTAATGAATTTTTATGCCCTTGAAAATTTTTTTGGTTTTGTGGACTTAGGCCTAAAGATAAGTGAGTAATAGCAATTTTAGCTACTTTGAGTACAGGACTCATAACTCAAAAAGTATTTCAGTTAGATTTTTTTCTTGAAATATGTTGTTCAGCTACTTTGTCCTTAGCTATAAGATGGTACATAGTTTGGGGTTCTATTGCATGCTATAAGTGAGTAATAGCTATTTTCTCATTTGTAGCTAAATAACAAAAGAAGTAAATGTCAAATATCTTCAAAAGTATTAAACTTAGGCAAATCTTTTCAAATATGTTGTCCATCTACTTTTTGGTAAGCTATCACATAGTAAAGTTTCAGACCTGTTGTACCTTGGATAGCTGAGTAAAAGCTATTTTGAAATTCTGACTGTTGAGTAAAGCCATTGTAACTCCAAAACTATTGCAGTTGTAGTGTTTTCCTAAAATATGTTGTTCAGCTACTTTGTCCTTAGCTATAAGATGACATAGAGTTTGGAGTTCCATAGCATGCCATAAGTGAGTAATAGCTATTTTGTTATTTGTAGCAAAATAATGACAGAGGTAAATGTGAAATATCTTAAAAAGTATTAAAGTTAGGCTAATCTTTTCAAATATGTTGTTCATATGTCTCAAAAGGAAGAAATGATTCAATTTTTGGTGTGTTCCGGATCACTATCTGGATCTTCTGGATCAATGAAATGTAATATTTAAAGACAGATAACTCAAAAACTTATGGACGGATTTCAATGAAATTTTCAGAATATGTCTGAAAAGGTAAAAGTAAGAAATCATACAATTTTGGGAGTGATCCGGATCATGATCTGGATCTTCTGGATCAATGAAATGTAATTTTTAAAGACAGATAACTCAAAAACTTATGGACGAATTTCGATGAAATTTTCAGGATATGTCTGGAAAGGTGAAAAGAAGAAATGATTCAATTTTGGGAGTGATCCGGATTACTATTTGGATCTTCTGGATCCATAAAATGTAATTTTTAAAGACAGATAACTCAAAAACCTATGGACGGATTTCGATGAAATGGTAAAAGGAAGAAATGGTTCAATTTTGGGAGTGATCCAGATCACTATCTGGATCTTCTGGATCCAACAAATGTTATTTTTAAAGACATAACTCAAAAATGTACGGACAGATTTCGATGAAATTTTCAAGATATGTCTGAAATGGTAAAAGGAAGAAATTTTCAATTTTGGGAGTGATCCGGATCACTATCTGGTTCTTCTGGATCCAAGGACGGATTTCGATGAAATTTTCAAGATATGTCTGAAAAGGTAAAAGGAAGAAATGATTCAATTTTTAGAGTGATCCGGAACAATATCTGGATCTTCTGGATCCATGAAATGTTATTTTTAAAGACAGGTAACTCAAAAACTTATGGAGGATTTCGATGAAATTTTCAGGATATGTCTGGAAAGGTGAAAGGAAGAAATGATTCAATTTTGGGAGTGATCCGGATCACTACTTTCCCAACTCCACTCAAAAACTTATGGACAGGTTTCGATGACATTTTCAGTATATGTCTGAAAAGGTAAAAGGAAAAAATGATTCAATTTTTGGAGTGATCCGGATGACTGTCTGGATCTTCTGGATCCATGAAATATGATTTTTAAAGACAGATAACTTAAAAACGTATGGATGGATTTCGATGAAATTTTCAGGATATGTCTGGAAAGGTAAAAGGAAGAAATGGTTTAATTTTTGGAGTGATCCTTATCACTATCTGGATCTTCTGGATCCATGATATATAATTTTTAAACACAGATAGCTTAAAAACTTATTTACGGATTTTGAGGAAATTTTTAGGATATGCAAGATAGAGCAATTTCAGTGATAATTAAGTCATTCACCTACTATTGGGTGATGTACCACATGGCGAAGCAGATCTATAGCTTTTTGAATAGCTGAGATTTAAAAATTGAAAATTGAAAATTTATATTCCACTATCTTTAGTACATCTAATTAATACGGCAGGAGATAATTGCATGCGTCAGAATGCTTGTTTATGTTGTGAAATATGTGGATATTTGTATTTTTTTTTTCTTTTTGACTTTTCATATATTTACTGCAACTCCAAAAACCAGATCTCTTGGTTCAAAGAACCATTTTTAGCAATTGAATTTGGCAATGCAAATGGTCTATTGTGATATGTATTTTGTTGTATATTTTTGACAAGGCATTGTTTTTGCTGGTGATGATAATTTGAAACAAAGAATGGCAAGGTCTTCAGCAAGGCCTTTATGACTGTAATATTACTTTTACCTATTTTCCACTTTTGATAGTTATTCATTTAATGTCTAATATTGCGATGCTTTCTGGAAATAAAATTTTATCTGGCTGCTATATTATAGTTTATTTTTTTGGCAAAATAAATCATTTTTAGATCCTCCATGATCTGTTTGTTAGCAAGTTTGGCATCTAATCACTGGAAGACACCGTTGTGTGGTTTTGATTCCCACAAGTGATTCAGGACCTGTCCCAATATGACCCTGCCTATGGAATTTTGACCTTAAGAATTATTACATTTTGCACTTTGGTGAGTGATAAAATATGTTAATACGTTCTAATAGTTGTGGTTTAATAGTAAGTAAATGGATGTGGAAAACATTAAATTATAATATTTGAGACTAATATGTACAATATGTTTGAATACGAGTTCAGCAGATTGCTAATCGTGATTCTGCAAAAATTCTAACTTTCCTCTGCCTTTCTGGCCTACTGGGTAACCCACTCGCCTAGGAACACAGAGGACATTGGTTCAAACCTGGGTACAGGAAGATACATGGTGACTTGGATGACCACTTGAAATGGTCATTGAGTTCTATGCCCAGTGGCAGGCCAAAGAACTTGAGGAACTTTTATAAATGCTCAACCTTGAGCCTCTTTCTTTCAGTCAGGGTAATGTCAGTCACTTGAGAGCATGGACTGTACTTGTGCAGTCCTAATGATTTAAATAGTTCTGTGAGTCCTGTAGTAAAAGTAGATATTGAACTAAATATAAATATTCAATACAATTATTTGGCACCATTGTAGCATAAGATTGGTAAAATATATGGACAGTTTATTTTGCATATAGACTGTAAGTTAAGTAAAGTTAAGTTAAAATTAAAGTGCATTACACTTATGTGTCATATTGCACTATTTACAATAATAAATACACTAACTAATATTCGGAAATAAGTAAAAATATATACACAAAAACATAGTATCTGGCAAAAAGCCAAAAAACATGATTAATGGCTAGAATAAAAAAATAAACAACAAAACTCTATAGAAACAACAAATAGATTAAATGTAAAATACACCAGATATAAATTACAAATATCATAATAAATTGTCAGCAAGACACAATTACACAAAAAGCACAAAATATGATGAGTTAATATAACAATACAATACCAGACTAGATCATGCAGAATAAATTAACACAAAGGACAAAGTACTAAATTAGATCTCTTTATACAGACCAAATTCTTTTAAATTATTAATGAAGGGGCCATGGTGGCAGACGGGTAAAACTCTTGCCTCCCACCTCTGAGATTGGAATCCGAATCCCGGCCCGATCTCAAGTGAGAAAGCTGGTAGTTGCTTGCCATTAGTCAGCAGTTTGTAGTACAGACCCTTGACCAACTGTATGTATAAAACTAGACGTCGTGTTATGACCTATACAATGTGCTGAAAGCAACATTAAAACCCAAATAAATAAATTTAAATAATTAATGATATTAAAATTATTTTCAATAAATAATTTTTCCATTGTATTAACATTTCTATAATATTTAACTCTTGTGTCACGTAGGTCGATACAGTCTAGTAATATATGTTTGACTGTATCAGGGCAATGACATGGAATGCACCAGGGCATATCTTCATCTTTTAACAGATAACTGTGTGTAAAATATGTGTGTCCTATACAGCCTCATGTAATAACAATTTTTTCCAACAAGAAAAACCAGTCCAAGCATAAAAATCTTGTAGGGTTTATTTGAAACAGTTTGTTATCAAACACTATTTACATTCACTTTCAAGTGTGCTTTGGGGACTTTCAAGTAGTCTAAAACATTAAAATGCAAGGTCTATTTGGCAAGCTCATCTGCTTCCTCATTGCCCCTTATGACTAGGAACCCAAGCTAAAATAACTTTCTTCTTCACTGACAAAAAATCATTAAAAAGCTGTTAAATATCTTGTATAAAAGGGTGATCACAGTTGTTGCTATCAAGAGCTTGAAGACTAGATAAGGAGTCAGGAATATAATAAAACAATCCCCATCACAATTTTTCATAATAATGAATGCCATTTTAAGAGCCTCTAATTCAGCTGTGAATATACTAGCATTGCCAGGAAGTCTGACCTGGGCATTGATGCCATCAGATATAGCAGCTACAGCAAAGCTATTTTCTATTTTTGATTCATCAGTATAAATATTCCTATGGTTAGAATAACAGCTTTTTAACTCAACAAATAGATTTTGAAACAGACAATCATTACCAAGATGCTTCTTTTGATGTGTTAGATACAAGTCTATGTGAAGTTTCTGTATAGTCCACGGTGGGTCATCTGGTAATGCCACAGTCTGAATTAGATCCAGCTGAGGACAGACAACAGACAAATCTTCCTCTATACAATGTCCAAAAGATCTTATTGTAGATGGTTTCTTGTCATAAAGATCATATAACTGAGGGTTAAAAACAACATCATAAGCTGGATTTTCATGATTACTTCTCAATTTCAAAGCATATTGAATACATAATTTATCAAACCTTAAATACATGGGTGGTTCATTTGCCTCTACATACAAGCTTTGCATTGAAGAAGTCCTGAAGGCTCCTAGGCATATTCTTAAGCCCTAGTTTTGAATGGGTTCCAATTTCTTAAGATAAGACTTACGAGCATAACTAAAAACAACACAACCATATTTCATTCTAGAGTGAACAAATGCCCAATAAAGTCTCATTAAACACTTCTATGTGCTCCCAAATCCATTTTGGAGACTACTTTGAGCAAGTTCATGGCCTTCTCATATTTCTGACAAATATAATTAATGTGAGCTTTAAAGTTGAGTTTATTATCAAATATTAACTCAAGGAACTTAATTTGTGCAACAACAGGAATTTGTGAATAGTATAATGTTAGTGTTGGGTCTGGATGAAGTTTCTTTTATTACAGAAATGCATACAAAGAGTTTTGGTTTTAGAAAATTTAAAACTACTTTCATCAGCCCATTTTTCAACCTTATGGAAACACCACTGAAGTTTCCTTTCTATTGAAGCCATATTTCTGGAAGAACAACTGATTGAGAAATCATCAACAAAGAGAGACTTTCCAAAGCTAGATGGGATTACATCAGCAATACTATCAATCTTTAAAATAAATAAAGCCTTAAGGGATACCCATCTCTTGCTCATGTATATCAGAATAGACAGATCCTAAACTAACTCTGTAAACTCTGTTTTGATTTCTTCAAAGTTTGGCCTAAAGCCACGGCAATACACTGAAGTACATTTTTTATTTTGATTCCATTATTTACACTTTTATTCCAACCCCGCCCTTGTAAATTTGTGATTGGGGATTCTTCAACACTCATTTCACTGTCACTATCACTCAAAATGCCTTATGTTGTTTGATCAAATTTACTTTACTTTGGCTTATTTTCAATTTAATTGGGTCATTTGGAGATACACTTGTCTGACTCAATGAACTGATTTATTCACTTTTGTTGTCTGATTCTCAACTACACACTTCACTTTTTGGGCTGTTTTGAACCATCTGAACCATTTCTGTTTGCGTTTCCACTGTTGCTGTTTTCACCACAGGTTTGGTTGCTGCAGCTGCTTGGGCATATGTTGTTTTCACAAATTAAATATGTCCATTTGTTTCTTGGCTTCTGTGTATGAAATTCTTCCCTCTGCCTTGATTCTTGGAATATCCTTTTTGTCTTTCCATTTCATACATGTTTTATCATTAGGGGCATAGTTTTCTTGGCAATTGACATATTTCACTTCATTCTTACATTCTTGAGAGTCTGTATGATCTTCTTGCCTACATTTAGTGCAAACTTCATTCTTTCTGCAGTTGAATTTAGTATGACCAAACACTTGTAGCATCTCACAGGATTTAGGATACATTGTGACACAGCCACCCTGAAGTAACCCACCCTGATGTAGTTTGGTAAGGTCCGGCATTAAAATGTCAATATAAAAGTCCCTGTTTGTTTTCTTTGTCCATCTCTAAATACTGAAATCCTGTCTAGTTTGATGACACCTTAAGCTTTCAGGCCTTCTAATATTTCATCATCATACAGTCTTTTTTGTCCAGGCATCTAATGACCCCTTTATTGGTGTTCAAACTGTAATGTGGTGATACATCAATTGGGATGGTATTGTCCATCGTCAGATTAAATTTCTTGGTTTTTAGTAATTTCTTGCTCTGTGTGTCCTTATCCACTCCCACTTCCTTACCTTACCTTCTTTATGTTAAAGGGACCAGAACCAAATATAGCAACAAATGCTTTGTTAACAGCAAATGGCGACAGTTTGCACAAGGGTCTTTTATCATCTGTATATTTAATCAGCAAGAAACTTGGCCATGAGCAAATCTGAGCAGAATTCGTATTCATAATACCAGGTCTAGTCCTTTTCCTATCAATCAACAGTAAGTTTTGAGTTGCCATAATGTTAGTGTAATTTTTCATTGCCATTGCTCTCCACCCACCCTTCGGGCCCAACAAGGGGATATCATAATAGTGTGGAGCTGGGCCCTGCACACTGATACCAGAGATATATTAGCAATATACTCAAAGAACACATAAAAAGTAAACCTTGATTGACCTGTTAAGCAGCTACCTTCTAGATATTCCAAACAAAAGCAAACAAACCAAACACCAGCAGAATACAATCAAGAAAAACAGTATAAACCATTAGAATCAACAAACCATCATTAATTTAGAGCACTAGGGCTTGACACTACCAGCCGATTGATTAAGCCAGGCCATCTTAACCTTCTGACTAAGTGAAATTGAGGCAAAAGCTGTGTATTGCCTCTTCAATGCTGCAACAAAGTATTGACTCAACAGCCAGGACCCTCTCTTCCACTGACACAGATTGCAACCCACAGCAAATAGGCTGCCCCAATTAGCCACATCTTAAGAAATGCAGGAGGATACGTTGGGCCTATTCTACTTCCTCAGACCCACAGGGTCTATTGGGTCATTTCAGCAATATTCTCCACATGCTGCATTCCCAAATCTAATCATCTCTTAAATAAACGGTTTTGTTTTTGAAACTGATACTAAACTGAGATATGTACCTGAGATGCAGAAGAACTATTACAGAAAGTGCTGCCTGTGGCCACTGGTACAATGATTTTGATTCACACTGGCAGTGTTACAAGACACATAGGTTGGTTCCTTTGGTACAAGTTAGTACTCAATATTTGTGAATAAATGGTAAATAAGATAAAAGCAATTATTAGGCATGTAGGATTTCCAGCTGTAAGGACATCCATATTTATGACAGTGACATCATTAAAATCTTTAAAAGAATATAAGCGAAATTAGTTTGAATGCTTATAGATCTGTATATATGAAGTTTGGAAACTTCTTATTGAAGAGACAAACTTTGTAGCAGGATCACACACATACCTAAGATGTTAGTAGGATGTGATGTATAATCTTTCATATTTATTGGTTTAGATTCTGTGGGGCTTTTTAATCTATCTATTACCGCTACAACTCCTCACAAAGTCATGCATGGGACTTAAGTTACACCTGAGAGGCATTCTTTTGCTAAAAGTGTTCAGTATCTTTCACTATTGGGCAGTTGTTTTGATCTGTGATTTTGGCCATATATAGAAACCTTCTTTACATATTTCTAAAGAAACACCTTCTACATTTATTTCAACAAAAATGATCACAAAACAAAAATACACACCAGAAATATAGGAATGAAATGTAGGGATGTTAAAAACTCTTTAAAATTACAAATTAAGGAATGGGTGTAATTTAAATAAGTTAATCGCCTCGTATGAGTCCAATATAAGGCAGAATAATTGGGGAGGTAACACTTTAGGTGCTACCTTAGTCAGTGGCTAGCATTGTTTGTTAGCGACCTTATAGCATGTTTATATAACCTTTGACCTTTGTCACATTATTTTCCCGCTGTTTTACATAATTTTCCCTCCTGCCTCACTTTAAAACCAGTTTTCAGTGAGGCAAGTCGCCATTTTAACTGATAAAAACTTTTAATATTTGTGAAACTGGTGTTATAGTCATGTTATACAGAGTTTTATGTGCTTTTAAACATTTTACAAATGGTTTTTAACTGGACTTGATTGTAAATAAGTACCTGTTGGACATTTTGCATCAGGGCGAATGCTGCTGAAGAGGAGTTTTATGACTCTGCTTTGAGTCGTGCTTGACTTTGCTCTGTTTTGTGGAGCTTCCATTGAGGGCTGTATACATTTCATTTAAAAAATTTGGCAGTTTTAGCCTTATTTGTCATCCAAATTTGGCAAGCTCAAGCACGATACAAAGCAGTGTTTCTGCTAGACCCATAAATAGAAATTGTAAAGTTGAAAAAGACAAGGACACACCAATGGACACTAATAAACAGATATTAAAAGAATTGCAAAGTCTCAGTGGTCGTATGACCCAGATGGAGGACAGGATCGCAACCCTGGGCTCCACATCATCGTCGCCAGCCAGAAGCCACATCTCCAGTGTATCTTCACAGAGGTCACCAGCAGCCAGCGAAAGATCCAGACCAGCCATAGAATCCCCAGAACAGGACCTTTTGCTGCCCACACTTGCCAGTCTACGACAGTCCAGATCCATACAAGAACAAGTGGACTCACGGATCAAGGAGCTGCAAGGTGTTGAAAAAGGCAAGTTCAAATCTCAAAGGGGTGGTTCAGAAACTGTCTGGGTTAAGAAAGAAGTAGCTTGGCCCCATAACCATGTACTGGGGGGTAGTTCTAAAAATAGAGTGAGTTATGATACATTAACTGTAAGTCAGTGGGTGTCAGGATTTGCCACTATTATAAGGGATGAGAAAGATCTGAGTACAAAGAATAAAATGTTAGAATACCTCTCAGAAATCATGGAGGATTCCCATGACTTTGGGTGGGCAGCTGCCAAAGGCTCCCATGCGGTGTTGTTGTGTAAGATGGAGGAGGGTCGAATTACATGGGATGAAACCCACAAAATCGATCGAGTTAGGCGAGCTTATGCTCATAGGTCCACATCTTCACATCAAAACACTCAAAGTAACAAAAAATCAGCAAACAAAGATCATTCCATGCCATGTAGATACTTTCAAAAGAACTCCTGTTCACACAAAGGTGACCACGAATCTGGGGGGAGATTATACTTACATATCTGTTCCTATTGTCATGCTCAAGGGAAAAATGTGGCACATCCCCTTAAGGAATGCAGAAAAACAAAAAACGAGTAAGGCACTGCAGAAATGCAGTGCCAAAACAAAGTAAATGTACTCCTCAATGTATGTATGCTACAAGAGTTGTTGTCAATACTAACAAAGAAAATATTGGCAGTGCAAATTGGCGTCTAGATTGGGCTAAACTCAACAACAAGTCGTATGCTTGGGTAGCTAGTCAAAAAATTCGGCAGTCAGCTGTAACTGTGAGAAATAAAAATGTCAAAAATATTCATAATCGTGTCAATGGTCATATACACGACAGTTCTGTCAACCATCGTGCCAACACTGTTGATCGGGTCAGTGAAACCCAAGCATCACACAGTCTACCCAAAACAACACATGTTAATAAATATGTGTCAAAGGTGTCAACAGAGAATGGTATCTCAACACGAAATAGGTTTGATGTATTGAATAGTATTGATAACAATACTGGTGGTGTCTTGCATTACGCGGAAAATGTCAAATGTGTTCAATCTTCAGATGTTTCAAGTGAATGTAAACAAAGTAACGTGAATGTGAATAAGAATAATGTAGCAGTTGTACTTAAGGATGCGTCATTTGACAGTTTGGTTTTAGAAAATCAGTCAAATACACAGCAAGGAAATACTAGTAAAAGTCAAAACTTGACAACGTCAAGCAAATCTGCAGTTACCAGTGGTTGTGCAGGTGAGTCAAGTTTCTTGCAAAGTTTTTCATTAAATGACAAACGACGGCGTCATCCGAGCGTCAATGGTGTTACTGATAAGTATGACTTGGAATTACGCTTTAGGCCTCGTCATAGAAATCAAATTGCTTCTGCTAAAGAAAATTATACATTTACAAGGTGGAACAACCAAACACAAGAAAAATTTGGTTTCATACCTTTAGGTGACCTTACTTTGCCACCAATTGACCTTCAAAAGCAAAGCAAAGAGCACATTTTTGATATACACAGACGGGTTAAAGTTTCAGGTACTCACAACTATATGGAAACTCAAGTTCAAATCCAATCACAATTGAAGCCAGACGTGTGGCAGAAATATCTTACTAATTACTGGGACTCCCAGTTAGTATTATTATTAAGATATGGCTTCCCTCTGGATTTTAACTACAGTACTCCTTTGAATAGTGTTGACAGTAATCATAGCTCGGCTAACCAGTACTGGCAAGATGTACAATCTTATTTAGATGAGGAGAAGGAATTTGGTGCAATATTAGGCCCCTTTCAAGAAGCCCCAATTGATAACTTGCATGTCTCACCATTTCTAACTCGGGATAAGCCTGGAGGAGCACACAGAAGAGTAATTGTAGACCTTAGCTTCCCTCATGGCTATTCGGTCAATGCAGGTGTCCAGTCTGAAACATACCTAGGTACCCCCTTTCTATTAACACTACCCACCATAGACAATATCACCAGCAAAGTCAAAGAATTGGGCAAAGGTTGCCACTTATACAAAATTGACCTTAGCAGAGCTTTTAGGCATGTCAAACTAGATCCAAAAGATTACAATCTCTTAGGCTTAAGACTAAATGGCCTATATATTGACAGTTGTTTACCTTTCGGATTTAAACATGGTTCGGCCCTGTTTCAGCGCCTCAGCGATGCAGTACGCTTTATTATGGCCCAGAAGGGCTTTTCTGTAACAAATTATATAGATGATATCATTGGGCACTCAGTAATTAGTAAATCAAATGAGTCTTTTCAAACTCTAAGAGCTCTCCTCCTAGAACTAGGTTTTGACATCAGTGAAAAGAAAGTAGTCCAACCTGCAACAAGGGTCACATGCCTAGGGGTTGACATAGACACTGAACAATTCACAGTGTCCATACCTCCAGAAAAAATAACTGAAATTTTAAAAGAATGTAATTCATGGGCTAATAGGGAAGAGTGCACCAAAAGACAATTGCAGTCCTTGCTAGGCAAATTACTATATATTACGAAATGTGTTAGAATTTCATGACCTTTTCTCAATAGAATGCTGGATGTACTTAGAAGTGCAGATAAATTGTCAAAAATTTCACTTACAGTTGACTTCAGAAGAGATTTAAACTGGTTTTTGGAATTTATTCCTAAGTTCAACGGTAAAGCTTTTATCTCCCATTATTCCATTAGTGAAGAAATTGAATTAGACGCCTCATTACAGGGACTGGGGGCCAGATGGGGCACCCAGGTATATACTATCCCAATTCCCCTGGGGTACGAGAATCTGTCAATAGTTCATCTTGAAATGTTAAACATTTTAGTAGCCATTCGGGTATGGGGTGCTAGTTGGAGTGGAAAGGCGATTAGAATTGCATGTGATAACCAGGCTGTAGTCATGGTACTGAACTCTGGCAAAACTCGAGATCTCACACTAGCAGCCATTGCTCGCAATATATTCATGACTGCTGCCCAGTTTGACATATTTTTAAAAACAGTACACATAATGGGGGTTAAAAATGAAATTGCTGATAGTTTATCAAGGTGGACCATTTCTGAGTACTTTAGAAATAAATTTTTCAATTTGATGCCTCACCATACGTGGGCAAAACCATCCAATGATGTACTAACTATAAATTGGTCTATTTAATCTCCACAGATCCATCTCCAACCGCAGTCCTAAAACACAGAGCCACCAACAGACTCAAATTGGCCCTGGCAGACTCCACTTCCAGAAGCTATGATTCCAAATTTAGAATTTTTCTCTCATTTTGCTCCTTTGCTACCATTGACATAAAACATATATCTCCATTGCAAATTCTTACTTTCTTAGAGTTCCTTACATTTAATAAAGTCAGCTTTTCAGGTCTGGCAAACCACCTGTCAGCAGTCAAAACCTCCTTATCTTTGCATGGCCTAGATGTCTCCAGCTTCATGGATCCAAGGATTAAGCTCTATAATAAAGCAATCATGAGGCATAGACCTCTTAACCCCTCTATTAAGCCCATCATTGATATTGATACTCTTCAAGCAATTGCCCTGCAATGTGACAGAATGCATATGGGCCATACTGCTTGCCTTTTTTAGTTTCCTGCGGATTTCCAATCTGGTCCCTCACTCCATTGTCGCATATGACCACTTAAAACATTTATCTAGAGCAGACTTAATATTTGCTGCCCCTGGCATGCACATTATAGTAAAGTGGTCGAAAACACTGCAGAATAGAGATAAAGTTAAGATCATCAAAGTTCCTTCACTGGGCAAGTCCCCCTTGTGCCCAGTATCAGCCGTCAAAAAGCTATTGTCATCATCCCCTGGTTCGAACAACTCACCTCTGTTTCAAGTCAAATGTTACCACAAATGGGTGCCTCTGACAGACACCAGACTGAGAAAATTTTTGGCTAAGGTGCTCAAAGCCCTGCACCTTACTCATCATGGCTTCACCTTTCACTCCCTCCGTCGTTCAGGTGCCACCCTGGCGTTCAATCTCAATGTACCTATGCAGGATATCCAAAGTCATGGCACCTGGACGTCGGAGGCAGTTTGGGCCTACATCACCCAAGATCATAATGCTGCTGATACAGTGGCCCATTCTTTTCGCTCCCTACTGAAAACCTAACTACAAATACTGGGGTTTGGGGCAGTTTTTCTTTGTAATATTAAAGTAAAATCATCAATAGTATGATAATATTTATATCTACAAACATTTCATATTAAAGAGTAAATATGCGGTGGCTAGGCCACCTTAGTTGTAACTAGTAAAGTGACTTCAGTTTAATTTTTGTCAGTTTTAATCACTAATCTAAGCTTTAACTTAATCTAAATGTAAGGTGACCTTGTCACTTTTCAAGTTCTAGTCTTTAATTTAAGGCCACCTTTTGATAATCTTTAATTCAGTTTGTGGTGACCTTGGGGTCAGCTTAAAGTTTATGTGTATTCTTATGTTAAGGTGGCCTTATCTGTGATAGTGTCTCTTTATATATCTATGTTGAAGTATGTAAATATTTTATAGTATACTAATATAGAATAAAATTAATTATCCCCACTTGTCTTGTTTATCTGTATATTAGCAAGGCCAGGACACTGTGGGGAGGTAACACTTTAGGTGCTACCTTAGTCAGTGGCTAGCATTGTTTGTTAGCGACCTTATAGCATGTTTATATAACCTTTGACCTTTGTCACATTATTTTCCCGCTGTTTTACATAATTTTCCCTCCTGCCTCACTTTAAAACCAGTTTTCAGTGAGGCAAGTCGCCATTTTAACTGATAAAAACTTTCCCACACCCCTCCCTTCAACCTATTAACATTTAGTTATGTAGTTTCAGATGTAAAAGCTTCATGACAATGGCACATGGAAACACAGATGGCTGGTATCTGCTCTGCAGTTGTGGTGTCAAGTTTCCTCTGTCGGCTTGTTCAAGCCTCAGTGTCAAGCCGTCAGTTGGGCTGGAATCAATCTTATGTCCTCATCCATGATCCAGCCTCTAGTGCCATATCTTGTAAAAGAAAAGCATTTCAAGCGAAGTTGTGCAAAGTCATAAAGTTGGTAATAACAGCAAGAAGCCATCACCATCAGTGGAAGATTTAAGCACGACCTTCAAGTTCTCACCTTCTCATCCAGCCCTGTCTGTCAGATCTTGGATTCCTGCTTGGCTTCCTTGAAGAGGGGGATCTGCGGAAGCCGTGATCTCTGCATCTGGCCCAAGGACATAATAACTTGTATAGTAATAGTTTTGTAATTTGTTTATTTTTGTCATCATAGTGAGAACTCTGAAGGGTTAAATTCTGTAAATCGTGACAACTGTGTTTTTTTGTCTTTTTTTTTTTTTTTTTTTGTTTTTCTACTTTCACTTTAAGCTGATCAGTATAGCCAGCTTGTACTCAATTCAGCAAAGTCCAAATTGCTCAAACTAAAGTTAATGAGTAACTTAGCAAGACAGGTAGTAACTAGCATAGATTGTTGATTTTACTGTAACTATCTTAACTTCACTAAATTGTAATTGCATTAATGTACATGCCCTAAGTCATCGCCTCTGTAGTGTATAAGTAGCTAAAGTAGTTACCATGCCACTTTAACATACAGTAATCTTGGTGAAATTGGGATGTCAACCAGAGTCCCCTAAGGAATTTTTGTATGAGTGGTTTAAGGGGGTCGTAATGCACGATCCAGTAAGGTGTTGTTACCTGAGCTAGACACTCTGGGCCCAATTTTATTGTTGTATTTTTATATTTTTAGTCTTTTTATGTTTTATATTTTATCGAGTTATAATACTGTATCTTACATATGGGGCAGTTTTTCTTTGTAATATTAAAGTAAAATCATCAATAGTATGATAATATTTATATCTACAAACATTTCATATTAAAGAGTAAATATGCGGTGGCTAGGCCACCTTAGTTGTAACTAGTAAAGTGACTTCAGTTTAATTTTTGTCAGTTTTAATCACTAATCTAAGCTTTAACTTAATCTAAATGTAAGGTGACCTTGTCACTTTTCAAGTTCTAGTCTTTAATTTAAGGCCACCTTTTGATAATCTTTAATTCAGTTTGTGGTGACCTTGGGGTCAGCTTAAAGTTTATGTGTATTCTTATGTTAAGGTGGCCTTATCTGTGATAGTGTCTCTTTATATATCTATGTTGAAGTATGTAAATATTTTATAGTATACTAATATAGAATAAAATTAATTATCCCCACTTGTCTTGTTTATCTGTATATTAGCAAGGCCAGGACACTGAGATTGTTGATTCTGTCCCTTTGAGACCTTGTAAACAATCCATTATTTTCTAATATTGGACACTTATTTGGCCATTAACCTATACATAAAGAGAGATAATTTATGGTGAAGTATTATTTAAATGCTGTTGATTTTCAAATATTTGTTCATAATGAAACATTTCGCTTAGATTTAAATGCGACACATGTATGACCATGTATCAGTGAAAAAGCTATGAATTGGGAATGAGATCACACAGCTTTCTTCTGAAGTGTGTCCATTTACAGATCAAAGGAACATCTGGCATTTCTGGTCATGCACTCTCGTGCTGGTGAACCATCATGTACCATAATATATTTCATTTAAAACTTTTTTTTAATTTAAATCTGATTTGCATTTTTAAACAAATGATAGTTATCTGTAATCTGAGTATGGTTTTAATGGTCTAACTGTGCTCCTAAGATTTGGAATGACCTTTTCGATGATGTATGCAATACAACATCTATTACTTCCTTCAGGAAAAAGCTCAAAACTTAGTTGTTTTTAAAAGCCCATGCGTCATAGTCTCCCTGTCACCCCTGTGTCTTCTTGGGTATGACCTGGTTACTACTCCCCGCCATAACTTGGCACACCTTGGGCATAAAATCCTTATTTGCAGTTAATACCTACTTAACATCATGGATTTCAATTAATAATATGAATTGACACAAGCGCAACTTATAAATGTATTTTAACAACAGAAATTCAAGTCAATAAACATTTTAGAGGGCTTTTAAGGGGCGATAATATAATTTCTACTACAAATCTGCGCCCCAACTTGGCACAATATGCATACGGCAATTGCCGAAGATATTTCAATTATTTCCGTGGTCACACCCTTATTTGGTACGTGGAAGTGGATGAGTTTTACCAATGGCAATAATATAACAATTATTATCCCCTGTTCCGTTTTGTGCCAAGATGAGGTTTGTACCATGAAACGACTCCAAGCAGTAGTTGTTACTTGGTATTATGATCTCCAGCCAGCAGCCAAAGGCTGTGGTTGGGAGATTTTGAAACCCCTTCCATAAACCCGTCCGTTTGTCTGTCCATTCGTCATGTTTTAACATAAACCTTAATATATCATTCATTTATACAGATATCTTCACTAAATTAGCAGAGGATATTTATGGCTATGAACACCAAATTGGCAGGGAATATTTATGGCTATGAACACCAAATTGGCAGGGAATATTTATGGCTATGAAAACATGTCTGTGCAAAATTTTGGCATCGTTTTGAAAACAAAATTGCCACCATAGCCAATTGTTTGAAAATTATGAAGGTGCTCTAAATCTTGAAATACCACAGCTAGCTTCATCAAATTTGCACAAATGATATATGACTAGGAAAGTTAGCTTGATAGTAATTTTGGCCTAATTACCAAAACTAATTGGCCGCCATATCACACGTTTAAAGTCAAATGGGGTTATCCTATTAAAATGTCCTTATATGTCCCCTATTATGAAGTCCTGGTTTGCAATTGTTTTAACTGTGAACAATTTTGGCCTTATTTTGAAAAACAAAATGGCGACAATAGCCAACTATTTCAAAATCAATAAGTGCTCTAAAAGATGAAAAATTGCAGCTATAGGTTAATCATATTTGCAAAAAGTATATGGCTAGGAAAGTTAGCCTGATAGTAATTTTGGCCTAGTTTCCAAAACAAAGTGGCCCGCCATATCACACATTTCATGTCAAATGGGATTATCCTATTAAAACGGCTTTTTGTCTTCCTTATCATTGCTATTATGGGTTCCAAATGTGAAAACAACTTATCGGAAGCCATGGCCTGAGATGCTTTTCCAATTGCTGACTTTTACCTTTGACCCCTTCTTCAATGTCAAGTAGGGTCATCTTACTAGAAAAGGCCTTATGTCTCCCTTAGTCCTCCATTATTACTGATCCTAAGGCGGGAGAAAACCACTGCGACAGTAGTCTTGTTAAAATATATTTCAGACGTTCAAAATAATTCAATAAATATACTTTTTTTTAAATAAATGAAATACTTCAGCAAAGAGGATATCTTTGGGTACTATTTTCTACAATGAAGAAAAATAAAAACTAAAGCAGAATAGCAGTAAGAACCATGGTAACCATGGTTATTTAGCAAATTAAGTGAAAATAAAAGCCTCTAAATTAAAGTAAAATATAAACACTGATCATTTATTTACGTGGAACATGTAAATCAGTCATCAGAATGTTTCAGAGATGCAATGACGCATAAATGTTATTACAGATAATTGCATTTTCTCTGTGACAAACCTTGGCAAAGAATGCTGTCATTTTACAACCAATGCTACTACTCAGTTTATATTAACCACGCAACTTAGTGCATTTAACAAAGTAAAACGCCATGTCAATCAATTATGCATCTCTTGTATTTTTCTGTCATGAATACTGAAAAAACTTTTTTCCTTTTTATGATCCAATAAACTCTTTTGCTCCAAAGTGTCAGTATATTTTATCCTATGTCAGAATAATTTATCATTTGTTACTATAAATTATCCTTTGTTAAACGTACTCAAACTAACCTACCAAGGATATTTCTACTAGTTTGTTAATAGCTATGGTAGGTGTTAAAAGCTATGGTAAGGTATGTTAGCTACATCTTGAAAGGAATAGCTTCTCAAAGTTAAGAAGAAACTTATACCAGATATTTTGAAAGTGAACACCAAATTATCAGACCCTCCCTCTGCTATAACCATTCAAAGAAGCTTACAAATGATGGTAATGCAATGGTATATGATTGCTACAAATCAGACGCTTAAAATACTAAGCATGTGTGTTAGCCTTAATCAAGTTATTGCAGGCAGTTCCATTATTTTACGATAACCTAATGTGTCCCTGTGCTGTTGCCAAGGTATCCAGCTGAAACAAAAGGGACTGATGGGGCATGAGTGAATGGGAGCAAATGTATCCCTCAATAATACATTAAGCAATGGTCCCATAACTTGTAGCTAAACAATTCGATTTATTTTTAAACACATGTGGGACTATTTAATCCACTATTCTTCTTAGGAAGCATCATATAATATCTTGTTCTGTGTTTTTGGATTATCGTTATTGTGATTACAGTTGAAAACTTGTTACGCGTAGATTAGTCTTCTGTTACTCACACACAGTTCAACAATCTTCGAAGTTCATCTTAAATTCAGGAAGTAAAGCTCCCTGGAGTGAGGAAACTATAAAGGTCTTGTACTGGGATTTCGGTATTTTGTCTCATCAAGGGCTATTTATTCTGTCAACAAAGATTTGTGTTACTTATATAAACTGTGTTTTTCTTCTACTGGAGCCATATTTACATGGGTTATTGCCTGGTTACTGGACTTGGGATTATATAGACAAATTTCTATAAACAAATGAATAAATACAAATATTACATTGAACATGTAATTATATATATAATTTAATTGCAATGAGGATGAAAATGTGGCATTGCTGATAAGAGAAAATAGAAATAGTTATCAATCAGTTTGCTTGCATTAATATGCCCAGGAATGACAGTCAGAGATATTAAGTTGGAAAGTGTTTCTGACTCAGAACAGAGTCCAAGGAAAGAGCAGAAAAGAAAAATGTTGGACAACAAAATACCCATACAAAAATATCAAAACTACTTTGATGCTCTGATGTCTGACAATGCAGAAGAAGTGGATAACACTTTAAAATCCTGTGAGGATGCAGAAGAGCTGAATGTTCTTCTGAACTCTCCATTTGACTTTGAGGATGATTACTGTGTTGGTGTTTTTGGAGAGCACAAGTACAGGGTATCACTTCCATTCCATCTAGCAGTCAGTGCAGGGTCAAAATGTGCTGCAGAAGTGTTAATTCATTTTGGTGTTAATACTCAGACAAAAGATAATACTAATCATAATGTTCTGCATAGCCTTGTGACTATGGCCACATATTACCCAGTTCTGGAGGCTAAAATTTGTACAATGTTTCAGTGGCTCTTGTCTGAGATAGGGAAAGAACACATGTTTGAATTACTTGAAGGAGAAAATGAAGATGGTCTCAGACCACTAGAGTATGCAGCACAGCAAGGTGCTCTCCAACTGGTGATTTCCATATTTGAAACTAAGGAGATCTATGTCACACGTGAAGACATTCGAGGCATGAGTATCTATCGATGGCATGACATTACAGAGTATGAATCAGGAAGACGTAAAAATAAATCACCCCTCAGATTTATGGCGCACTTGCAAAAGGAAAAGCTAACAGATGACTGTATTGCTGGCATAGTCCTTGGACCTTTATTCAGTGCATGGATTAATGCCAAGATTAAACAAAACTGGTTACCTGCTATTCTTTGGCTGCTTATCAGACTCAGTTTTATGGTGACCTACTTCATATTTGATGTTGATGTAAGTTACATGAGAAAGAGGTATCAAGGCAACTTCTCTCTGTACACTTGCCCTGACTTGGTTGTTATACTTTCAAGGGGGGTTAGATATACAGTCACAACTACACTGGTCACAGCAGCTGTTGCTCTACTTGTATTCGACATTGTTGATTGCATCCGCTTCAAATGTCAAGGTTATGACAGGACTTTGAAACACTTATTTGGATATAAGCACTTAATTGTCAATACTACCTACTACAGATTATGCCAGTTTTTTATGTATACTAGTATACTTATCTCTGTACCACTTCTCATGACAAGATCTGGTAATAATAACACCAGTTCTGCTGTCATATTGTTGATAGACATCACCAAAGTGATTACACCCATTATGTGTGTTTGGTCAGTGTTGTATTTTGTTCAACTCTTACCAGTGGTCGGTTCTTCTATAATCAGCATACAAGGGATGATCCATGACATGGGACACTTTGTAATGCTTTATTTAGTCATGATTCTTCCATTCATTCATGTGTTTGAAACCTTTGTTCATCACAATTCCAAACAAGGATGTGTTGATGAATTCAGCAGTGTCTTTGAAACTGCTTATTCTGTTTTTCGAATCATGCTAAATATGATTGATCTCACATCCTACAATATTAAAAATATAGGCATCTTATATGCCCTCCATGTTGTCTTCATATTTCTGGTTGCCATCATGTTAATAAACTTCTTGGTTGCAGT
Source organism: Sabellastarte sp. h YS-2021 (assembly GCA_964017235.1). Taxonomy (NCBI): domain Eukaryota; kingdom Metazoa; phylum Annelida; class Polychaeta; order Sabellida; family Sabellidae; genus Sabellastarte; species Sabellastarte sp. h YS-2021. Next base: position 166,184,063 of record OZ024929.1, on the reverse strand, counting down.
AATGGCCACCTCAGCTTCCAACATAGCAGAGCATCAGAAACTAATTCTTACATTAAACAGACTGGCTTTAGTTATGACTTTGGAGGCTAGGATTTCCTGGCTTGTGGGTTGGTATTACAGATGGCTAGGAAGAAAGGTGTACAACTGTAACAATGGCAAGGTTTATCTGGTATCACACAGAAATCGGGGCAACTATTTGCTTGGAATACAACCCACACAGGAAAAAAAATAATTGTGCGATTTTATTTAACAATGACGTACTGTTAAACTGTAAGCAAACTGTATAAATGTGTACTAACTTTAAAAAACCTGTTCACTGGAGAGTTTAGACTATGACCTGTATATATTTTTCTATGGTTTATGCTGATGACTTGTTTCATATGAAAGGATTGTCTAATTTTTGGAGAGACGAAAAATTATCCCAGCTCATCTTATTTTAGCTGTTTAGATACTATTTATACTGAAACAATTGGTGTGTACCACATATTTCTATAATTAGCACCTTACTGTAATTATGCAGTTTACTTCAAAATTACAGTGTGCTACATTCGTAACCCTTGAACAGAGAAAGATGTGTAAAAATAATTATGACCAGATCATATAAATAAATCATCACAGTCTAATTACTGTTTTTTCCTACACTACACATTTTCTTTTCATCCTTATTTACTAAATATATGTATCAAAGTTTTGAATCAAAAATATCTACAATACCACAATACAATGAGATAAACTTTTCATACAATTATTGAGATAACAGTTCATAAAATTATTGCTGTGACTGAATGAAATGCAACTTAGAATACTTGTGACCTATGTTCTATTGATAATTAACATGCTGTGAACCAAGCACTCTGAAGAGAGGCAATTGATGATGTACTAAATCTGATAACAACTGGGCTCCTGATATCAGTGAAATTAACTAGCTTTTTTAAACCATTTCCAAGTTGAGATATTGACCTTTAGACCAAGATATTAGCAGAAGGGCATTTATTACTACAGACTCTGGCACCTGGCTCCCTTGCTTTAACCTAGAATAGCACTTGATATGAATAATGAATAATGTGCCAAATTGATGAGAAAATGCTGATATTCCAAGAAGTAATACTCAAATGGCCAGAAGGAGTTAACACAAAGAACAGCACTTGTCAAATAAATTTTAAAAAAACATAAAAAACGGGTAAGCTCTATCAAGGTTTGTCTAACTTTCATCACAGTGAAGGTATTGAAACTGTTTTAACAAATAACTTTTCTGATTACAGTAGCATTGACAAACTAATGGCAGGACAGATATATCAAATATTAAACTACATTTTAACTATGTTTTTATGAATGGTTGGGCCCACAATGACATGCAAACTGAATCAAAACTGAAACCCAAACAAATGTTAATATTGGTAATGATTTTAATAAATGTGGATAACAGAATGACAGTGTATATAAAAAAAACTAGATAAATACCTTAAATCCAGTAAATACCTTCGGTACCTGAAATTTCAAATAATTTAACAGATTTGTTTAAATTTAAAAATCAAATTATGTTTAATATACATATGCGTACATCCAACACTGACCAAAAGAATCTGGTTACTGAAAATAAGAAAAAAATATTGAGCAATCAAAATATATGAAACACGAAAATGATTATTCAGGAAAACAAACATTTGGAAAACTGGACAATAATTTGTAAGTCCCTTCTCCTATGGTATGAACAATAAAGCTGCAAGAAAGAAAGCTTGATTTCAAAATAGGTTTGATAAAAGATATTATGCTCTGACACATGTAATATTCATACGATTTCAAAGTAATAAATTAAAGAGTGTGAAAAAATACAACTTATTTCCTGAATCTTGATAAAACCTGCCCAAACCAAATAGAATAATAAGATAATTGGCACCATAAGTAGCAGAACTAAGACTATTTCTTAAAAGTTATATAAACATCAAATATAACAAAATTTGGGGGGAATATTTGCAGAAATGAAGATGTTTAAACATTCTGCATAATATTTGAGAAATGCTTTAAGACAATTACCAAGATTTCATCTGATGTTCCACCTCTCAATCCTATTGGTGTACCTTCCAAGGTGTGGAGCTTAGTGGGCATAGACATAGGGCCTCTTCAGATGTAGATGTACGGCCTCTTCAGAAGACTGCCTCAGGCAACAAGTACATAGTTGCTGCCACTGATCATTTTAACAAGTGGTCCGAAGCTGCTACTATTCCAGCAAATTCTGCAGAGTGTGTGGCCAACTTCTTTTTAGTACAGTGTGCAGGCTTGGATGCATGGATTCCTTCATCAGTGACCAAGGCAGAGAGTTCATCAGAATTATTGATTAACATATTGACTAGCATATCACCCACAGTCAATGGTCAGTATGAGAGAGACAATTGCACCCTGAAGAATGTACTTGCCAAGATGGTAAATAAAAATGGAAATAACTGGAATGAACTTATTCCTGGAGTGCTGTTTGCATACCATACATCAATACATTCATCCATAAAGATGAAGTCAAACATGTCAACCAAGGTACCTGAAGACGGTAAGATCAATCCTGACACTACAGAAGTGCTGAAAGCTATCCACCAGACCATCAGAGAAAATGTATTAAGGAGCAGTATGACTCTCAGCACAACAACATCCATGTTCTGTCAGTAGGAGCCATGGTATACCTCAAGAATGGCCGAAAAGATCAATCGGTGCCAAACTGCAACCATGATGGATTGTTACATATGAAATATCTGAAGTGCTAGAGAAGTGAAGAGAAGGGTTCATCTAAAAAAATCACTTAAAACATTGGCCAGAAGCTGAATAATATATATCATGATTCCAAACTGAAGGTATATGATTCACAAGCAACATCAGTGGAAGATGTACCCATTCTTTTGCCAGGTAAAAGAAAGACAGAGCATCCTGTTGAAACAGAGTCTAAAAGGTTCAAGCCAGAAGCTAAATCAGCCAAGGATCCTATTGATTCACTCATATATTTTTGTTGGTACTCCTGATAAACATATCAATTCAATCTCTGTGCCTGAAAGAAAGAAACCTCTCAAAAGCTTAACTTTAATTGTATCCAAAGTCATATTTTTGGGGCAGCAGTAGTATATATTGAGTCAATATCGAGTCGAGTTTCCCATCAATCATGTCACTTTTTGACAGCTGTGCAGCTGCCTGGGGCAGAGGGTAGACGGATGGCTAGGTAGGGTAGGGGTCGGTACTATCTCTATACAGGTTATTGGGCTCTATACAGGTTCTTTGAGACTGGTTCAATGGGGGGATCTTTATTGTTTGATAGTTTATAGCTATTACTCAGCTGAATCATCATCATCACACAGCTGTTGCTGCATAATGGTAGATGTGGATGGTTAGATTGGGGAGGGTCGATACTAGCTCTATACAGGTTATCGGGTTCTAACAATGGGGACTTTTAGTTTGATAGTTATTACTCAGATGAATCATCACACAGCTGTGGGTTTTAATGGGTGCTGATTGTCTGCTCATCACACAGCTGTTTTATTTTAATGGGGCTTTGTCTGCTAGCCAAGCTAGATCATTATTACCTATGTACACATGAATCATCACACAGCTGTGATGCTTTAATGGGGTTTTATCTGCTAGCCAAGCTGTTAATAGGCTTTTGTCAGCTGATGGGGCTTTGTCTCCTATTTGATAGTTATTACTCAGATGAATCATCACACAGCTGTGGGTTTTAATGGGTGCTGATTGTCTGCTCATCACACAGCTGTTTTATTTTAATGGGGCTTTGTCTGCTAGCCAAGCTAGATCATTATTACCTATGTACACATGAATCATCACACAGCTGTGATGCTTTAATGGGGTTTTATCTGCTAGCCAAGCTGTTAATAGGCTTTTGTCAGCTGATGGGGCTTTGTCTCCTAACCCAAGCCTGTTTGTCTTCTAGCTTACTGCATCATATTACTAGAGAAAATGAATCATCGCACAGCTGTCTTGTTTAATGGGTCTTTGTCTGCTGGAACTGTTTTAATGGGGCTTTGCCTGCTAGCCAGTTAATGGGGGGCTTTGTATACTACCCTACTAGAACAGTATTACTTGTGAAAAAATGAATCACCAAAGCTATATTTGATTTGTCACACAATGTATGCTAGTTACATCAGAGGTCTGTTGAAAATCCCATTCCCAATTAAAATTAACGGGAAATTTCGAACCTCAGAGTAAGCACACGAACGCAATATCTCGCCTCATATACAGTCGCAGTTCAATCTCGTACTTTCATACATACTTTTGATTAGGGTTAGGGCTTTGGGGTTAACTCGCCTCATATACAGTCGCATTTCAATCTCGTACTTGCATACACACTTTTGATTAGGGTTAGGGCTTTGGGGTTAACTAATAATCACTGAGTCCTGGGTTTTCTTTGGAAAACTGCTGAATACTAGAATTTTATCAGTCTATATAAACGCTAAAAATCAGGTTATAAACTCAATAGGTTTTCCAACTATCAAGCTAACAGCATCTTCTAGCAACATGTTTTCTAATACTGCATCCAACATAAATGATAGGGATAGTGAGATAGTTCATCCAGCAAGTAAACCAGTTGAAGACCAGACTGATGCTAGGACATCTTATCTACAGTCTGCCTCTACTCAATCTGCAGCCTCAATTGGAGGCTTTTCATTGAATTCTTCAGCTAGATATAACTCCAATCCAAGAATTCAACCACCCTGTGGTAACTCTGCTGGGTTACATTTATGTCATAAACCCACACCCTATGTGGGAAGATGGATATTTAAGGTTCCTGATTATTCTGGATATGATGAGAGATATGCTACATTTAGAACATGGCCGAAGTCTCACCCCATTCGCCCAGATGCCCTAACTCGTGCTGGTTTCCTCTATACAGGGGAGGGGGATAAGGTTACCTGCCCCTGGTGTAAAATATCTCTTATTGAATGGGAGACATATGATGTACCAATGGATGAACATAAGAGGCATGCACCCACCTGTGAATTTGTGAAAATGGTAATGCCTAAAAATAGTTTTTTCTCTCCTACCTCCTGAAGATAAAGAGACATTAAAATAAGTGAATGAATTGAATAGTTACGAGATGCTACCTTACACAGATGGAAGACAGACATCTGTGAATTTTGAAAAATACTCTACCTAAGACAGATGGCAGACATGAACCCTGAAGATAAAAGAGATGAATAACTATTAAAGAAACATTGAAAAATTGAAGAACTGAATAGTTAAATGTGATCAAGAGAAGATGTTACCTTATACAGCTGTCTATATGGTGCATGGAATAAATGTGTTGGTTAGAAACTTATTATTAGAATTTTAGTTATATTTTTATACCTGGACACAGATATAAAAGACGGGCAGATGTCTAGTGATTTTACAATTATTAAGTACCTCTGTATCAATAAAATCTGGTTTTAATCACTCTTGTATTTTTCTTGTCTTTTAATTCGTAGATATATTAGTCTGGTTTAAGTCTCCCCACAAAGCATTATTTTTTTCCACACAAAGCTTTTGCTGAGTAGAATAACCTTTACACAATGCATTTTGATGACTAAGTAGTCCCACACAATGCATATGCTGACTAGTCATTTTTAGGAGAAAATGCTGAGTCGTGCTATATATTTATCCCTCAAAGTCTATAAAAAACCCATCCTCTCGCTCTACTCCTTACACATTCACCTGAACCAGTAATCTAGTGAAAAAATCTAAGAGATAATCACTCAAGGATTATGGCAGAGGCTCAAGTCTTTGGGAAACCTGCTCTAAAGAAGAACAAGAAGGATCTCTCACTACAGATAAAAAATAAGAAAAAAGATCTTGCTTTAGAACCTCAGACCTATGGGACGATGTCGACAATGAAATATACAGAGTCATCTCTCCCTGTCGCCTATAGAAGAACCTTTCATTTGGGCTCCAAGAAGTATGTGGTGTTCCATGGCGAGGTTGGTCAAGTGCAGTCTATTCATTTAAAGGAATGGGACGGTCAGAATGTTACCAAGCCAGGGATTAAGCTCAACATTTCAAAACTGGTGGTGTTAGTTCATTTTTCTGAAATAATTAACCAAGCGCTGCAAGCTATTGTTAAGGGAGACAAAGCAATTGAGAAGAAAGTACATGTAGGTGGGTCTTATTATGTAGCCTGCAATAGTCCCTATAAATCTGTAGGTATCAGGAAATGGAAGACCAATGCTAAAGGAGACCTATTTCCAACTACAGAAGGTATATCCTGCAAACCTAAAGAATGGGAAGAATTTTTGAAAGTATGCAACCAGATGTATAGCGAACGTATGGAACTGTATACATATGTTCCATGTTTAATTCAACCAGATCAACCCCAACATAATAGGTTAACCTGTGAAGAATGTGGACATTTAGATGAATCTGCCAGGGGGGAGGTAGACGTGGAAATTCCCCTTTAAAAAGAGAAGGGAGTCTGAGACAATATATCATGTAACCCTAACCAAACCATTTCCCCTCCCCTTATAGAAACCCATTAAATTTTTTTTTTCAAGAATTTTTTAATCAGAGATAGTGGTAACAGATTTTTATAGATACTTTATAAAAGACCCCAGCCCTATGAATCTCCACCACAAGTTCATCAGTTTACACTGGTTATTCTGCTAGTAGTTAATTCAATTGGTTGTGATGGATAATTATGTACAGATGGGCCGTAGAATGGACGTATTTCGTCCTACCCATGTTATCTCTAATCTGATAACATTTTTCGAGATGTTGAATCTGATTGATAATGGCCAGTTCCAGGCTGCGATGGTCGTCTACCTGTTCCTCAACGATGTCTTGCCAGCCTTTGTAGTGTAAGTACCGAATATATAATCTTTTAATGGTTTCCTTTGGTGTAATTTTACTTAAGAAGATTCATAAGGTCTCATTATTGTGTACTAATTTATATAAAAATAATTATATAAAAAATAATAAATCACCTCTCTGACATCTGTAATGGAGACGGTATGCAGAGCAATCTGTCATGAAAAGTCTAATCGTACTCCTGTTGCGAGTATCAACCCTTATTGGGGGTCCTTAATAATTTATGTGCTCTCTAATTCAAAAGGCTAGAGAGGGTTTTTGGAATTTTTTATCAAAATGCATGCATATAAAGCGCATGTTTTAATTTCTTTTTTGTTCATAAGAAAAATTATTATTAATATTATACTATTATGTCTGAGGAGCTAACCTCTAGTTATTTTCAAAATGTGTACTTTCCTGTTAAATTTTTTGGATTGGGGATTTTCAACAGAGTTCCCCATTCTGTACCTTCCCAGTTTACTCTCATTGCCTCCAGAGCGGCACAGAAGAAAGCATTGCCTCATTAATATGTTTATGAGGTGCTTTCCTTCGGGTTCGAAATTTCCTGTTAATTTTAATTAGGAATGGAGATTTTCAACAGAGTTCCTCAGCATGTACTGTCACAGCTTACTGTCATTGCGTTCACAGAAGCAAAGAAGACAATACCTCATTAATATGTTTAGAAATTTCCTGTTAATTTTAATTAGGAATGGGGGACTCCATACACCCTCTAAGCAAAATGTGGATTTAAGGTCGATGACTTTGAGGTGGCAATTCTGACCTTAAACTCCTCTCCATTAAATCACATGGGTTTGTAAATATAAACGAAATTTAATGTCAGTGGTAATTTCGGAATTTTTAATATAATTACTGTATCCAATTTCTCAAGATTTTGTTTTTCCAATGCCATGTCATTATCCTGCCTAGTACGTATTCTCAAAAATTTGACATATATATTTTTAGGAGAAAATATCCAGATTTCGTGCAGTACGTGGGGGATTTCCTGAGAGCTGCCGAGTGCCCTGTCTGCAAAGACAACCTGGATCAGACCGAAATCATCCTGACGAATCCATGTGGCCACATACTCTGTGCAGATTGCTCCTGTCAGTATTCCAGGATGTGGCAAGATGGGGCAGAACCTCACCTGAGGTGCCCTGTATGTCGCACCAGCCTAGTGGAACACAAATTTTCAAAATGAATGCCACATCCCTGTTTACATGGGTTCCCACCTCTCTATACGTTAACACAAATTATGACCAACTTTTGATAGAGGCTCTGACCAACAGGGATTTTGAAATGGCATTTGGGTGCGCCTTTTTTCTAGGCAAAACCCCTGATGAAGTGGAAAACATGATAGCTCCTCAATGGGGAGCCTATTATCAGGAGCATGTGGGTAATATGACCTGCTCCTGCTGTAAAATAGACCTGCCTCTAGCAAGAGCTTTTATGAGCTCTTGCTATCATTTTTACTTACCACCTGCTCGGCGATGATCTCAGGAAACATGAGACATCACAACAGCAGGTGTCTAAATTGTAACACACTATGGGAGGCAGATCCTAGTGGATGTAGTATGCTCCGTCCCTCTACCATAAACCACTAGTGGTTAACTTTAAAAAGATTTCTTCCTAATCAAAATTTGGTTTGAACCTAGTGGTTGCATTATGCCTCCAGCCTCCACCAGCATCAACCAGTGGTTTGTCACTAAAATATTTTAACTTGGTCTGACTTTATAGGTGTACCTCTCATCCCATATCCAGGAATACTGTGTAACCTCAATCTGTACAGAGTAGTCTGAAGTAGCTAGCAGTGGATACTTTTTAAAAAATGAGAAGAAATGTATCATCTTGTCACAGACCAAGCTGAAGATATGGAGCTATCATCAGACATTATCAATGGACTCAAAGTAAATCTATATATATGTTTAAATATTTTTCAACCTCAATTCCATTCAATGTGACTGGTTCATTACATGGTTAATTTATAACCAATTATCTGGGATAATTTTGTTCATTTGACAATTGAGTAGTATATTTTTTTATAGAAAAGATATGGGTAAACACCCATGTAAATAATTGTCTATGTAAATATTTAGACTTGCTAGACATTTCATCTATTCTCTACTCTGTCATGAATTTGATTTATTAGGAAACTCTCTGTGAGAGGTTCCATTTAAAGTTAATATTGATTTTTAGTCTATTACATAGGTATCTAATTTCATTCACCCTCAATTCCATACAATGTGACTGAATTATTACTTTTCACTGTGTGACGCTGATTTTTTTAATTTTTTTAAAGTCATTCTATGTGGAATCCTCTGTTAAAGATATCATTAATATGCTCTACGCCATGATACCTGTATAGGATTTTTTTATTGAAATTCTTATGTATATATTGTTTGAAAGGGTTATATGGTTATTTGACAATAAAAGATGGAAAATTATCACATATGTTATTCTTTATGAACTATTCTCACAAGAAAATTACATATATGTATATATCAGAGAGACATAATAATAATCAAAGGATGATAATTAGTACAATTAAAAAGAATTAAATATATAATATTCTTCCAAAAAAAATTCTCTGATGAGATATGTCTGACTAAATTGTCAGAGATGATATGAAATTAAAAAAGATAAATTAGAATAAAATTTAAAGAAACACCTCTCTCCGTCTATACCTCTTTCATTTACTAAGTCATATCAAGTTACAGTGTAACTAATCTGTAACCATTCACATGTCATTTAAATATTATAAAATCAATCTAAAACAAATCTTCTAGTATAAATATCTGACTTCAAAAGATATAAAATTACATAATAATATATAATATTTTTTCTACAAAGATCTCTCTGAATTACAGATCAAGAAATCACGTCAAATTAAAGTATCTGGACAAGTCCTTAACTATAAAATACAATACAATACAAAATGTCTGTCTATAATTTTACTTTTTTAATATAAAGACTTTCTTGTATCTTCGACCAAATCTGGTCTCGATGAAACTGGTTTCTTGCAGATCAGAAACCTGGTCAGAATCATTTGATAAATCTACAGATCTCAGGACTGAGAGATCATCCATTTCTATCTCAAAGTCTGTAGACTTAGTGTCAGATACCTGAGTGGCCTTATCAAGAACCTCAACGATACTTGAAGATAGATCTGTAGTAATTATCCTCTCCTCCCCTATATTTTCAAATATTTTCCTAGCATCAGTCTGTATCCGATCATTCCAGGTATCACCGGATACTGAGGTCTCAGGATAGGTGGAACTTAATTCATCTGATGAAAATTTCAGATTAACAAATCTTTTCTTAGGACAGGTAGATTCAACAGCTGTGCTATCAGTCTCAGCCATGTGAGATTCATTTCCCTCATCACTCCCTAGACAGTCAAATATTCTATCCAATAGTATGAACAACAACCTGTCTTTGAAGCGACGAATGATGAAAACTGCGACCCCACCCAGAAATCCTAGAATAGGAATGACTAGAAGTCCATACAAATCATAGTCATCATCATCATCAATATCTAAATCATCAGCATCATCGTAATTGTCATAGTCCTGGTCAGTTTCTTTATGATCTGATGTCTGATCTAAAACACAAAACCAGGAAAATATTATATGAACTGACTATTACACCCTGTGCTTCAAATATTATGAATATATTTGATGAATTTTCATCTCTAACCCCAAAGCCCTAACCCTAATATGCATATCACTAGAGAGATACCATAGAGAGCATTGGTCACTCGAATTGCTTTCATAAAATGTGACTGAAAATCTTCAGAGATATTGCTTTCGTGTGCTTACTCTGACGTTCGAAATTTCCCGTTAATTTTAATTGGGAATGGAGATTTTCAACAGGGCTGCGCATTGCTAATAAAATAACTGGCTGATAAATGTAATTCCTCTCCAAAATAACTAGTGCATAATATCAAAGGCCTAAGGTGATATATAATTACATATCCATATTTACATATACCTGGAGACATTAAACCTCCCAAAACGTCCCAAAAATAAGACTAAATATATTGTATCACTTACCTGAGTTACATCCAATGACAGTGACTATGCTATCTGAGTATTCACATTCCCCCTCACAGTTCCAGTATAGGATTCTGAGCTTAGCATAATTCTTAAGAATAGTCCTAAGGGGTAAGATGATCTTTCCAATGTAACATTTCTCATATATCAAAACGTCTAGGTCATAATCACCACATTTTTCACCGTAATTTTCAAAGTCCTGCATCGACCTCAAGCCCACAATATGCAATGTGCCTGTCTCCTCGTGGAAATTACACTCCACATGATAACAGTTTGTAGTTGTTGTAAGAAAACAAACAAAAATCAAAATAAAACTGAAATACGCCATCCTTCCGTAAAATATAAACAGAAATATATGATTTCAAGGCGTCAAAATACGTCATAGGGTTTCTAAATTACGTCACAAGCTATGGAGGCATGTTTCTGTGTAATGTGACGTCACAATTCGTTTTCTCGCAGGAAAACTATTAATTGAAGAATATTAATTTATATTTCTTACCTTTATGGGTTGATTTCAGTGTCCTCATCAGTCCTAAGTCCTACATCTCTCATTTCTATCCCATTGCCCTCGTTTTCCAAATCTCTGTTAAACCTAGAGCAGAGTAATTTTTTCTTTAGGATCCATGCGATTAGAAATGCAGACAAAATGCATGAGATGCCGGTTGAGAACATAAGCCAGTAGCATCTTAGGATGTGTGAGCTATTGTTTGCTGTATTTTTTGTCATATTATAGACAGATCCTTTGGATGAATACTGGGCAGTGCTAGTGGAATTCCAGAGATCTGTTGATGAGACTGAGGAATGGTTAAGATTCCATATCTCTCTCGCTGTTGTAGCTAATTAAGAAAAAATAGCCAAAAATTACACTTTGTTATAATTCACCATTGACATTAAATACTAACAGGAAATAGCTAAAAGCTGAACCAATGAAGGTTAGCTCTGTCATTACAGACCTACGAGGACTGTTGAAAATCTCCAGTCCCAATTAAAAATAACAGGAAATTTCGAACCCGAAGGTAAGCTTGATAAAACATATTAATGAGGTATTGCTGCTAGTGCGTCGCTTTGGACGCAATGACAGTAAGCTCTGGATGTACAGAATGTGGAGGTCTGTTGAAATTCTCCATTCCCAATTAAAATTAACAGGAAATTTCGAACCCGAAGGTAAGCACCTCATAAACATATTAATGAGGTATTGCTGTTACTGCGTCTGTTTGGACGCAATGAGAGTAAGCTGTGAATGTACAGACTGTGGAGGTCTGTTGAAATTCTCCATTCCCAATTAAAAATAACAGGAAATTTTGAACCCCAGGGTAAGCATCCCAACGCATTTTTCTCTGAATATTACATTATAATTTTAACTACATAGGATAATATACTCACCTTTCTGGACATTTTCTGTGCACATATTAGTGACTACTACAATTTCCACCGGAATTTCTTTAATCCTAGTGCAGTTGAGGTACATTATATCCAATATTGTCCAATATTTTAAAGAGGGAAAATTTTCCAAGACTAGATAGATATCTAGAAATTCCAACTTTTTTAAATATAAATACGGATTTTTGGATTATAGGTAAATTTCACCCATACAACATCTATACATACAGCCATATCTTCCTCACAGTTACACATTCCCTGGAAACAAGCTTTAGATTTCAGTAATCCGGGTAAAAGGGCTAAGAGGATAAACATTTGTGTCTGCATTTTGACATTTGTATGTACTCTATGCGACAACAGTACATGAGAACAATACATGCAAAACTCTTTGTGTAGGATATCTGGCAGGTATTGGGGTATCTGGCAAGCAGGCGAATGTAATCTTGGCAGGTGAAATAATATAAATAGAGAGGAGACTAAACAGCTTTCTGATTGTTTACCCTGTGACTAAGGAGATAAGATAGTGATAACAATGTTCAGATTTTTTTCACCCACTACTGCAATGATTACAGGTCCTACGGGCTCTGGAAAGACAAAGTTTGTGTTTAAGCTATTGGAGAATTTAAATACTATGTTTGATGTTCCAGTGGATAAGGTGTACTATTTTTATGGGGTATGGCAGGATTCTTTTGATAACAAAGTAATTGAAAATTTGGAATTTATTCAGGGACTTCCTGACGAGACTCGAATTAAGCAAATTGCTGACTCTAAGCATAATCTGATTATTATTGATGATTTACAAATGTCAGCAGTGAATAGTCCCTCCATTACCAATCTATTTAGTAGGGATTCACATCATAGAAAACTCAGCGTCTTTTTAATACTACAAAATCTCTATCATTCTGGAAAGTACAGTAGAGACATTACCCTGAATACTCATTATTTTATTTTGTTTAAAAATCCTAGGGATATAAATCAAATAAAAATTTTAGGAAATCAGTTAGGAATGTGTGATAAGGTCTGTCTGGCCTATGAGGACGCCACTACAGAATCTTACAGTTACTTGCTGATAGATCTGTCTCCTACCAGGGATAAGAGCTCATGGTTACGCACCCATATATTTCCTGATGAATACCTAACTATATATAAATAGCTATAAATACTTGCCAGATCAAAGACTACTGATCAGTATGTCTTCTAATCTCCTTAGATCAAAGCATTTTCTAAAGGTTATATTGGATAACAATAAAAATTTAAATAAGTATATGTTCTCAGAGGCTAATCAGTCACAAGTAAAAGCCATTGCAGAGATTTTCTTCAATATTTTTCGTCTACCACTAAGTAAAAAGACCAAGGCAAAATTTGACAAGTATTCTGCCTTGATTAAACGATTTCTAAGAAGGGTTAGAGGGCGGCTTCAATTACTGAAGAGACATCACAGAATTTTTACAGATTTATTATATACCATAAGGAATTATATCAAACAAATTTTACAATGAATAAATTTGTAATGATACCTCATGAACAATTTTTAAAATTTAAAAAATATCTCGAGAGTGAAAAGCAGAACGCATATAAAGACAAAAGTACTGAGCAGGAATCAGAGCAATCTGAAAATGCTGTAACATCATCCAAGGCTGAGACTGGAAGCAATGAGAGCCTATATATGTCACCACCACCAGGAATACCTGAGATCAGTGTAGACAAACGATTCAGTGATGATGAAAAATCCCCAACTAATTCAACTGGAGGAAGGGTTAAACAGCAAGGAGGAACGGCTACAAAACAGAGGGGAGGCAGCAGGGAGTCTATCAGAGAGCGCAAACCAAAATGGATTAAATTCTGGAATAAAAATCTCTCCTGATGTGGAGGTACTCCTTAAAGATGCATATTATAACCCCAGTAGTCCTGCCTCCTTCAGCGGGGTTGAAAAATTGTACAATTTCGTGAAAAAAAATGATCAATATAAGATATCAAAGAGATCTATTAAACAGTGGCTAGCTAAACAGGAGACCTATACTTCACATCATCCTGTCAGGAGACGTTTCAAGAGACCCAAGGTCCTTTCCTTCTCCAAAAATTATCAATGGGATACAGATACTGCTAATATGGTGAAATACAGAAAATCGAATGATAATTATGGCTATTTTGTGGTTTTTATCGATATATTTACTCGTTATCTCTATACCAAACCAATGTATACTCTCACAGGAAAGGAAATGAAGCAAGTCATGTCTAATATTTTTGAGGAATCAGGGGTGAAACCACAGAAAATAAGAAGTGACCAAGGTAGTGAATATAAAAATTCAGAGGTGACCAAATTTTTGAGAACCTCGAAGGTGGATCAGATATTTACTTATTATGAAACTAAAGCTAATTATGCAGAGAGAGTAATAAAAACAATTAAACTCAAGATATTCAAATATTTAACAGCTACAGAATCCTTCAGATGGGTAGATAATTTACAAAACTTTACTGCTAGTTACAACAATGCCAGCCATAGATCTATTAAGATGACCCCCACAAAGGCTGAGTTCAAACCAATATGATATATGGTCTTATCAATACGGCCTCAAAACTACGGGTATTAAGAAAGACAAAAGCATGAAGAAGACCAGACCTAACCCTAAAAGGGTGAAATTTAAGTATAAGGTCGGCGATAGGGTTAAAATAAGTTATCTAAAGAATAGTTTTGATCGAGAATATGCTGAAAAATGGTCTGGTGAGATTTTTACAATCATTGATAGAAAACTAAACCAAGATATTCCAATGTATCAACTAAAAGATTATCAAAATGAGGTCATAACGTCATATTTTTATGAGCCTGAATTACAAGTAGCATTTTTGGATGAAAATATGGTTTACAAAATAGAAAAAATTCTTAAAAAAAGGAAAAGAAAGGGGATATCAGAGGTGCTGGTAAAATGGAAAGGATGGCCAAACAAATTTAATTCCTGGATACCAGTGACAGATATGGAAGAGCTATAAATAGCCAATGCTGCCCTGTCTTTGCATTAAGGCGCTCATAATTGAATGAAAAAGAGGGAGAATGACAGAGGAAGACTTTTACATTTTCTTAAGTTCGAAGGATTCCTTAAGGTTTCATCCTGATAACAAGGGTTATAACTTCACTGTGGAACTTCCTGAGAGAGTGGAATTGAGGGGGAATTGGAAAGTGGCGCTCTGCGATATTTTTTTAAATGAAAAAATATCAGAGACCCTCATGGTTTTTTCAGATATCTGCGATTATAGTTTTGTTAGAGATTCCTTAGAACCAATTTTAAGAATGTTAATGCCAAACAATAAAAGAAGCCAATTATTTCCAGACAGGTTTTATTTGGGGGTGAGGCAGTCGAATTTAGGTCGAATCAAAATCTATATAAAAGATAGCTCCTTTAACAATGCTCTAGCATTAAAGGGGGAGATACAGCTCACATTACACCTTAAAAAAGAAAATGGATAAATATTTAAACTTTTGCAAGAAATGTATTGAGGGAAGAGTCGCATATAACCCAAATTTTTATGAATTAAATCCTAAAAATTCAGAAACAGATAGGGTCAATGACAAACCCATGGAGGTTACATTAGTCACACCTACAGAGGCAACAGTGGAGCAGGCCAAGAGTGAGATAAAATTGAAAAAGGGTATAAATAGCATGGTTGGAACCCACAAAGGTCAAACTGGTGGGAAGACTAGAAAGAGTAAGATTACAAAGAAATCCTCAAGAAAAATTTCTTCTAAGAATAAAAATAAAACTAGGAAAGGTAGCAGCACTAGGAGAGCATCAACATCTGTCCAGAAGGGGTTAAAAGTAAAGAGTAAGAAGAAAAAAACCAATTCTCAATCATTATGGATATAATTCAAACACCTTTAACCATCTTCCAACCACCACCCATAGATAAGACTATTCAGAAAGAATATTGGGTGGAGTTCAATCCAATTGCCGCTATCACAGATAGCAGTGTCATAGAATTTAATATCCCAGGGACCTCAGTAGATTATATCAATTTAGCTAAAACCAGGTTACATGTAAAATACATCATTACAGATGAGAAGGGGGTTCCTATTCATAATAAGCCACCATCAGCTGGTCAACCTGCAACCCCTACTCACCAGGTGGCGCCTATAAACTTGACCCTCCATTCAATTTTTAGACAGGTTGATATTGCATTAAATCAAAAAGTAGTATCCTCAGATGTGGGTGCTAATTATCCGTATAAGGCAATGATTGATTTTCTTCTATCAACCAACAACAACATGGTTCAATCAGAGGGTGAGGCAGCATTGTTTCATAAAGATCAACCAGGAGCCATGGAGGCTATCACCTACACAGGGGGTAATCCAGGCTTTACAGAGAGAGGCAGACCAACTAGAAGTGGAGGAACGGCTAGTGTGGAGGGTTTACTCTATACAGACTTTGGAATAGATCAACCCAGGGCTATAATAAATGGGGTGGCGGTTACCTTGAAGTTTTTTCAATCCTTCAATGAGTTCAGATTAATGAGAGATGGGAAAGAAAAGTTGAGGTTAAAAATCACAGAGGCTATTTTAAAAGTTTGTTATATCTCTTTGAATCCAGATATGTTAGTCGCCCATAATGAGGCTTTGAAAACAAGTCCTGCACTCTACCCCTTCTGGAGAAGTGATATTAAAAGCTTCAGTATTGCAAAAGGATCTCACACATTTATGACTGATAATATCTTCCATGGTAAAGTTCCCAGCAAGATTGTGGTTGGTTTAGTTTCAAATGCAGCCTATTCTGGAGATTACACTAAAAATCCGTTTAACTTTCAAAATATGGATCTCAATTATATGGAATTGAGTGTGGATGGACAGCCTGTACCAAATAGACCATTTAAACCCAATTTCAATGAAAAAGATTATGTAGCCTCTTATCTAAGTCTGGTACCAAACGATTCTGATCGGAAAAATGGTCTGATTATTCAACTTTCAGATTATCCCAAGGGATATGCATTGTACCAATTCGACATACAGAGTTTCCTATCTGGTCAGGTGATGACAACTTCCGGAAGTGGACATGTGAGATTAAGTCTAAGATTTGGGACTGCCCTTCCAGAAACTATAAATATTATTGTCTACGCAAAATTCCCTGAAATGTTAAAGATAGATCAAGCTAGAATGGTAAATGTTGGGTGATGGATAGCTACGAAATTGCAAGGTATATGAGGTTGGATGAAAAAATTCGAGATCAATTCTATGGGGTATATTCCCTAGACCTTATCCCTAAAAAACTACCCATTCCCTCCCTAGTTATTGTTAATCTGGATTACTCCACTGACAAGGGAAGCCATTGGGTGGTATTGCATCGGGTGAATAATGAGGTTGTGGATCACTTCGATTCAGCAGGAAAACAACCAAAGAGAGACATAGTTAATAATTTATTCAGTAATGCATTATCATACAAATATAATAATAAGAGATTGCAAAATTATCAGACAGATACATGTGGATTATTTTGTTTGTATTATAGCTATCACAGTAGCAGAGGAAGAACCATGCAAAGTATTTTATCAGATTTTTCAGTAAACCTAAAGAGTAACGAGGAGATGATCATTAGTTTTTTTAATAATAACTTTGTAAAGTAACGATTCACTATAGGAAATAAAGGTATTAGATTAAAATATATTTTCTCTGTTATTTCTTCAAAAAATATTTGCATACTTGAATCATCTGTGACCTGCTCAACAGAGTTCCTCAGTCAGTACTGTCACAATAAGGTGACAAGTATTCAGAACCAATGCGTTCGGGTGCTTACCTTCGGGTTCGAAATTTCCTGTTATTTTTAATTGGGAATGGAGATTTTCAACAGAGTTCCTCAGTCTGTACTGTCGCAGCAACAAGTGACAGGATTTCAGAGGCAATGCGTTCGGGTGCTTACCTTCGGGTTCGAAAAATCATGTTAATTTTAATTGGAAATGGAGATTTCAGTAGATAATTTTCGACAGCAATCCATAAGTAATTCACCCATGATGTTATTCCCGGCTAGAGAATTAGGGGGAAGCACAGAAATAAGTTTACTGGGGTTACTGACACCCCAATAGGTCTCATCCTCTCTACTGTAATTAGCCTGCTTATAAAAAATAACCTTACCATTAACAGATTCTAGTCGATCTCGAAAATTTTGACAATGCCTAAACTTTTCAGAGACACATAGGTTCATAATATCCTTCTTAATTTCTTCATTTCTAGTTTTTGAGATAAATGTTTTGTCAAGATGATTGTATACATTAAGGGGATCTGTTTCCATCAAAATCTTGTGACAAAGTGTAATATTTTTGTAATGTTTAGCCAGAAGGTGATAAAACATTTGTTCAATTGAATGATAAGATAAGGCGTCTACTCTCATGTGAGAATAGTACAGATTAGATAATGGATCCTGTACCTCTGATACTACTAGGGATTCTCTTTCCCATGGTGAGAGGGTTATATTTAAAGGTCTGGTTGTGATTCCATCGTCTTGGACCTCTCTCTTACAATAAAAATAATTGAATCCTATTTTAGTTTGTGAATAGGTAAAGATATTAGCATCCCTCATTCTAAATCCTAAATTGGTGGAGAAACTCGTCTCCCCAGTGCTTAGAGTGTGAGAAAATTTAGCCATAGCATCAGTTAAATTTTTTTTAGAAATACCTTTAGAAGATATTTTTTGTTTACCATCCTGATCCTCTATGATATAGGATTTTGAACAGAGTGATAACATTCGAAATCCAGAGAATTCTTTCTTAAAAATCCCTGGGATTTTCTTGTCTATGGTGATATGGTGGGGGCAGCAGCGTCTTGGAAACCAGAGTGCATTCACCTCATCAGAACAGGAATCAAAAATTTCCTTATGATATTTCTGTCGGTATCTACCCCTGACACAAAGATCTAGATCAGATTGATTTATAGCCATATACAGACTATCGGTGTCAGTTTCCGTTAATTCAAATGATTGAGGTCTAAGGTATTTCAGTAAGCAGTCATAATAAAATTCCAGCATTCTTAATTTGGCATATTGTAAAATAAAAAAACCAATTTGTATAGGGTTGTCCATCACAATTCTAGACTTATAAGTCTCTACCTCATAAACACCATTAATATCCTGCATATCTTTAAAATTGCTTGAGTTTATTATTTTTCGGACTTTATTCTTATCCAGTAGATATCTGACATTAGAATGCTTAGCTTTATTCATGAGAAAGGAACCATAACTGGAATTACTAATCAATTTGAAGGTGTCCCCTATAATTGCTTTATCTGCCTCTAATTCACCCTGAATCCTGTGATGGGTCACCTTATCTATGAATGAAGTGAATGAGGGTTTAGGCTGAAATTCAATTATCTGATAAATTTTTGAGACTTGACAGTTATTTTTCAAATACCACTGCAAAAGGGGGGTGGCAAGTAAAATTTTGCGAGCCTTAAGCCCGCTGATCAGAAGTCTTTTACTTTTAAATTGAATGTCATTGGCGTTACAATAGGAGAGCATATGGGAGCCAATTGCTTCCATCGGCACCTCACAGGTAGCAAAAAAGGGGGATATTCTTCAAAGAAATCATCATGCCCCTCCTCCACCTGGATATCCACCTCTAATGCGCCAAATAATTTTCCATTTTTAACATCTTTTAAAATTTTTGACTCTGTTAAAGTCCCCTTATTTTTTCTGTAGTAAGATGGAAGGTAATGTTCATAAAATCGGAGGCATTTGGGTTTTATTTTGGAGATAAATTGACATTGCTGGATAGCGACAAATTTATAACCCTGTGAAATTATGTAGTCCTTTCTAGCTTTATCCCTCTGTTGCACTTTTTTCAGTCTTTCTGACCAGGTTTTGTTTTTTAAATTTTTAACTATAAAACAGTTAAATTTACAACCGTGGTAATAACATCCGTTAAATTCGTAAACTGTTTTATTTTGATAACAAAAACCATCTACCCTAAAGTTCCCTATTCTCACCTCTTTCTGATTATTTAATTTATGTCGAATTTTTATTCCCTCTTTACAGCTGAGATAATCTAACCAAACGTATGAATCTATGTATCTTTCGCTAACCTCTGGTCTAAAATGGTTTTCAGGGAATCTTCTTACATACACACCGCTTGGCATTAGCTGCTTGATAGCATAGGAATAGAGGCCATTACAGTCATAACCCACCACGCTCTCACATAAGTTATTTTCTACATTTTTAATTTTTGTTACCCCTTTTTCTTGATATCTG